>CM030368.1:196963250-197626446 GCA_017893485.1 Hemerocallis citrina | reverse complement strand
GATATGATAGATTCTCAAGAAAATCAAAATCCTTTGTTGGGAAGGATTTATTCTCCCAAAAATCATGGAATTTGAGGATTCTCATTGGATTTCCATAACAAACAATAAAATAACCAAAAAAATTAGAAATTAAAAAAATATATTCCTCCCTAAAATCATGGGATTTGAACATTCTCATGTGATTTCCATAACAAACAATTAAAAAAATCCAAACACTAGAATATAAAATTACAATAATAAATGATTCCCGAGAATCTTTATTCCCACCCTCACATTCCCGGAAATCCTTTCATTCCAAGGAATTTTTCAATCCGTGCACCAAACGCTGGTTTAAATTTATTTATGAGATAGTTATTTACAAAAGTGTCACCCACATAAAATAAAAATTGGTACCCTTAATTTGTAAAGAGTATGTGATAAGTAAAAAGATGTATCAGGTTCAAGGCCAGATTACGTCTTAGTATTTATTTTAAAAAATATATTTATTAGAACATGCAAAATACGTGCAAATTACTACTATCTATTAATGGAGAGATTAAATTATATTTTTAAAAGAAATCTCTAAAATAAATTATGAGAAATTATATTAGTTGGTGTTGATTATCATTAAAAAAAAAATCCCCAATTTCTAGCCCAAGAACAACTTCCTGATCCGTTAATATAGTGAACAGTTTATCTGAAAATCAAAACTCAGAAGAAGACTTGGAACCTCCCAATCCCACCTCCCACCAACCACATAACAACAACAATATCAAACCATAACTCCCAATCACGTACCCTCTTCTGTACTCATTCTTTATATCTCCCATGTTTCTCCCGAGTCTTTCTCATCTCAAAACTCAACAGCAACAGCAATAGCAATGGCAATGGCAATGGCAAACAACAACAACAACAACAAGCTCCGCATCTTCTTCATCCCCTTCTTCGCCTCCGGCCACATGATCCCCATGTCCGACCTCGCCGTCCTCTTTTCCCGCCACCCCGACGTCGAACCCACCCTCTGCCTCACCCCCGCCAATGCCGACTTTCTCCGCCCCTCCCTCCCCTCCTCCGTCACCATCCTCACCTACCCTTTCCCCTCCCAAGCCTCCGGCCTCCCCCCGGGCGTCGAAAATCTCAGCTCCGTCTCACGTGACCAAGAATGGAAGATCTACAAAGCCGTCGCGCTTTCCTCCACCGCCCACCGTGACCTCCTGCACCAACACCGCCCGGACTGCGTCGTTGCGGACATCCCCTTCTGGTGGACTACCGACGTTGCACGTGAGCTCGGCATCCCCCGGATCACGTGGCATGCGGTGGGTGTTTTCCCGCAGCTAACTATCAATTCGTTGAACATTCACCGAAAGGACATCCTGGGCAAAGATGGTAAAGAGGTTGTTGCAGTGAGAGACTTCCCGGGGCCAGAGATCAGGATGCCGGTGGCTGAGCTTCCGGAATTCGCACGGTCCGATGAGGATCACATGGCGGAGATTTTTCCAAAGCTGAAGAAGGCGCAGTTGGAAGGGTATGGTGTGATTGTCAACACATTTTACGAGTTTGAGCCAGTTTATTGTGATTATTATAGGGAGACGGATTGCAAGAGAGGGTGGTTTGTCGGGCCCGTTGCGTTGGCACGTGCATACGACGACGACGACAAGGCCGGAGAGGAGGAAGATGATGATGAGTGGTTGAGTTGGTTGGATGGGAAGGAAGAAGGGTCGGTCGTGTTTGTTTGTTTCGGTAGTTGGTGCTACTTCAAGGACGAGCAGTTGAAGGAGATGGCGGTCGGGTTGGAGAAGTCGGGCCGGTCATTTCTTTGGGTGGTGAGGAGGAGCGACGGGGATTGGCTGCCGGACGAGGAGTGGGAGAAGAGGGTGGAAGGGAAGGGGAAGGTTGTGCGAGGGTGGGCGCCACAAGTGAAGATATTAGGGCATAGGGCTGTGGGTGCGTTCCTAACGCACTGTGGGTGGAATTCTGTGCTGGAGTCTGCAACAGCTGGAGTGCCGATGCTAACGTGGCCGTTGGTGTTCGAGCAGTTTATTAATGAGAGGTTGGTCGTGGAAGTGATGAGGGTGGGGGAGAGAGTGTCGGAAGGGTTCCGGAGCACGAGGGAGGAGGAGAAGGTGGTCGTGCCTGGGGAGGCAATTGCAAAAGCAGTGTCGAGGTTCTTGGAGGAGGAGGAGGAGGAGGGAAGCGGAGGAGGAGGCAGAAGGAGGTTGGCGGCAAGAAAGCTTGCAGAAATGGCACGGGCAGCGGTAGCGGAGGGTGGTTCGTCGTGGAAGGATCTCAAAGGACTCATCGACGAGTTGAGGGTGCTAAGGGATCATAACAAATTGAAAGAAGAACAATGATCCCGATCGATCGAACAATGATCCCGATCACAACTTTAAATAAAAGTGGAGGTAGAGGTATTGCAAATCCTGAACGATTTCTGCTCCTTTACATCGAATCCAATTTAAGAAGGAAAAAAAAACAACTGAAGTTGTATTCTATGTAGGTGTTTAGATGCAAGGTTAAGAGAGAGAGAGAGAGAGGAACAAAAATAAGATAAAGTTAATGTATCTAGATGATATAACTTTGTAATCGTCCAATTATTTTATGTTAAATCCCTAGCGAGCTTGTATTCGGTAATTTACCGTAGTTTGGTTGAGCATGAATGTGGACTTATTTAGGAAGCAAATACCTATGATTTGCATTGTATGGGCCCCAATACATTATAATGTCTTTTAGTGAAGATTTTTCAATATATGTTTGGAATAAAAATCCATGCATGCGTAGCTTCGAGTTAGATGTTGGTTAGCTCCACCATTGTTAACTTCTATAGATAGGTATAAGCTAATAAATGATATAGAGTTACTGCCATACAGAGGCTTCTTAGAGCATCCACAGTCGTTTGCTATTCTCATTGCTAAAAATAGCATTTAGCAATAGCAATCGGAGTAGTTCGCTACAGTGGTCAAAATTCTAAAATTTAAGTAGACGGATGAACATCATCCGTTTTTAGTTTTTTTTTTTTTTAAAAAAAAATTATAATACTTTATCGGTGATTAAAAAAAAAAAAGTCAACAAAAAAGTCAAAACCATTCCAAACGGATGATCTTCATCAGTTTGGATGGTTTTGCCTTTTTTTTTACTTTTTTTTTCTTTTTATATTATAAAAAAATCAATAAAAAAAATTAAAAAAAAAATTGAAAAAAAAAGTCGGAAACTACCAAACGGATGATCTTCATCCGTTTGGTGAGTTTTAACTTTTTTTTTAAAAAAAAAAATCAAAGAAAATCAAAAAAAAAAGTTAAAAACGGATGATCTTCATCCGTCCAAAGCCACAAACGGAATACCATCATCCGTCTTCTATATTTAGCAATCTTCCATCCGGCTTCCTAACTTTAGCAAGGTACTGTAGATTGCTATTCTAACTTTTGAGTTTTTAGCAAACCACTGCATGTCTGTTTTCGAAATGGATTTCTAATTTTTGAGTATTTAGCAAACCACTGTGGATGCTCTTAAGGGTGCCAAGAACCTATATATGCAAGGCATGCACAAAGCCTGATCTGAAAAGCCTAGATGCACCGAGTCCTGCCGGTCTTAGCATCAAATCCTTATTTTCGAGAGAGACGGTGCAGAGCATGCGCATTTTGGATGATCCCTCTGTCCGAATTGAGTAGGCAGTAGGCAGTCAGTCCACTGGTTGTGAATCTGCCTGTGGCAGCCATTTGTTTATGGCTTGGCCAACTAGCCTAATGCACTAATGCACTACAAAAAGAAAAACTACTCTGCAAGGGTAGAGGTTCGAGCTTAATTTCCTTCTCCTCTTCCAGGGGGGGCCGGGTTCTTCGGTTAAGAGATTGTAGCAATTAGGCAATAGAAACTGAGTTCCCAATTAGACCCATGCATATAACAAGCTACATCAAGTAAGAACTGTAGAACAATTAGCTCATTAGGATCGCCCACTGCCAAGAGAATTTTTTCCCAAATTGTCTCACTTTTTGAAAGTTTTTTCCAAACTGCCTTAATTTTTTAAAAAATTTTCAAATTGTCTCACTCGCTTTCTGAAAAAGCGAGTTTGGTTAAAAATATGTTGCTTTTTCAGAAAGCGAGTGACACTTTTGATTTTCGAAAGCGTAGGCTCGCTTTCTGAAAAAGCAACATATTTTTAACCAAACTCGCTTTTTCAAAAAGCATGTGTGTTATTTTGATAAATTCTTTCGAAATGGATCAGTTTGGTAAATACTTTCAGAAAGTGGGTTATTGTGGTAAATATTTTCAGAAAGTGGGACATTTTGGTAACAAGTTTCTCTTCTCTCATCATTTCCTCTTCTCTCATCATGGTATTTGTTCTTTTTCTTTTTTGGTTGATGCATTTTGTCGTTGGTGTGCATTAATATTTGAGGTTGGTATTAGAAATGGATAGTTGGGTCAATTTGTTGGGGTGTCCTGCAAATTAATTTTTTATTTGGATGAAATTAGATCTATAACGGGAAAGAAATTCTTGTTTGATGGATTCGTGAAAAAGGTGAGGTCATAGCTTTGGAGTTTTGGTTTTTCGGGGAATTTGAAAAGGTTCTTGATTGAATATTATTGGGAGCTTGATTATTATTTCCTATCTGTTAATGGGCAAGCATTAGAATTAGAGTCTTTATTATTTTAAAATATGAAATTGTCACTTTTGTGTAACAAAAGTTATACTTGTTTTTTTTAAGAAATGAGTTTATAATTTGTTCTTTAGATTTAATTGCAGGATTTGACGAAAGGCATAATAAGGATTACAGGAAGTCTTTATCCTGACTATAGTTTTATCATTTAGGAATTTGGTACCTAATAGCGATTGATGATAGTCTCTTTCTTCAAGTCTTGCGTATCTGACCATACTTTGATGGAAGCAACTGAACTTTAGCCTTTATACTCAATAGTGTGAAGAAAATATTGATGTTATTCCAGAAAAAAGAAGCCAACATCGATACCATACTTGTTGCACCTTTGCATGCACTTAGCTAATGTTTTTTAGCTGAATGTGTGTGTGTTTTCTAAGGCCCGAGTTGTAGTTGTCTCACATTCATGACTTCAAAATATAGTTCTTGTGACTTACTACTTGATTGGAAAAAACTTTTTGATCATGACACTTACCACTTTTTGAAGTATAGTCAGGACAAAGACTTCCTGTAATCCTTAGTATGTCTTTCGTCAAATCCTGCAATTAAATCTAAAGAATAAATTATAAACTCATTTCTTTAAAAAAAAAAAGTATAATTTTTGTTACACAAAAGTGACAATTTCATATTTTAAAATAATAAAAACCCTAATTCTAATGCTTGCCCATTAACAGATAGGGAATAATAATCAAGCTCCCAATAATATTCAATCAAGAACCTCTTCAAATTCCCCGAAAAACGAAAACCCCAAAGCTATGATCTCACATTTTTCACAAATCCATCAAACAAGAATTACTTCCCCGTTATAGATCTAATCTCATCCAAATCAAAAACTCATTTGCAGGATACCCAACAAATTGATCCAACTATCTATTTCTAATACCAACCTCAAATATTAATGTACACCAACTGTTTGACAAAATGTATCAACCAAAAAAGAAAAAGAACAAATACCATGATGAGAGAATAGGAACTTGTTACCAAAATGACCCACTTTCTGAAAGTATTAACCAAAATAACACACTCGCTTTTTAAAAAAGTGAGTTTGGTTAAAAATAGGTCGCTTTTTCAAAAAGCGAGTCTACGACTTTCGAAAATCAAAAGTGTCACACTCGCTTTCTGAAAAAGCGACTTATTTTTAACCAAACTCGCTTTTTCAAAAAACGAGAGAGGCAGTTTGAAAATTAAAAAAAAAAAGTAGAGCAGTTAGAGAAAAACTTTCTAAAAGTGTGATAGTTTGGGAAAAAATTCCAGCCAAGACTGGTTGCCATTGGACTCAGCTTACACTACTCAATTGCACTTTAAAAATGAAGTTGATTTTTGTAAGTGGGCCAAACACAGAAAGTTACAAATGAAGTTGCACGTTTAGATTGACATGCTACCATTTCTCTTTTCATACTCCACTGTTTTTACGCCTATGGGGAGATTAGTGAGGTCTCCTTTCTTAGTCTATTGCTCATAACACTCTTTACTTCATCTTCACTAGCACGACTAAGGTGCATGCATGTCTCTTTTAGGAAAGGAAACCTCATTATGAGGTAGGTACACACAGTTCACAAACAGCTCATTTATGGGGTCTGAGGTACATGCATGTCTCTTTTGTAAGGCTTTTTGACATTCCCCATTATATGGGGTCTGATGATGCTTATACTTTGCGGTGGTTTCGATCACCAGCATCTCTTTCTTTGGTTTGCTTCCCTTGGCCTGATGCTCTTTTTCTCGCTGGACTGTTTTAATTTTCTAAGGTTAATATTATCAAGGAATGGGGCATCTGACCCTTGTGTTAATCTAGGTGTTTATTGCTGGTGTTCCGGTTTGGCTTAGTATGATGTTTTTTATCTGAAGTTTATTAGTCTCTCTGTTTATAGTGACTGCTCTCAGTGTTCTTTAAGGTGTTTGGTCACGTGGTTTGTTGCTCTGTCTGCCCGCTTCTGTGGCTGTTTCAATGCCTTGGGTTTTACCGGGGCGCTTTAGTCTTCCCCTGAGTTTGTTGTTTTGTTGGTGTTTATCTGTCTATCTGTCAGTATTTCTCTCTGTCTGTGATGTATACTGCATGCGTTTGTTGAGTTTAGAGAGATGTTTAAGCACTTAATCTGCTGCTTACTATCCCTGTCCTCTCTTTTCCTTGCTTTCATGCTGGTTAGAGTTGTATCTGGAATTTTTATCCCTCTGCGGCTGCCTTTGTTTTGCGCAGCGATTTTGTTTCTCAGGTCCCTTCTCTCGGTTGTTTCCTTGCCATTTCGAGTTTCAACTCCGACCTTTGATGCGTTCTGGGCTGGATCCATTGATTGATGCGTGGGTTCTCGTATAGTTTCGCTCGTAGTTGTTTTTGGATCCGAGGAGTCTTCAGTTTGTTCGTAGTGTGCCCTGTTCAGTGGGGTCATCCGATCGGGATGGAGCAGCTTCAGCATTAGCGTGACTTCTTTTTCTGCGCACTCTAGATTTTGTTGCTTTCATTCTTGTTTCCTATGTATTATTGTTTCATTTTACGTCTTGTAAAATCTGACTATTATTGATTTAATATATTGTTTGTCTGATGGCTGGGGTCGTAAGATCCTATCCGATTCATCAAAACAAACAGCTCATTTATTTATAATTATACCTCATTATGAGGTAGGTACACACAGTTCACAAACAACTCATTTATTTATTTATATATCTATATAATAAAACACAAAGAAAGCTATCAAGTGGCTCTCCTTCAATCCCCCCAAAAATTAAAGGTCCAGATCTAACCTTACAAAACATATTTTCTCCCCAAAAGTTCCCCCCAAAACTCAAATTCAAATCTCCCACCCAAAACAACTCCTATATTTATTTAATTTTTTTTTCTCTCTCTCACTCCCTCCCTCTTCTATTAAAAAAATTAAGAAAATAAATTTTTAAAAATTTAAAAATTAATAAAAAAATTTAAAAAATTAACAATTTAAAATTTTAAAAACTTTAAAAATAATTCAAAAAAATCAAAAAAATACATATAATATGTTTTTTGCTCTATGTTTGCTACTTCAATTAATTTGCTGGACCTCCAAAACTATTTTTTATGATCAAACAAGGTGTACCATTCCGAAGACGTGCCGTAGGCACGTGTCAACGGGCAAACCTAGTATATATATATAAACAAAGACTTTTATATTCCAATTTATAATTATTTTTCACCATATACTAATAGAAATATGGACTTTTATTTACAACTAATTATTGTCATGCTATTCAAACTTCAGTTACATAATTGTTGGTTTTCATATGTTGTATCGTTCTGAAGACGTGTCGTAGGCACGTGGCCACGGGCAAATCTAGTTTATTAATATGTCATAATATCTATATTCAATTTGTGCAGGTATTTTTCATCATTTTTCAATGGTAGCAAAATGAGCGGTTTTCAGTAATATAGCAATTGGCCCCACACAATGAATGAGTAAGAAGCATCCAGACGAGTTTAAAAGCATCTGTAGTCGTTCTTGCCAAATTTTGAGTAAATAGCAAATAGAAAATAGGGAAAAGAGAATGTTGCTGCAGTCGTTTGAAGCTAAAAAATAGCCGAACGAGAGATTATCACTCGTCCATTAAGAATGACGAGGTATAATCGTCCGTCCCTAAGTTTTAAAAAATTTTTTTTTTTTTTTTACACTAAAAGACAAAAAAAAAAATTTGGAAAAGTTCCTGGACGGGAGATTATGCCCCGTCCAATGAAATTGACGGGGTATAATCAACCGTCCCATTTTTTTTTTTAAATTTTTTTTAAAATTTTTTTTAAGCACTAAAAGAAGAAAAAAAATTGGGAAAAATACATGGACGGGAGATTATGCCCCGTCCAATGAAATTGACGGGGTATAATCAACCGTCCCATTTTTAAAAAAAAATTTTTTTTTTAAAGCACTAAAAGACAAAAAAAAAAAGGAAAAATACCTGGGACGAGACATTATGGTTCGTCCGTTAAGAATGACGATGTATAATCGTCCGTCCCTTCTTTTTTTTTATTTAATCCTTCGTCTCACCTACGAGACGAAAGATAATCTTTCGTCAATTCTGACGGACGAACTATAATGGTTCGTTAGCTATATTTTGGCTTTTGCCAAATCGTTTGCTATATTTGGCAGCGAACTGTTCATCGTACACCCAAATTTTGGGTATTTGGAAGACGACTGCAGCTCGTTTTTTTGATTTTTTTCCAAATTTTGGGTATTTAGCCCACGACTACAGATGCTCTAATGTTTGTAAACATGCATCTTATGATGGACGGTGTGGATAGTCAATATAGTTTGCGTGGACAAACAATCTATATGAGAAAATAATTCTCCTATAAAAATAAGGTTCCCTCCCTTGGCTTCTTTTAACAACCAGGGCCGGCCCCACCCTTGAGGCTGGTAAGGCGGCCGCCTCAGGCCCCCGGATAATTTGTAATTTTATGGGTCCCCAAATTTGTACTCCCCTTATAAATATAGGCACATACTTTGCACGTAGGAAAAAAAAATTGTTATTAAGGGCGCCCAAAAATAAATATTGGGGCCTTTAGAATTTTGTTTAAATTATTTGAGTTTTGAGTTGATTGAATTTGAGGCTTTAAATTTAGGTGATTTAAAAACAAATCCATATTTAAATCAATAGAAACTCAAACCTGAAACCCACATTCAAATTCAAACCCGAAAGCCTTATCCTCAACCTAAAACCCGAAACCCACATTTATAACAAATCCCATTTTGCTCTTTCTTTTCAGTTATTCGATGATATATATTTTGTATATTTTGCTTTGAACAATGTGCAAATTTTTTGTATATATATATTTTTTATGCATGGAGAGCCCCATTTCAGGAGTTCACCCCGGGCCCCGGGAACTTAGGGCCGGCCCAGTTAACAGCCACTATTCAAGGTTCAATAAATACAAAAATAAGTAAGTCCTAAATAACAAACCAACACATCGACAAAATCCATGCCATTACAACCAAAAAAATAAACAAGAAAAATCAAGTGCACAATAAAATGCATGACGCCATTCCTTTCCGTGGATGGTTAATTGGTTGGCTAAAATAGGCAAGAAACTCCCATTGAATTCCACCACTGATGTAAATCGCAATAATGAATTGTACCACGCATGCAGGGCCGGCCTGAGTTCCGCCCTGAATAACTGAAGAAGCGGCAGCAAAGAGGAATTCCGAAAATTAGAAACAAAGTAAGGTTGTAAGGGTTTCGATCGGGCTGGGATTTGGGAAAACAAAGAAGAGGTTTTATTTTAAAAGTAGGTTTCAGGTTTAAAATTTAATGTGGGTTTCGAATATGAGTTTATATTGATTTAAATGTGGATTTGTTGTAAATCACCAAAATTTAAAGTCTCAAATTCAATTCAAGCATTCAAGCCTAAACCCAAATAATTTTTAAAAAAAATTTATAGGGTCAAATAATTATTTTTGGGGGTCCCTAATGACAGTATTTTTTAACGCGCAAAATACGTGTCTATATTTACAAGGGAAGTACAAATTTGGGAGCTCCTAAAATTGCAGAAATTCCGGGAGCTTGAGGCGGCCGCCTCACTCGTCTCAAGGGTGGGGCCGGCCCTGCATGCATGTATTGATAACAAGACTAATGCAACTCACAATAATGAAATGTATTGTACCATGCATGTGTTAGATTTGAGCATATGCAGCCCTTAATAGTTAAAATTTGGGTGTTTGACAAATAAGAATATAAAATATGAAAATAAATTGTAGTTGTTCAAACTCAAAAATTGATATTTCAGTTAAAAAAGGACAGAAAATGATTTATCTTTGATTAAAAAGGTGATTTTTTTTTAGTAACGAACGGGATATGATTCAAACAGACGGGATATATGGGAACGTGCCTCATATCCCGTTGGAGGTTTTTTTTTTGTAATTTAAAAAAAGTAACGGACAGGATAGATGGGAAAAAAAATTTTTAAAAAAATGATTCAAACGATAAATCATACACCGTCGATGGATTTCTGAGAGAATCTTTGTGAACTTTGAAATTGAGAAGGGCATTTAAGTAATTCAATAAAGGTAAAAAAAATTAAATTAAAGGACAGGAGATCATCCATTGTCCGTCGAGTTTGAGAGGAGAATCTTCATGGACGAAATATCATTTCCCTTTTATTTATTTATTTTTTAAAAGAATTCGGAAGAGAGATGATATCCCGTCCGACATCTTCAATTAAAAAAAAAATCCGACGAAAGATCATTCATCGTCGCAACCATTTTTTCGTACAAAGCCACCATCGCACGGTATATCATGTTCCGATTTTTAAATTTTAGAAAAAAGCTATTTCGTCTTCCAAATTTGGCTAGTTGTTCACCTCGAACTCAAAATATGAAAAAATAGCCAATGACTGGAGCTCTTTTTTGACCAAATTTTGCATTTTTTGGAAAATTGGACGACTACAGATGCTCATACAAGACTATTGGGTTGCAACCAATAGTAAATGACTGAAAGAAAGTTTGCATGCATCATTGGTTAGAGCATCCACACTCATTATTGCTATAAAATAGAAAAATAGCAAATGAGATGTTCTATGCACTCGCCATTTAAAAAAAAAACATCGGACAGAACATATTGTTCCGTCTGAAATGTACCTTTTAAATTTTTTGAATGATTAATAATGCATTAGTTTTTAATTGGTTTTAGTGGTTTAAATTAATACTAAACACATGAATAAATTAAGAAATCAACATTAATTATACACTAAACATGATTCTTGAATATTTTTTTTGGCTGGTCAAAGCTTCAACCGGGACATGTCCCGTTTGAGAATTTTGTTTGAGAATTCTCTTCGGACGTGTCCCATCCATCCAATCCTATTTTTATTTTATTTTATTTTATTTTAACAGAAGAAGTTGTTACATTCGATACTTGAAAAAATCCAAAAAAAAAAAATATAAGATTGTACATGTTGTACCGTCCAATCCCGTCCAATCCCATTAAAGGAAAGAAAATAATCAAGACGGAACAACATTCTGCCATCCATAATTTGAAATTTGTCAAATTCTTTCTCATATATGAGACGGAACTGTAGCTGAACTCTCATATTTTGGCAAAATAGCAAACGAGTGCAACCACTTTTTTGGCCATTTTGCGATTTTAGCAAATGACTGGATGCTCTTAATACAGACTTCTAACTGCCAACAATATTAATTGATGAACATGCAGTACACATGAGCTATAAGCTTCCACACATTATGAAACCAACTTTCTGGTGTCAGTTGTGAACATAACAGATATTACAGGTAGTCGATGGCTAAATAACATTTGTTATTACATATCATCACACATGGAACAAGGGGGGAATCAACCTTTCTTTGGCATGGCAGCAAGTCTTGTATACATCCTTGCCATTGATCGGAATCCTCTAATATCACCCGATCGCAGAAGGTTACCTGCAGGATAGAAATTTTGTTGTTTGAATTAAAAACAGCTAGCTTTATACATACCAGCGTGTTGCAGCTAAAGATGCAACGGGCCATTAAATTTCTTTCAAAGAAAGCTAATATTTCATTGACGTGATTATCGTGTTGGAAATAGTAATTTTAAAGTAATAATAATAATAAAGCAACAGGACTTGCAAGTGCTTCGTTGTATAGCTTACACCAGCAGCTTACTAAAGTTGATGCCAAATTATGTGAGAAAACAAAAAAATTTATTGTAATCAAGGGTTTAATTTTGAAATGGTGACAGCAGTTCATACTGCAAATGCACAAGAATTTGTATTCTTTTCTTCGGAGTTCCATATGCACTCTCCTTGAGCATGAACTATGAAAGTAAAATCAGATCTGAGGAAATACCACTAACACTCATGATTGAGTGACATGTCTGATTTAAGTTCGTATCTAACTGTTTTGGACAAAGATCCCCAAACCTTTGATTATCAAGGATCCCCAAACCTTTTGATTATCAAGGAAATAAAAGCATCTCTAATTGGGTAATATTTAACATTCAAGTGACTTAGAGGCAAGGTTCTAAATCTGACAAGTATCATATTGGAAAAGGCGGACGTCAGGAAAGTTACACTAACCCCTATGAGGCTATGATTGAGCAACATTTCTGATTCAAATCAGTATTCAATTGTTTAGAACAGAGACCCCTCAAAATTTGATCACCACGAAAGTAAAAGGCACCTTAAACTAGGTCAAATTAGGATCCAAAGACTTAACAGTCACCAACATATAAATCGCTTGGAGACGAGGACTTAAATCTCAAAAGTCGAAATCAAATATCAGCCTAAGAAGTTTGCTTCTCATTGGCTCGCTCGGGAACATGTGGTTAATATCTGGTGTCATTTCAAATGAATATATTTGTCCAAAAACTCTTATATTCACCAGAAGACAGTAGCATCGTCTAAGCCAAATAGTAAATATCATCCAAATATGCATAAAGAAGCATATGCAAATATAATAGACTAATTAAAACATATTCTCAGCTTACATTTTACATGCATTTTTTAATCATACCATATGCATGTAGGTGTAGTATGGGGGTGTAAGTGGTAATGTGTGTTGTAGATGGTTTGTTTTCTTTTTCTTTGCACTTTTTTTCTTATTAATTTGGTTTAAAATTCTTTATAGGGTGGGTGAGGTTGGACCAATGAGACACCAACCTGAATCACAGTTGAGAGGACTGTCAGGTTCTGGATGCGCCATTAAAGCTATAATAGCTCTGCAAACAGATTGTAGGGTCCACGCAGGACTCCAAGCATTCTTCAATATATCAAGGCATATCTCACCTGTCTGCACAACACAAAGGGAAAAGTACTTTACAACCAAAATTTCCAGAAAGAAGCCATTTTCCAATATCCAATAAACAATAAGTGGGATGAAGTGGGGAACAGTTCCTTAAACAATCAATGATGAGAAGTACTATTTCAATTTCAAGTTATTTTCAAATGAAGTAAATGGTCACACTTTTCTTTTCAGCTGTTTAATTACGCGAAATAAACTAAATAAAATTAAAAAATGATACTGAATTGTAGTAGGAAATAACACATGCTTTTCAATAGACCCCAAGAAAGAAGGGGAAGAAAAAGAAAAGAGAACAAATCTTCTGTAAACTAGCTTCTTCTGTGTCTACAATGACACTAGAACCAAACCACAATTAGACATCCGGATTGCTCAGTAAAGTAACAAGGTCTTTTAACCAAACCCTCCCTAGCCAGCCACACAAATATATTAGAATAAAGGCGAGAGCAAATCACTTCGTGACGGAGGTGTGATCTAAAAAAGGTTACCGGTATTTGGAATGAATTAACAGTCGAAATAATGAAAAGAATAGTTGAAGCTTTGATCAACTCTTTGGGTATAGATTTGAGTATTTGACTTAGAAACTCCAATTATGATATTCTTGAGGGACTTGATGATCGCAAAACTCCTTTGCAAGCAAATCAATAAATTAATGCCGAAAGATTTGAAGGCAAGTAAGCCCAACTAGAATCAGTAAAAACAAAAACTGCCAACAAGACGTTTTTGACCTAACAAGGCATCAAAATATTATTAAAAAAAGGGTCAAAAGAATTCCCATCCAACCAACAAGAACACTAACAAAACTTTTATCCTAAATCATTGAGGTTGGCCACATTAATCCTTTCATACATGAACCAGTAATGAAAAAGTTATCACCTGCCATGTGGTTTTGAACTGTCAAAATCAGAAAGTGTTGCCAGGTTTGCAGTACGATTAGATTCGTGGTACAGGTTCCGGATCGCGGTTCATTACCTTGTGCTATATATTGCTATATATGGTACGGAGGGGGTAGGATGAGTTGGGGCTCTCATTCAGTAATATATAAACATGTGTGTGCGTGCATGTAGAGATAGAAATCGAGAGAAAATTAATATTTAAAAGCAATAGTTGTACGAGTGTACTATATATAAGAGTACTAATCTTATAAAACTCCTTGACTGATTGAATAGAATTTTAAGAGAAATAGTGGTTTAATGAATGAAGATGTTCATTTTGAAGATATTGAGTAGAACCGTATCTGCATCACTATTTTAAGATATCTAGATCGAGAACCCACTATAACCCCGATTGCAAGATCCGGATCGTGGTTCGGAGGAGGTAGAGTGAACCCGATAACACTGGCCAGAATCCAATTCAATTTAGGACTATCTCCAATGTATTCCCCATCAAATAGCATCGTATCAGATCTCGGCCAATACCTAGATGAATTTGTTGAGTTTGGAAATTTTCTTATTGTAACGATATGTCGTACATTACCCAATAAATGGAAGCCAATGCCCGATACCAAATACTGATAGCAAGTCATGGAACCATGTTGACTAGATTCTTATCAGTCTCCAACCAATTTTGTTATTGGTCTCCATTCAGACATTCCCAAATCAAATAATCAAAGTCTCCTTTATTTTACACTCCACTGGAGCAACTTCTAGTTATTTACAAATTCCTTCTTTTTATCTTATCTCTTATTGATTTTCCACCTCAACATCCTCTTTTCAACTACATTTATCTTCTACATATAATTCTTAAATGCTCAAATTCTGAAACAAAAAATACCGAGTCGTACATCAATCGTATATAAATTTCTTCATCTCTACGGCATAGTTTATGACTTTGTTGATTAACCTAATGCAATCCTTCGTCATCCTGGTTTGGGACAGACGGTGAAAGAAATAAGATTTCAAGCACAACATGGGCAGTTTCCAATCTAACCACTAAAAGCATATGTTTGGCTCCAAACTGGTGATAAAAAATAGAACGCGAAGTTGCAAAGCTTGTGCTTGGACGAATTTCACTTTGATTATAAGGTTATATGCACAGATGAGAACTAAGAATTTAGGATTAATAAAAAGAAAGAAAATCAAAATACGCATCATGTAGAAAAGGTAAGCGCTGAACTGATCATACAGTGAGTGTGTATGCAACAAGAAGACTATAAAGCCAGAATTGACCATTAAACAAACGGAAGGACCACAGTCACGAATGATCAGAAAAGATGGGATCAAAATACAACAACTGTTTATTATGAGTTTAGCCCTAAATGATATATATTTATGCAAACAAGAGATGATTCAGATGATGTAACTAATGGATGAAAAAAAATAAGGTCCATGGGTGAATTAATCTAAAATGAGGTAAGACCCTTGATACACCATTAGGAAACCTTTGAACAATCCTTGTGCATCTTTGGATGTATGCCATTTTAGTGTCAAAACACAAGTAGTGTTTCTTTACACTCGTTGGCCAAAAAAATATTGACTTTTAAGAGGAAAAAAAAATTTGTACAGTTTTTCATTGACAAAACTAAATATCATCTTGTGATGGAGAAACATGCTCAAATTATTTAAAATTGCTGCATTGAGTACCGAGTTATATAACATAACAGAGAATTGTATAGAGCCTTCTTATCTTCTGAGAGATTCATCGAATCTATAATTAAAAACTATACACACACATATTGTGGCATGACCTTCATATAATCTGTCCTGACTGTTCAGAATACCCTTACTATGGTATCTGTACCTTGTATCTGTTCTAGTAACCAAGGAATGAATCACTATACCAACTCAAACAAAAATGCTAAGGCCAGAGCAAGCAGTGAAACACTAACAACTAAGAAAGATAACATTGTAGAACTCTAAATACAAATCCTTTATCTAGTTCATAATTGGCATGAAACAATATTGACTTGAGATAGCAAGAAAACTTATGTTAGTATAGGTATATTATTTACAATTATGAGATTAAAACTGATATAACTAAAACTGCACAAGTGAAGGTGAAAGAAAAGATTCTCTACATTACGAGCAGTCGAGCAGAAATTTGCTCACTGCAGGTCCAAAAGCTCTAAATTAAACAGAACTGGATGAATAAATAAAATTACAAGCTGAAAAAATGTCAGACTGAAAGGTGAAGCACAGTGTTCTAGGACATATATTTGTTCATTAATTTAACATGTGAACATGTAAAACATAATTCCTAAAAGATTATTATCAAGTGAACCTAACCAGTATTTTTATTTTTATTATGGATTATGATCATGACAGCACAGGTGACTAAAACGAGCACACATAAATCTGTAATGAATAAATTGACTTTATTACCTTAAAATGCACATTTGGATGGAATATTTTTGTCAAGAAACGCACTTGTGGAGGCTGTAAAGGGTACTGCTCAGGAATAGCAAATGCAAGTTGGAATAAGCCACCTTCATATGGAGTTTCAGAAGGTCCCTAGATCAGATGTAAGAATAATATAGAGTATAAGTTGCAATTAAAATGTAGAACGAAAGAAAATTAAGGGCAAGATTACAATTTAAATCCTCGCCAATTTTGGTTACCTTAATAAGAGCAGTCCACTTGAAAATGTTAGAATCATCACATACTAACTGAATATCTGGGTCTGCAACCTTCTCCCTTTGGACTTCTTTGTACTCCTTGAAAAGCCTTGCCCTTGATGCCTGTAAACAAAAAGTCAAGTCTCTATTTAAATAGTTAGGCCAAAATTGAAAATCTTAAAACTCTACAAAATGCTTCAAAAGATATGAATGCAAAGGACAATATATTGCAAGCAGAAAAACAAAATAATTTCTAGCTCTGAAATGATGACAGCGAAGAAGGAACTGCAGCTCCAATATCGCAATATAAATGTGAATTAAATAAAGTACACACCTCATTAAATTGACATACTATATATGGTGATAGAGAGTTTGTGGACCTTAGCTTCCTCGTTCCCAAAGCAACAGAAAAGAATTGGTCTTTACAATGTTACTGGATATGATTTTCTCATTCAAATAATGTAATGATTGTAAAAAGAAGACATAATCTCTGTAAATTATTTTGGTGTTCTTTGAGACATAAAAAGTTAAATGGAACTAGAACCCAGTGCCAATATCAATATATCAGCATATTGTATCTTATCATCACACTTTCAAACAAAAGGAATCAGCTATAAAGCACAACACTCCATGAATGGTTTGATAAACTTTATGAGCAGATAAGACTAAAATAAAGAATATAAAAAGTTTAGAAAATGGGAACTTCATTCAACGCGTAGTCAGCTAATTTAGTAACTCATCCGGTACAAAGGCCTGTCATGCTCACCAATTGCTTTTATTTCATGTTGCTTAGTGCTTACAGAAAATCTTTAACAATCTAAAAAGGTAAAATCAATCACCGAATTTAAAAGGCATGCAAGATTTTGTTTTAAAGGGCCTAATAGTAAATACAATAAATCTATTATTTGGCAAACCTTATAGCAGATTGTGGCAATATAAGGGACCTATACACCCTTTACTCTTTTGTTCGTTCTTTTGGCATTAAGAGTTTCGCGTCTTCATCTTTAAATCAAACAAGCTTATTAATATCTAAAATCTCCACAAGAAAACGAATTTACATGTATGCTAAAGGAATTTTTTTTATAAAGAGTTTCACGCTGCTAAAGGAATTTCCACAAGAAAATAAATATCAGTATACTTTTTGACCAGAATTATATTGTCATCCTGCATACTTCTCTTTGGAAGTTATGTTGGCTAATGCACTCTTTAAATTGATGGACCCAAGGGAAAATCAGTATTTGAGGTCATGTTAAATCTTTTATGTGTAAAATATTTACTTAATATTAAATTATTACAGTGATTACAGGGAACTTAGTTGTTTCTATAAACTTATCACAAATGATTGGCCCTCCAACAAGAATAACTTAACTCCAAAGATATTTCAACGGCTCTTGCCTCCTTATTGATAGAAACCTAGGTTGTCCGTTATATTGATAAAAGACTTGTCTTCTTAAACTATAGTCATAAACTCATAATAGAATGCAAATTATATCATAACTAGATTTGCCCGTGGCCAGGCACGTCTTTAGAACGATACAGCATATGAAAAGCCTTGTAAACAGTAAATCAACAATTATGTAGCTGAAGTTTGAATAGTATGAAAATAATTAGTTGTAAATAAAAGTCCCTGTTTCCATTAGTATATGATGAAAAACAATTATAAATTGGGGTATAAAAGTCCATGTTTCCATATATATATATATATGGAAATATTATTTGGGAATTTGAATTTGAGTTTTGGGGAAAAACTTTTGGGGGGAAAATGTGTTTTGTGAGGTTAGATCTGGGCCTTTGATTTTGGGGGGGTTGAAGGAGGGCCACTTGATAGCTTTCTTTGTGTTTTATTATATAGATGATTAATTGGACAACAATATAAAGGAAATTGTATAATCAACACTAGGGAAAACAAATAATATTTGACAGAATTCTCTTGTTAATAGGATTAACAATATAAAATACAATCTATTGGTATGAATAAAAAGAATGAAACATCATTAGTTAGTCAGAAGCTCATGTGCTTATCCACCATGACAAGTCACATCGAAAAAGCATACAATGAATCACGGACAACGACATGATGTCACACATACACATTTGAACATTTTCTCAAGTATCATATTCAACCTGAATCGGAATCACTATAATGCAGACAATTTGTCTGAAACAACACAACTCCGAATTGAAGTGTATTTGTTTCATAGTGTGGCATGAATTGCAGTAGGGGACTGATTGCGTTTATGTATATCAGGGTCGAGGCATTTTCAGGTTACTATAGGCTTCCACTCTTCTTCTACATTTTAATGTTGGAATTCAGATTTGTTCCCTTGGACTGCAAACTGAAATTATCTCGCACACAGAGTATAATGTCAACAAAAGAGTGTGTACCAATTCAATAGAAATAATAATGATAATAATAATAATAATGGCAAAAACCAAAGTACCTCTTCAACGTTTAACCTAAATACAATATACCCATATAACGTTTGAAAAATATGTTAAGTTACAATTATTAAATTACGCTTCTACCCTTATCCTTTCATATAAATCCTTCTTCTTTCTCCCCTTTCTTCATTCCTGGCCGGCCTTCATCTTCACTGCCCTCCAAACAACCCTCATCGCCCTCCTCTTCAGCACCATGCCCGTCCAACCTATTAAGTCCATCATCGTCGTCACCATCTCCGAATCTGATTTAGAATTTCTAATAAAACTGAGAGTGGCTGATTTTTGAATTTCTAATTGAGCAAATTGGATAATGAAATAAGTAAGATTTGGGGATAAAAGTGATGGGGATTATTTAGGTTTGATGTTCATTTGTTTTTCTGTTGATTTGTGAAGGTGTGAGGAGTAGGAGGTGAAGGTGGAAGCGATCAGGTTTGGAGTTAGGTCGGAGTTGGGTTTAGATGGGGGGTGAGCAGGTGGTGGACGAGGTGGCTGCATAGGGATGAAGTACGGGTGAGTTTCAGGTTTTCGGGGGAAATGAGCGGAGGTGGTTTTCGAAAAGGTGGGGTGGTGAAGTTGGTGAGCATCAGGTTTGATTGGTGGAGTAAATAGACAGGGAGAGAGGGATGAGGTGGGGGCTTTTTATTTTTTATTTTTCCTTCTTTTTCTATTCTTTTTAATATAGTTAAGGGCATTTTAGTCATTTAATATAGACAGCTTTCCCGTTATATGGCAATCAGGAATGAAGAACGGGGAGAAAAAAAGAAGGATATAATTATGAAAGGGTAAGAGTAGAAACGTAATTTAATAATTCTAACTTAACAGATGAGGTTAAGTTAACGGAGGAATGAGTATATTGTACCTTTTCAAATGTTATATGAACATTTTGAATTCAGGTTAAACGCTGAGGGGGTACTTTGGTTTTTGCCCTAATAATAATAAGTAATTTCCCAAATCTGTTATCCAAAATGCTTTCTCTTTATTTTTCATGATTAGTGTCTTCTCTATTAAGTTCTTCCTTATTAAGCAATTTCCCTTCTCTCACTAGATTCATGGAATTTGGAAACTCACTCCATTGTTGGATCCACAAGTGGATCGATTTTCAATTGTTATTTGGACTCAAAATTTACTTTCT
The DNA here is from genome assembly GCA_017893485.1 of Hemerocallis citrina. Lineage (NCBI taxonomy): Eukaryota > Viridiplantae > Streptophyta > Magnoliopsida > Asparagales > Asphodelaceae > Hemerocallis > Hemerocallis citrina. The sequence continues at coordinate 197,605,950 of CM030368.1, read as the reverse complement.
ATGAGCAAGATCGAGTCAAACAAAAAAGTATATTGACAAAATTATCCACTTTTAACTTTTTACTATGTCGCTAATGACATACCATTTATAAATATTAATAAACATTTGTTACCATCCTTTGTTCATGCACCTAATCTTTGTCCCTCTCACCACATGAAGTACAGGGCTCTATAATTTTAGCAATGACTTTAACCATTTGAAGCTTCAGGGAGGAAGATTAAGATAGCAGAGGGAAGTTACAATCTTATTCTAAATGCCTATAATGTATAATACTAACATCGTAATCATATGCTAGAGTAGTGAGATCTGGAGAGTGAAGACACCTTAGAAATCTATATAAAAGTAATCCAGCAGTAAGCAGCAGAGGTATTTGAAAAAATTACATTCTCCTCTGAACTTCCGCTCCCCTCAAACACACAGTTATAATATGAATATGATGATATATTTTACGATTCGCAAACAAAGTATTTTTCAACATGAAAATATATATAATCAAGTAAATAAGAGGGAAAAACTTTGCTGACCTGCATGACTTCTGCTGGCCAATGACTGTGTGGGCCTTCGGAATATTGAAAGATGTCTGGACCTTCAAACAGCATACAATTAGTGTTATTTCTACCACAAAAAAGACATTTACAAATTTTAACAATTTGCACATACATATGGACTGTAAACTGCATAAGAGAGAATCATGTCATCAAAAGCTAAGAATACACAAAAAAGTGGTACCAACAGGAACAAGAATTCGGATGCAAAACAGGGAACCTTATATTCTCTTATAGAAAACTTTTAGTAAAAGTTAATATACCTTAAAATACCATTATTACTTCTTCTTTTTTTTCTAATATATAATTTTCTTATGATTGGAGTAATTTTATAAAGTTGCTGATGAATCAAAATTATCAAGCATGGGTTACAGAAAAAGAATTAAAGACACAATGCACAAACTACACATGTCCTTAGAAAGCTTCTACAAGTAATAAGAGTGCAATAATCAGTTGGAACATGACAAAAGCACATATTAGAAGCTAGGAAGCTCAACCACAATCTTAAATCCAAAATAGTATGTTCTTAGTTAAGAAATCAGACACCAACTCCATGAATTTTTGGAAGATGAATACTCATTCAGATGCTTACACCATGATTAAATATCAATACATGCAAAACTACACACCTAAAACTCCCTAAGAAGACATAGACTTCATTCAAACAAGCATGCAAAAAATAATGACAGTGATTCATGCCTGTTGAAAGATAATGCTCATCTTTGCATACCTTGAACTAAGATCAAAGTTGCCATTTCATATGTTTTGTTGTTGAATTTTGAATTAATACATATAAGAATTTTCCACTGAGTTTTGATGCTAAAACATGCTGATGTGACAAATGTGGTGGTTGGGGATGAGATTGAGATGAGAGTCATGAGATGATTGTGTATTTTTATTCGAGATGCAACCATGTGGTGTTTCAGCACTGAACCAAGTGCACACCGTAAATGTATATGGTGTAAGGTGATGATAGGGATCCGAAGAGTGCTCGAGGCCTAGTGATAAAGTTGAATGTTTGATAATAATTCACCAAAATACATTATGGATACATTGACCACAGAGGTGGCAGACCATAATTATAAAGTTCATAGTAAATGCCAAATGTCATAACTGCATTGACCTAACTGTTCATTCTTAAATTTTAAGGCTATATTTGGGAACAAAGTTAAGCTAGGATAACTGGAGTTATCTCTCATAACTTTACAAAACTCTAGTTATCCTAACTTTGACTTGTTTCGAACTCAATTTGGAGTTAAGATAACTGCAACTACTCACCTCAAAACTTGAGATAACTAAAGTTATCTAATCTCCACACCTATTTAACTTTTCTTAACTGTGGCAAGTGACAAACACCAACCAAGTGAGGCTTGTCTGAGATAACTAGAGTTATATTAACTTTGGAGGTATATGGGATGCTAACTTTAGTAGTCATGCCCTTACCTCCATTTTATAGTTATCTTCATAGTTAAGAAAAATTAGGTAAAAGTAGAGTTTAGATAACTACGTATTTTTCACCTTTTGGGGGCAAGATAACTGTAGTTATCTTAAATCCGAACTGAGTCCCAAATATACCAAAGTTAAGATAACTAGAGTTTTTCAAGGTTATGAAAGACAACTCCGTTAATCCTAACTTAACTTTGCTTTGTTCCCAAACATAGCCTGACCTGATTTGGACTCATTTTGGAGTTTAAGAAAACTGCAACTACTCACCCCTATAGTTGAGCATGGTTTCAAAAGGTGTTCAAAGAAAGAAAAAAAAAACGATCAACCTCAAATTTTGCTTAAGGGATAAAAGGCAAAAATAAGCATTTTTCTATTTTCAAAAATTATATATACCATATTCATGTACGATGAAGAAAGATTGGTTTAGAGCCGAGGATTTTGAGAAGACTCTTGATAAGAGCTCAAAATCTACACACATTCTAAACCAATTAGTGATTACATTTTAGCAAAATTTAAAAAAACGTCACAAAAGTTTGGCCCAGTTTAAAAAAACGTCACAAAACTTTTTTTTTAAAAAAAAAACACACAATGTTTAATTTTCAACTCACAGAGTTAACAACCGTTATCTATCTTCTACGTGCACTGCACGTGCTATGAAAACTTGACGAAAATACCCTCTTCTTCCCCAATTACTGAGCCGAAAAAGAAAAAAAAGAACCCAAATCAGATCCTTTCTTCTTCCCCAATTACTGAGCCGAAAAAAAGAACCCAAATCAGATCAACCCAAATTAACTGGAATGTAATGAACATTTACTATGAAATTGAATGGAATGTATTAAACATCTCAGCTGTCTTGATCTCAGCTTTTCTGCATTTGTGGTGGTGAGATTGATCTGATTTGTAATGTTTGATGCTCCAATTCGTAGATGTGATTTGTTTGAGGTGTTGGATTTGGTAGAATGTGCAATGTGTAAATTTGTTGTAAGTGTGTTGTTAGTATAAGTGAATGTGTGAAATATACACACTAACAAAGTGGAAATCTACCTGATCATGTTAAATATACACACTAACAAAGTTGAAAGAAAACCTGATCATGTGTACATATTGTACATTATCAATAGTTTAGGGATGTTTCGTGAACTAAACTAATAGTTTTGTGATGTTCTTTTAAACAAAGGCATATATCTGTGATGTTTTTTTAAAACAGAAGAAAACTTTTGTGATGTTTTTTTAAACCAAACAATAGTTCTGAGATGTTTTTTTTAACAATTTTATACAATAACCTAAAGTGTTCTGAAATGAAAAGATTTGTTTTTTTTTATATCATAACCACTACATCTATTAACGTTTCAAACACCAAATGAAACTCCGCAAACAACCCAAACATTCATAAACATCGAGCACACAAGTGAAAGCATGTTTCACATCTCAAAACACATCGATTACAACGAGATTTGGGTATATTTGGGTTGCTCTCATTTGGGTTGATCTGATTTGGGTTCTTTTTTTCGGCTCAGTAATTGGGAAGAAGAAAGGATCTGATTTGGGTTCTTTTTTTTCTTTTTCGGCTCAGTTCTTGGGGAAGAAGAGGGGAATTTCGTCAAGTTTTCATAGTACGTGCAGTGCACGTAGAAGAGAGATAACGGTTGTTAACTCTGTGAGTTGAAAATTAAATATTGTGTGGTTTTTTTAAAAAACAAAAGTTTTGTAACGTTTTTTTAAACTGGGCCAAACTTTTGTGATGTTCTTTTAAATTTTGCCTTACATTTTCGATAATTAGACGATCAACTGTTGGATATATAGGTATTTTCTCACTATATAAATAATATTATGTGTAATATTATTCTAAGGGTAACACGTTTGTTACACATACTACTTGTATGGATATCGGAACGCGGATTGAAGTGGGTTGAGAACCCAGAACCCAAACTAGTATTTATCCTATAAATACTTGCTTGTGATAGTAGTCTAGGTATTCCAATTTTGATACCTAGGGTAAATATCTCAAGCACCTTAGTCTAGGATATTAACCCTAATTTCTATTGTTATCATCCCACGTAATCTCTAACATCAACAACAGCTCATACTGGATTAAATCGAAACCCAATTAACCCAAATCTAATCTGAAGACTAGATTAAACCTAATCCCAACAATTTCTTCATAATTGCTTTCATTTTAGTGGTGTTGGTGGTCGTGATTTGGAACATAAAGCTTACACAGTTACTAAAATCAATCATGAAAGAAAAGAAAAAAAAAACCCTAAATCTTTTGAAAATTTCAATTGAAACCCTATTTTAATGAAAAACGCTAAAATTTCCCCCAAAATAAAGAAGGGTACGTACCTGATATCGTTGAAGGGCCGATAGAGAGGAGGAAGAAGATCGAAAGGGAGAGGGAGAGAGGACGGAAAGTTAATAAAAGAAATTTTATTGACGGAAATCATTCTATAAAGCATGGTGTATAGAATTAAAAATGGCTAAATTTTTAACAAACCCCTCCAACTATCATCGTTTCTTAAAAACCACCCTCAACTTAATTTTTTTCTTTAAAAAACTTCTCCACTTTTTCTCCTTGTATGAAACTATCTTGTCCTGATGCAAAAGGACGCTCCTAATAAACTCTTAGTGGTTAATTTTTGGCTGGAGCCGAAAGGCTCTATCCGTATTATCAAAAAAAATAAACTCTTAGTGGTTATTAAATTTATGTCTCGTCATGCGGTTGCAATTCTACTTCTTCCTTTCTTAAAAGCATCCACAGTTGTGAAAGTTAAAGAATGACAAAATAGACAAATAGAAATAGTAATTTGTGATTTCATTGCAGCCATGAAATGCTAAAAAATAACCATGGATATGAAAAATTTGCCAGATGAAACATGATGTTTTGCCAGGGATTTTTTTGACTTTTTATATAAAAAAATTGTCTTGAATAGTTTTTTTTTCGTAAACGAAACATGATATTTTGTCGGAGAAGGGAAAAAAAAATCGACGATGTTTCGTCCATCGCTAGTTGAAAGTTATTGGGGTTTTTTCTATAGTTTAGTGATCCATAGAAAATTATACGAGTCAATCAATAATCCATAAAAAATCCTAGGGCCCCAATCAATAATCCATGAAAAATCATATGCAATCCAACCCACAGAATTCTAAAATAATCAAAAAAATTTCGATACAAAGCTCTGGACAGAGCTTTTTTTTTCGGGGTTTTTTAAATTATAAATTTTTTAAATTTCATCGGATTCCAAAAATATATATATATATAATATTTGGAAGAAACATGATGTTTCGTCCAATTGATTATAAATATTATAAAGTATTTCGGACGAAATATAGCAATTTATTGTTGCTCAAATGCCAAATTATGCATATATAACACACGACTGCAGCACTGCAAAAGCTATAAAATGCATAAAATGACAAAATACCACACGACTATGGATTATCTAATAACATGTCTCCTGTATTAGGAAAGTACAGTTATATTGCAGTTATGGTTGTTACTTCGACTTTTTATGTTTCATTAGAGCATATGTAGTCGTTCCCTATTTTTTCCAAAATTTGGAAAATATAGGGAATCGTTCCCTATATTTTCCAAATTTTGGAGGGAAAAAAATGAACAGTAGCCGTCTATATTTGAGAGAAAATGTAGGAAATTCACAAATATAGGAATCGAAATATCATTTTGCGTTCGTTCTAAAAAAAATATCTCGGACGCAAGATGATCTTGCATTTGAAGAATTAAAAAAATAAATAAATTCCAACAATTTTTTTTTTAAAAAAATTGTCGGATGCAAAAATCCTTTTGCATCTTACTAAAAAAAATCGCTGAAGAAATATGATCTTGCGTCCGATCAAATTTTTTAAAATAAAAAGGACGGACGCAACATCGTCCCCAGAATTTTTCCCCATTTTGTATTTTAAATTTCAATGGAATAGAACCTATAGGATTATTTATGCATATAAAGTTAATTTGAGATTGGTTTAATTATTTGATCAAATGATGAGATGGAATGGGCCTATAGGAATTATTATGTGTTCGTGTGTGTACAAATTGTTTTTTTCGTAAATGTTTTGGACTAAATTTTTTTTTTATAAGCCAACAGCTGAGATTCAAAATTAAAATGATCATCCACCGCTTGACCAAATTTTTGATTTCAACCACTGCAAGCACAACTCAATTTCTATTTTTAAAAGCCAAATATGAAAATTTTGAGTCAGATGCTCTTAACATCGTGAAGTAAAGCAATTTGTGATCTATATTTAGTATTATATAGTGACTCATTTAGCGAATTGGAGACAAGGAATCCAAAGGAACCTGAGATGCTAGCGTTATCATAATCACACAAAAACGGTGACAGAGTGAATGATAGAAGTGACGTGAAGGGCGGGAGGCAAATCTTAACATTGCATAAGTGAGTTGGGTACTCCAAAAACAAAGTAATGCAACGATGATCGATGGAGGTCCGTTGTGCTTCATATTTCGGTATGGAGGGATGTTAATAAGTCCTAGGGCCGGTCCTGAGATATTTGAAGTCATGGATGAAAAAAAAGGAGGCCCTTTATAGACACACATGTAATTTTATATATATTAATAAAATATAATCTAACAGCGGGGATATAAAAACAATACCCAGAAAAATAAAGATTACCTTTGTTTTGTTTTATGACACCAAATACTCTATATTTTTCATTAAGCATAGTGACAGCGACTCTTGCACCTGCCCAAAAAAATAAAAATCAATCACATCTTATCTAAAATAATTTCTTCTTACATTTTTAGAAGAAAAATCATCAATTATATGTTCAACCTCATTTATTTTCAACATATTCTTCCAAAACTCAAAATTGCTAATCCATTTAACTGATCTTGAGTCATAGTTGTTTACAAATAAAATTTTAATTATTTTAATTTTGAAAACCTTCTTTCCGCAGATGCCACAATCACAGGTACAGCCAACAAAATTTTATAAGCAACCAAAATATTTGGAAACATATCCATTTTTTTTTGCAAACTCCAAAATTTTAATTGAATGTCATGGTTTATCTGTTTCATACGCTTCACTTGGTAGCATTTTGTGCAGTATTTTTAATTTCGAAAGTAAATAATTTGCATCAATATCATACATCTCACAATGTTTCAAAGCAATTTCAAGTTGCATACAACAATTTTTCATTTCATCATTATCCAATGAAACTAACCGTGATGCATCAAATAAGAAGCCAAATATGGATTCAAACATTTGCATTTGTTCAAATCTACTCTTCAATTGAAAAAGAGTCATATCAACTAAAACAAGAAGTAATCAGTTCTAAAATTTTCTTGAGCAGATGGAAATGAAATCACGCAAGAAAAATTGTTCATACCTCAAGGGAAAAACTCGAATGATGCTGATTGTTCAAACTCCCCGATGGAAATGAAATCATACGCAGAATATTCCTATCTCTGCAACTAAAGAATAACTGAATTAGCAACAGATGAAAATTTATGTTAGATATTAACACAAATAGAAGAGCCTAACAATTCAAGGACTAACAAATTCAAGGATCAATTATAGTTATAGGTCATGACTTCATAAGAGCTTCATTGGAAACATAAGTTAAAATTGTTCTAAATTTTCAATACTAACATAAGTTGCTAGTACTTCATAGTTTAGATTCGCAGAATTCAGAACATTTAGAAATCAGGAAGGAAAAAAACTCGGTAAAAAAAAAAACGAAAATTCTCAAATGATAATTTGAAGAAGATTTGAAGATTCCGGAAGGGGAGAGAGAGAAAATTTGAAGAAGATTAAGAGGCTGGACACACACACGCGCGCGCACACACGCACACACACACACACAAAAGGAACAGGTGGAATCTGGCCACCTGTTTCATTAATAAGAGCTTAACGAAACAATCCCAGAGTATTAGGCCCAAGTACAAACTACAGACAGAAAATAAAACATACATGAAGTAACATGACGCGTACAAATAACAAATCCCTTCAACAACCCTGGAGGGTGGGCCGACAAACAAGCTCGGTCCAGAAAACATTGTAAGTACATCAGTTTAGCTTCGTACAATGCCTCCACGGCACATGCACACCCACATGAGACAAGTCTGGCAGAATTTTATCACCTACCGATCCCTGCCTTTACCTCGCTGGGGGACCCCATCTATGGGCCCAAGCCCCGCAGATCGAAAACTGACCCCACGGCACATGCATAGTGATCGCACTCTCCCACCATCTCCACCACTCATCCTACAAACATGCCAGTAGCTCCCACAACCGCTACCAAAGAGATAGCCGTAAAGAGGATACCTTCACCTCTCACACGATAGCGCTTTCTCAGGCGATTTCTCACCAAACAACTATCTCGCTCACCCCACCAAACACCACGCTCCAGGAGAGAGCCGTAGAGAGGATACCTTCACCTCTCTCACGCTCAAGCTCTCTCCGGCAATTTCTCACCACACAGACTTATCTCGACTCATACTCCCAATCAGAGGGAAGAGGCGACGCTGTCACGAGCCAGTGGCCTAAGCTGGAGGAAGCCCAATAGCCTGATAGTAGGCACTATGAGGACTTCACTGGCGACATCATAGGACACTCCAGACCAACCATACCTAAACTCCACACCCCATCACCCCCAACAGGCCCCATACCGAACCATCGCCCTTACATACTTGAGCCCCAGATCTATGGCATTCGCAACAACAGGCATGGAAGGATGCTCTGGTACGACATAGTCGCTCCGCGACAGTTGAGACAAGTACCCCGAATGTTGAGACAAGTACCCCAAAAGTTGAGACAAATGAGTGCACATCCTGGAGGGACCCCATCTTCGAGCCCAAGCTCCATAATTGTGCAAAATAACATACGAGATCCTCCACACCACCCACAACAAAGGCATTGCACATCAATCGATAAAGGAGGGTAGCTCGGCGGTAGGGGAGCACCGGGGCGGCGGTGTTGACACCACGGCAGCTGAACGGTCTCCCCGACTGCGACGTGGGGGGGTGGGGGGTGGCGCCCCTCTCGCCGAGGCCCATATCTGAGGGGATCAGATCTGGGTCGGTGCTGGAATATCGGCGCCCAGGCAAGAGGCCGACGACTTCGGCGCCATGAGAGGAGAGCGGAGCAGATCGACGGCCTAGCTTCTGAGTTGCCGGCATAGCTCGACATCGTGGCGGCCAGGCTTCGGAGCAGATCAAATCTGGCTTGTAACGGGAGGATAGCTCGAAAAGAAGGAATAAAGTCGCGGCGGCCAGGTTTCGGTGCGGCGAGATGGCGCGGCTGGAGATGGCGGTGGGTGAACAGCGAAAGGGAAGGGGCGTCGAACGGTGACTGGGGAAGGGGCGGCGAGATCCCGGCCGCCACCCCCTCCAAGCTCTCTCTAGATCTATGGTTTTCTTTGTTTTTGTGTTTTTTTGGGAGCGTCTCTCTCTATAAAATCTAGAGAAAGAAACTCTAGTTGTATAAAATGTACAGGAAAAAAATTGAGAAAGTTGAAGTGACACTAGAAGAGATAGATTACTAAATTAGGCCCTTCCCTAAAAATTAATTACAAACCCATTAATTCATTATATTAATTATAAGACCATTAAAAAAATTTGGGCCCCTCCCCTGAAGTGGGCCCTGGGCGGTCACCCAAGCGACCCTGGGCCAGGGCCGGCCCTAATAAGTCATAAACCTTTAGACCATCCACAATGGTTTCTTATATTTTTTGGTAAAATTGCAAAATGAGACTTACAAAAGAAAAATCGCTACACTGAATTGTTTCTCATATTTTGAGAAAGAATTAATTTTTGAATCGGACGGAACATGTTGTTCCGTTCGAGAGGATTTTTTATAATTTTTAGTAAAATTAAAATAGTGTTATTATTAGGGCTGCAATCGAGCCGAGCCGAGCTGAATACCTTCAGGCTCGAGCTCGGCTTGTTTACTAAACGAGCTCAATTTTGAGCTCTAGCTCGGCTTTGACCGACCTTTGACCATATTCGAGCCGAATAGCTTGCGAGCTTAGCCTAAAAAAAAATTTAAGCTCGAGCTCGACTCGTTTATGAAACGAGCTCAGTTTTGAGCTTGAGCTTGGCTCGAGCTCGGTTCGAGCCGAGCTCAGTTTTGAGCTTGAGCTTGGCTCGAGCTCGGTTCGAGCCGAGCTTTGATCGAGCTTTAACCGAGCTCGAGCCGAATAGCTCGCAAATAGCTCGATTTGTTTGCAGCCCTAGTTATTATTAATTAGCATTTAGTTAATTAATTAATTATTAAAATAATACTAAATCTTTATTAAATACATCCTAAAAGTAATTAGTGTGTTAATTAATGGGTTTAAACACATGAAAGTGACATCTCCATCTGAAACGAGACATGTTGTCCCGTTTCTCGAATTTTTGAGATCGGATAGATACATTTCTTTAATTTATTTTTTTAGACGGAACAACATGTTCCGTCCAATACTTTTTTTTAAATTAAAAATTAAAAATTCGATACGACAACTTGTTTCGTCTGTCGCAATTAAAAAGAAAATTAGGGACGGAACAACATGTTCCGTTCCCTATATTATGAGAATGAGCAAATCGTTTTTCAAATATGAGAAACAACTGTAGCTCATTTATCAAAATATGACAATATAGCAAACCACTGTGGGTATGTTTTTTTCCAAAATATGGCAAAATGACAAATTTAGAAAACCACTGTGGATGCTCTTATGACTGAAAATGAATTATGGATGGCTATAATTTGTGGTAGTGATTCGGTGATATGAACGATAAAAGTATCACTACAACATTTGCACGGTACACCGGCATATATTCCCCGGCATTTGTCTAATCGCGCCGAGGTAGGATAAGACCAGGAATGGTTCTATACTGTACATCGTTATACGCCAGCATTTTTTATGAAACGCCGGGGTAGTATGATATTCGCCGACGTTTTTTAAAAAAAACGGCAGTGAAGGTAAAGCGATAATAACCCCAAAAATCTTCTACCTTACACCGGCGTTTTTATTAATAAACGCCGGTGAAGTTACCGAGATAAATCCCCAATTCCGCAAACCCTAACATTTCGCTCTTTTTTTTACCAAATCTAAATTTTTCGTGCGCTCGCGCCGCCATTTTGCCTCCTTCCCTTCGTCGCCTTTCCCAACCATTCCTCCACCGTCGGAGTTGGTCCCACCTTAGTTCCCGCCTCTTTGGCTTGTTCACTGTCTCTCTCTCCCCCCTCAAAAACTCCCGATCCGACCTCTTCGAAATGTCGTCGTTGCCGTAGGCCCTATAGTCGTCGTCTTCGTAGCCCCCGTCGTCGTCGTGTCGCTTGCCACCGCTGTCGCCCGCCTGAGTCCTCCCCCGTCCCCCCACCGTCGACAACTTCCGACATTGAGTGTGGTATAATGCTTTATTCTTCTCGTTGGTTTGAATTGTTTATCATGTGCAAAATATTAATGTTATCATTCTGCTAAGTATGTTGTTTTACTAATAAGTAGCCATGAAGAAAATAAATAAAGAGTCTTTTTTTTTTCTTCTTGTTATCATACTTACCGCATGGCATCCTCGTTGTTCGCCCTATTCCTCTCAACAGCAAATATCCTTTACCATCATCGAATCCTTGAACGGATAGCCAAATTCAAGGGAGACTATATTTGAATTGATATTAGACTCGAACACAAGGTGTTCGATAAAATGCCACAAAGGTGGTTGACATAATTTCCACAAAGGTGGTTTAGGGTTGTGTGAATAGAGTAGATTGTATTGAGATTTAAGTGTTTTTGATGCATTTTTTGCTGAGATTTATTTATTTAATAGTTAATTGTTATACCGTTTATTTAATTGCCACTAGGGAAGGTTATAAAAAAATAGGTGAAATTAATTATAAAAATGTCTTTCAAATCTAATACTATTTAATATATTAAATTTTATTTTCAGATTGGATGCTATTGTTATAATGGATAGAAGTTGGATTAGTAAACTACGATTATCCAAGGAGTACCGGGATGGTATTAAAGATTTTATTATCTTTGCCAAACGAAATTTTCGTGATCCCAACCTAATTCTTTGTCCATACCTCCGGTGTACAAATTATAATTTGAGGACATGTGACTTAGTACATACACATTTGGTTGTCAATGGTTTTCTTCAAGGGTACACACGGTGGTTTTGTCATGGAGAGAGTCATATGTCAGCTCCTGTTCATCCGGTTGTATTAGAAAATGAAAATGAGCCCATAGTGAACGAAACTTAAGTCGATGAGATGCATGCTTTGGTGCAGGACGCCTTGGGGATTCATAATGTTTCATTCCTTACCGAAATTCCAACAACCCAAGTTCATAATGAGTCAACAGAAACATCACACATTGGTGGTGGGGTGGAGGAGGAAATGCTCGGGCCCGACCCTGAAATTAATAAACAGTACGAATCCTTCACTAAGTTGCTTGAAGATGCTAGTACTCCGCTGTATCGTGATTGCACTAAGTTCTCTAAGTTCTCATTCATTGTCAGACTATTTCAGATCAAATGTTTAAACGGGTGATCTGCCAAGTTCTTCACTATGCTACTTGAACTGTTGAATGAAGCATTTCCAGAAATTTGTTTCCAAACTCCTCCTATAAAATCAAAAAATTCCTAAATTCTTTCAATCTGGGGTATGAGAAGATAGCAGCATGTCCAAATGACTATATGCTTTTCACGAGAGGTAAAGAAAGTTTGGAGAATTGCAAAGTCTGTGGTTCTGCGAAATGGGCAGAAACACCAAATCAAGATGATCAAACCAGTGGGCCTATTAAGGGAAGAAGGAGAAAGAAGTCTGCCAAACTATTGCATTACTCTCCTCTAATTCCTAGGCTACAAAGACTGTTTATGTATTTGAAAACTTCTTCTGATATGAGATGGCATGCTGAAGGTCGTAATAATGATGGAATTCTTTGACATCCTGCTGATTCTCAATCTTGAAAAAAATTGATGAAAGATATCCCAATTTTGCAGAAAATTCTCGCAGTGTGAGACCTGGATTAGCTAGTGATGGTTTCAACCCTTTTAGGCAAATGAGTAGTACATACAGCATATGACCTCTTGTGTTAATACCACACAATTTTCCCCCTTGGAAATGCTTGAAGCAGTCCTCATTTATTTTGTCCATGATAATTCCTGGACCGAAAGGTCCCAGAAATGATATAGATGTGTACCTACAGCCGTTAATAGATGAACTTCAGAAATTGTGGGAGGGTGTTCCAACCTATGATGCAATGGCTAAAGAAACATTTTCTCTTCGGGTCGCGTTGACTTGGACAATCAATGATTTTCCCGCATATATAAATTTATCTGGATATAGTACTAATGGACGTTATGCATGTCCTTATTGTGCTAACCAAACTAATTCAAGGTGGTTGTACAATGGCAAAAAGTTTTGCTATATAGGTCATAGGAGATGGTTGCATGACACATATATATTTCAAGCAGAGACAGCGACATTTGATGGTACCGATGAGTGGGGACATGCTCCTGGAGCTTCTTCTAGGTCAAATGTTTTGAGGCGGGTAGATGGTCATCAGTTCAAATATGGAAAAGAACCACAAGTTAGCAAAAAGGACAAGAAAAGAGTAAGGGAGGAGCAACATGAGGAGACCAATCTATGTGACGAAGATGAGTATCACAACATGAAGAATTTAGGCGCATGGAAGAAGAAGAGTATTTTCTTCAAGTTGCTGTATTGGAAATTCAACTAATTGCGACATAATTTAGATGTGATGCATATCAGAAAAAATATTGGTGAAAATTGTATAGAAACAGTTATGGAAGATGACCGGAAGACGAATGACAATCTCAAGAGCCGCCTTGATTTGAAGTCAATGGGCATCCGACATGAGTTGCCCCCAGAGGAATTACCGAACGGGAGAGTACGCCTACCTCCTGCAATTTATTCAATGTCAAAATCGGAGTTGGAATTGTTTTGCAAAGTTCTACTGGAACTTAAAGTTCTGAATGACTATTCTTCTAACATAGGAAGGTGTGTGAACTTTAAGGAAAAGAGGCTTCAGGGTCTAAAGTCACACAACTACCACATCTTGATGCAGGACTCCTTCCTGTGGCCCTAAGGTCTTCAATGTGTGAGCAAATTACTACTGTCCTGAAAGATCTTTGTAGCATATATAAAGGAATTTGCTCAAGAGTGCTTCGTGTTGAAGATATAGACCAATTGGAGCAGTGTGTGGCATTGACACTTAGTAAAATGAAGATGATATTTCCTCCATCGTTATTCACTATAATGATTCACTTGATAATCCATCTTACTGGTGAAGCCAGAATCGGGGGTCCTGTTCATTATCGGTGGATGTATCCCATTGAGAGGTAAAGAAATTTATGCATCTTACAAACTTGAATTCTCAATAGCTCATTTCTTGTATTCCCATACACCATTCTAATTCATTAATTTTACATGTTTAAGTACCTTTATCGACTTAAGGGTTATGTTAAAAATAGAGCATATCCTGAAGGCTTAATAGCTCAAGGGTATCTATCAAAGGAGTGTTCAATTTTTTGTTCCAGCTATCTGTAGGGTGTAGAGACTTCTTTGACTAGACCGAGGAGAAATCCAGACATTTCCAACCTTGATGGGGCTAAATATCTTTTCAATACCGCTGACACTACTATTGGTAAAGTTGATGCATTTGAATTAGATAACTTAACATGATAAATTTGTTAAAGTACATGATCCCAGAAGGCCTAAAGTAGAACCTATAACTAATATTTGTGTATACTTAAAAAGTGCAGAATGTGGTTCTATGGACAGTTTTGGATATATCTAATTTGGGTTAGTAGAATCTGGACTTGCAAAGTTCTTTGACGATGAGTTCATCAAAGACAAATCTATGAAATTATCAGTCCTACTATCACGGTCAATGACTCATGGTTTGAATCAAGAACCAATCTTACTGACACTTAAACTTAAATGAGTTTGCTTTGTGCTACTCAAAGTTTAGTGGAAGTCGACAACTAGTGAATATGTGTTCACACTAGGAGGAGCATAAAGAAAAAATTATGAAGATAAAAAGGCAAACAAGCATTGCATTCTCATCCAAGAAATCAGACCTCTATGTGTTATCCTCTACAGGGAAAGAGGCTGAAGGGATTGAATGACTTATTGTTAATCATCCATTGAGAAATTTACAGTAAATTCTGTAATTCTGGTATGCGACTACCAAGCTATAATGCACTGTAGCTCATAACTCACTCTATAATAGTAAGAGGAGTATATTAAGACTGAAAGAAGCCTAGTTGAACTTTCTCATAGATAAAGTGCAGTTGCAACAAGTATGGCTAATGCTCTTGCTAAGAGACTTGAAAGTGGTCTAATTATCAAAACTGTGGGGAAATGGAGTTAAAAGCTATTAAGTCAAAAGCTTTAACATCCAAGTTGTTTTGAGATTTAGAATCCAATTGGAGCCATAGAGAAGTTCAAAATAAAGCATCAATTTTAGGCAGTTGGCATGCTTTAGATAATTTGAAAAGTTCTATGTAAATTCTGTTAATATATAATTTCATTCCAATTTTGATGATAGTATATATTTTCATAATTTACTTAGAATTATCTCATTATTCCAAAAGAAAGCATGAAAACTTGTCGACGTGTTTCCGATATTTAGAATGGTTGTTATATCATTCCAATTTTGATGATATAACTCTTTTATGGATTCATGTTTCATTCCAATTTTGATGATTCAGAATTAACCATATTTGATTTGACTGTTCTATCATTCCAATATGAAACATAGTATAGTTCTTGTGCAGAAACTATAATAGTTCTTGTTCTTTATTTTGTTAAAGAAACTTGATTGTGATGTTTGCATTACATTTTGCTAAGCTATCGTTGAATTGTACTAAGTTCTTTAGTAGAACTAGATACTTTATGAAATTGCTAGAATTCTTAGAGATGTATCTTTTGATATTCTTGTTTTCAATAAGCTAGCAAAGATGGAGAAGTTGAATATGTCAACATAGATTTCAGAATAATGATTTGCTCAAAATGGAGGAGTAAATATAAAGCAGTTTGCAAGGATATAGTTTTGGTTAATTTATCTGGAAGGTTTTGCTGTACTACCCCACTTTTTGAAAATATTTAGCGTTCTGCCCTACTTCCGAAAACAGTTAGCGATATGCCCTTGTTTAGGACACGTCAGCAAGAAACGTTATTGGGAAAAACGGCATAGGTTATTTCCATGCCGTTCTTCCCAATAACGACATCTGTTTGAAAAAAAAATTGCATGCCGTTATTTGGAATAACGGCATAGGTTGTTTTGTTTTTCGAGAACTTGTAGTCTCCACTTAGAGGAAAAATTGCAAGTATGAAAAACCTTATAACAGATGCCGTTATTTCAAATAACGGCATTCTCAATACTGATGTCGTTATTTGGAATAACGACATCAGTTATAAATTTTTTTAATAAAAAAATAACTTATTATTCATCCTCTCTGATGAATAAGTATATAAAAAAAAATTATAACTGATGCCGTTATTCCGAATAACGGCATCAGTTATAATTGTTTTTATTTTTATTTTTACTTTTTATTAATTCTTTCTGTTTCCAAACAACGGCAAGAGTGCATATTCAATAACGGCATCAGTCATTTGAATGTCGTTATTCAGGATAACGGCATTGTTTATAAGTTTTTTTCACACTTAGAACTTTTTAAACTTAGAAGATTCACACTTGTAAGACAAATATACTGATGCCGTTATTTCAAATAACGGCATGCAATTTTTTTTCAAACAGATGCCGTTATTGGGAAGAACGGCATCGAAATAACCTATGCCGTTTTTTCCAATAATGTTTCTTGCTGACGTGTCCTAAACAAGGGTATATCGCTAATTGTTTTGTGAAGTAGGGCAGACTGCTAAATATTTTCAAAAAGTGGGGCTGTGCGGCAAAATTTTCATTTATCTAAGGAATAAATTTGTCACTTGCTTGATAAAACTTCTATTGAGTTTAAGACTCTTGTGTTCATGAGCTTAAAACTCATATTTTGTTCTTGAAGTTTATTTGCTTTGATTGATTTTGAAACTATGACAGGTGTCTCCAGTTGGTTTAGTCATTGTGAACTATTCTGCTTGATATGGTCTTTGAACTATTTGATTATTTTGGTTTAGTCTCATTTGAACTATTTGAGTTATAATTGATTTAGTCAATAAACTGTATTATTTTGTGAGCCAATGATTTAACGGGGCATTGCCTATATATTGAGAATATAGGAGGAGATTGTTGGATATATAGGTATATTCTCAATATAATAGAAGATTATTGTGTATAATGTTCTATGGGGCAACACGTGCAAAGCACGTGTTATCTGTTTAATTGTTGGACCGGGTTGAGTGGGCATAAAACCCATTACCCTAAACCCAGTTCATCTCATATAAAAGCTGGTCCAGAGGTAGTGCTCTGTGATATTCCAATACTGATAAGCAGGGTATAATATCCTAAGCGGCTATGAGATAAAAACCCTAACCCTAATTCCTCCTAATCATTTCTAACAGGAACAAGCACATCGATATGTGCTAGACCATCATGCATCAGTTGAGCCATTTCGAAAGTAAGTCGGTTTATTTGAAGTGATGACTGTGATGTTCATGTATTCCATCTCAGCAAATTCATTTTCTCCATTATGATTGTGAGCTTTTTGCATAATTGATAGAGCTACGCCAGTAAGAAAGGAGTCCCACATGAAATAGCTCCGCATGCAAATAAATATACAAATACTCATAAGATAATGGATTAAGTAAGAAGTATCAAGTACTCTTAGGAGTCTACCTGCACCTGAACTGGGCTTGAAGTGCAAACTTTCAAAGGATTTGTTGATATACTAGTAACTATTATAGATAGTTTAATTACTAATATTTAGGTTGGATGTGGATAATGCATGTTGTCAATTTATAATTTTAGTCAAAAAAATAACATCATTTACTAATGAAATGGACGGAGGGAGATTAGTTGGTAAGAAAACAATCCAATAAGGTGGAATTGTCACTTTAAAGGCAGTAGCTTACCTGCCAAAGCATGAAATTTCCCTGGGTTTAATGACTGTTACCAAAATTCTAAATAATGTCCTGACATGTTACTGGAATTCTACGTCGCAACCGACAGACCCCTACATATATACATACAGAAAATCAGAATGTTGATTTCCCAACTCAAGCACTGTTCTCTTCCCCAAATTAACTACAGTTAGAACTTACACTGGACTGGATCTAATCTTTCAGTCACCACTTTGTGGTTTGATTCAATTTCTGGATTAATTTGCAATAGGTATATCTTCTTCATTCCTCATTTAATTGTATATGGTTTCTACTGTCCAATACTTTTACTTCTTTGGGAAACATATATAGGTGATGATTTCCAATTTGAATTTCTCATCGAATTGGGGATGCATGGTGGGCGTTTTGTAGAGTTTTTAAAAATATATATCTGGTAGGTTTTTTTAAGCGGCTAGCTGTGGTGTGTGGTATATACAGTTTCATGTGTTAATTAGTGGTTTCGACTGAGGACTGCGAAATAAATGGATTTAGAACTTGAAATGCTGGGCTAATGTGTTAGTCATGTTAATTAATTTATACTAATCTAGCTAGGAGAAACAAACATTACCAAAATGCTTTGGTAGTGTCGTTGGAAATCCTATGTTGTGTGATGCTAAGGTGTCATACTCCTGGTAGCTATGCATGCGGGTTTGGAGAAAGCTAAACTGTGCATGCTGAGTTTAATGAAGTTGGCATTTTATAAAGTGCCTACCTGTTTTGATGAATTAGGTACTAAGTATGCTTGGAGGATTTCTAGTTATAGGATTGAGAATTTGATTTGACTCAATCACGAAATGGAAGGTGGATAACTAGAAGAAATTCTGTTTAGTTCAACTGCTTTTCTCTGAAGAATGCATATATAGATTTGATGTCTTTATTGCATATTTGTTAATTCATGATAATCCGGAGCAAATTATTTGTGTTCATATTCTAATCAACCAATTCACGTACAATTTTATGTGCCAGATACATTCATAATTTAGTTTGACTCTATTTTCCAGTAAGTTCCTTTTGAGAGTATTGCTGTACTGACCCGACTTTTTGGAAATATTTGGGTATCTACCCACTTCCGAAAACAATTAGCGACCTGACACAGTTTTGAACACATTAGCATAAACCGTTATTGAAAATAACGGTATAGGTTATTTACGTGCTGTTATTTTCAATAACGGCATCTATTTTACATTTTTTTTACCATGCCGTTGTTTGCATCAGTATATTCCTCTTACAAGTGTGAATCTTCTAACTTTAAAAAAATTCTAAGTGTAAAAAAAACTTATAAATAATGTCGTTATTCCCATTATGCCGTTATAAAGGAACTGTTGTCGTTGTTTGGAAATAGAGAGGATGAATAATAAGTTACTTTTTTATTTAAAAAAAAATTATAACTGATGTCGTTATTCCAAATAACGGCATCAGTATTGAGAATGCCATTATTTGAAATAACGGCATCTATTATAAGGTTTTCATACATGCAAATTTTTCTCTAAATAGAGACTATAAGCTGTCAAAAAACAAAATAACCTATGCTGTTACTCCAAATAACGGCATGACACTTTTTTTAAATATAGATGCCGTTATTGGAAAAAATGGCATGTAAATAGCCTATGCCGTTTTTTCCAATAACGGTTTTTGCTGACGTGTCCAAAACTGAGTCAGTTCGCTAATTATTTTTGAAAGTGGGTCATAGCGCAAAATATTTTGAAAAAGTTGGTCAGTACGGCAAAATTTTCGTTCTTTGCTTGTAGAATCACCTAAATTTTGCATCTATTTCTGCATGTTATTTGTGCCAATATTTTTTATTTAGGAATTGGGATGATTGAGAAACTATACATAATGGTTGTTTTGAGGGTAATAAGTCTGACAGCATGGATTTGTTGTCAGTTATCTGTAGTCGTTTGATGCCATATTTTGGGCATTTGGTAAAAAGAAATGGAAAAAATGGATTTGTGCTGTAGTCGTCAAAAGTCAAAATTTGGCTCAGACGAAAAATTATCTTTCGTCTCAGAAATTTAATTCAAAAATATATATATATATATATATATATATATATATATATAGTCATGTGAACCTCATATTTGTATGAGGAAATTTTCCTCATACAAAGTGATTATGCTCACTTGGTGGGATCCTTATGGAAGATCCAGTCCATCCATTATTTTTATCATGCTAATAGATGTATGTGTAGAAAAAATCAAGTGGTTTGGAGGTCATTCACTCATGCATCATGTGGGTCCAATTTGTGGTTCGATTTGTATTACTGTTGAAACCGTTTATTTTTCAACCACATGATACGTGGGTGAATGACCTCCAAACCACTTAATTTTTTCTACACATACATCCATTAGCATGATAAATATGATAGACGGAGTGCATCTTCCATAAGGGTCCCACCAAGTGAGTATAATAACTTTGTATGAGGAAAATTTCCTCATACTCTATATGAGGCTCACTTTTCTCAAATTTCCTCATACTCTATATGAGGCTCACTTTTCTCATTTTTATATATCTATATATATATATATATATATATATATATATATATATATATATATATATATATAAATGCATTGAAGTGAGGGATAAGGACAACTTTTTATATATATATATGAATGCATTGAAGTGAGGGATAAGGACAACTTTTTTTTAAAAAAAATTTAAAACTTAAAAGAATCAGAAAAGGACAAAAAAAATAAATATGCCAAATGCCTTGGACGGTACATGGCAAATGGCTAAATTGGTCTTGGATGGTACATTATGTACTGTCCGTCCAAATTTTTTTTTTAAAAAAAAATTAATTAATCGGACCGTGTTTAATCTTTCGTCTGTCGGATTTGTCGTATACGAAATTTGAAGCGACGGTATTTAATCTTTTGTCTCACGTTTCGGACGGCTATAATTTGGCTTTTGCCAAACCGTCTTCCATATGTGTTAGCGATTTTTTTTTTTTTTTGATTTTTTCCAAAATTTAGATATATGGCATACGACTACAGATGCTATTAGAGCACGGATTTGAGCATTTAGAGGTCATCATCGTATTCAGTAATATACTATGAGAAAAAAGGATAAGCATTTTATGAGATTTTCTTTAAATTTCCTACTGGTCCATAAACTCACTTCGGGCGCTTATATTTTAAATACTATCGTTAATACTGAAGCTTTTACATTGTTGTGCTTGTGCATAGGATCTTAGAATGCTCTTCTTAACTAAACAAGAGTTATTTGGTGAAACTAACACAAGTTATGTACTTTTCATTCCACGGTTCAACACTTGATTAAGTTCTAGCCCCTTATTGGTTTTTAATATGAGTAATGCTCCATCCACTACCAATTTTACTACATTTCTCTTCACTACCTTAGGTTGCACACTTCAATAGGTAAAAGTAGATAGAGTAGGTGGGGGAACTCTCCAATAGAAGTATGCCATCTAAGGTAGTGAAGAGAATGGTAGTGAAATTGGTAGTGGCTGAAGCATTACTCTTTTAATATTTATCTACTTCTACTACTAATTAATGGTAGAGTTTGTCACTTTATCACTTTGAGTTTGTAATCAAACAAACATTTTTTAAATATTTTTTTTTGTCACAAATAAAACACATATGTTGCACGTGTAACTCTAACTCTATTTATTAACACGTGCATCACGCGTGTAAATCAAAGTTTTTTTCTTCATCAAACAAATAATTTTTAAAAAATTTTGTCACAATGCAAATACGTACGTCGCACGTGCAACTCCAAATCTATTTCGTAAGAGATCATCGTACGTACAATTCAAGGTTTTTCCTTCAAAATTTTTTTTTAAAATGCATGCAGTGTCCCTTCAACTCCAATTTTTTTAAAGTTTAAGGCATTCGTCACAAGTGCTGTTTCAACTCCAACTTTTTATCAAAACGTGCATCGCACGTGAAAGTTACTAGTTATATTTGTTGGAATGTTGAGGATACTAATTTATATGTTGCGATATTTATTGGATTGTTGAGATATTTATTAATTTTGTTTTGTTTTGTTTTGTTTTGTTTTTTTTGAAACAGAGCGGCCCTATCAACCCATCAAATGTGAGTCGTGCAGATCATGGAAATTCAACTGATGAGAATTGACGCGACTCGAGGGGTATGATGTAGTGGTCAGCCAAGTCTACATTGTGTGTTGTCGTATTTGTTGTTGTGTGAACTACTGTTATATTTGAATATTATGAAAATTCTAAACTATGTGGTGATTTTGGATAATTAATGGAATGTGTGGCACTTTATTATCCTTAATTCTTGTGTTTGGTTGTGAATTGCATTAATATGCCTGAAATTGGTTCAATTATTTGTGAATTGGTTTACAGGTGATTGAAATGATACCGTGAATTGAATTGTACTGTATTTTTTGCTTTTCTGAAAAATAATTTATACAGGGTTGGAAAAAAATTAAAAGAACATACCCCGGCGCTTCATAAAACGCCGGTCTATCTTAGTGACCAATTGAAAATCACGATAGAGCGGCATTTTATAAATGCCGGTGTAGGCGTCAGCACAAACGTCAATAACATACACCGGCGTTTATAAAACGCTGGTGTATATAAATCTTTATTTGGGAACTCCGATAGAGCGGCGTTTATAAAACGCCGGGAAAGATATTAGGGGGAAAAGAGATCATTTTGAAATACATATACACCGGCATTTTACGAATGCCGGTGTATATTACACCAATACCGGCATTTTGTAAAATCGTCGGTGTATACCACGTCCATTCCGCAATGCTCGATTCGGTGACATTTGCACCGAAATTTTCATATACGCCTGTACATTATACTACGGCGTTTAAAAAATGTCGGTGAATTGACAAAAAAAAACGCCGGGAAAGGTGGTGCCTATTTTTTTATCATAAAAGGTTGGCCGAGGCCCCCCTTGTGTTTCATTAAAAAGTTTTTAATAAAACAGAAATCTAGTATCGGACAATAATGTTCATGTCACCCACATCCGGGTCATGATGCTCATTCTCCGAACCAAAAAAGAGTCCTCCTACCGTATATGGTACAGACTGACTCAACATCCCAAAATACAAGATCCCAACATACATCAAATATACGACCAAAATACAAACCTCAAACTGTACATGATCCCAAAATACAACACACATTCCTGACCACCAAAATACAACACCCGGTCCCAAAATACAACAAAAAGTCAGGACGTGTGCATGTTCCACCCTCCCTCGGTCCGGTCAATCATCCCTCGTTTGGTGTACCTTCCCTTTCCTGTGGCTCCTCTTGACTGGTTGCAACATCTATGTACATCTCCTTGACCTTCTTTGTGTGTTCTTCCCCTGCCGTTTTAGACCAGAATATGATATTAGCAATGATCTTGAAAATTAGTTGTTGATGCATGATGTGTCTGTGTGTTACTCTAAAAATTATATTATTCAGTTCTAACCATATACCCCAGCGTATAGCCGGTACCCCAATATCCCAAATTTGAAAATTGCTGTTGCGAATATGTGCCTGTACCCCCCTAGGCGTCTAATAACGTTTGCGGTCCAGCCCCTGGGCTACCCATTCTGTTTATGAAGTCCCCCCAAATTGGCTTTGCGAAACTATACGTCACTAGTAGATGGTCCACCGTTTCTTTATTCTGATTGCACATTACATAATATCCTGGTTCCTACCACGTTCTCCTAGTCAAGTTATCCCGCGAAAGTTTCGCGGTGGTGCATGTTGTTGTGTATAAATAAAATAAAATAAAATCAGCATTTATCAAAGTGATGTGGATAGATCATGTAAACTTCATTCTGCACCCTTAACTGCTTTTGTATTTTGAATTTTAAATAGAACCATAGTAACTGCCTTCTGTTTTGAAATTAAATTGGACCGACCATTTGTACCCAAAACTTGTGCTCCAAGTTTCCCAGTTGAAACTTGGCCCCCAAACATTTTGCACTTAAGGGATTCTTTTGTTTCTTGTATATATATAATATATATACAAGGAACACAGAAGGCAGTTGAGCAAAACAGAGAAAAAGAATGCAGGTCTTTGTGAAAACCCTAGCCGGAGAGACTATAACCCTTGAGGTTGAGAGCAGCGACACCGTCGACAATGTCAAGGCCATGATCCAACTCAAAGAAGGTATATATAGATATATCTAGTCTTTACTCTCTTTTAATATATATAGTTTTCATGGTTTAATCTTTTTTTTTTCCCCTCCTTTTTTGAAGGAATTCCATTAGACCAGCAGCGTCTGATCTACGCAGGGAAGCAGATCGAGGATGAAGGAACCCTTGCTGATTACAACCTTCGGAAAGGTCGAATGACGTCGCATTAATTATCTTGATTTGAAATAGATTGATATATTGATTTACTAGGTTTTTTTTAATTATATATTATTATGTATGTTTATTTCTCTAATTACAGTTAAAAGGATTGATTTAATTAATTTTTATGATGAGCAGAATCGACGCTTCATTTGTCACTGAGGTTGAGAGGAGGATTCTTTGAACCATCTCTTATTGCTCTCGCGAGAAAGCACATTACTGACAAGAAGATCTGCAGAAAGTATGTCAATCATATATGTCTATTTCTCCCTAATTTGCTCGTTTGATTTATTTACTTTTTTCTTTGAATATATAACGAAGCACCTTGTTTTTTCCCCTTCTTGCAACTAGCTTTCTGTGTAAATCATAGGGTTTATATAGCCATTTTAATAGAGGCATCAAGGAATCTTTTTAAATGTGGTTAATATGAAACCTATAATTGTAGATTGCAGCCCGTGCATATTTGATTTTTTATCGTTAACGGTGGGTGAAAATCTCCCGCGTTCCATTAAAAAAGTTTAACTAAACATACAATCAATTATGGAGTATGAAGTTCATGAAATCCGACATACTGGGTTATGAAACTCATTCTCCGCAAAAACAAAAAAAAATACTTGCCCCATACAAGAGAGTTTTCTAACCCTAAAAATAATAATAAATAACATTCAAATAATTCAACATAGTCATACTTATCAACTGACCAGCCGAAGCAAATCTCAAGCACAAACCTATCTGACCCGAATATGTTAAAATTGATCACTTTATCTCATCTTCTAACTTGTTCATCGTCCATCGCCGTTGCCAACCACAACCGCAATTACCGTCGTCCTCAACGTTGAGCAACACTAACACTACCTTCAAGTCCAATGAGACGAGAGAAATCTCATCTACTCACCCAATTTGATCTGAAAATGTCAAAATCGAACCATTTTTCTCATTCCCTTAGCCAGTAGTTGATAATAGAATGACTTGCCATGATCAGTTGATCACTCTTGCAAACTTTGATATGGTACCAGCTCTGCAAACTTTGATGTTTTTTCAATGCTTTGAAATTGCTCGAGTAGCTAACTAAATTATCTCTCATGGTGAAGGTACTTCTCGATCTTCATGTTTGTATTCATAGTATAATTGTTGTTTCTGTTATTTCTGAAAGGTGCTATATATGCTCGCCTGCCTCCAAGGGCTACTAACTGTCGTAAAAAGAAATGTGGCCACAGCAATCAGCAGGTTACATTATTGTCCTTTTCCTCGTCAAATCTCTGACATGCTCGATATAGGAGAGTGCCTAGCTCTTCGCATCCGAATATCATGTTCACTTAAAAAAAATGAAAAAAAAAAAAACTACAATCTTCAGAATATTTTTTCTAATGTGGTGGATACAAAATATGTTTTCCAAGAGGACGCTTGTATTCTATAACCTAGAATTGCTTTGATTGTATTTTTTTTATAAATAGTTTTTTTGGATAGTATGAAATTTCATTTCCATGATAAGTAGGTAACTCACGGAATTGAGAATTATCCACGAGATCCAGATGTTCATCCATCCGATCTCTTATTATCATAACCATACTCAAGTCTTAAAACATGTTTTCAAGCAATAAAGAATTCATCAATCAGGATCTACTAGACGTTCATAGATTTCACATACATAATACAAATAACAACTATTGCATCGTTCACATACAAGATACACTAAATAAACAAAGATGTCGAAACAAAACAACACACAATCATTCACATAAATCAATCAACAAAACAAGGTTCATATCACTCACCTTTGAATTGAAAAGATCCAACGAAAAGCCTTTCTTTTTGCGAGATCCAAAAATTCTCCTCTCCAATCACCAAGAAATTAATAATATAATGAAACTTGAGTTGTACAGCGAATGACGGCTGCACCTCCTTTTTTATACAGGCCGGAAATAAGGAATTAGGGTTTTAGAAATACATTTGCAAAATGGTCCTTCCAAAATATAACTTTCATATATATACCCCTTTCTTAGTGAAAAATAGGTTAGCTAAATCAAACCAAATCAAATCTTCTTATCACTGAGTTGTCCAGCAATCCATCACAGCCCAGTAAATAAGAAAAATCCGGATTTACAACACAGGGTGGCGATTTTGCACAAAAACCCTCCCTTTTGTAATATTTGCAAACATATCATAAAATATTCATAAAAATCCAGAAAAATCAGAAATAATATCTAATAATACATATTATATTTTCCAACCAAAATATTTGACTTTTACTTTCCAGAAAACATTTGCACAAAATTCTACATGAATTCCATATTTGCAAAAACACCATTTTTGACTAAGTCTTCACCAAATCGACTTTTAAATGACATCTAAATATATTTAAATTCAAATTATAACCATGGAAAACCAAAATATCAGTAACAACGAATTTTTCATAATTTATTTAAGATCCAATAGACTTTTTACATAAAAGCCCCTCCCTTTCGAGGTATTTATAAAAATAGTTTCTCTACTCAGAAAAATCCCAAATTTTTAGAATATACTCCATTACAATTAGGATAATTTACTAAAAATATAAAATTGGTTATTTGCACCAACAATATATGCACGTGTTTCGCACGTGTAAAAAGATAAATCTTTTAGAAAATATTTATTAAATCTCCAGAAAATCATTTTAATTCATTTTCAAATATCTAAAATAATATTTGAAAATACGGGGTTCTACAGTACGTGCAACTCCAAATCTATTTCGTAAGAGATCATCGTACGTACAATTCAAGGTTTTTCCTTCAAAAAATTTTTAAAAATGCATGCAGTGTCCCTTCAACTCCAATTTTTTTAAAGTTTAAGGCATTCATCACAAGTGCTGTTTCAACTCCAATTTTTTTATCAAAACGTGCATCGCACGTGAAAGTTACTAGTTATATTTGTTGGAATGTTGAGGATACTAATTTATATGTTGCGATATTTATTGGATTGTTGAGATATTTATTAATTTTGTTTTGTTTTTTTTTTTTTTTTTTGAAACAGAGCGGCCCTATCAACCCATCAAATGTGAGTCGTGCAGATCAAGAAAATTCAACTGATGAGAATTGAAGCGACTCAAGGGGTATGATGTAGTGGTCAGCCAAGTCTACATTGTGTGTTGTCGTATTTGTTGTTGTGTGAACTACTGTTATATTTGAATATTATGAAAATTCTAAACTATGTGGTGATTTTGGATAATTAATGGAATGTGTGGCACTTTATTATCCTTAATTCTTGTGTTTGGTTGTGAATTGCATTAATATGTCTGAAATTGGTTGAATTATTTGTGAATTGGTTTACAGGTGATTGAAATGATATCGTGAATTGAAATGTACTGTATTTTTTGCTTTTCTGAAAAATAATTTATACAGGGTTGGAAAAAAATTAAAAGAACATACCCCGGCGTTTCATAAAACGCCGGTCTATCTTAGTGACCAATTGAAAATCACGATAGAGCGGCATTTTATAAATGCCGGTGTAAGCGTCAGCGGAAACGTCAATAACATACACTGGCGTTTATAAAACGCTGGTGTATATAAATCTTTATTTGGGAACTCCAATAGAGCGGCGTTTATAAAACGCCGGGGAAGATATTAGGGGGAAAAGAGGTCATTTCGAAATGCATATACACCGGCATTTTACGAACGCCGGTGTATATTACACCAATATCGGCGTTTTGTAAAATCGTCGGTGTATACCACGTCCATTCTGCAATGCTCGATTCGGCGATATTTGCACCGACATTTTCATATACGCCTGTACATTATACTACGGCGTTTAAAAAATGCCGGTGAATTGACAAAAAAAAAATGCCGGGAAAGGTGGTGCCTATTTTTTTATCATAAAAGGTTGGCCGAGGCCCCCCTTGTGTTTCATTAAAAAGTTTTTAATAAAACAAAAATCTAGTATCGGACAATGATGTTCATGTCACCCACATCCGGGTCATGATGCTCATTCTCCGAACCAAAAAAGAGTCCTCCTACCGTATATGATACAGACTGACTCAACATCCCAAAATACAAGATCCCAACATACATCAAGTATACGACCAAAATACAAACCTCAAACTGTACATGATCCCAAAATACAACACACATTCCTGACCACCAAAATACAACACCCGATCCCAAAATACAACAAAAAGTCAGGACATGTGCATGTTCCACCCTCCCTCGGTCCGGTCAATCATCCCTCGTTTGGTGTACCTTCCCTTTCCTGTGGCTCCTCTTGACTGGTTGCAACGTCTATGTACATCTCCTTGACCTTCTTTGTGTGTTCTTCCCCTGCCATTTTAGACCAGAATAAGATATTAGCAATGATCTTGAAAATTAGTTGTTGATGCATGATGTGTCGGTGTGTTACTCTAAAAATTCTATTATTCAGTTCTAACCATATACCCCAGCGTATAGCCGGTACCCCAATATCCCAAATTTGAAAATTGCTGTTGCGAATATGTCCTTGTACCCCCCCAGGCGTCTAATAACGTTTGCGGTCCAGCCCCTGGGCTACCCATTCTGTTTATGAAGTCCCCCCCAATTGGCTTTGTGAAACTATACGTCACTAGTAGATGGTCCACCGTTTCTTTATTCTGATTGCACATTACACAATATCCTGGTTCCTGCCACGTTCTCCTAGCCAAGTTATCCCGCGAAAGGTGGTGCATGTTGTTGTGTATAAATAAAATAAAATAAAATCAGCATTTATCAAAGTGATGTGGATGGATCATGTAAACTTTATTCTGCACCCTTAACTGCTTTTGTATTTTGAATTTTAAATAAAACCATAGTAACTGCCTTCTGTTTTGAAATTAAATTGGATCGACCATTTGTACCCAAAACTTGTGCTCCAAGTTTCCCAGTTGAAACTTGGCCCCCAAACATTTTGCACTTAAGGGATTCTTTTGTTTCTGGTATATATATAATATATATACAAGGAACACAGAAGGCAGTTGAGCAAAACAGAGAAAAAGAATGCAGGTCTTTGTGAAAACCCTAGCCGGAGAGACTATAACCCTTGAGGTTGAGAGCAGCGACACCGTCGACAATGTCAAGGCCATGATCCAACTCAAAGAAGGTATATATAGATATATCTAGTCTTTACTCTCTTTTAATATATATAGTTTTCATGGTTTAATCTTTTTTTTTCCCTCCTTTTTTGAAGGAATTCCATTAGACCAGCAGCGTCTGATCTACGCAGGGAAGCAGATCGAGGATGAAGGAACCCTTGCTGATTACAACCTTCGGAAAGGTCGAATGACGTCGCATTAATTATCTTGATTTGAAATAGATTGATATATTGATTTACTAGGTTTTTTTTAATTATATATTATTATGTATGTTTATTTCTCTAATTACAGTTAAAAGGATTGATTTAATTAATTTTTATGATGAGCAGAATCGACGCTTCATTTGTCACTGAGGTTGAGAGGAGGATTCTTTGAACCATCTCTTATTGCTCTCGCGAGAAAGCACATTACTGACAAGAAGATCTGCAGAAAGTATGTCAATCATATATGTCTATTTCTCCCTAATTTGCTCGTTTGATTTATTTACTTTTTTCTTTGAATATATAACGAAGCACCTTGTTTTTTCCCCTTCTTGCAACTAGCTTTCTGTGTAAATCCTAGGGTTTATATAGCCATTTTAATAGAGGCATCAAGAAATCTTTTTAAATGTGGTTAATATGAAACCTATAATTGTAGATTGCAGCCCGTGCGTATTTTATTTTTTATCGTTAACGGTGGGTGAAAATCTCCCCGCGTTCCATTAAAAAAGTTTAACATACAATCAATTATGGAGTATGAAGTTCATGAAATCCGACATACTGGGTCATGAAACTCATTCTTCGCAAAAACAAAAACAAAAAAAAAAAAAAAAAAAAAACTCGCCCCATACAAGAGAGTTTTCTATCCCAAAAATAATAATAAATAACATTCAAATAATTCAACATAACTTAGTCATACTTGTCAACTGACCCAGCCGAAGCAAATCTCAAGCACAAACCTATCTGACCCGAATATGTTAATTAAAATTGATCACTTTATCTCATCTTCTAACTTGTTCATCATCCATCTCCGTTGCCAACCACAACCGCAATTGCGGTCGTCCTCGACGTTGAGTAACACTAACACCACCTTCAAGCCCAATGAGATGAGAGAAATCTCAGCCACTCACCCAATTTGATCTGAATATGTCAAAATCGAACCATTTTTCTCATCCTCTTAGGCTCTTAGCCAGTAGTTGATAATAGAATGACTCGCCATGATCACTCTTGCAAACTTTGATACAGTACCAGCTCTGCAAACTTTGATGTTTTTTCAATGCTTTGAAATTGCTCGAGTAGCTAACTAAATTATCTCTCATGGTGAAGGTACTTCTCGATCTTCATGTTTGTATTCATTGTATAATTGTTGTTTGTGTTATTTCTGATAGGTGCTATGCTCGCCTGCCTCCAAGGGCTACTAACTGTCGTAAAAAGAAATGTGGCCACAGCAATCAGGTTACATTATTGTCCTTTTCCTCATCAAATCTCTGACATGCTCGATATAGGAGAGTGCCTCTTCGCATCCGAATATCAAATTCACTTAAGAAAAAAAAAAAAAAAAAAAAAAACAAACTACAATCTTCAGAATATTTTTTCTAATGTGGTGGATACAAAATATGTTTTCCAAGAGGACTCTTGTATTCTATAACCTAGAATTGCTTTGATTGTATATTTTTTATAAATAGTTTTTTTGGATAGTATAAAATTTCATTTCCATGATTAGTAGGTAACTCACGGAATTGAGAATTGTTGATTATAAATCGGTCAATGTAAGATAGTTTTATAACTGCATGCAGATGCTTACGGTAGTATTTATACCGATATCATTACCGTGTGTATGTGATGCTCAGTTAAGGACAAAATCTTTAAAACCCTCTGAACATTTGGTTAAAAATCGACTTAACCCTATAACGTTTGTAGCGAGACACTTTACCCTAATCGTTTTTCCAGTTCTCTATTTTTGTATGTATATATATGTAGAGAGAGAAAGATAGAGGACGTTAGAGGGAAACATGAGGGAGACGAAGACGGTTAAAGAGAAAAAAAAGGGTAAAATAGTTATGAAAAAAACAAGAACAAATGTTTGAAGTAGCGATTGGAACAAAGTGTCCTACTACAACTGTCACAGGGTAAGGAAGCCCGCTATGGAGGTTTATATTACCAACATACTTTAAAATTTTATATCTTACTTCGTCATTCTTACTTGCATCCTGATTACTGTAATTTAGAGACATTATGGATGTGTAGCATGACCACCAAGTGTTATTCTCCATACTTGTTAGTGCTTTAGTGCTATATATACTAACTGATTTTTAAGATAGTAAATTATGTTGTTGGTTCTTTTTTGTAATAAAACTAGATTTGCCCGTGGGCACGTGCCTACGGCACGTCTTCGGAACGATACAAAACACGAAAAGCCATGTAAACAGTAAAACAATAATTATGTAGCTCAAGTTTGAATAGTATGACAATAATTAGTTATAAATAAAAGTCTATGTTTACATTAGTATATGTTGAAAAATAATTATAAATGGGGATATAAAATCTAACTTATTAGAACTTTAAGTGTGGAAAATAATGAAATTTAATTGTTAAAGAGATATTTGCTATTAAAAATTCTGAAAATTTACAAAACCGAAATCTTAAAATCTAAATTTCTAAATAAATAAAGAAAGAATGAGATAGAGAGAAAGAGAGAAATATGAAAAAGTAAAGAGAGAAGAGATAGATAGTAATAAAGTAATGAGTTTTGGGGGGGGGGGGGGGGGGGGGGATTTTGGTTTTTGGGTTTGAAATTTTGGAGAAAAAATGTGTTTTGTGAGGTTTGATATGGGCCTTTGATATGGCTAAAAATGGGGTTAAATCGGAACCGTCCAGATCGGGCACAAATCTTGAAGCACGGGGGTAAAACGGTAATTTCACATACAAATGGGTCCGAAACGGGTACTGGATCTCCTTCTCACAGATCCAATAACCCACGAACGGATCCACTCCAATTGGGTACGGGTCCCGACCCGAGGCGAACCCAGATCAACAAGAGGCAAATTAGGATCACTGATTTGACCAAGTCAACGGGCCTGATTTGCTCTCACCGGGAATCAGGGATTAATTTCCTAAACAGACTGTGAGGATTTTACTCCTGGCAGTTACACAGGAAATCAGGTCCCTAATCACTCCCCTGACGACTATAAATACCTCCCCTCTACCACTGTGACCGGGTAATCACTCTTTTTCCACCTTAAGCTCTTTCATAATCACCACTGGTTACTGACAAGAGCGTCGGAGGGTGCGTCGCCGGAATCAACCCCGGTGTATCGCACTTCCTTGCAGGTTGCGGCTGGAATCAGAAGGCTTGGATCCGCTGTTCAGGTTTTTCTCGAACTCACAAATCTCATCTATTTATCCCCACACCAGAATCAGCGGTAACAGATTGGCGCCGTCTGTGGGAAAAACCACACGAACAGCCTCCGCCTCTTCCTCGTCAACTAGCCTTTCTCCAACCATGCCTCCCAAGAAGGTCAGATCTAGGGGGTCCAACCGCGGACCCAACCCCGCCGATCAGCCAGAGGAAGTCCCTACCCATCCTGCTCCGGAGACCGAACATCTTCCTCACCCGGCCCAACAGGGCCAGCCTCCTCTTCCGAACCAACAACCCCCAAATGGTCCGAACCAGAGGAAGCAGAAGCAACCACTTCATCCAGACCACGTCTCGATTCACAATGCCTCCTCGGACTCTATGGCTTCCCATCACCCCCGAGCTTCCGATCTCCGCAACACCGTCCTGAATCGCCAAAAGGAAGAGGACCTTCGCAACCACCTAGATGAGAGGCGGGCCCGAGAGGGAGCCTCCCGCCAGCATCATGGTGAGCGATCTCCTCGTCGCCGAGACGGTAGGAGGTCTCCGGACCGAAGGGACCGGGCGGAATCTCCCGAGCGCCGTAGGAGGAGGCCACATTCCCCCGCGGATCGGCATCTTCCGAGAAACAATGAGGCACCTATCACTCGTGCCGAGTTCCTACAATTCCAGGAGACTGTGTTGCAGGCCCTCAACCTTCGCCCGAACAATCATAATGCCCAGAGGGTTCCAACACCCCCACGGGTTCCAAGTCCTCGCCCCCGATCCAGAAGTCCTCTCTCGGCTCCCAGTCGCCAGCAGCACCCAAATAGTCCTCGTCGATCCCAGGACTATCGACGCCGCAGTCCCCGCTCCCCTTCCTACGAAGAGGAGTCCAGGGGATCGTTCGATTACCAGCGGAGGGACGATGTCCTCTACCGTCGTCTCCATGAGGTGGAGAGGCGCATCGGTCGCATGGACAGAGAGGAGGAGTCGAGAACAGGGACCGTCCGTCCCAGCAGACCCCCCTTCTCTCGGACAATCATGGAGGCCCCCATACCGAGGGGTTTCAAACCTCCGCAGTTTGAAACGTACTCAGGGGAGTCCGACCCAGTTGATCACGTCGAAAGCTTCAAGACCTTAATGCTGATCTATCAAGCTTCTGACGCCATGCTCTGCAAGACCTTCCCCGCCACCCTCAGGGGATCGGCTCGGGAATGGTACTCCAGGCTCGCTCCCTCTTCCATCTTCTCGTTCGAGCAGTTCGAAACGCTCTTCATAACTCACTTTGTGAGTAGCAGACGAGCTGAGAAGACGAGCCTCTCCCTACTCAACCTGCGACAGGAGAGGGGAGAAAAGCTAAGGGACTATGTGAGGAGATTCACCACAGAGGTCAGGTCTATCGCCTCCCTAGACCAGTCAGTGGCGACCGTTGCGTTCCAGTCGAACGTCCTCAACTCCAACCTCCGGTCGTCCCTCGCCAAGAAGCCCCCGCACAACTTTGCCGATCTTCTCCTAAGGTGCGAGAAATACATTCGGACAGAAGAAGCCGAGTGCCTCCCGAACTTCGGGGGATCGTCCTCCGGATCGAAGAGGAAGGCGACAGAGGAGGAGGGGTCCAAGAAGATGCAGAAGGACAACGGAGGTCAGCGCCGTCCTCCCCCTAGGCTCGAGAAGTTCACTCCCCTCACCACCAATGTCTCCACCATCCTGATGGAAGTGGAGAAGGAGGGGGTCATACCTCCAGCTCCGAGGATGAACACCCCGGCCAAGAGAAGGAATAAGGAGAAATGGTGCCGTTACCACCGGGACCACGACCATGACACCAACGACTGCCGGGCGTTGAGAAATGAGATAGAGGCCCTCATCCAGAGGGGGCAGTTGGCAAAACTTGTAAAGGCAAACGATCGGGCGGATCGCAACACTCCTCCGCCTCGGGGGGCTAACAAGCGCTCCGAGCGGCGCGAGGAGACGCCCGAGTTCGAGGAAGAACGAGTCCTGCACCTCATCCATGGAGGCCTCATGGGGGGCTCCTCCAACTCCTCTCGGAAGGCCTTCGTCCGAGAGGTCAACTCAGTTCACAGTGCCCCTCCTCCCAAATGCCTCAGCGTCCCAGTTACTTTCTCCGATGAAGACCTCGAGGGGGTCCGAACTCCCCACTGCGACGCCCTTGTCATCGACCTTCGCATGGCAAACTTCAAGGTGCGGAGGGTCCTGGTAGACAACGGGAGCTCGGTGAACATCCTCTTCCTCTCGGCCTTCCGAGGGCTGCAGCTGTCTCGGGACCGCCTCAAGCCGGCTGGCTACATGCTCCACGGGTTCACGGGGGTGCCAGTAACTGTCGAGGGGGTTATAACCCTAGACGTAACTGCTGGGAAGACCCCTACTACCCGGACCGAGCCAATGGACTTTATGGTCATCGACGTCCCGGCCGCATATAATGTCATCCTAGGCCGACCCGGCCTAGCTGCCCTGGAAGCTGTCCCTTCAGCGTACCACCTTAAAATGAAGTTCCCCACTCGGTCGGGAGTGGGAGAAGTCAGGGGCAGCCAAGAGACTGCTCGGAAGTGCTATATGACTTCCACTGGGGGACCGGTGCTCTCCCTCGAGACTCTAGAAATCCCCGAGCCGAATGTCCGACCAACGTCCGAGCCGGAGGACGAGTTGGAAGAAGTGCTCTTCTCGGACGAGGATCCGAGTCGAAAGTTCCTCATCAGCAAGTCCTTGCCGACCGTACTGTGTTCGGACTTGGTGCAATGCATCCGGGATAACCGCGACCTGTTTGCTTGGTCAGCTGCGGATATGCCCAGGATTTCCGAGGAGCTGCTAGTCCACCACCTAAGTGTCGAACCGGGGTGCAAACCGGTTTAGCAGAAGAGGCGAAAATTTGCTCCCGAGCGACAGAAGGCCATTAAGGAGGAGGTGGATAAAGTCTTGATGGCTCAGTTCATACAGGAGGTGAACTACCCCGAGTGGCTCTCCAATGTTGTAATGGTCAAGAAGTCCAATGGCTCTTGGAGGATATGCATCGACTTCACCGACCTGAATAAGGCATGTCCGAAGGATCCATTCCCTCTTCCAAATATCGACACCCTCATTGATGCCACCTCGGGCCATGAGCTCCTCAGCTTCATGGACGCCTTCTCCGGCTATAATCAGATCCAAATGTTCCCCCCGGACATTCCGAAGACCTCCTTCATCACCGATCAGGGCCTCTACTGCTATAGGGTCATGCCGTTCGGATTGAAGAACGCTGGAGCCACCTACCAGTGCCTCGTCAACAAGGTCTTCCAGAGCCAGATAGGCCGCAACATGGAGGTGTACGTCGACGACATGCTCGTCAAGAGCATCCGAGGTACTGACCACGTGGCCGACCTCCAGGAGGCATTCAGCGTATTGAGGAGGCACAGCATGCGGCTGAACCCGAACAAGTATGCGTTCGGGGTCTCGTCGGGAAAGTTCCTCGGCTTCATGGTGAGCCAGCGAGGGATCGAAGCAAATCCCGAGAAGATCAAGGCCATATTGGATATGGCCCCGCCCCGGAACGTCAAGGAGGTGCAGAAGCTTACGGGTCGGTTCGCCGCTATTGGCCGGTTCCTCTCGAAGTCTGGGGAAAAGTGCCTCCCTTTCTTCAAGGCACTCAGGGGGGCTAAGGGTTTTGAATGGGGCCAACCACAACAGGAATCGTTCGACCAACTGAAGGCCTACTTGGTGAACCCTCCTCTGCTCAGCAAACCCGTTCCGGGGGAAACCCTCTTCATCTACTTGGCTGCTTCCGAGCAGACCCTAAGTGCTGTGTTGGTGAGGGAAGAAGACCGGGCCCAGAGGCCCATTTACTATGTAAGCAAAGTTCTTCGGGATGCTGAGCTCCGCTATCCGAAGATAGAGAAGATGGCCTACGCCCTGGTCATGGCGGCAAGGAAGCTCCGTCCATACTTTCAGTCCCACTCGGTTGTGGTCCTCACTGACCAACCGCTGAAGCAGATCCTCCACAAGCCCGAAACCTCGGGCCAGCTAATGAAGTGGTCCATAGAGCTAAGCCAACATGACATCTCCTACCAACCTTGGACGGCAATCAAAGCTCAGGCCCTCGCCGACTTCATCGTCGAGTCCACCATTCCCGAGGTCAGCCACGTCCCGAACGGACCCCCCATTTGGACAGTTTTCGTGGACGGATCCTCTTGCAACGAGGGTAGCGGTGCCGGTATCATCCTGAACGGACCCGATGACTTCGTCCTCCAGTATGCCCTCCGCATGAACTTTAAAGCCTTAAACAACGAGGCCGAGTATGAGGCACTTATCGCGGGCCTCGGACTTGCCCGAAGTGCCGGGGCGCAGCGCCTCCGAGTCCATTGTGACTCCCAGCTAGTTGTGAACCAAGTCTTGGGCGAGTACGAGGCGCGCGACGAGCGGATGGCGAAGTACCTCGCCAAGGTCCGAGCCCTCATGTGCCGGTTCGAAGAGGCACTCATCCAACGAGTCCCTCGTGAGGAGAATTCATAGGCCGATACCCTCTCCAAATTGGCCTCATCCTCCCTCCAAGGTCTCGAGCAGACTGTTTTGATCGAAGTCCTCCCAAGGCCGAGCATAGAAGACGAGACCCTCGACTCTGTGGAGTCTTTACCGGTCCTGCTGCAAGATAATTGGATGAAACCCTTAGTGGAATTCCTTAGGGACGGACTCCTCCTCGAGGACCCCAAAGAAGCACGCCGAGTCAGAACCAGGGCCGAGCGGTATGCCTTGATCGAGGGTATCTTATACAAATGCTCCTTCTCGCAAATTGACGGCCGACCATACCTAAGGTGCCTCTCCCCAGAACAGGCCGACTATGCCTTACAGGAGCTCCACGAAGGCATCGGCGGAGCACATTCAGGGTCTAGGTCATTGGCTCGGAAGGCTTTGAACTACGGATACTTCTGGCCGACCCTCCTCCAAGACGCCGAGCGACACGTTCGGCAATGTAGCTCTTGCCAGAGACACTCCAACATTTGTCGCCTCCCTCAAGCCAACCTCGCCTCCCTATCAAGTCCTATCCCCTTCGCAATGTGGGGGATGGATTTACTAGGGCCTTTCCCTCCAGCTCCGGGTCAGTTCAAGTTCTTGGTCGTAGCCATCGACTACTTCTCCAAGTGGATTGAGGCCGAGCCCCTCGCCACTATAACCGAGAACAAGGTGGTTCAATTCTTCTGGAAGAACATCATCTGCAGATTCGGCGTCCCCCGTGTCCTTGTAACGGACAACGGGACTCAGTTCACTGGCGCAGCATTCCGAGCTCTGTGCGATGACCTTGCCATCCAGCAGCGCTTCTCATCCGTCTCCCACCCTCAGTCGAACGGACAGGCAGAAAACGCCAATCGGCAGATCCTCACAGGTATCAAGAAAAGGCTGGACAAATATTCCAAAGGCTTATGGGTCGACCAACTCCCCAACGTACTATGGAACTACCGCACGAACAAGCGGACCCCCACAGGAGAGTCCCCTTTCAACCTCACCTATGGGTCCGAGGCGGTGATACCCCTCGAGGTCGGAATACCTTTCCCTCGCCTCGCGGCCTACAATGAGGAACAGAACGCCAGGGACCTCAGGGCGAACTTAGATCTGGTAGACGAACTGAGGGAGAGAGCATCAATTCGGCAACAGAACTACCGAAGGAGGGTCGAATTGGCATATAACAAGAAAGTCCGACCCACCAATCTCAAGCAAGGGGACTTGGTCTTAAGAAAACTGGCCATATCCTTCCCCAACCAGAAAAGCAAACTGGCTCCGAACTGGGAAGGGCCTTACAAGATCACAAGGGTAGTTCGGCCCGGAGCATATCGTCCGGAAGATCAAGAGGACAGAGAGATTTCGAGGACCTGGAATGCCGACCACCTCCTAAAATACCAAGAAAGCGCCCCGATGCCTCTCTGAGTATCACGAGGTGTCGAACCATTCCTCTCCTCTAACTTGTAATCTATTCCATGAGTTGTAATATGTAAAAACGGTTCGCCGTTGATTATCAATGAAGAATGCCCTTTCATACTTATACATTTGCTTGCGTCTCTCCGCCTTTATCTTTTGTTTTTTAATTTGATGTCAACCAATGGTTCGGAGTCCAATGTCCGGCTCAACTTTACCTCCTCGGCTCGTCCCCGGACGAGCCAGAGGTAGATCGCCGTTCGGAACTGCTCCCACAATCGTTGAACTACCAATGGTTCGGAGTCCAATGTCTGGTTCGACTTTACCTCCTCGGCTCGCCCCCGGACGAGCCAGAGGTAGATCGCCGTTCGGAACTGCTCCCACAACTGTTGAACTACCGATGGTTCGGAGTCCAACACTCGGCTCGACTTTACCTCCTCGGCTCGCCCCCGGACGAGCCGGAGGTAGATCGCCGTTCGGAACTGCTCCCACAACCGTTGAACTACACCGATGGTTCGGAGTCCAACACTCGGCTCGACTTTACCTCCTCGGCTCGCCCCCGGACGAGCCAGAGGTAGATGGCCGTTCGGAACTGCTCCCACAACCGTTGAACTACACCGATGGTTCGGAGTCCAACACTCGGCTCGACTTTACCTCCTCGGTTCGCCCCCGGACGAGCCAGAGGTAGATCGCCGTTCGGAACTGCTCCCACAACCGTTGAACTACACCGATGGTTCGGAGTCCAACACTCGGCTCGACTTTACCTCCTCGGCTCGCCCCCGGACGAGCCAGAGGTAGATCGCCGTTCGGAACTGCTCCCACAACTGTTGAACTACACCGATGGTTCGGAGTCCAACACTCGACTCGACTTTACCTCCTCGGCTCGCTCCCGGACAAGCCAGAGGTAGATCGCCGTTCGGAACTGCTCCCACAACTGTTGAACTACACCGATGGTTCGGAGTCCAACACTCGGCTCGACGTTACCTCCTCGGCTCGCCCCCGGACGAGCCAAAGGTAGATCGCCGTTCGGCACAGCTCCCATAACCATCGTTTACCATGGGGTCGGATCATGCTGCTCCCAGTCGGCTAACCGAGCAAGTGCCATTCCGAGCGTCAAAACGGGGAAAACTCACTTTCTCCTCAACATTCGTGTAAGATCTCGATCAAACGACCCAGATCTTACCGACGGCGCTAAACGACAAGATAGCGTTTTCTTGGGAAACGCGCCCGTCTCGAGATTCGCGACACCATCCAATGGCTCAGATTGCGCCAAGTTGTTCGACCAGCCGAACCCCCAGAGCTCCGGTCGACCTACCGAGCGAATACACATCCGACGACCCAGTAAGTTGTTCGACCAGCCGAACCCCCAGAGCTCCGGTCGGCCTACCGAGCGAATACACATCCGACGGCCCAGTAAGTTGTTCGACCAGCTGAACCCCCAGAGCTCCGGTCGGCCTACCGAGCGAATACACATCTGACGGCCCATAAAGCAGCTCGGCCGACCGAACACTCTCCCCTCCGGTCGGCCAACCGAGCAAGTGCCATTCCGAGCTCGCAAACGGAGAAAAAAACCACCGAGCAACCACAACCGTTGGATCTCTCAGAAATTCGTGCTCTCAGTGATAAACGATCCAGATTGCGCCACGTGCGCTAAACGACAAGATAGCATTTTCTTAGGAAACACGCCCGTCTCGAGATTCGTGCCACAATCCGACGGCTCAGATTGCGCCACGTCGCTCGGACTGCCGAACCCCTGTGTCTCCGGTCGGCTGCCGAGCAAGTACCCATCCGAGCTCGCAAACGGAAAAAAAAAAACTTCCGAGCGATGACAACCACCAGATCT
The DNA here is from genome assembly GCA_017893485.1 of Hemerocallis citrina. Taxonomy (NCBI): domain Eukaryota; kingdom Viridiplantae; phylum Streptophyta; class Magnoliopsida; order Asparagales; family Asphodelaceae; genus Hemerocallis; species Hemerocallis citrina. The sequence continues at coordinate 197,565,506 of CM030368.1, read as the reverse complement.
CTCAGAAATTCGTGCTCGTCCATGATCGACGGCCCCGATCCAGCCACGCCATAAATCAGTATTTAAAAGTTAATTTTTATTTATTTAAATTGTTTTATTTATTTAAAAATTGCGAAAAATTGCTAAAAATTCGGGAAAATTAACTAAAAATTCTAGGAAATAATTAAAAATTCGGGGGGATATTTTTGAGCCCCTGAATGAACGATTATTCCCTAGAATATACTGTTAAGGCCCCCGAACGACTAGTTAACACATCGCAAAATTAAATAAATAATCCGAAAAAATAGATAAAAGACGTCAAATACTCGATATGGCTAGAGAACAGCACATGGCATCAAAAAATCACCTCACTACCCCCTTCGAGATTCAAAATCCTCCATTTGGACTTCGATACAACTCCACTAGCCACTAAAACAGTTAAACTACTCCTCAAAGGCTGATCACACTCAGTCTTTAGAAGTGGGGGGCTCGTGATATGGCTAAAAATGGGGTTAAATCGGAACCGTCCAGATCGGGCACAAATCTTGAAGCTCGGGGGTAAAACGGTAATTTCACATACAAATGGGTCCGAAACGGGTACTGGATCTCCTTCTCACAGATCCAATAACCCACGAACGGATCCACTCCAATTGGGTACGGGTCCCGATCCGAGGCGAACCCAGATCAACAAGAGGCAAATCAGGGTCACTGATTTGACCAAATCAACGGGCCTGATTTGCTCTCACCGGGAATCAGGGATTAGTTTCCTAAACAGACTGTGAGGATTTTACTCCTGGCAGTTACACAGGAAATCAGGTCCCTAATCACTCCCCTGGCGACTATAAATACCCCCCCTCTACCACTGTGACCGGGTAATCACTCTTTTTCCACCTTAAGCTCTTTCATAATCACCACTGGTTACTGACAAGAGCGTCGGAGGGTGCGTCGCTGGAATCAACCCCGGTGTATCGCACTTCCTTGCAGGTTGCGGCAGGAATCGGAAGGCTTGGATCCGCTGTTCAGGTTTTTCTCGAACTCACAAATCTCATCTGTTTACCCCCACACCAGAATCAGCGGTAACAACCTTTAATTTTGGGGGATTGTTTGTGAGCCACTTGATAGCTTTCTTTGTAATTTATTATATAGATGCTACATCGTACGTACTCTGATCTCGAATGTAAGAACACCTCATTTACCTATTTTAACCCTTTACCATTTGGGAGATGGTTATTCTTTTCTTTATGTATTTTCAAATTCCTTTAATATTATTATTTGTGGGTTCTTAATTTCCACCATCTTCTTCTTTTTAAAATAAAAAATAAAAAACATCATTGAGACTCTGAGAGACAAATTGTTCTTACAGTGCCTTTTTCATTTTAATTTTGCAGTTGAGGAAGAGAAAAGGATTTTTTCGGTAGCAACTTGAAAGAAAAAGCTCATAATTCCATAAGTTTTTTTTTAAAAACTCTGTCGGTTTTTGATTATTTATTTCTTGTATTGTCAAATAAATATAGAAAATAGCTGACCCTTTCCATGTTGGATTTGAATCATTTTCAATAAATTATTCAATGGAGAGGTCCAGTCTGTAGCTCCATTCAAATTTCAACCAGACGTAGTGCATCAAAATCAGTGCTCCCTTGTGTGACCAACCAATCTGATGTGTGGTTTGATCGGACACCAGACATCTCCAATGAATAATTTGACTGGAGATGATTCAAATTCTTCTATGTTTTAGTGGCAAATTTGATCAAGAGAGAGATGATTATGTATTAGAGAAGATGCAATAATTACTTTTGGCAAGATTAGAGCACATGTAGTTCGTTTAAGTTAAAAAATGGGTACAGAAATATTTTGGAAATAGCAAATAGCTCAAACGCTGCAGTCGTCTATACTTAAAATTGATTTTTTTTTGGACATAACGGAAGATTATAACCGTTTGAAGATCTACGTATTTTTTTTAAATAGTGTGAAGGACGGCAGATGATCTGTCGTGTCGTAATTTAAAAAAAAAAAAAAAAAAAAAAGGTGAAGGACGGTACAAAACCAAATATGCATGCTTTCTCTCTCTTCCCCAAAAGGAAGAACATCTTTTGATTTCCAATTTTTTTAATAATTCAACGGGAAATCATTTGCTGTCCACTCATTTCGCAATTAAAAAAATTATCTCAGACAACATATCATATACCGTCCGACACTAAGACGGTAAATCATCTGCCGATTTCTAAGAGCATCTGTAGTCGTTGGGGGATAAAATATGCATATATGCATAAATAGAAATAGCTATTGAAGTTTTGCTACAGTCGTCAAAAAGCTATTTTTTTAGCTTTTTATAATAAAACAATAATTGGAGCGACAGCACTCGAAGTGCCGTCGGAGGAATAAAAATTCGTCCTCGAAGTGCAAATAAAAATTACAAAAAATTATTAAAAATACAAAAATATTTTCGAAATTACAAAAAAATTACAGAAATTTACAAAAACATTCTAGAAATTGCAAAAACATTTCAAAAATTGCAAAAAAAATTATAAAATTGCAAAAATCTCCGGACGGCACATGATGTGCCGTCCGAGGGATTTGGGGTTTTTTTAATTGAAAAAAAAAAAAAAAAATTCAAGCGACGGCACTTCAAGTGCCGTCCGACAAAAAAATATTAATTTTTTTTGTTGGGACGAAGTGCTGTCTCTCAAATATGAATAAATCTCATATCCGCTCTCAGATTTGGCAATCTACTGTAGCATAATGGCTAACGAGTGCAGCGTCGTTTTTAGCCAAATATGCATATTATGCATATTTAGCAAATGACTACAGATGCTCTAAATATGCATAATGCCATTTTCGCTGTCAAATATAGATGTCTTCTGTTCATCCGAAATTCAAAAAATAGATATATAGACGACAACTACAGAGATTTTTTTTAAATATCCATTTTTGGGATGTATAGCCAACCACTACAGATGCTCTTATGATTGCAGCAATTGGGATTGTTCAGGAGTTCTAGCGCTGCTTTCCTTGGAGCTGCAGTTGTACGTACCTATCCAAACAACAGGATTTATGGTTTTTTTATTTTATTTTTATTAACAAATTTTTAGGTTGATTGTCGAAAGTTACAATGATCATGTTAGTTGTGTTATACAAATTTAAAAGGTTTTATTTGTAGTTGCAAAAAATTGCAAAAATATGTCGAAGTTTGTTTTGTTGGTATGGTAGTACCCAGATTATTATCTTACAATTTGACGGAAATAAATTGAGTAAAATTGTGGAGGATTTTCACTCACATCTTATTTATGATAAATGAAGTTTATTTTTGGGTAAAAGGTAAGATCATCCTCAACGTATACCTTTAATTAAGAAATCCTTTGATAGTTTAAAATAATCACTTTACCCCTAACTTGATTTTATTTGAAATTGTCAAAAAACCAAAAATACTCGTAAAAAGTGTTAAAAGGGATTTTAGTAGATTTTATTGATTGGCGATGATGGTGGAATTGGTGGAGATTTTGGTGAGGTAATGGCTGAGGATGGAGGTGGTCACAGCCTTCGTGGAGGAGCAAGTGGCGGGTGGAGTTTATATGTATATTGTTTTTTAATAATGACATGGTGGATGGACAAATAAATTTTAAATAATTTGATTTTATATATTTAGACTAATTTAGAATTGTAGATCAATGTAAATGATATCATCCATGCAATGGCTGAAGGTCGAGCGCACACAAAGTGAGCGCGCGCTCGCACACACACATATATATATCCCCTTCCGTTGTGCACTCCGTGTGCACTCGGCCTTCGGACCTTCGTATCGACGATCCAAACCGTTCACATTAATCTACACATCTAAATTAGTATAAATATGTAAAATCAAGTCATTTGAAATATGTATTGAAGTATTACAAAATTGTATGACTGAATATGATTTTTTTTATAATGACATGATGGATGGCAAATGAATTTCAAATTATTTGATTTTATATATTTAAACTAATTTAAAGATGTAGATCAATGTGAATGATTCAGATCATCAATACGAAGGCCTGAAGGTCAAGTGCAAATGGAGCGCACACCATGGCTGGCACACAACGGAAGGTCTCTCTCTCTATATATATATATGGGAAAAAGGGGTATGAGCAACTTGCTCATTTAGTAAATAAGCAATTGATGATGTGGCATACATGTGATTGGAAAATCATTAAAAGGGTTAGTTGTCTAATGTATCACATGCATGCCACATAATCAATTGCTCATTTACTAAATGAGTAAGTTGCTCATATCCCTTTTACCCTATATATATATATATATATATATATATATATATATATATATATAATAAAACACAAAGAAAGCTATCAAGTGGCTCTTCTTCAATCCCCCCAAAATCAAAGGCCCAGATCTAACCTCACAAAACACATTTTCTCCCCCAAAACTCAAATTCAAATCCCCCACCCGAAACAACTCCTTTATTTATTTAATTTCTCTCTCTCTCTCTCTCTCTCTCTCTCTCTTTCTTCTATTCAAAAAATTATGAAAATAAAAATTAAAAAAATTAAAAATTTTAAAAATTTTAAAACTAAAAAATTTAAAACTTTAAAAACTTTCAAAATAATTCAAAAAAAAATTAAAAACTTATAAAAAATTATTAAAAATTTTTTTAAATAAAAAAAATTTAATATTTTAAAATTTTTGAAAATTTTAAAAAATTAAAAATTTGAAAATTTGAAAATCTTAAAGCAAATCAAAATCCAAATCTAATGTCGAACACCAATCAAGATGTCGTCACCGATATCTGATCTGCTGCTGATTCCGTATCAGTGACTCCCCTCCACCAAATCGAGCGTGAATATCAAGCGGCTCTGTATCGGTGACTCCCCTCCACCGAATTGAGAGCCTCTATATGCAATGCGACAACTCTAATTTCATCTCATTAACCGAATTCTCATTCTAATTTTTTATTTTTTGTGTGAAGGGGATTACGCTATTTTTTGCTTACTCGAATTTTGTGTGTGCATGGGATTTAAGTTCAGAGAGGTATGATTGTTTTATTTTTGAGTTTTAAAAAATTTTAATTTGGTGATTTATTTGATGAATTGTTTATTGGTTTTGATTTAAGGTGTACGCAAGTGAGATGGATTATTTGGTGGCCTCAATTTGGGCTTCCAAACCAAGCAGGACAGGTAAGGTGACTAGCAACCTAAAATAACTTGGCAAATATGCAACATTAATTTCTTTACTACAAAAGAAAATACTATCGTGAAGTGTTCCCTTCACTGGTTATTAGAAACTATGGATAACATAACATATAAGAACTTTTAGTGTATGTTTGGATATATAGGATTGGGATGACTCGAGTTTACCAGTGAAGGGTGCAAAGTCTCCACTCAAGAAAGACAGCTAAAGTAAATTTGTTATTTATCCATTTTAAATTTTTTTATAAAGGTGCAATGGGGAGACAAAGTGGAGATAAAAGAAATGATTAGTTTGGATTAGAGTTTTGAGAACTTCATGTATTTCATTTTGGTTGAAATAATAATAAGAGGTATTTCAATTGCAAACTGAGTCTCAGACAAACAAATGTTTAGATTATTGGTATTGTAGATACCTTCACACATGCACTTGCGTTACCATTGTATTTAGACATGCTCATAGTAGTTATGGGATTAGAGTAAACTCTATAAAACCTATATGATAATGTCCTTGCATAACTATTACAAGCATCTAAAAGTGATGTTGAAGTTAAAAAAAACTCTATGCAGTGTTTCTAACAAACTATATGCATTCCAGGTAAGTTCAAGTTAATGATCAAGAAGGCGATGGTTGAGCTTAAAGATAGATATACTATTTTTTCATATAATATGTTTGCTACTTCAATTAATTTGCTGGACCTCCAAAACTATTTTATATAATCAAACCAGGTGCACCGTTCCGAAGACGTGCCGTAGGCACGTGTCAATGGGCAAACCTAGTATATATAATAAATTACAAAGAAAGCTATCAAAGTGGCTCTCATTCAATCTCTTCTAAAATCAATGACCTAGATTGATTCTCACAAAACATATTTTTCCACCCAAAAATTTCAAACCCCAAAATTAAATTCCCCCCCTCCAAAACTAAAAAACTCATTACTTTATTACTATCTCTCTTCACTTTTTCATATTTCTCTCTTTCTCTCTCTCCCATTCTTTCTTAACTTATTTAGAAATTTAGATTTTAAGATTTTATGCTTGTAAAATTTTCAGAATTTTTATGTTTTTTTATTGCACATGTTATATTGAAAATAGCAAATATCTCTTCAACAAGTTAAATTTCATCATTTTCCACCCTTAAAGTTCTAAGAAGTTGGATTTTACACCCTCATTTATAATTATTTTTCAACATATACTAATAGAAACATGGACTTTTATTTACAACTAATTATTGTCATACTATTCAAACTTGAACTACATAATTGTTGTTTTACTGTTTACAGGGCTTTTTGTGTGTTGTATCGTTCCGACGACGTGCCGTAGGCACGTGTCCACGGGCAAATCTAGTATATAATAAAACACAAAGAAAGCTATCAAGTGGCTCTCATTCAATAGGGTTGAAATCAATGGTCCAGATCTAACCTTACAAAACATAATTTCCCGTCCAAAATTTCCCCCCAAAACTAAAATTCAAATCCCCCAAAACAACTTTTTTATTTATTTATTTCTATCTCTCCCTCTCATTCTCTCTCTGTTTACTCAGAAATTTATATTTTCAGATTTTTTATGCATTTTTTTGTTGCTCATGTTATATTGAAAATAAAAAATATCTCATCAACAGTTAAATTTCATCATTTTCCACACTCAAAGTTCTAAGAAGTTGGATTTTACACCCTCATGTATAATTATTTTTCAATATATACTAATGGAAACATGGACTTTTACAACTAATTATTATTTTACTATTCAAACTTGAGCTACATAAATGTTGTTTTACTGTTTACAAGACTTTCATATGCTGTATCGTTTTGAAGACGTACCGTAGGCACATGCCCACGGGAAAATCTAGTGTATATATATATATACACACACACACACACACACACACACACACACACACACACACACACACACACTAGTTGAAATTTGCCGTGCACCAAGTGCACATGACTTGGTGACACACACACACACACACACACACTAGTTGAAATTTGCCGTGCACCAAGTGCACATGACTTGGTGGACAGCAAATTGATTGACACACAAACATAAAAAAGAAAGTATAGAAATAAAAATAATTAAATGTAAGATTGTGAAAAGAAAAACTATAAATGTATAAACATTATAGTTATGTGCATGGTATGTATGAAAGTTTGGGAAGTTCTCTAAATATTATAAAAAAGAAAGATTCAACAATTCCTTAGAGAAACAGACTTGGGAAACAAGATTTACAAAGTACACTAACACCATTTTCATACGACAAATGGAAATATTCCATTTCCTTATAAGCAGACAAATCAAATAGTGGGACAAATTTCAGTCGTATCAAATAGTTGAATAATAAAAAAATGCAGGATACGGGAATGTATAGGATATATGGGACATGAGTATCAGATACGTACATGATACAGAGATGGCACCCTTCGTGAAGTATCCGTGCTTCAGAGCTTGGAGTTATTGATTGCACGACGCACCTTCTGACTACACAAATATTTTTTCACGTGACAATATTTATATCTGAAGATTATATTATTAAAATACTAAATTAGCCCCCATTAAAATATATTATTTTACTTAGTTATGGACAATTTTATTGGCTTAGTAGTTAAAAATAAGTAGAACAAATTATAGGCTTAATAAGTTATTATGCGCAAAAAGGGACACTTCACAATTTGGACTTTACAAAAGTTTCAAAATTTAACGACAGTGGGGTTAAAAATGACAAAGTTAACTTTAGAGGTTTATTGATTTAAATGGAAAACATTATGGGATTTCTTGATTTTTTCCCCATTACTATAATTAAAATTCAGAACACTCCAACATTATCAGCGGTAGACTGACTATGACGAGGGGTGACGATCCGATCGGTCCTTAGGTGTTGAAAGCAGGAAGCCACGTGAGCTAGGGTTAGGGCTGGGAAGCTCACAAGGTTGCCCTACATTCAGCACCTAAGGATCGAAGGGGTCATCACCCCTCACCAGAGTCGGTGCTTTTGGTACATGAGTGCCTCTTCAACCTCCATAAAACTTTCTGGCCCATCTAATGGAATGGAGTTGCAATAAAACTCAACTCGTGTACTTGTTGGTATCAATTTTGTATGCATTAGCTGTTTAAATTCATGTCACAAACTCACAAAAGCACTAATATCGAACTTTGCTCCGTAGTTCATAAACTGAATACTGAATCTAGGGTTAGTTTCTAGTAAGAAAATGATGCAATGCTTGCAGTTACAGGTGATCCATATAGCTCTCTGAACCTATTCAAACACTCATTGGGGTTAATTAGATTTCAAAATTATACAAAAATAACAGGCAATTTAAAAGGTCATGATTTTTTTCTACAAAGGACCAATTACAGCAGAAAATATTCAACACTGTTTAATAAATCGAAACTGTTCTAAATAATAATACTTGCCAAGGCTCTAACACCACACTGTTTCAAGGTCCAACTTGCTTCACAGACAGATGAATTGCATAAGCAGATCTTCCAAGTTTCTTCAGGTTTCGTTGCAGCCAATTTTCACTGAGGTAACAGCTTTTGGTAGTAGTAAAGTCCATGATGCAGTATTACCAGCTTGTTATCATAAATCGCAAATGGAAAATGTACAGAAAAAGCTCATAAGATATTTAAGTACCGAGCTGCATGTTTCCATACTTTTAACCCTTACGAAGCTGAGATGAACTCTATGTCTCTTCACCTAAGTTGATGCCCCTCAATTATAATAAATTAATTAATACTTATAATAGGTGAAGATAGTTGAAATCTCACTAATGGGACAATAATGATATTCCTATTGCCGAGTGTTTCTCATTCTCACTGATGAGGCGCATTTCCACCGTAGGCAGCTTCATAACCAGCTTCAGTGTTGGCTGCTATATGTCCTGTTCCATACTGAGGCTATGGTGCTCCCTGTGCTGATCCATAAGGCTTTGGAGGTTGTCCTGTTCCATAAGTAGGCAGTGTGATCTGTGCCGATCCATAAGGTTTTGTATGTTGACCCATTCCATAGTTTGGTGGTGCAGCTGGTGCTATCGAGTTTGGTACCTGCATGTATCCATAATTTGGAGGGGGCATCTGTACCGATCCGTAAGGGTTCAATGCTGGTCTGGAACCAAAAGGGAAAGCAACATTGCCACCTGGTGTCATTGGTGCTGCTTGAGCTCCTCCAGTTCCTCTAGGAGCGCTAGAGTAGGTAGACGAACTACCCTGAGGAACTTCATAGCCGTCGCCACTTGGTGCTCCGGAGGTCCCACCTATGGAGGGATCGTAGCTTAGAACTCATGAAGGGCCATTACCGCCGGCATTTCTTGAAAGACCATAAGATTCATATGCAGGCTTCACTGGTGCTTCATATCCTGATTGTGCAGGTGCAGGTGCTGGTGCAGGTGCTGGTGCTGCTATATGGAGCAGCATTGGTTGGTATTTGAATTAAGAGAATGTATTACTGTATTAGTGCTTTACACTTCAAGACTTTTCACCATTGAAACTATAAGGTAAGATGAAGTTGTGATACTTTAAGCAGATTTATATAATCAGCTACAAAATTAAGTCAACTTTTATGAGATGGTTCCTGGACAGAGGTACTGCTACTCTAAAGAGCATACAAAAGTGTCTAAAATTAAAGGTATACTATTATATTTTGGACGTGTGAGAAGTGTCCCCGACACAACCCTGAGTGTCCACAAAAGAGTCAATATTTAAAACTTGTTCACAAGTGTTCAACTCCATAATAGAAGTGTCTGGAAGACTGGTCATGAACCTGGATCCCGGACCATCATTGGTCAAAACTAAACAAAAAAAACTCAAAATAACAGGTAACAAACAAGTGGGATACGAACTCCAAAGTCTGACCCAGGGATGACAACAGTAGACCAGCCTTCGCTTCTCATCTTATGAGAAAGGGAAATTGTAGCTTTAGATTACCCATGGGTGGATAAGGATAAGAGCAGTTTTATCTTACCCACAGGTGGAGTCGGATACATTTTCATACCCGTTTATAGAATAAATAAGGGTAAATAATTTATCCCGACCATTATACTCACAAATAACAGCAACAATAAAGCCTTTACCCACCGATCAAATAAATAAATAAATAAAGCCTTTACCCCAACCATTATACCCCTATACAAAAAAATATACAAATACAGTTCATAATATAACCATATATTCATAACCTTATCATTAATTACAACTTTCTAAGTTCATATCATAAACTTTTCTGCTACAGTTTCTATGTAATCACTTTTTCGGTTAGACCCCACTATATGTCTGAGCAAAAATACCATTTCACTCACTTAGTAACTGGTTCTGGGTCAAAAGAAAAATAAAGTTACAACAAACAGAGAACAGTAAAATATTAATTGAGATAACATAGATGCTACACTATACGTAAGGACAATAATAATAATAATAAGTAAGGACAGCAATAATAATGACTTGAAACCTTCACTGTCGATTGGCGGCAGGTAAGGAAATCAACCATGTTGGTCATGTAATAATAAGCTCATGCAACTAAACAAACCTCCAGATGCACTACACTGAGAAAGTTTTTAAGGGAGTTGCAAATATAGTTGCAAGTTGCAACCCATGTACAAGGTTCCCTTAACTTGCAACCTGAGTAATGAGTAAACAGTAATTCTCTTACTTTTAGTTGTAACTTGTAATAACGCTTTTTAGTTTCAACTAAAGTGATCTTCCAACTCAAGTTTGTGATTACTTTTTAGATGCATCTGAATGAAATTGTATTTGCAATGAACCAACCCCCCCTCTCCCCCTTTAAAGGAAATCGTAAGACAGAACTACGTTTCCAATGCGAAAGAAACATTCATCTAAGAGAGACAATAAAAATTACTCCAAGACACAAAAAGCCAAATAAGCTACATGGAATTACCTTTCCCTATTGGAAGGATATCATCCTAAATATAAAGATAAATATTTTCTTATCAATCCCAAATACCATGGCTCATATAAGATAAAGATAACTATGTGTCATAACATGTTAAATAGTTCACAGAGAATAAAAATATACAAAGCAACGACACAAATGCACGAATGTATAAGATAATCTAATATAGTGACACATTTTACAGAAAAAAAAGTTGATACCACAAGCTTTGAGCTGCTTGTGAGAATTTTCACTAGGGCTCTTGTTGTCTCGCTTAAATCGGTGTGGAGGCAAACAGATAGACTTGTGGATTATTGGGAAGTTGAATAGTCAAACATGAAACACCTCTCGCCGGAGTTTGACCGTGATCTCCCGCCGCTGACCTGCAAAAAGTACAAAACACCAGAGTTGATCCCGGCGACGCACCCTCCGACGCTCAAGTCAGTAATCAGAAAAATTATGAAAGAGCTTTGATTGGCAAAAGATTAATTACCTGGTAACAGTGGAAAATGGGGGGTATTTATAGCCATCTTAGGAATCAGTTTCGGGATAAGATCAAATCCCTACTTCCCAGTGGATGGATAGAAGTGATTAGGGCTGTTGATTAGGGACAATCATAAACCCTAATTCTATCCAGCTGAACTGGGTTTCTTGCGGGTTGGAACCCGCACCCAGTTAAAATTGATCCGTTTATGGGTTATTGGGCCTTTGGAAAAAGACCCAGCTCCCATTTCAGAGCCGTTTGTAGGTGAAATTACCATTTTACCCCTAAGCTCTGAGGTTAGCGCCTGATTTGGACGGTTCCGATTTAACCCTTATTTTTAGCCATATCACGAGCCCCCCACTCCCGAAGACTGAGTTTGATCAGCCATTGAGGAGTAATTTTACTGTTTTAATGGCTTGCGGAGTTGTATCGGAGTCCGAATGAGGGGTGTCGAATCATTATATGAGGTATTATGGTGATTTTCAGAGTTAGTTGCGTGCTCAAGGTTGTTCTTGAGCTCTCTTGGACTTTTGGTGATTTTTCGGACCATTTATTTAATTTTGCGGAGTGGTATTCTATTTTTCGGGAGCACTAATTAATTATTCTAAGCAATAATTATTTACCCAATGGTTCAAAAATATTTTTCCGAATTTATAATTATTTTTAGATTTTTTAATCAATTTTCCTGAATTTTTAACCATTTTCCTTCAATTTTTAAACAAATAATTCGAATTAAATAAATAGAAATAGATTTTTAAATTCTATTTATGACGTGGCACGATCTGGGCTCTCCATCAGCATGGGGCACGAATTTTGGGGAGATCTAATGTATGGTTGCTCAAAGGTGTATTTCCATTCACTCGGTGGCAAGTTGCTTCGTCAACGTTGCCGACCCTGGCCAAATACGTGTTAGGAAGGGGGCCAAAGCTTAGGGAGGTTCGGGGTCCCCTTGCCGAGGTGCAGAGATACCTCGGCGTGGCGACATGTGTCAGAGAGGGTTCGGCGAGTTTTTGCCGAAGTCTAGAGTGTGTTTTTCCCATGTTTGAGCGTTGATGCCAAGAGCGCTCGGCAAGGCGTGCCGAAGTCTCAAAGTGAGAATTTTTTCATGTTTGGGTGTCGATGCCAAGAGCGCTCGGCAAGGCGTGCCAAAGTCCAAAGCGAGAGTTTTTTCTCATGTTTGAGCGTCGGTGCCAAGAGCGCTCGACAAGGCGTGCCGAAGTCCAAAGCGAGAGTTTTTTTCTCACGTTTGAGCGTCGGTGCCAAGAGCGCTTGACAAGGCGTGCCGAAATCCAAAGCGAGAGTTTTTTCTCACGTTTGGGCGTCGGTGCCAAGAGCGCTCGGCAAATCCCAAAGCGAGAGTTTTTTTCTTACGTTTGAGCGTCGGTGCCAAGAACGCTCGGCAGGGCGTGCCGAGGTTCCAAAGTGAGATTTTTTTTTCCGCGTTTGGGCGTCGGTACCAAGAACGCTTGGCAAGGCGTGCCGAAGTCCAAAGCGAGAGTTTTTCCTCACGTTAGGGCGTCGGTGCCAAGAACGCTTGGCAAGGCGTGCTGAAGTCTAAAGCGAGAGTATTTTCTCACGTTTGGGCATCGATGCCAAGAACGCTCGGCAAGGCGTGCCGAAGTCCAAAGTGAAAGTTTTTTCTCACGTTTGGGCGTCGGTGCCAAGAACGCTCGGCAAGGCGTGCCGAAGTTCAGAGCGAGAGTTTTTTCTTACGTTTGGGCGTCGATGGCAAGAACGCTCGGCAAGGCGTGCCGAAGTCCAAAGTGAGAGTTTTTTCTCACGTTTGGGCGTCGGTGCCAAGAACGCTCGGCAAGGCGTACCGAAGTTCAAAGCGAGAGTTTTTTCTCACGTCTGGGCGTCGGTGCCAAGAACGCTCGGCAAGGCGTGCCGAAGTCCAAAGTGAGAGTTTTTTCTCACGTTTGAGCGTCGGTGCCAAGAACGCTCGGCAAGGCGTACCGAAGTCCAAAGCGAGAGTTTTTTCTCACGTTTGGACGTCGGTGCCAAAAGTGCTCGGCAAGGTGTGCCGAAGTCCAAAGTGAGTCTGACAACTTGGGGATGATAGCTGGCCTTTTGACCATTGATCTTCTGACGATTTTGACCGTTAGTCATTAATGCGACGGTACAACTTTTTGTCATTTGGTGTAAATGGATCTGACTGTTGGTCTTTTGAAGCCCAACATCCTTGTTTTGTGTGCCCACCTCTATAAGTCTCACCCCCCTCTCATTTTTCACTTCTCCGAATTTTCACTCAGGCGATTATTTTCACTAGAGAGAGATTCCGGTGATCGTCGACAGTGCTCCGATGAACTTTCCGACCAAGCGTGTCACTTCAAGGTAAATTATACTTAGTTTATTTCAAGTAGAAAATGTCTCTTTTCTCTATTTCAGAGCCCTCCTCCTCTGCTGGCGAAGCGCCATCTCCGAGTCAGAGATCTCGCATCGACAAGGGCAAGAGAGTTGATGGTCGAGACACCATAGTGGAAGATCCGAAGCATATGGGGGAGTTCGGCAAACTGCCAGGCATGTTGACGGGGCTCCATAGGGTTCGAGAGCTTCCGGAGGAGCACGTCGAGCGTATAGTATATGGCCGAGGGCAGAGCTTCGAGGAGAACGCAGCGAGAGAGACCTCGGAAGCAGACGACACAGTCTCCATTCTTAACGAGGGAGACCTAGCAGCGATCCGGGAGTGTTTTCATATCCCGGACGAGTACGAGTTGATGCTACCGGGTCCCGGGTGAGGGCTAACTCGCCGATGTCAGTAAACATATGTTTCTGGCCGGTCGATGCCTTCATTGCCGAGGTGCGTCTTCCTCTCCACCCGTTCGCCGTTCAAGTGCTTAGGTGGTTCGGGGTCAGCCCCATCCAACTAATGTCGAACGCATGGAGGGTCATCAACGGGTTCGCGCTCCACTGTCAGGCAGCCGAGATCGAGCCGGACTTGAGGGTGCTCTGGACAATTTATCGGCTTCATCAGCAGCACAAGTCCGAGTTCAAATTCTACCTGGCTCCGAGGCATGGTGTTTGTCTCGTCAGCTATCCTGACTCGATAAAGCACTGGCGAGACAAGTATTTCATAGTTCGGAGTCGCGAACCGTGGCCCATACCCTCGGATTGGGTGGAAGAGGTGACGAAGAGAGTAAGGGAGTCGTCGGTGCTTTATCCCAACGAAGAGGGGATGGTTCAGATTCTCCTTGATCGGCCAAAGTTTGATTGGAGGGATTTGACGGAGGATGCGCTCTTTAGGGGAGGGCTCTGTCATGTAGATCCTAGTATGCAGCTTTATCTGTTTGTTGTTGTTTTTTTTAATTTCGTCATAACTTGTTTTAACCGAACTTTTCTTTCGTTGCAGAGACTATGGATTACGATGCAATTCTGGCACAGAGCGCGGCCCTCGGAAGCAAGGCGCCTCGGAAGTGCAAAAGGGACGCCACGGAGGTGACCACGCAGAAGCCGAAGACCGTTGATGCCGCCGTTCAGGAGGCGGAGGCTTTGGCAACTGTAACCCCGAGGAGGGCACCAGCAGTGATGCCGGCATCGGCCGAGGCTGGCGAGTTCCCGATGGCCGCTGCCCTCGGGATGGAGGTGCCCCCATTGACGGCGGATGCCGAGGTGTTCCTCACTGAGGAGCACAAGAAGATATTCGTTCCGGACTGGCAGGTTCGGAAACTTGACGGCTTCCTCAGTGACTCGACATCGAGCATGCAAGCAGTGAAGCACTTGGTGACACCGAATGATCGGGCTGCCATGGATGCCGGCAGCGTGGGCGACAATGCCTTCAAGATCGCTCGCTCGGCGGTATCGGTGGGTATCGATTTCTTTCTTGTAGATAACTTGCATATTTGTTTCTCTAACTTTTTTTTGTTCGGCTACAGATAACCGTCCACTTCGGTCATCTTATGGAGAAGATGACGGAGCTCGAGAAGGACCTCAAGAAGGAGGTCGACCGTGCTCGAGCTGAAAAAGCTCGTCTTGCCGATGAGCTCGAGAAATTGAAGGCCGAGGCTGTGGAAGCTGCCAAGGTTGCGGCGGCGAAGGAGGCCGAAGCTGCAACGATGGAGAAAGCGTAGGGCTTTCTCGCGGCTAATATGGCGAAGGCATACACTCGCGCCATTGAGCAAGTGTCGGAGCGGTAGCCCAAGGTCGACTACTCCGGATGGTGACTCTTCCCCGACCACGTCGACGGCTTCGATGACGAGTCCGAGGGGGAAGTAGGGGACGATAAAGGGGACACCGAGGTTGAGATCGTCGGTGAACGCCAGGGGTCCGAGGTGACTCTGCTAGCGATGGTCGCGCCTTCGGGGGAATCTGACCCCGTCCAATCCCGTCACCCTGGGAAAGCGGTCGCCCCCTGACTTCTTCTGCTCTTTTTTTTGTACTTTTTGATGTATCGCCTAATTGCGGACTGGCCAACGCACTTTTTTGAAAAGAATGAAAATCCATCTTTTTGAGTTCAACTAAGTGTATGTGAATCTTTGGAAATGAATTTACAAAAAATTTCTTGAAACTTGGCTAAGTGTTCACGTCGAGCTGTCTGAAGCTTCGGCTACGTGTTCACAATTTTTTTTTTTTTTGAAATTCTGCTGCGTACACGTCGCCTTTTTCAGGAGTCGTCTTTGTGTTAACCAAATTCGCTAATTTTTTCAGCTCGTTGAGGTGACACAGCTTGTCGAAGCAACTCTTGCGACGGAGGAGTTACGTTCCGAGGTCGGCCTAGGGACGACGAAGTTGTGCCTCGCTAGGTACCGAGAGCGCCTTTATGAAGTTGAGTTGGGGCTGCGCAGAGCCGAAAGTGAACGAAATCATCTGCAACTAATTGTAGGCCGCCAAGACATCGAGATTCGAAGACTAGAAGGGAGACTTGCTGAGATGACCCCCGAAGGCGATGATGATGGCTCGTCAAAAGCCTTTAGTCTAGGTCTGAGGCTTAGGTGTCTCCGCCACTCCTTGTCGAAGATGACAACGGAGAGAGACGAACTATTAGCTGAAATTCACTACTTGTTGATAGTAGAAGGCGAGCTTTTGGCGGGGAGAGAAGAACTAACAGCAGCGATGGGGAAGTTGACGGTGGAGCGTGACGAGTTGACGGCAGAGATCGACGAGCTGAAGAGGGTTACGGTCGACAAGAGTATCGAGGTTACTCAGCTCTGCCGAATTATTGCTGACAGTTCTGGTGCCGCAAGCTCCGCTGTGCTCCCTCGCTTCAAGATAGCCGTGAGAGCGACTCTCTGAATAGTCGAGCTAGAGGCGGAGTTTGCTCGCCTCAAGCCCCAATCGAGACGGATCAACGTCGGAAGCACTTCGTGTACCCGTAAAGAGAGCGAGCAAGGGATTTCGTTTTACGAGCTTGTGACTCGCTCGCCCGTTGATCGGCGAAGTCCAGGTGATGCCCAAAGTAAGGTGGCTATTTCGTCGAGCGGAGTGTCTGTTGGTGCGACTGTCAGAAGCAGCGCAGAAGATACATCTAAGTTTGCCGGTCTAGGGACGAGCTTCGAGGTTAGGTGCTGCTGTCCCCGGTTGTCTTTAAACCGGAACATCCCTGCGCCTAGGAGGCATTGAAGTAGTTTTTTGTTTTCCAAGTTTTGCACCTTGTCTAAGTACGAGGAGTCGATCTTGTAATTTTGTTTTTTTTAACTCATTCGTTGTAGAGAAAAGTACAAGTCTTGTAATTTGGTTTGTTCCCCAAACTTTATAGAAGCGAAGCTTGTTTCTTCTTTTGGACTTGTGTGTTTTGTTAGTCATCTATGGTTGTAGGAGCACTTCCGAACGGCGAACCACTTCTAGCTCGCTTAAGAGCGAGCTTGCGAAGCGGAATCGAACCAAGTTTTGGACTCTGAACACGTCGTTCGAGTAAGTTTCAACGGTTATGGGAGCAATTCCAAATGTCGAACCACTTCTAGCTTGCTTAAGAGCGAGCTTGCGAAGCGGAATCGAACCAAGTTTTGGACTCCGAACACGTCTTTCGAGTAAGTTTCAACGGTTGAAGGAGCAATTCCGAATGGCAAATCACTTTTAGCTCGCTTAAGAGCAAGCTTGCGAAGCGGAATCGAACCAAGTTTTGGACTCCGAACACGTCGTTCGAGTAAGTTTGAATGGTTATGGGAGCAATTCCGAATGGCGAACCAATTCTAGCTCACTTAAGAGCGAGCTTGCGAAGCGGAATCGAACCAAGTTTTGAACTCCGAACACGTCGTTTGAGTAAGTTTCAACGGTTGTGGGAGCAATTCCGAATGGCGAACCACTTCTAACTCGCTTAAGAGCAAGCTTGCGAAGCAAAATCGATCCAAATTTTGGACTCCAAACGCGTCGTTCGAGTAAGTTTCAACGGTTGTGGGAGCAATTCCGAATGGCGAACCACATATAGCTCGCTTAAGAGCGAGCTTGCAAAGCGGAATCAAGCCAAGTTTTGGACTCCGAACACGTGGTCTTTTGAAACACAATTAGAGTTTTAAACAGAGAGATAGATCGATCACAAAAGAATTATTAGGCAAAAGAATTTCTTTATTAATAATTACTAGTCGGCCGCTTCTAAGTTGCAGACCGTTATTACAACAAGAAGATAAAGAAAAAATTAAAAAGAAGATAGGAATGGCCCGACACTTGATGGTACTTGGAGAGGCGTTCAAACACCCTCCTGGTACTTCAGTAAGTGGTCGGCGTTCCAAGTTCTCGGTATCTCACTGCCCTCAAGGTCTTCAAGACGATACGTTCCTGGCCGAATTACCTTGGAGACCTCGTACGGTCCTTCCCAATTCGGAGCTAGCTTGCTCTTCTGACTGGGGAATGAGATGGCTAACTTTCTGAGGACTAAGTTCCCTTTCTTGTGATCTGTAGGACGGACCCTTTTATTGTAGGCCTACTCAATTCTTCTCCGGTAATTTTGCTGGCGAATTGAGGCTCTTTCGCGGAGCTCACCGATCAGGTCCAAGTTTGCTCGGAGCTCTTTGGCGTTCTGCTCTTCATCATAGGCAACAGGGCGAGGGGATGGCAAACCAACTTCTAAGGGAATTACGGCCTCGGACCTATAGGTGAGATTGAAGGGCGACTCTCCTGTAGGGGTCCATTTCGTAGTGCGGTAGTTCCACAATACGTTAGGAAGTTATTCCGCCTATAAGCCTTTGGTCGACTTATCAAGTCTCTTCTTGATGTCGGAGAGGATCTGCCTGTTGGCGTTCTCTACTTGACCATTGGACTGAGGATGGGAGACGGAGGAGAAGCGTTGCTGAATGCCGAGGTCTTCACATAAAGAACAGAATGTTGCCCCTGTAAACTGTATTCTGTTATCTGTTATTAGGACCCGAGGTACACCGAACCTACAAATTACATTTTTCCAGAAGAATTGCAGCACTTTATTCTCAGTAATAGTGGCCAGTGGTTCAGCTTCGATCCATTTAGAGAAATAGTCGATTACCACGACTAGGAACTTGAGCTGGCCTGGAGCTGGTGGGAACGGACCTAGCAAGTCCATCTCCCACATTGCGAAGGAGATTGGACTCGAGAGAGATGTGAGTTGTGCTTGGGGTAGGCAGCAGATGTTAGAGAACTGCTGACAAGGGCTGCATTGCCGGACATGCTGCTCGGCATCTCGAAGTAGGGTAAGCCAGAAATACCCGTAGTTCAAAACTTTCCTGGCAAGGGACCTTAATCCTGAGTGGGCTCCACCTATGCCTTCGTAGAGTTCTTGAAGGGCATACGAGGATTCTTCCGGGAAGAGGCATCTCAAGTAAGGTCTGCCATCTACTTGGGTATATGAGCGTTTGTACAAGACTCCTTCAACAAGGGTGTACCGCTCCGCTCTCGTTCGGATTCGACGGGCTTCTTTAGGATCTTAGGGAAGGGTTCCATCCCTGAGGAACTCTATTAGAGACTTCATCCAGTTGTCCTGAAGTTGGACGGGTAGCGACTCCATCGAGTCGGGGGCTTCTTCTTCTATGCTTGGTTTTAAGAGTACTTCAATTAAAACGATCTGCTCGAGACCATGGAGGGAGGATGAGGCCAATTTTGAGAGGGCTTCTGCTTGGGAGTTCTTTTCTCTAGGGATCCGCTGGATTTGTGCCTCTTCGAACGAAGCCATGAGACTTTGGACCTTGGCTAGGTACTTAACCATTCGGTCGTCTCGCGCCTCGTAGTCTCCTAAGACTTGATTAACCATCAGCTGCGAGTCACTGAATATTCGGACAAGTTGCGCTCCTGCCTTGCGAGCCATGCCCAGGCCTGCTATTAGGGCTTCATACTCGGATTCGCTGTTGGAAGCTTTAAAGTTAATGCGGAGGGAGTATTGGAGAACGAAGTCATCTGGGCCTGCCAGAATGACTCCGGCTCCGCTCCCTTCGGCGCAAGAGGACCCGTCTACATATACGGTCCACATGGGTGGCCCATTTGCTGCTCGACTTACTTCCGGGATGGTGCTTTCTACTATAAATTTAGCTAAGGCTTGAGCCTTGATTGTAGCCCGAGGCTGATAGGATATGTCATGTTGACTTAGCTCGATCGACCACTTCATCAGACGCCCGGAGGTCTCGGGCTTGTGCAGGACTTGCTTAAGCGGCTGGTCGGTAAGGACGAACATCGAGTGGGATTGAAAATAAGGACGAAGCTTCCTAGCTGCCATTACCAAGGCATAGGCTATCTTTTCCAATCTCGGATAGCGGAGCTCAGCGTCTCTGAGAACCTTGCTCACATTATAGATAGGCTTCTGAGCCTTGTCTTCTTCCCTCACTAGCAAGCACTGAAGGTTTGCTCGGAGGCAGCGAGGTAGAGGTAGAGGGTCTCCCCAGGAGTAGGCTTGCTGAGGAGTGGGGGGTTGACCAGGTAAGCTTTGAGCTGGTCGAACGACTCTTGCTGCTGCTGGCCCCACTCGAAGCCCTTAGCCCCCTTGAGGGATTTGAAGAAGTGGAGGCACTTCTCCCTTGACTTGGAGAGGAAGCGTCCTATAGCGGCAAGGCGTCCTGTGAGCTTCTGCACTTCTTTCACATTTGTAGGAGGAGCCATATCCAGTATGGCTTTTATCTTCTCGGGATTGGCCTCAATCCCCCTCTGACTGACCATGAAGCCTAGGAACTTACCAGATGAGACCCTGAATGCACACTTATTCAGATTCAGTCTCATGTTATGCTTCCTCAATACGTCGAAGGCTTCTTGGAGGTCGGTGACATGATCGGACCACTGGATGCTTTTCACTAGCATATCATCAACATATACCTCCATGTTCCGCCCGATTTGATTCTTAAAGACCTTGTTGACGAGGCGTTGGTAGGTTGCACCAGTATTTTTTAGCCCGAAGGGCATCACCCTATAACAGTAGAGGCCTTGATTTGTGACGAAGGAAGTCTTCGGGATATCCTGGGGAAACATTCTGATTTGGTTGTATCCAGAGAAGGTGTCTATGAAGCTCAGCAGCTCATGGCCTGAAGTAGCGTCGATCAAGGTGTCGATGCTGGGGAGAGGGAAAGGATCCTTGGGGCATGCTTGTTCAAGTCAGTGAAGTCAATGCAAATCCTCTAGCTTCCATTGGCCTTCTTGACCATAACAACATTAGAGAGCCACTCGGGATAGTTGACTTCTTGTATGAACCGGGCCTAGAGGAGCTTATCCACTTCTTCCTTTATGGCCTGCTGGCGCTCAGGGACGAACTTGCGCCTCTTCTGCTGGACCGGTTTGGACCCGGAGCAACACTTAGGTGGTGGACGAGGAGGTCCTCGGAGATCCCTGGCACGTCGGCAGCTGTTCAGGCGAAGAGGTCATGGTTCTTCATGATGCAATGGACTATGTCAGAATAGAGGGCAGAGGGGAGGGTCTTGCTGATGAAGAATTTGCGGTTCGGATCTTGCTCTGAAAAGAGCACTTCCTCCAGCTCGTCTACTGGTTTTGACATAGGCTGGGTGTTCCCCTGGGAAATCTCAAGAGTCTCGAGGAAAAGGACAGGTCCCCTGGTCGAGGTCATGTAACACTTGCGGGCCATCTCCTGACTTTTCCTTCCCTACACCTGCCTTGGTGGGGAACTTCATTTTGAGGTGATAAGCCGATGGGACAGCTTCTAGGGCAGCTAGGCCAGGTCGGCCTAGGATCACATTATAAGCGGCTGGGATGTCGACAACCATGAAGTCCATTGGCTCCGTCCGGGTAGTAGGAGTTTTGCTAGTGGTTACGTCGAGGGTTATCCCCCCTTCCATAGTCACTGGCACTCCCGTGAACCCATGGAGCGTATAGCCAGTGGGCTTGAGCCTGTCCCGCGATAACTTGAGTCCTCAGAAGGCCGCTAAGAAGAGGGTGTTGACAGAACTGCCATTATCTACCAGAATCCTCTCCATTTTGAAGTTAGCCATGTGGAGGTTAATCACCAGTGTGTCACAGTGGGGTGTTCGGACACCCTCTAGATCTTCATTCGAGAAAGTAATCGGGACTCCGAGACCTTTGGGAGGGGATATGCTGTGCACCGAATTGACTTCCCGGATGAAAGCCTTTCGAGAAGAGTTGGAGGTTCCTTCCATTGGGCCTCTATGGATGAGGTGCAAGATGCGTTCTTCTTCAAACTCAGGAGTCTCATCGTGCCTGTCGGGATGCTTGTTAGCCCGCCTGGGGGGTGGAGGAAGATCGATCCGGTCCTTTCTTACAAACTTGGACAACTGCCCTCTCTGAATGAAGGCTTCAATTTCATTCTTCAGAGCCCGACAGTCATTGGTGTCGTGGCCGTGGTCACTATGATATCGGCACCACTTCTCCTTATCTCTCTTCCTCCCTGGGGTATTCATCTTCGGGGCAGGAGGCAGGACTCCCTCTTTCTCAACCTTCATGAGAATAGTTGAAACATTGGTGTTGAGAGGGATAAACTTCTCAAATCTGGGAGGCGGGCGGTGCTGACCCCCGTTGTCCTTCTGGAGCTTCTTAGCTCCCTCATCTTCGGCTGCCTTTCTCTTGCTTCCTAAGGAAGACCCCTCGAATGTGGGGCGATGTTTACTTTCTCATCCCGGATGTACTTCTCGCTTCTGAGAAGAAGGTCGGAGAAGTCTCGCGAGGGCTTTTTGTCTAGGGAGGACCGGAGGCTCGAATAGAGGACATTGGACTGGAAGGCGGCTGCAGCGACCGATTGGTTGAGGGATGCAATGGACCTAGCTTCCGCAGTAAACTGCTTAACATAATCTCTTAGCTTCTCACCCTTCTTCTGATTGAGGAAGAGTAGTGAAATACTAGTCTTCTCGGTTCGGCGGCTGCTCACGAAGTGGGTGATGAAGAGGGTCTCAAATTGTTCAAAAGAGAAGATGGAGGATAAGGCGATGCGGGAGTACCATTCCCGAGCCGGACCTTTGAAAGTAGGTGGGAAGGTCTTGCACAGTAGAGCATCGGAAGCCGGGTGGATCATCATGAGAGTTTTGAAACTCTCGATGTGATCCACGGGGTCTGACTCCCCCGTATATGTCTCGAACTGTGGTGGCTTGAAGTTTGCTGGAACGGGAGCCTCCATGATGGTTCGGGAGAACAGAGGTCTGCTTGGGCGGAGGGTCCTCCCTCTTAGCTCCTCTTTCCTGTCTAGTTGACCGAGGCGCCTCTCCATCTCGTGGAGACGGCGATAGACTGTATCATCCTTTCGATGGTATCCCAATGAGCCTCTGGACTCATCTTCGTACGAAGGGGAGCGTGGGCTACGGCGACGGTAGCTCGGAGAATGACGAGGACTTAGGGACTGAGGAGGAGGGCTTTGAACTGGCGGAGGAGTGGGGACCCTCAGAGCATTATTGTTGTTGTTTGGTGGGAGGTTGAGGGCCTGCAAGATTGTAGCCTGGAACTGTTGGAATTCGGCACGTGTGATAGGTCCGTTCTCGTCCCTCTGGGGCTGCCGACTAGCGGGAGAATGAGGCCTCCTTCGACGGTACTCCGGGGACTCCCTCTGCCTCCTATGGAGAGGGGATCTCCTGTGGTCGCGACGGCGAGGAGATCGCGCATTTGGACATTCTGAGCGGGAGACTCCCTCACGGGCCCGCCTTTCATCCAAACGGTGGCGAAGGTCCTCTTCTTTCTGCCGATTGATGAGGATGTTGCGGAGGTCTTCTGAAGGCCGAGGGTTGTGAGATGCCATGGAGTCGGTTGAAGGGTTATGTACGGAGATATGGTCGCGATGAAGAGGTTGCTTCTGGGGGTGAGGACGAGAGGTTCCTATACAAGCGTTCTGGGGCCCGGGTGGAGCCTGCTGGTGTTGAAGATTTTGGGGAGGAGGCTGCAACTGCTGTAGCAGCTGATCGGGTTGAGGAGGGAGCTGTCCCTGAGGCTGGATGGGTTGGAGGGGTGCCTCCGGTTGTGGTTGAGGAGGAGTGGGCCCGCGGTTGGACCCTCTAGATCTCATCTTCCTTGGAGGCATGACTGGAGGTGATCTTAACCGATGGAAGAGGATGGATTGCTATTCATGTTTTCCACAGACGGCGCCAATCTGTTGCCGCTTAAATCGGTGTGGGGGCAAACAGATATATTTGTGGATTCTTGGAAAGTTGAATAGTCAAACCTGAAACACCTCTCGCCGGAGTTTGACCGTGATCTCCCGCCGCTGACCCGCAAAAAGTGCGAAACACCAGAGTTGATCCCGGCGACGCACTCTCCGACGCTCAAGTCAGTAATCAGAAAGATTATGAAAGAGCTTTGATTGGCAAAAGATTGATTACCTGGTAACAGTGGGGGATGGGGGGTATTTATAGCCGCCTTAGGAACCAGTTTCGGGATAAGATCAAATCCTTACTTCCTAGTGGATGGATAGAAGTGATTAGGGCCGTTGATTAGGGACAATCATAAACCCTAATTCTATCGAGCTGAATTGGATTTTTTGCGGGTTGGAACCCGCACCCAGTTAAGATGAATCCGTTTATGGGTTATTGGGTCTTTGGAAAAAGATCCAGCTCCCATTTCGGACCCGTTTGTAGGTGAAATTACCATTTTACCCCTGAGCTCTGAGATTCGCGCCTGATTTGGACGGTTCCGATTTAACCCTTATTTTTAGCCATATCAGCTCTAAAATACATGGTAGGTCATTACAGTATGATCCACATCGTACATGATTATCATATATCAATACACTGTGAGGGCTCTCACACATTCGCTGACGATGGCAAGTGAACAAATTCTAAAAATATAATAAATGGGCCTACTGAATGAATTAGTAAAAGCATACAAATTGCATGATTTCTCATTCATATATATTTTAAGGCTTGGAGACTATACTAAACAGTGGTTTTGGAGTGTATGAGTATCAGCCCTATTTTGAATGGTGTTGGACCCGATATTTGGTATAGGGATCATCTTCTCCTTGTATTTATTTAACAACTTATCGATGAAACACAGAGGGACTTCTCACTATTTTCTCTCAAAATAAGTAAAGACCATGAACAGTGTGAGTCATCTACTGACACCACACCATGTACTTTCAAGTCACTAATGTAGGAGTCTTTGTATCCAGGCAGTTCTTTTATACTTTTGTATGAAAGGAACAGTTCTTATGTTTCAACTTTTATAGCAGGTCCCATCCAAGAGTGATCCCATTCTTTATATCAGATCAGTCTTTTTTATCGAGATGATGAAAATTAGGAGGAGCTTTCCTCTCAACAAAACAAAAAAAGAAAGATTCAACAATTCCTTAGAGAAACAGACTTGGGAAACAAGATTTACAAACTACACTAACGTACCATTTTCATACGACAAATGGAAATATTCCATTTCCTTATTTGTTAATATCTAGTACCAGCCCTATTGAGCCAAACATAGTAAGTAACCAGTATTACGATTGTATCAATATAACAAGAGCATCACTATGTGTTAGTGCTCTTCTTGTACCTAAAAATAAGGAAAGTCTCATAATTCCATCATAAGTAATTCTCTGAATTCTTCTAGACTCAAGTAAAACATTCACAAGAAGTGTGTCAAACAATCAAATGTGAATTGTCAGCAAGAAGTAAACAATGTCGTAAATATATATATATATATATATATATATTTTTAAAAGGGGAATGAAGTACATACGTCTGAAATCGAGATGATGCCAAGCCCATTAGGCCCGAAGCCTCTTCGATCTTGAGAGACAAGTCTCTGCTCCTAACCTGTTTCCAACCAAAACCAATTGATGAAAGAATCCATGCGACGAAATTACTGCGAGAGATAGGGACATTGAGATTAGAGTGGGGGATGGAGACCATCCTGACAGTACGCGGGGAGGCTACGGAAGGGGATCGAAGAGAGAGGGAAGGCGATCAGATTGAGATTGACGAAGAAGAAGAGGAAGCCATCTTCTTCTTCTTCTTCTTCTTCTTCTTCGAATTTCTTGGTTTCTTTTGGGTTTTTTATTGCTCTGATTTTGGGTTTTTTATTGCTCTGATTTTGAACTTGCGTGGTTTGAAATATGGCAGGATATGATAGCTGTTAAGAGGGAACAAAGTTTGATGAAAAGAGATCAAATTGAAACCCTAAATTGATCTTATTCTGAATTTTAAAACCCTAAATAGATTATAACTCAAAAACCCAAAAAAGAGGTTCTTTTCAACAATTAGAAGAACAAGGGATAGAGGGAGAGATCCAAACCTTGGCTCTTTGAGATTCATGCCCATTTTGCAATGTCGCAATTACTCCCGCGATACAGGGTGGAGGCCGCAATGGTTTGTGAGGGGGGGGGGGATATGAAAGAGGTCGGGATTTTGGGGATAGATTGGGAGAGAAGATAATGGAGGGTTAGGGTTCGGGATTTGAGAGAGATCGGAAGAGAGGAGAAGAAAGGGATGAGTATTAGGGATTTTAAAACAGAGAAAATGTAATATATGAGAGATTTGGGTAGCTGAGATTTAATATAAGAATATAAGATCTACGGTCCAGATTTGTTCTACAAAGATTTATTATTACTTTTATGATAGAAAGATGGTGGATGGTTGAGATTTAATCTAGCTGAGATTTAATATAAGAATATAAGATCTACGGTCCAGATTTGTTCTACAAAGATTTATTATTGCTTTTATGATACAAAGAGGGTAGATAGCTGAGATTTAATCTAGGAATACCAGATCTGCTATTGAAAGATTTATTGTGGCTTTTATAATAGAATATATATATATATATATATATATATATATATATATATATATATATATATATATATATATATATATATATATATATATATATGGGTTTGCTCCATTGAAAACGGGTTCGTTTTCAATGGGTTGGAAAACACCCATCTCAGCCATCCGATCGATCTTGATCTTGATCAGCGGATTAGATCAAGATCCGCTTAAGTCTCCCACTAACGAAGTGAAAAGCGGAGGGGTAATTTCATCAATTCACGCCAGAAAACGTTTGGGACTTAGCGTTTTTTGGGCGTGGAGTTTTTTTTTTGTCCAAAAAATCACTTAGGCCGTTGTTTGAGACAACGACCTAGGTTGTTTTTTTATAAAAAAATTCAACTTAGGCCGTTGTTGGGAACAACGGCCTAAGTATGTACAAGTGTTTTTCCAAACACTTGTACATACTCAGATCTTCATCTCCCTCACAACTCCCTCTCTCGCTAGTGGAGCTCGATAAACCCATTTCTCCAAACCGTAGCTCTCTCTCTATCGAACTAAAAAACATACTCTCTCTTGGTCGTTGCTTTTCACCGAATCTCTCCCTATTCTCAGCCTCTAGCCCTCTTCCTTTGAAGATCCCAATTACAAAAAAATCCTAACCCTTACGAAATCTACCCAACCCTAAAACTCTAATCCTGAATAAATTAGCCAAACCCTACTCCCCTTCCTTTCTCTACAGCAGCGCGCAGCGGCCTCCCGAACACCCTCATTGTTAAAGGTACTAATTTGTCCTACTTGAGTAGATCTAATTAGGCTAATTGATTGGAAATTTTTCTCCAATGTTTGAGTGTACAATTGCTATATTATGCGTAGGTATTTATAGAGTAGGTAATTCTAGTTTAATTGGGGAAGTAGACGTAGTATTAGTTGTTGTTGGTTGTTATTCGATGTTAGTAATAGCGCACAAAGCGAACAAAAATTTGTGGAACTTTGCGAGTACGTCGAGCTCGCCATACACAAGTCAACGCAATTCGTAGAAGTGTGTTTGGATTCACTGTTTGAAGTGTACGGTCGTGTATCGCTTTCAATTCATTCCCGTGAGTGAAAGCGATACATCGGCGTATTTTGCAAACCGTGAGCCGAAACTCACCTCTACAAATTTTGTTGGCTCATGTGTTTTGCCGCCGTCCCACTCCCAAAGTATAGGAATTTTTTGATCTCGTTTGTGCGGATTTGTACCGTATATCAAACAACAACCTCAGTTCAAGAGTGAGGGGAATGCGAGCGAGACACGGCCGTATATTGCAAACCGTGGATCGGAACTTACTTGTAGAAGTTCCGTTACCTTGTGTGCGGCAAGCCGAACCCAATTGAAGAGTTTTGTATTTATATGACATCATTTTCGACGTTTTGTCACTTGTTTTTGTTTCGTAGGTATATATATCGCAATCATTTGTTAACAAGCTATTTTATATATAATGTGTATATTAATTGACCAATAATATATTTTTACCCCAGATGAACAACGATACGGAGATTTCTGCTGCCGGCGATAATTTTGTGCGGGTAGAACCAATCACTGATTCCATGCCGATAGTCGAAGACCATCTGAAACCAAAGTTAGGTATGACATTCCCCACTTTAGTTAAGGCCGAGAAATTTTATTCTGCATATGCTCGTTGTGGGGGTTTTGCAATGCGTAAGGGTGAGAATAAATTAAAGGGGGGAATGGAAGTAGATAAGTCATATCTTTGTAATAAAGCTGGGTCGTCGCCGGGTCAACATAGTGATGGTAGATATGGAATAACCAGTAGAACGGGTTGCAAGGCTTGCGTTCATGTAAAATTGAACGAAACAAGTAATACGTGGGTGGTGTATTTATTTCACGAAGAACACAATCACGAATTCACCTCACCCGGTAGAAGGCACCTTTTGCCCCGGAACAGGTCCGTGTCAAATACGGACAAAATGATTATAGACCAAATGAACCAAGCTAATATTCAAACATGTCGACAAATGCTCTTCTTCGAAAGTGCTAGTTGTGGTCATGATCAAGTAGGATTCACAGAAAAAGATGTTAGAAATTTAGTTAGAGATTCGCAAGAAGCATTGAAAGGACACGATTCTACAATGCTAATTAATTTTTCCGAATCTAAGAAACAGACGGATCCTTCATTTTTTTATGACATTCAAGTCGATCCCGAAGGGCGGTTGTCACATTGTATGTGGATAGATAGTATTTGTAGGATGAATTACGAAGAATTTGGCGATGTAGTTTGCTTTGATGCCACGTACAATACGAACCGTTACGAAATGTTATTTGTTAAGTTTGTTGGAGTGAATCATCATTGGCAATCGACTTTCTTAGGAGGTGGGTTCATTCCAAATGAGACGGCCTCTTCGTTTGAATGGTTCTTTGAAAAGTGGTTAGGGATTATGAATCGTGCTCCATCCGGTATTGTCACCGATCAAGACCGTAGGATTGCCGCCACAGTTAAGAAAGTTTTCCCCCAGACTCGGCATCGTTTTTGTATTTGGCACATTCTGGATAAGTTATCCCAGGAGGTTCGTCTTGGTTTCGATGTCGACAAGTTTAGGGAGTCCTTGAAGAATGTAATCTACAATTCTGAATATATACATGAATTTGTAGAAAAGTGGAATATTTTGATTTCGCAATACGGATTAGAGAGTAACAAATGGTTGAACGATATATTCGATTTCCGTGAAAGTTGGGCACCCATCTACGCTAAAGAATCATTTTGGGCTGGCATGCTAAGTAGCCAACGGGTTGAATCGGCACATTCTGCTCTGAAGCATCATACGAAAAAAAGTATTCACTGCACGAATTTGCCGTCATCTTCGACCGTTTTTTAGGAAGGCAAAGACACGATGAATTGAAAGAAAATCATCGTAACCGTGAGAAGAGACCGAAGTTGAAGAGCGAATGGGCTTTGGAGGCACAAATGGCAAAAACATATACTTTGAAAATATTTTACAAATTCCAAGATGAAGTCACAAAAAGCTTCATGTACAATGTGACATTTGTTGCCGATCTTGAGACACCGGATAGTTCAACCTTCCATGTGATACTCTGTGAAGAATCAGAACCGGCTCGCCTTCTTCAGTTATCCAAAATCAATGGAATTATTACATGTGCATGCCACTTGTTCGAATTTGTTGCCATTCCTTGCAGGCATATTTTAGCTGTACTTCGTTTCTCCCATCACACATCCCTCCCGGATGTATATATTAAAAGAAGATGGACTAGAGATGTGATGAGAAGAAGTTACACATCAGTTCCAACCGAACCCAATACCGAGAATTTTGCTTCTCGATATTGTGAGTTGAGCTACCATGCAAAACAAATTGTCGATCTCGGTTGTTCCTCCAATGAGAGTTACAAATACACGTTGGAGAATTTGCAGAAGATCATTGACGGGGTTTCTCGGCTACAACCAGGATTAGGTGAACAACCGGAACAGGCCTCACAACCACATGATAGTGTCGAAGCTGGAGGTAGTTCACAACCGCATCCAAGTGCACAACCTCATGATCAAGGGAGTGGACACATACCTACACGCATTAGTGACCCACAGCAGTGCACGACAAAGGGAAGGCCTCGCGCCAAAAGATTGAGGCCGATTAGAGAGCAACTCCGCATAAAAAAACCGAGAAGGTGCCGAAGATGCGGCATTGTCCAAATGAATCATGATTCAAGAAATTGTCCAACTTTAATTGAGGGGTATGACTCGTAACTTTTATGTTTGTCACTCGTTTAAATTTATTATACCTTATTTATGGCAATTGAGTTTCTTACTAACTAAACCTAATCTTTCAATGAAGGCAAGAAGTAATTCCTTCCAAAGAAGACAGTTCTGAGTCGAGATATGACGATCCACTATGAATTGTAATTTTTAAAATGTAATTGTTTGGTATATTTAAAACTCTTCATACCACTTGGTTAATTACCTTTGATTGGTAACTGTAAATGTAATTCTCGAGACATAAGTGTCGTTTGTTTGTGTCGTTTGTTAATATTGTTGTGGTACGCAAATGTTGGTTTGTTACTCAATTGTATCAGCTGTACCTGTATATGTAGCTGTACCTGTATATGTAAAAAAAAAAAAAATTTAAAACCAAAGCCGTTGTTGGAGACAACGGCCTCCGTTATTTCATGAATTTGTTTTTTCATTCAATATAACTAGTTTAAAAGGAGTTGAAAACCTTAGGCCGTTGTAATCAAAAAAGTTAAGGTTTGGGGGCTTGGGGGGTGCTCTCTGACTTAAAGAAAATAAAAGGAGCAACAAGTCAGGTAGCAATCCCATTTTTTAATAAATACTGAAAGCCATTGTCTGAGACAACGGCCTTGGTTATAGTCAAAAAAGTTGTGATTTGGGGGCTGCTCTCTGACTTGGCTAATAGAAAAGAACTCAACAAGTCAGAGAGCAGTGGATATTCTAAAAATACTAAAGGCCGTTCATTTCAACAACGGCCTAAGTGATAATGAAAATAGTTGTGATTTTGGGTGTGCTCTCTGACTTGTAGAACACAAAAGGAGCAACAAGTCAGAGAGCAATCTCATTTTTGATAAATACCTAAAGCCGTTGTCTGAGACAACGGCCTAGGTTATAGTTGTAGCTTAGAGAGCAAGACAACGGCCTAGGTTATAGTTGTAGCTTAGAACAGAAAAGGAGCAACAAGTTATAGAGCAAGACAAATTTTCAATAAATAACCTAAAGCCGTTTTCTGAGACAACGGTCTAAGTTGTAGCTTAATACTTGAAAAGTCATGGAGTACCCCTTCATATGAATGCCCTAAGTCATTGTCCACAACAACGGCCTAGGTATGAATTTTTTTGGTTTTTTACAATTTTCTCTTCACTCTTTGCGTACAGTCTCCCTCGAACTATATACCAAAGACAGATGATATTCGCGTATCTATTGTTTATAATTTTTTTATTACGTTACAATTTTTTCCCTCTATCTAATCAATATAAAATTATTAAGGTAATATGCTTGAAAATAATTCTGAGTTATATAAAGGAGTAAGTTTACATGTATAAGGTTAGTGTTAAGGTGAAGGTTATGAATTTTTTGATATATGGGTTTACATGTGTGGATGTACATATTATTTTTTCCATATATAGGCTACACGTGGGGATCTACATGTTGTTTAGCTTGGTGCTTGTTCCCATTTAGCTGTATGTTGAAAGTCTGCTGGCATGTGATTTTGTTGAGCTTAACAACAAGGAAGAAACTAGCAAAACAACAACATTGTTGAGTCCTAATGGAAAAACATGGAAAGTTGGGTTAATTAGAGTAGGGCAGAATCACATGTGTGCATTGGTTGAGAGAAGTGGAGAGAATTCACAGGTTCTAATAAGCTAGAAGTAGGATATATGTTAGTGTTCCATTACAAAGGGAATATGTTCAGCTTTTTCCTGTTAATTTTATTACGTTTGTGATTTTTTTTAGTATGATATATAATCTATTTGATTATGCTAATACAATACCCACATATCCAAAAAATATATACCGGGTTGGTTTACAAGTATAAGGTCAAGGTTCAGGTTAGGGTTGTGCTAACCCTATGATAACCCTAACCCTAACCCTTAACCCTACTCTGCCAACCTTACAATAACCCTAACCTTACGTTAACCCTAACCCTAACCTACATATCACTTTTATTAAATTTTTTTGGTTATATACAGAATATGTATAAAATATTTTTGTGGAAACGTAATACCTGTCTACCCCCAACAACCACAAATTAATGATAAATCAAAACCAGATTTTACCACAAATGTTTTTCTTGCAATAACCTTAACCCTACAATAACCCTAACCAAACCCCTGACCCCCGCTAACCCTAATCCTTCCCGTAACCCGCTTTAACACTAATTACCAAACTTGTTACCCTAACCCTAACCCTAACCCTAGCCAAGTCGAGAACACCCCAATTTATCTCTTTTTGGCCTATGGTCCAAGGCCGTTGTTGCAGACAACGGCTAAGGTTAAATACCTTAGGCCGTTGTCTTTAACAACGGCCTAAGTTTTAGGTTCATACTTTTACAAAAGCAAAAAGTCATAAACGACCCCTTCATCTGAATGCCTTAAGCCGTTGTCTCAAATAACGGTCTAGGTATGAAATTTTTGGGATTTATACAATATTCTCGTTACTCTTTTCACACAATCTCTGTGGAAATTTATACAAAAGATAGATAATCTACACTTGTATATCGTATAGGTATATTTGTTTATTTGCCCATTACTTCCACCTTTCAAAGTGACTCGAAGAACTGCACACAATTACTTCACGACGAGATTCCACATCCCAAATTTCCACAGAAGCAACAGTTTACATGTAGTGTTTGAGAGTAATCTATGAACTTTTTTGGAATACTCTTCACATTGGTTTATACATGTGGTCAAATATACATGTGGTTTTCTGTTACGGTTTCCCAATACATGATGGTCCCTATTTAGACAATTTTTTCCCGAAAATAATCAGATCTAGTTCTTGATGCCCAAGTATTTTGATCTGATTACTCTCCGCTCAAAAGCGAACCGAATCTTTTTTATTTTAGATTTCTTCTTGCCCATCATAATTATTGGATATTTTTGATATCCACATGTGAATTTTTTGATTTTGGCCTTAAACTACATGTAGGGATGTACACATGGTTTTTCCCATATTTAGGTTACATGTGGGGAGGTACATGTGGCGATGTAGTTTAGGTTTTTTCCATATTGAAGTGTCTGCAATAATTATCATTCTTGGTATCTAACTACATCTTCTTCCCTTCTGTCACTATTAACAGAGGATCTGTACCACTCTCTTCATAATATCACTAATGTACATGTGAGAATCATACAAAAATTGTCTACTCTTTCATTGTACATGTGAGTTTTTCCAAGTATGGTCCACATATGGGGAGCTACATATGGTTTTTCCTTTACATGTGGGGTTTTACCTTATTGGTTTTTCCATGATGAACTTGTGGAGTTTTATACAAAATATAGATAATCTACACTTGTATATCGTATAGGTATATTTGTTTATTTGCCCATTACTTCCACCTTTCAAAGTGACTCGAAGAACTGCACACAATTACTCCACGACGAGATTCCACATCCCAAATTTCCACAGAAGCAACAGTTTACATGTAGTGTTTGAGAGTAATCTATGAACTTTTTTAAATACTCGTCACATTGGTTTATACATGTGGTCAAATATACTTGTGGCATATTCTGTTACGATTTCCCAAAAAAAAAAGTCAGATCCAGTTCTTGTTGGCCAAAGTAGTTTGATCTGATTACTCTCCGCTCAAACAACGAACCGACACTTTTTAATTTTTGATTTCTTCTTGTCCATCATAATTACCTGGTTATATTTTTGATATTCGGAGATGGGTTTTTGAATTTTAGGAGAGTGTTTTCGGAAGAGTGTAAAAAAATGGGAAAACTACATGTGGTGATGTACCTGTGAATTTTTTAACTTTGGTCTTACACTACATGTGGGAATATACATATGGTTTTTCCCCATATATTGTGATGAAATTTAGGTTTTTCCCATATTGAACATGTGGTTTTTTCCAAGTATGGTCCACATGTGGGGAGCTTCATGTGGTTTTTCCTTTACATGCGGGTTTTTACCTTATTGGTTTTTTCCATAATGAACTTGTTCTACTACATGTGATCACACATCTTCTTCCCAATCTCGTGGAATTCTTCCCAGTTGCATGTATGGTGAATGTCTTCAGGAACGTCTTCATTGTAAACAATGCAAAACGATTTTGTACATTATATATTATTACTCAAAAAATTAATAATATATAACCAAAAAAACCAAAAAATATAATATATACTTTAGTTACGTGCCTAAAAATGGAATTGAATAAAAAATATAAACAAAAAAATATTCATATGAACGTCTATTTTGTAGAGTTCATAAGGCAATGCACGTAAAGAGTGGAGAGACACATGTCATTAATGATAGAACTTAAATATCCACAAACTCTCTACTGGAAACTTATTACCTATCTACTCCCAACTATAAATAATCCTACCCTAACCCCTACAATGAAGCCAAACCAAACCACTAACCTTACAATAACCCTAACCCTACCCTTAACCCCATTTAGCACTAACCCTAACCCTAACTCTAACCCTAACGTATCAAATAGTTTTTTTTAAAAAATATTTTCTGAATTGTTATGTACATATTAAAACAACGTGATTATGTAGTGGTTAGTTAGATGTAGTCAAACTAAAAAAAAAAAAAAATTGTTATACAAGCCAAGTTCTCATCTATCTTTTGTATAAAGTTCCACAGAGATTGTTCGTCAAGGGTGAAAAGAAAATTGGAAAATGCAAACAACCAATTAATTTTTGGCCTACAAACTAAGGCCGTTGTTGGAGACAACGGCCTAGGGTATGAACATTATAATGAGGGGTTCTTTGACCAGTTGCTATTTTTAAATACCAACAAGTCGAGAGCATTCCAAATGCTCTGTCTTTTTGGCGTATAACTTAAGCCGTTATCTCCAACAACGGCCTTGGGTGTAAACAATAAAGTGGAGCTGCTCTCTGACTTGTTGGCTCTTTTTAAAGCCAACAAGTCAGAGAGCAGCACACAAATTTCTATTTTTTTCACCTACAACTTAGGCTGTTGTCTCCAACAACGGCCTTGAGTATATCTATAAACTGGAGCTGCTCTCTGACTTGTTGGCTATTTTTAAAGCCAACAAGTCAGAGAGCAAGACAAATTTTTTATTTTTTTCACCTACAACTTAGGTCGTTGTCTCCAACAACGGCCTAGAGTATATCTATAAACTGGAGCTGCTCTCTGACTTGTTGGCTATTTTTAAAGCCAACAAGTCAGAGAGCACAACAAATTTTTTATATTTTCCTACTACAACGTAGGCCGTTGTCTTCAACAACAAGACAACGGCCTTGGGTATATCTATAAACTGGGTATATTCAAAAACTGGAGCAAGTATAATTTTCTATAACCTAGGCCGTTGTTTGGGGCCACGACTTAGGTTTAAAAAAAAAATAATTGTACATTTATACAGAGCAGCTGAAGCTGCTACACTTGAAAATATCACCAAATTCCAAACACTTTGCCATCACCTACATTCTCCGACTAAATTCATATATACAACCACCAAAATTACCCACCATAATTGACTATCAGAAATTAATAACAACAACATCAACTACACTTACACTTAAGAACCACATTTTTCAATAATTAGTTACAACAAGTTAAAACCCACCAAATCAATAAACAAAAATTACAACCTCCAAAATGCATTGGCTAAGCACCGGGCGTGTAATGCTGTGGTGCTCGCCTCTTCCGAGCAGGGTTTTGGCGCCGCAACGTGGTTGGCGAGTCGGGGATTTGTTCAGATCCACCCTCCTCTTGTTGTACGTCTCCGACAACCCTCTCCCCACTGTCTTCATCCTGTGCTTCTTCGTGAGATGGATGTGAAGTTGAACCTTGTCGTTCTCTGATATCACGGTCCCGTTGCCCCATCAATGAAGCTGGCCTACCCCTCACACTTTTACGTCGCCCCCCTCCCTCGGTTCGTGTAATGCTCGATCCAAACGTTCGGCACATCCCAAAGCATCCATATTGCTACGGCATGAAAGGAGCATCCTCCGAGCGAAACTCTTCATAGGCGTGCCCACATTACTTTTTAGTACCTCCGCGCATTCTTTTGCCATGTCCATCGTGTTATCAATCTAAATCAGAAAAAACTAACAAAAATAATTACACAAATTAGATAATAGAAAGAATTCATGAACTTCACGTATAAAGAACATTAAAATAAATATGAAGATTGAAGTTACCACTGTACGTATAGTTGTGGCCTTTGGTTGGAACATGGGTTGTGAACTGGAATATGCGGGTAATGGTTCAATCTCCCTCTCCTTAATTTCTCATTGAATACCAGCAGGTAGTACTGTATCAGGAGAGATGTACAAACGTATATATTGTCGGAACCAAGTCATGTACTTTCCTTGCACTCTTCCATCGTACTCTCAAACATCGACGAGTACAAGTTCAAACCGTCGCTCGTTCCATTCTGCAACGTAAACACGATGGTAATCTGCCCAATCATGAGTAGGCATGCGGCCGGTACCCCTAACGGTGTGTAACTCATGATCGTATAGGTTTGTGCAGTTTGGGGGACTATCTTGTTGAAGATTGAACTGACGAAGGACTCTTTCCGATCGTGGATGCTCGACTATACCGAAGTTGATGAGGGGAGCCGTCGTCAGCCACAACTGCGACCCGGTGGTGCATATTGGCGGTAGTCTTCCCACATGCTCAGGTGTATACGGCGCCCAAATCACAAACTCTTCACGTAGTTGGTCGAGCTCGTCTCTGTAGTACGTTATTACACCCTTGGGGTTGTCTTTGTAACTCCTTGTACCAGCCCAATATACCCCTAATGGTGCTAACATAGCAGGATTTTCAGGTTGGGCCATCCAACCATCCTTGGGTCTCCTAATGCGAGGACGACCCAAGTGCAGTCGCTCCCAGGACCAAATCTGTAACAAAACCATCGATCCGGTCATTTCTGATGATTCAAGCGCTACATGACACAACGTCATGTATAGCGTTGCCAACGTGCAGCTTCCCCAGCTGTACCGGCCAGCTAAGCCTAGGTCGGCGAGCAATCGTAGGTACATGAGGTGCACCGTATCGCCCGATGAGTTAGGCAATAGAACCCCTCCGATCACTGTTAGAATGTAGGCTCTGGTGTAGGACTGTACATAGTCGTCGGGTGATTCGTTGGTCAGCGTCCCATCAAAACGTCCCTTCAACCAAGATAGTCGGATTGATTGTCCTTGGAAAATGTCACCATCTTCCGCAGCCGCCTCATCAAACTCTGTACCGAGCAGTTCATTGCACATCTCTATTTTATCAAAGTTAATATTACCCGTCATGGCCAACCCATCTATTGGAAGACCGGATATTATCGCTATATCCTGTAGCGTCACCGTCATCTCTCCGATCGGTAGATGGAACGTGTGCGACTCTGGCCTCCAGCGCTCCACGAGTGCCGAGAGAAGTGCTCGGTTGAGTTTAACATTCTCCATCATGATGATTCCATAGAAACCGGCCACTACAAGGTACTCGTAGGTGCGTGGATGCACCTTCATGGTCTCGTGGGTGCGGAAATTATACCTACGCGTCGTCCCACCCCATACTTCCGTGGATCTGTGGCGATCTTGCAAGGTCAGTTCGCCGGGATTTATTGGTCCTGGACCACGACGTCCTGTCATCGAAGAGGATGCACCAACCTACACGAACCAAAAAACATAATTATTATTAGTCTCAAATTAATATCACTAAATAAAAAATTAGGGACAATACAAATTATTAGTTCTCACATTCTCAGTGGAATGTTCCCCCCGTGCTTCCTGGGATGTCTTTCCCCTTCCGGTTCCCCTCGTTCTGGCCATTTCTCTGTAACAAAGTTTGCATATATGAAACTAATTACTCGGCGAAAATTAGCAAACACAAACCAACGAGATGAAAAAATTTCAAGAGTTCGCTTATACGCGTCAAAACAACACAAACGAGATGCAAAAATTCCTAAATTTCGCTGTCAACTAGGGCACACCAAACACAAGCCAACACAACTTGTAGAAGTCAGTTCCGACCCACGGTTTGAAATATATGCCCGTGTATTACTTTCACTCTTTAAAATAGAGCGGGAAGCGATACATTGACGTATCTCGCAAACCGTAGGTCGGAACTCGCAAATACAAGTTCCTTTGCGTTGTGAATGGTTAGCCCAACCTACGTGCACCGTTTCGTATTTTTTCGAATTCGTTTAAGTATTTTTGTATTGAGACCGAACTAAAAAAGTTTCGAGGTAGATTGAAGTTTTTTCATATACGCATCAAAACAATATAAACGAGATGCAAAAATTTCAAAATTTGGCCGTTGGGTCGGGCTCCCCGCCCACAAGCCAACGCAACTTGTACATGGGATTTCCGACCCATGGTTTGAAAGATATGACCGTGTATCGTTTACACTATTGAAAACTTTGCGGAAAGCGATACATAGACGTATCTCGCAAACCGCGAGTCGGAACTCGCATGTACAGGTTGGTATGACTTGTGAGTGGCGAGACCAACCTACTCGCAAAGTGGAGCTTTATTTGGACTTCGTTTAAGCTATTTTCACCTCAAAACGTATTCCACAAGTTCCGAGGTCGATTAAAGGTTTTTTTATATACGCGTCAAAACAACAAAAATGATAAACTTATTTCCTAAATTTGGGCGTCAACTCTGGCACACCAAACATGAGCCGCCGAAACTTGCAGAGGTGAGTTTTGACTCTTGGTTTGAAAGATACGGCCGTGTATCATTTATATCCGTTGTATTGAATTGAAATGATAAACGGACGTATCTCACAAATCGTGAGACGGAAATCGCCTCTACAAGTTCTGTTACCTTCTACGCGGCGAGTCCGTCCTACTCGTACAAATTGAATTTTTTTCATCTCGTTTTTTTTTCATCTCCTATATTCCACCACTACAACTACCACTACATCTACGAAAATGTCAACAAAATGTACACAATATACATGATCAGAGCTAATTATATACTCTCTAAATTATAGACTACACTACTACGCATAATACCAAAAAAACCAACTCCAAAATTGGAAAAAAAATTAATAAATTCAAAGAGTTCATTATAGTAGATTGGGATTAAGAAAATACCTGGTCCAAAGAGAGAGTGATAGAAAGTTGGCGAAGATGTGAGAAGCTGCTGCACGCTATTGTAGACAAAGGAAGACAATTTGTGCTAGGGTTTAGATGATTTGGGAATTTAGATGTGAAGTTAGGGTTTGCTGTATTCGGGAGAGGAAGAGAGAGATAGGGAGCTTTTCACAAGGGGCGGAGATCGAGAAGGCAATGAAATCGATGCCAAAGGGGTTGGAAGAGTGAACTAGGGTTTGGGGATGGGTTTCGGGAGCTCGAGAGAAAGAGAGATTGTGTTTGTGACGAAGTGAGGGAGATGAAGCCCTGAGTGTGTACAAGTGTTTGGAAAAACACTTGTACATACCTAGGCCGTTGTTGAGAACAATGGCCAAGGTATGTTTTTTTGTTAAAAAAAACAACCTAGGTCGTTGTCTCAAACAACGGCTTAAGTGATTTTTTGGACAAAAAAAAACTCCACGCCCAAAAAACGCTAAGTCCCAAACGTTTTTTGGCGTGAATTGACGAAATTACCCCTCCGCTTTTCACTTCATTAGTGGGAGACTTTAGTGGGTTTCGATCACAGCCGCTGATCATGATCAAGGGTGATCGGATGGCTGAGATGGCTGTTTTCCAACCCGTTGAAAACAGATCCGTTTTCAACTGAGCAAAACCCTATATATATATATATATATATATATATATATATGAGTATATATATATATATGAGTTAGTCTATTATGAGATGGTGAGCTCAGATCCTTATCGTGAGCTGAAGTTTTCAGCCGTTCGATCGCGATTGATCGCGATCGAATGGCTCAGATTTGATCCCGCTCTTCTCACTTTGGGCCAAGGTTATTTGCGTCTTTTCCTATCCCCGCTCATCCCCAAGCCCACTCACGCTCATCTCCTTCTCACGCTCTCTCTCACTTTCGTCCCTCTCGCACGCCAAATCGAAAATCGTAGCTCTAAAAAATCCCCAAATCGGCTCACACTCCCATCCTCCTCACATTCTCATCTTTCGTCCCTCTCCTTCTCAAAAATTGAAAACCCTAGCTACAAGAAATCCCCAAATCGAAACCCCCCAACTCATCGACTCTCTCAATCTCTCTAATCTCTCAGCCCTCTCCCTCTCTAATCTCCCGACGAATCAACAAACCCTTGCTCCGAATCCATTGCATCCCCTTCACCACTGCTGGAATCGATCTCGACGTTTCCCTTTGGAAACCCTAGCTCCAGACGTTGCACCATCTCAAATCAGTCTCAGGAATAATATTTTCCTAACTTGGTGATGACTGAACTTTCAGGAGCTCTAAATAAACACAGTTGGTTTACTGGTTTTGATATTGTTTGCAAGTTTGTAAGGCATATTCACTTTGCAAGTTGGTATTGATCGCTTTGAATAGTTGCTACTACTAGTAATCTTATTTGCAAGTTTGTAAGGCATATTCACTTTTATTTTTAATGTTGTTCAGAGTCAGGTAATTTCTTTCCTTTAGATAAATATAAATTCCCAAAATGACCTGCTCGCTTTCCGAAAAAGCGAGTTTGGCTAAATCCTCATCGCTTTTACGGAAAGCAGGTCTTAGGTTTTGGTTTTGCACCTGCCGATACTCGCTTTTTCAAAAAGCGAGGGGGATTTAGCCAAACTCGCTTTTTTTGGAAAGCGAGTGTCGATTGGGTCTTAAGTCCTCATGCTCGAAATCAGATCTCACTTTATCTTTTATTCTTTTTATCTTCCTCCTCTTCTAACGAAACCACAACCCATATTTGTGAAGGTCTAATTTCGGCCATTAACCCACCAAATTTCGTCAATTCACTCACGAAATTCTTGCATTTCTCATCTTCGTTCGATTGTCCACTTCGAATTTGGGAGTGCTTCTAATTTGGGGATAATTGCGATGGAGTCCTTCGAATTTGGGGGTGAAGCTTGTGGTGGAGGTGGAGTGCTTCGAATTTGGGGGTAAAGCTTGCTGTAAATTTATCAAACTCTTGCTTTTTTAATGTTGTATATATATGTAGATATATGTAGTTAAAAATTGGGGATAAAAATTAGATATATGTCGAACTTGGGGGTAAAATTTGGATATATGTAGATATATGTAGGTTATATATTTTGGTATAGTTAATAACGATTATTTTTAGTTGTAGTATACTCTATTTTATTATAAATGACACGGACGATGGGAAATGTGGAGGAAGGATCGAGTAGTAAACCTCCTCGCGGCGATGGACCACGTACTTCTTTTGGCCCACCTCCTCGCAGTGGACGTGGTGGTCGTCGTGGTAGCACTGAGCGTACTAATGTAAGTGAATAATTATTTATATTCGATTAGTTTGATTATCATACAATAAAATGTAATATCGGTCTTTTGATGTAAATATTATTGTTGTATAGGTCCCAACTAATCCCAATAAGGCGGGTCCTTCTTCTTCAGCCCCTTTCATCATCATCTTTATTTCCTCCCGGAGGTCCAGGTCCCTTCGAACCTACACTCCTTACTCTCCAGTCGCATCACCGTTCGAATGATGTGTGGGAAGGTGAATCCAAGAAATGTACATTTAGGGGGGTCATCCACTGCCTATGCACCCACAGATTCAAGAGATCCTACTAGACTATGGATTAAATGGTATTGCACTGATAAGCTCCATCAAATGTGATCGGCATCTTCTTACCGCACTGCTTGAGAGATGGCGGCCTTAAACACACACATTTCACCTGCCAGTTGGGGAGATGACCGTGACACTGCAGGATGTCTCTGTACTCACCGATCTTCCAGTTGATGGGCAGACAGTGACCGAAACAATGAACTTCGAGCCGGTATATCTAGTGGAACAGTACCTTGGTATCGAAGTGGAAACCGGAGCAGTAATGGAAAATTTATTCGGTTGAAGTGGTTGAAGAACACATTCAAGAATCGATTGAATGAAGATTCCCCTCAGGCAAAGGTGGAATGCTACTACAGGGCGTACATCCTAACACTATTTGGGGGCGTGATGTTCCTAAATTCGACTGGTCATTCGGTCTCCCTGATGTACCTCTTATTGATCGCCGATTTGGGAAGAGTCGGACTGTACAGTTGGGGTAGTACCGCGTTGGTGTCCCTGTACAGGAGTTTGTGTTTGTGCAGTTTTGGTTCGGTGCAGATGAATGGACCAATAATCTTACTGCAAGTCTGGAGTTGGGAGCGTATTCATGTGGGTCGGCCCGTAGTGCGGCGGCAATCACCCAGTTGGGTCCATCTCCCCGAGGACCAGCACATGTTACCTCCAATCGGTGTGTGCTGGTCCAACAATCTTACATGGATGGCCAACCCCAACAGATGCCTGACGTACTTCCATGATGAGTTGGATAGGTTGGCAGATGATTGCGTCTTGTGGATGTCCTACACGGAGGCGCGTGTTGCTCGACTACCGCCTATTTGCTTGTACAGACACGATCTATGGTTGACTAAAGTACCACTAATCAACTTTGGCACAGTTGAATTCTACTATGTGAATAGAGTGCTACGTCAGTTTGGTCTCCTTTAAATGATTCCTGTTGCCGAACCGTTCAATGCCGATATGCATTCTATTACTGGAATGGGTCGACAACCAGAACATAATTGGGCCGCAAGCTTTTCTACGTATGTTGAGAGATGGAATCAGCACCGGTTCGACGAAATCATTAGTGACATTCCTCCGTTTGATCGATCGGTGCATGTGATTTACATGGCTTGGTACGGGAGGATAACGAGACGCTATATATCTCCGACAGTGCAAACTCCTGCAGGTGTGGTAGTCCCGATTCATCGACCAGCAGCCGAACCAGCAGATCAACATTCGATGAATTTGCCTATGTTCCAACCGAAGGCAACGGCTCTTCGTACAATTATAAGTTTTTAAGTTTTGTTGTATTTATTAAAGTTTTCCTAGTGTTTTGGTT
This sequence comes from Hemerocallis citrina, assembly GCA_017893485.1. Classification (NCBI taxonomy): domain Eukaryota; kingdom Viridiplantae; phylum Streptophyta; class Magnoliopsida; order Asparagales; family Asphodelaceae; genus Hemerocallis; species Hemerocallis citrina. The sequence continues at coordinate 197,522,308 of CM030368.1, read as the reverse complement.
ACATATACATTCACTGTATTTAATATGTCAACTTCTCATGTTTTGTAGATGAGTCAGACTTGGACTATGGCAAAAAAATGTGATGCTGTGTTGAGGAGCAACGTCGCCGATTCGGTGAAGGACTTTGCACGCGAGATGTTGACGTCATGTCGTGCACAAGCTAATACTGTGGGTGAGGGAGCAACCTTAGATGCTATTCTGACCACTCCCGCTCATCGAAAAAGTGCACGTGGTGTTCGTAGAAAGAAAGTTGCCCACAAACCCCCATGTCGTCCTAGAGCCGAGTCCGAAGAAGAAGATGAAGAGGCTGAGATACAAGTTGAGATACAAGAAGAGGATCCGATTCCGATGTCCGGTGTGACACAGGCCACTCCACAACGGGGTAAAAGGCAAAGGAGACCTCCCACCTTCTTCACCCCCGATCCGTAATGTTTGTATTAGTTCATATGTAGAAAGTTTCTTTCATTGTTGTGAAATTGTTTTATAATGTTTGTAATGTTACATGTATGAAGTAATGCAATTTCGTATGGGGTGTGTGAGTGTGTGAATGTTTCATTTTTTTAAAGCTGTGAATGTGTGTGATTGAGATTGTTGCGAGTTGTGGTGAAGTTGAAATGGGGAAGTTGAAATGTTTGTGAATGTTTCATGTTGAAATGGTGAAGTTGAAATGGTGATTGAGATTGTTGAGAAATGGTGAAGTTGAAATGGGGAGATATGGTGAAGTTGATATGTTGTGAATTGGCAAGGTTGAGAATGTTTGTGTGATTGAGAGAATTGGTATCATGTTTTGAATATGTTGAGAGTTTTGTATATGGGGCAACTACATCTGTAAATTGAAGTTGCATTTTATTAGGCCTAGACTCGCTTTTTGAGAAACCAAGTCTAGTCTTCAGCTCCTCGCTTTCTCAGAAAGCGAGTCTTGAGCCTGTATGTTTTTTAATAAGCAGACAGAAGACTCGCTTTTTGAGAAAGCGAGTGTAGTTAAAACTACATCGTTTTTTCGAAAAGCGACTGTGAAGTAGAGTGTTTTCCAGAGATCAGCTTGATCTCTGGAAAACACTCTACTCCACAGTCGCTTTTCGAGAAACCGATGTATCGCTTTCTTAGAAAGCGAGCCGTGAGCCTGTATGTTTTTCAACAAGCAGAAAGCGAGTCTTGAGCCTGTATGTATTTCTCAGAAAGAAGATGAGAAATGCGAAGATTTGATGAGTGAATCGACGTATTTTGGTGGGTTAATGGCCGAAATTATAGCAAATCTAGGATGGGTTAGGGTTTCGTTAGAAGATGAGGAAGAAGATAGAGAGTGAAAGAGTAAAGTGAGATCTGATTGAGAGTGTGGGGGTTAAGAAGTCCCAATCGACACTCGCTTTCCAAAAAAGCTAGTGTGGGTAAAACCCGATCGCTTTTTCAGAAAGCGAGTCTAGGCTTTCTGAAAACCACATCCTCAGAGTCGCTTTTTGAAAAAAACGATGGAGTTTTATCCAAACTTGCTTTTTCAGAAAGCGAGTAGGGTGTTTTGGAAATTTTTAAAAAAATATGACAGTTTGGAAAAAACTTTCAAAAGGTAGGACAGTTTGGGAAAAAAATCGGGATTGTGAAGGTATTAAGACTGGACTCAACTTATTATGTAGCAAATCCAAACCATCAAATTATTTACTCGGCGCAGTCCTTCCGTTACCCCCATGGCGCATCTTACTCATTGTCAAAGAGAGCAGAATATTTTTTTTCAATTTCTTTTATTACTATGTATTGCCTTTATGAATAAGTAAATTATTGATCACAACCATATTTCCCAAAGAAAGATGAAAAAAAGTTAAGCCAACCAACTAATGCGATACCCAACTCGAATTCGAAAGAGCAAATTTATTGATGCTTTAAAAAATTCGCACGCAATTTCAGGTTTGGATCAAATAGAAAATGTCTCCAAAATCCGCCCAACCCGGGTCCATGAACACCCCAATTTTTATCCCGTACTAAGCCACTTTTTGAAACTATTTCTCAAACTCATACACTTTGCAAATTATTTCCCTGAGCGAGCTAGTTGCATCCACATCAACAATGACTGCTATTCACATCAGCAGCACATGTCTCTCGAAGATCGCTAGTGAGAATAGCGGCAACTTGTGATTTTTGTTTTTTTTGAATTTTTTTTTGTCACCGCTATAGCTATCAACGACTACAGTAAATGCGAAGTTGCTGATGAGAACAACGACCTTGTCTCAACAATATTGAAACACTTGTTCGAAATAGCAACTCTAATATATTTTAGATCGTTAGAGCATCTCCAACCATGCTAGCTATTTTGGCTAGCTAGAATAGCCAAAATAGATAACAAATGGATAATTTGGCTAGCGAAAAAAACTCACACTCCAACCATGCTATCTATTTTGGCTAGCCATAAATAATTTAATTTTTATTTACTAATAAATAGTTACAATAATCTTTTTTTAAAATAACAACATTTCTAATCCTCAAGAATTTGGGAATCAAATGAAATATTAGTTTCAAAATAGCACTAAACAATTACCTGATATTGCAACACTATGAACTCAATATACTAATTTTATTTTGGGAAGAAACAAAAATACTTGTGTTTATTGTCATGTCGCTGCCACAAGTGTTCTACAAGATCCAACTGCAGTTGGGAATGCATCCGTCTATCTCTGATGCAATGATGAGTTTGAATAAATGTAAGCAGTTCAGGCGTATAATCATGTGATACTTCTATGAACGGACTTTCCTCAACTGCATCATAGTTAAAATCCTTATTATTATCTTCTCTCTCATCTTCGACTATCATGTTATGCATTATTATGCATGTTGTCATAATATCATGAAGCGTCTCTTGATCCCAAAAACGTGCTGGTCCACGAACAATTGCAAAACGTGCTTGAAGAACACCAAATGCTCGCTCTACATCCTTCCTTGCCAGCTTCAGCAAAATATTTATTCTTATTACCTTGTGGAAATGGAATAGTTTTTACAAATGTTGACCACTCTGGATAGATACCATCAGCAAGATAATATTCCATTGTATAGTTATTACCATTGATAGAATAGTTAACCTTGAGCGCTTTTCCATTAGCAAGATCTGAAAGATAGAAGACCGATGTAGCACATTGATGTCATTAAGAGCTCCTGGTAACCCAAAGAATGCATGCAATATCCAAAGATCATGTGAAGCCACGGCTTCTAAAATAATTGTAGGTTTATGAATGTGGCCAGTATACATTCCTTGCCATCCAGCTGCACAATTCTTCCACTTCCAGTGCATACAATCAATACTTCCTAACATACCTGGAAAATCAAGATCTTCGTTCATTGTCAGCAGTCGGGTAATGTCATTATTGTTTGGTGATCTTAAGTATTCATCGCCAAATACTATAACAATGGCTTTGACAAAATGATGAAGACTTTCGATTGCAGTGCTTTCTCCAATACGTATGTGATCATCAACTAAATCTGCCGATACCCCATAAGAAAGCATCCTCATTGCGGTTGTCATCTTTTGAAGTGAAGACAATCCAAGAACTCCACAAGCATCCCTTCTTTGAATAAAGTATCGATCATAGGCTTCTCAGACTGAATTCTTAGAAAAAGAGAACGTCTCATTCGGAATCTCCTTCGAAAGAAATGAGGAGGATATACATGTCTTTCAGAAAAATAGTCATTGAAAAGTCTTTCATGTCCTTGAGCTCTATCACGTTGAATAATAGCGTGGCCTGGAGTAGAACCAAAATAAGGTGCTCTTCGTCTTCTTGTAATTAATTCATCTTCTTCTTCTATAGCCATTAATGCTAAAGGTAGCATTTCATCATCAGAATAGACATCAAGATCATTGATCTCAAACATCATATCAAGTACATTACTAAAGTGTGTCATCAGTGAGCAAATGTGGTTCAATGCTTAATTGAGCTGAGAAAAGTGAAAGCATGAATTGAGTTAAAATCTTTATATTGCAAGTTTATATGGAAATTGGATTCATAAAGTCAAAATACAACTTTTATTAATAAGATGTTTAGCTGAAGGCTTACAGATGCATAGATAAAAAAAACTACATTAATATGTCATTACTCGGGAAAGGGAGATTTCTTCTACTTAGAAGTAAGTACAAAATTGTATCTGATACTTATAATGTATCAGATTTATATCAGTGAAGCAAGTACAAAAGCAAAATGTACAAAATTAAGTACTTATCAGGAAAGTGATACTTATCTGATACTCAACAAAATGTACAAAACCAAAAGCAAAATGTATATCAGTGAAGAAGTACAAAAGCAAAAGCAAAATGTACAAAATTGTATCTGATACTTATCTGATACTCAGCAAAGTGAAGTACTTATCAGGAAAATTAGTTTGTACAAAAGAAAAATGTACAAAATTTAGAAATAAGTATACAAAATATGTATACTTAGAAGTAAGTATATCAGTGAATATAGTACAAAATATGTATATAGTAAGTATATGTATATAGTACAAAATCTGAAGTTAGTATATCAGTGAATATAGTACAAAATTTAGAAGTAAGTATACAAAATTTAGAAGTAAATACATAATTGTACCTGATACTTATATTGTGTGAGATATATATCAGTGAACCAAGTACAAAAGCAAAATGTACAAAATGAAGTACTTATCAGGAAAGTGATACTTATCTGATACTCAGTAAAATGTACAAAAGCAAAGGCAAAATGTATATCAGTGAAGAAGTAAGTACAAAAGCAAAAGCAAAATGTACAAAATTGTATCTGATACTTATCTAATACTCAGCAAAGTGAAGTAAGTATTTATCAGGAAAATTGGTTTGTACAAAAGCAAAATGTACAATATTTAGAAATAAGTATACAAAATATGTATACTTAGAAGCAAGTATATCAGTGAATATAGTACAACATATGTATATAGTAAGTATATGTATATAGTACAAAATTTGAAGTTAGTATATCAGTGAATATAGTACAAAATTTAGAATTAAGTATACAAAATTTAGAAGTAAATACATAATTGTATCTGATACTTATATTGTGTCAGATATATATCAGTGAAGTAAGTACAAAAGTAAAATGTACAAAATGAAGTACTTATCAAGAAAGTGATACTTATCTGATACTTATCTGATACTCAGCAAAATGTACAAAAGCAAAGGCAAAATGTATATCAGTGAAGAAGTAAGTACAAAAGCAAAAGCAAAATGTACAAAATTGTATCTGATACTTATCTGATACTCATCAAAGTGAAGTAAGTACTTATCAGGAAAATTAGTTTGTACAAAATCAAAATGTACAAAATTTAGAATTAAGTATACAAAATATGTATACTTAGAAGCAAGTATATCAGTGAATATAGTACAAAATATGTACATAGTAAGTATATGTATATAGTACAAAATTTGAAGCTAGTATATCAGTGAATATAGTTCAAAATTTAGAATTAAGTATACAAAATTTAGAAGCAAATACATAATTGTATCTGATACTTATATTGTGTGAGATATATATCAGTGAAGTAAGTACAAAAGCAAAATGTACAAAATGAAGTACTTATCAGGAAAGTGATACTTATCTGATACTTATATGATACTCGGGAAAATGTACAAAAGCAAAGGCAAAATGTATATCAGTGAAGAAGTAAGTACAAAAGCAAAAGCAAAATGTACAAAATTTTATCTGATACTTATCTTATACTCAGCAAGGTGAAGTAAGTACTTATCAGGAAAATTAGTTTGTACAAAATCAAAATGTACAAAATTTAGAATTAAGTAAACAAAATATGTATACTTAGAGCATCCACAGTCGTTCAATGTAAAAAATGGCAAAATGCATATTTTGCCCATCCAATTCGACGAAACGCTGCAGTCGTCGAATGGCAAAAAAATGCATAAGTTCGTTAAAAAAGAAACAGACGAAACATGATGTTTCGTCTGTAATTAAAACAATAATTTAGCCTGAGAAAATATTAATAAAAAATACGGGACGAAACATGATGTTTCGTCCCAAAAAGGAAAAAAAAATCGGAAGTTTTTTTTGCAAAAAAAATTTGCAAAAACAATTTTTTAAAATAGTTTGTAAATAATAATTGCAAAAACAATTTAAAAATTTGCAAAATAAATTTAAAAATTTGCAAAAACAACTTAAAATTATACAAAATGTGCCAAAAAATCCCACAAACCAGACGACACATGATGTATCGTCCGGATTTGATGGAAGTTTTTTTGGCAAAAAAAAATTGCAAAAACAATTAAAAAAAATTAAATTTTTTTTTGCAAAAACAATTTAAAAATTTGCAAAATAAATTTATATAATTGCAAAAAAAATTTAAAATTTACAAAATTAATTTTTTTAAACAAAATTGGATTGGGACGAAACATGATGCTTCGTCTCACATGGGACGAAACATCATGTTCATTCCCACGCTTAAATTCATTTAACGGTTATTTTATTTGGGGTTTTTTTTTTTTTTTACTTCGGTCGAAACATCATGTTTCGTCCGATCAACTAAAATAATAATTAAATAATCCAGACGATATTTCGTCTGCTATAATATGCATTTTGCTATATGGAATGCTATTCGCCCCTTTCTACTGTAGCGATTTTGTCAAAAAATGACAAAATAGCTCACGACTGTGTGAGCTACAGTAAAAAAAATTAGAAAAAATGGCAAATAAGCAAACGACTGTGGATGCTCTTAGAAGCAAATATATCAGTCAATATAGTACAAAATATGTATATAGTAAGTATATGTATATAGTGCAAAATTTGAAGTTAGTATATCAGTGAATATAGTTCAAAATTTAGAAGTAAGTATACAAAATTTAGAAGTAAATACATAATTGTATTTGATACTTATATTGTGTGAGATATATATCAGTGAAGTAAGTACAGAAGCAAAATGTACAAAATGAAGTACTTATCAGGAAAGTGATACTTATCTGATACTCAGCAAAATTTACAAAAGCAAAGGCAAAATGTATATTAGTGAAGAAGTAAGTACAAAAGCAATGCAAAATGTACAAAATTGTATGTCTTCTTCTAAGATACAATGCAATTTGGTTTAAGATACATATGCAGATACACATATCTTTCAAAATCAAGTGAAAATCTTGTATGTCTTCTTCTAAATCTTCTATGTCTTCTAAATCAAATACATATATAGATGCTCTAAATCTTGTATGTCTTCTAAATCTTCTATGTCTTCTATCTTCTATGTCTTCTAAATCAGATACATATATATATATTTATATATTCTCTTCACTGAGTTGAAGTGTGAATATGCAGGATATTTGAAGATGAATTTTATTGAATTGAAAGCAGGATATACCGTAAAGTATGATTAAATTACCATTGTGAAACTACACAATTTGTGAATGTCCATGTGAAACCACAGGATATATGAAGATGAAAGAATTGAAAGCAGGATATTACCATTGTGAAACTACATAATTTGTATAGAAAGCATGATTAAATTACCGTAAAGCATAAATACATACTACTCTATAGACTCCATTCTCCATTCCCCATTCTCCAAACAGACTAAACTACACAATTTGTATGACATGAAACTCCACAATCAAGTCAAATATAAACTCCATTCTCCATTCTCCAAATCCAAAAAAAATAATAAAATAAAAAATAAAAACAAATTTTACCTGATGAAGAAGACGAAGAACTCGATAAACAAGAACCCGATGAACAATAAGAAGATCTCGATCAACAAGAAGAAGGAGCAACAATCTACCAAGAACAAATTGAAGAGATTGAAAAAATTGAAGAAAAAACACAGTCGATTTAAATGAGCGGGAAGAAAACTTACCATTGGAAATCCCCTTGATCTCCGGCATGAAGAGAGGATGACCTTTGGCAAGCGAAAATCAGATCGCCAAGTTTGGCGAGCGGATCGCGAGCAGATTTGAAATCGCCAGGATTGCGAATCGAAATGGCGAGGCCGTTGGAGAGTTTTTTTGGGTGATTTTCGCTATTCTGGGTAAATTGGGGGAAATGGCAATTGCCGTTGAAGATGGTCTTATTCTCACTAGTGACTTTAGTTTATGAGAATTTTTTCCCCCAAAATTAACAGAGTGCTAACAGAAAGCAAGAAATAATCGCAAAATTGAGCTCACTAGTAGTATTAACAACCATAATATAGTTAATGTGGCTATTCTCACTAGCAACCTTAGTTGGAATGAACTTTTTTTGCAAACATCCGGTAATAACGAAAAGCCAATATATACCTACTTCATAAAAATTCTATCATCAGATGAAACAAAAACATTAACAATACCACATAAAAGATCCTAAATCTCTCGATCTCTATCATGATTCACGATCCTTAGCTTCCGGTTCCAGTGATCTCTATGCTCCATTCACCAGCGAAAGCAAAGATGTCTTCTATTACCAGAACAAAAATAAACATCTTAACACTTTTACTGACTCTAGTCCTTCAAAATCCATGATTATATTAACAAGAAAAGGAGCAACAAACTTGTCCTTTGCTCTTTTAGAATCTATAATTTCCACTGTTTAGCAGCCATCTGGAAAATGCTGACATTGTTGGCATTTTATACACAGCAGTTGACCTTTCGGATTAAGCCAATTCCTAAACGGGTAGGACAAAACCAAAACCCAATAAGACTTGCCGAACCTGCACCAATATCTCAACTTCAAAAGCAGGGAGAGCTGAGCTCCATCCAATTAGGACAACCACCTAATAACCATGTTCTCATACTCCTCTTCTTCCACTTCCTGCTCTTCTTTTATCTCTCCTCTTTCTCTGTCTAAAAACATGAAACTCTTACAAACAAGGTCCAGACTTCGAATCTCTAATCTAAGTGTTGGGGTTGGAGATATCATTGAGGTTGCCCATAACAAGGTCACAGCTCAAAGACCCACTTCTCGAATCTGTTTATATTTGATTAAATAATAGAAGTTAATTCATTTATGAGTTTCCCCCCCCCCCCCCCCCCCCCCCCCTCCTTTTAATAGGTTTTGGTGGCATCTATAATGGCTGCTACAATTGGGCAGCTGTCAAAACCATTTACTAGTGCAATTAGAGGAGATGGGTTCAATCTGAAGTCTGTGATTCAATCTGGGGGGATGCCATCTGTTCATTCTGCTGTAAGATTTATAATTTTTCGCATTTTTCGGTTAATGGGTTCTGTTGTATTTTGCCTAAATTTCTTTGATAATGGATGATGTTGTGAAGTCAGATTGATTACCCATTTGTTATGGGATTGAGTTGATCTGTGTTTGGTGCTTGCAGGCTGTTGTGGCTGCTGCAACTTCCCTTGCTCTTGAAAGGTATGCAGCATGAATACTGACCCTTTAATGTATGTTTTGGTGTTAATAGTATTCATATGTTTATATTGTTAAGAATTTATTTATTTGCATCTTGCAAATGTCGGTAGGGTGTAGTGGTCTGCTTCTTAGGTAGTGAGTAGGAAGTCAGGTATAGTCGGGTGTTCGAATCCCACTTGCACTATTTTCCCTTAGTGTGTGCATGTATGGCTTATGACTTACGAGCCTTCCCCCCCAAAAAAAATAAAAAATAAAAAATAAAAATTGAGGGGGTGTTTTTTCAGAATCCGGTCAGTGAAGATGGCCAAGCTGAAGGCAAACATGAACATTGAATGGTGAAATTTCATGTTTCCTCAACCATCAATGATTGTTGTGCACATCCACATAAGCATTAGTGCGAACTGTAGAAAAGCTTTATAAGAATGAGGATCACACTGAGAAACACAATTCAGGGGCTTTTTTTTTCCTTCAAAATTTGATAGTTGAGTGGTGTTTTCTCAATTTAGCCAAATATTTGATTATGTTTGCCCCTGCGAATTATGTGATCGTTTCTTTGTATGATCTCTATTTTTTTTCAATCTTTAGATCACATTGTTGGGCAGTTAAAAAATAACACATTCAAAAATAAGTGTAGCCGAAACGAGGATGTTAAGGTGGATGGGTGGAAGGACACAAAAAACAAAAGATAAAATGATGCGTATGGAAGAAAGTAGAGGGTTGCGCCAATTGCAGATAATACACGGGAGAATCAATTGAGGTAGTTTGGACAACTACAAGAAAGACCGATAACCACCCCAACTAGGAAAATTGAGCGGATGGAAGTGAGGGGAGCAACAAGGGCTCAAGGTTAAGAGCATCCATGGTCGTGATTGCTAAAAAAATAGAAAAATGTATAATATACATATAGCAAAGTCTCATTTGCTGCAATTGTGAAATGCTATAATATAGCAATAAAAAATAAAATATGATCGGACGCAACTTGAAGCTCCGTCGGAGGCGGAAAAAAAATTAAATTATTTTACCATGGAACGGATCCGTCCCATCCCATCCCCACATTAACCCACTTTCAACCAGCCTTAAATACCCCCTAAATTGCCCACTAATTAATAAAACCCCCTAATTCACCCCTAATTAATTATTTAAGAATATTTAACTAAGCCTAAGTATAATTAATCATTAAATGGGCTTTGAAGTTAGGACGGATGGTGAAGTTCCGTCCAACACACAATTGCTCATGGGATGGATGGTGAAGTTCCGTCTGAGGTAAAAATTTAATAAGAAAATAATTTTGGGACGGAACTTGAAGTTCCGTCCGATATAAAAAAATAATTTTTTATTTGGGACGGAACTTGAAGATCCGTCCGATATAAAAAAAATTAATTTTTTATTTGGGACTGATCTTCAAGTTCTGTCCGCTATAATATGCATATTCTCATATCTATTCTCAAATATAGCGATCTACTGTATCGAATCTGCCAAAATATGAATAAATAGCAAACGACTGCAGAGGTGCATTTGCTATTTTATGGATAATATGGAAATATAGCAAACAACTGTGGATGCTCTAACCCAATGAAGTTGGGTTGAAGCTATTAATAGGGATTTCGAATATGTTAATTTGAAAAAGGAGGTGGTCACAATAGCATGGAGTGGAGCGGAAGAGAAGCATTCATGTAGCCAACCCCCCAAATTTGGGATAAATGTGTTGTTATGGTCCACAAGTGGGATTGTTGTCAACATTCACACCCTCACGTAAAATTTAATTAAAGTTATCCCTTACAAAAAGGTATATTTAGGCCAACTGAAGTTAGCATAACTCTTGTAGAGATAACAATTCTTTGTGAGAACCAGCCATGTGGTTAGTTGCTCCAGAATCAATGACCCAAGGAAGACGATGGTAACTAGGTGGTTTAGGCATGATACCTGCAGAATTTTCTGAATCTTTAAGAAGGACACTACTAATATAAATAAGTTGATTTGGGAGAATACCCTGCCTGTTGTTCCCTCTCTAAGAGAGTAGGCTTGTTACCTCCACTAAAAAGTAACTCTCGTTATCCTAGAGATATTCCGAAATAGGTCAATGATATCGTGTTCACAGAAAATTAATCAAGCATTTGCCCTTTCTTAAGGAAGAACTTTCTTTATGCATTATCTAACCATGTTTACTATTAGTGTGCAGGGGTTTTTCGGATTCGATATTCGGCATGTCTGCTGTAATTGCTGGTTTGGTTATGTATGATGCTCAGGTATGTTCCTAAAATCAGATATTTGATGCAAATTTTTAGAAAGTTTTTAAGGAAAGCCACTCTGTTTCTTATTTCATTTCTGGACTTGGTGCAACTTTACTGCAACAATAATTTGCTGATTTGGAAAAAATGAGTCATAGGGTAGAAATAAATCATGGTCTGTTGACATAGTGCTTAATCATGGTTTGGCAATTCAAAAGAAACTGATTAATGTGCTAGTAGTTAGGACTTAGCTGTGATATGCTTGTAGTTGGAGCAACTAGACCATCAGTAGACCAAAAAACACATAAGGTTGTGCTAGAATTGAGTGGAGAAAAAGGACTCATGTTACCAACCCATCAGATTTCAGATGGTTGTTGTGTTGTAGGCAATTGAACTTCATAGATAAGGATCGATTTATGCATAATGAAATTATTAGTTTATCCTTATCTATTTGGGTTATTTGTCTCAAATGAAGGGGAAAAAACTTGTGACAAACACAAAACCGTTCGTCATGTTTCTTACATCGCTCAACACATGATTCAGTAAATATTAAATTTTATATGTGCTGTTCATCCTTGTTGCCTTGTACACATAAAGAATTGGTCAACTGTATTAAGCATAAAGCACATAAGAACATTTACTAAATTGTAGTGTGCCCATGAGAAGAAAACCAACATAAACGAATTGGTCAACATTTTCAAGAAGTAATTCCCATTAATATTCAATTGCGTGCTCGTGAAGAATAGTGTAGTTCATGTGCTCGTAAATGCTAATTTAGTGAATATAACATCAGGATTTTGTTATGCACATGAGAGTATCGACACCCTCACAAACTCATCTTTAAATTAGAACATTAGATATGCTTGTTATGGTACTGAAGTGATAACTCTATTAAATTTTGGCTCATTTCTTCCCCAGTGTCATATAGGTAGAATTTTGGGCTTATCCTTCCAATGCAACATCATCGTGTTTATACACTGATTAAAAATAACTGAAAACAGTCCAATATTCTGTGACTGCCCCCCCTATCTTATGTGGCATTCCTACCATTATTGTTACATTTTGCTAGATTATTGGTACAACTCTTGCTTCCTTAAGTAAATATTGTCCCAAATGAAAATCTAAATTGATCGAGACCTCACTATTTCATCTGTTTTATTCATTCACTTTAGGGGGTGAGGAGAGAGGTGGGAACCCACGCAAAAATTCTGAATAGGAAACTGAAGACACGAGAGATGATGAGTCTTTACCTTGATGAAGCAGCATTTGTTGAATCTGAACCCGGATTATCATCTGTAAATTCTGAGAAAACTTCTCCTTCCCTCTCTATTTCAGAGAAAACAAATTCTTATACATCGAACTCAAAATCTTACACATTTCGGGATTTCACAAGACCATCAAGCAAGTCCGACACAATACCGAGCTTGAACATTGTAACTGAGGAAGCATCAGAAATTATAGACAACCATTTCAGTCCTTTGAATGAATCAGTTGGTCACACAGAGATACAGGTTCTAGTTGGAGCCTTATTGGGTTTCATTGTCAGTGTAGGCATTGATACAGTTCTGTAATTTACATCTATCTTTACACATGTTCAATACAAATTACATAGTTATTTCTTTATACAAAGTGCCAGCCTTCTTTGTTGTGGTTTAGTATCATACCGTCCAAAATTACAAGTGCTTGTGTTTTCATTTTCTGATGTTTCACATGAAAGTATGTTCATTTTGTATTTGAACGAAGAACTAAGAATATTGCAGTGATGCTCAACTGAGAAAGCTGTGGTGATAGCCACATAATCAGTTTATCGAATATATTGAGGGAATCAATTCAATAGGGTGAAAATGCACCAAATTGTTGTCAAAACAAGTAAGCAATCAATTTAAGTGGCAATTATTCTTTGAAGAGGTGACAGTGGACTCTCCATATAACATAATTGCAGCTGTGGGATATTTGGAGATTGCAGCAGTGCGTTTTCGATCATCATGGGATTTAACCATGATGACATTTATTTGGACTATTTGGAATAAAAAAAATAATAGAATCTTCAAGGGATCCGCTTGCTCCATCAAAAGTTTGATTGAGGATCTTCTTCATTTCACCAATTTCTGGGCTCAAATCTCTTCCCCCGATCAAATTAGCTAAGCTTCGCTTAGATCATCTTTTTTTAGCGGCCAACAATTTCACCCGCCTGTTAGGATTGTATCTTGTATATTCGTGGTTCAGATTAGAAGAAGGTAAGATGAAGCACGGAGGTTGAAGCATCGAAGTGAGTAAAAGGGAAAACAACAGCAACAAGGTGCAGGCATAGTTGCGGTCGACCGTACCTCCCGACCGCTTGTAGTACAAGGATTGTCCGAGAGAGGTACGGTCGACCGGTCTTGTTGGACAGTCAACCGACCGCGGCACTGCGTTCGTTTTGGGCCTCGATTTGTTAGGTCGTTTCAGCCCAATCTTCAACTCCAAGTTAGATTGTACGGCTCCTATTCAGTTATTTCTTTTCCAGGTTATATCGGATGACTGAGAATCAAGATTAGACCCAGGTTTCTCTCTATTCTTCTATATATATTGTAAATTCTTCCAATATGAGAGGTAGTACTTCATAGATTATTTTCTCCAATGCAAAGAGAGGCTCGAGAGAGACATAGTTCTTGGTGGGTGAATTTAATTCCTTATATTGAGTGAATCAGTAACTCCTTGTAATCTCTTCTAGCTGAATATCAGATCTCCCTATATGGCTATATTTTCTCCCAGATTAAGTAAAAGCTAACCGGGGTAAATCCTCATTGTGTTTGTGTTTGGATTGGTGGATCTACTTGCTTGCTCAATTGATTCGTCTCATCTCTTCGACTTTCTCATTGCTCTAATTAGTTCGCTGCCACCAGAGGCGTTAGTTGACGCCCCAATCCCAACAACTGGTATCAGAGCTTCAGGTTGCTGAGTCCCTTAGTTAAGATGACAAGTCACAGTCTTTTGAAGATCAACAGTTCAATGGAAAGATCAATAAAAGGCCATCGGACATGAAGGAGGATGTTTGGGAAGATATTCGTGAAAGAACCATAAGTCTTATCCGACCATCCTTGGCGGATGAGGTCAAGTGTAGATTTTTGGAAGAAACTGACGTGGCGAGTTTGTGGGATAGACTACTCTGGTTCGTTGTTATTAGATCGGATGCATTGGAAGAGGAAGTTATTCCGTTTATCTTGAAGGAATGTACCGATTTCCAAGATCACATTACTGAGTTCAATAAGATATTATCTGAACTTAAGGCGATTAACACGGTTGTGTGTGAGCAAGATAAAACTTTCAACCTGATATATTCACTACCGGATTCGTATGAGCTTTTGATAACTACCATGCTACATGCTAGATCTGCCAAGCAGAGTATTTCGATAGATGGTGAAATCAAAGCATTGAAAGGAATATCAACTTAGGAAGGAGACCCATAAATCAACATCGTCTATTCCTACAAGTTGTCTAGCAGTGAATGGTCCTTCAGGAGGAAGAAAAAGTGCTTACAAAAGTATTCGATCCGTTGTCGTTATTGCAAGAGGCCAGGGCATATCAAGAAAATTGTTGGAAATTGCTGAATCAGGAGAGCGCAAAGAACGGGAGTTTAGCCGCTAATGTGGTTAGTGCCTTTGATTCAGGTGATTCGTGTCTTCTTGTTTCAAATTCTTTAGAAATGGATTCTAGTTGGCTTCCTGACTCAGGGAGTTCTTCTCATATTTGCTCCAAGAGGGAGTTGTTTTCTACTTATAAGTCTACTACGTACAGGGTGTTGTGTGACAACGGGAACTGGGGAGATTTGTGAAGTTGTGGGTGAGGAGACAGTTGAGTTGAAGATGTCAGGTCTAAATTTATTCACTTTAAGGGATGTTTTGCATGTTCCTCTGTTGAAACAGAATCTGATTTTGTAACCCCTGTTTTTCTTTTTGTGTATTTTTGGTGTATTTTTCTCTCTTGGGTATTTGTACTCTGTCTTGTATTTTTTTTCTTCTGAACCGTATATTGAGTTGTTTCAATATATTTTCATTTTCTTTTCTCATTCTTGATTTTGCGAGTTATTTCCGATTTCTTGGTTGTTCTTGTTCATGGTTGTTGTTTTCACTCTTTATTGTTGTCTTTTGGTGCTTGTGGTGTGTTGGTGGTTCATTCCCTTTTTCAATCTCATTATTTTTATCCCAATTTGTTCACCAAAGCCTAATTAAACCAAAATCCTATTGTATTCCTATTTGTTTTGACCCAAATCCACAACCCATTGGTATAACCTATTAATACTCCTAATACCCAATTACCTAATAACCCTAATCCTCTATATATATATATAACCCTCTCTAATCTCTCTCAACCCTAACCCTAATCTCACCCGGCCTCCCTCTTTCTCTCTTCCCTCCTTGCTTGCGCCGCACACAGAACCCGAAGCCACCCCAGGCCGCCGACCCCTTCTCCGACCCTCCAACCCGCACACAGCCAGCCCAAGCCGAGCCTCACCTCCAGGCCGACCACCCCCTCCCGATTTCATACCACCCGAGCCCACTTCACCCCAACACCCGAGACCTCATCCACTTGGCCAACTACCTTCGCACCACCTCGCACTACCACATATTCCCTCGTCTCTCTCGTGGTGTTCTCTTGTGGCCACAAACCACTATTGTCATCATCCCTCTTGGACCACCTCTCGCTTTGTGGAGTTTTGTTCGTGTGGAGATTCTTGCTCGAGTTTTCTTGGATTCTTTCATTCGCGGATTTTCGTTCGTGGGTTTTGCTCGTTACTCTTGGTTTTCGTTGTTCTTCATCTTCGGTTAAGGCAAATAACTTGTACTCCAATTTATTTGTTTGATACAAGTCAAAAATACCACCTATAGTGTAGTTGGGTCTAGAGACGACTCTTGTTTGTGTTATGTTTGATGGATTTTATCTCTATTGTGAAAATTTGACCATAGATGACTCACGACACAATATGGACATGAATTAACTTAGGTTTTTACCCGTTCTTGATTTTGATCATGTATGTGAGACTTTTGTGAGAACTTGTGTTTTCGTTGAGACCCATGTGATATATTTGGTGTGGACTTGCTAGATACCATAATTCATGATGTTTAGACACTTGGTAGACTCGATTTCATGTTTGGTTGTGTTTTGAACAATTTGTAAGATATAGGTTGAGTTGTTGTTAAAGAGAAAAATCTGTGTTTTGTCACTGATCTATTTTGTTTGCTATTTTGGACTGTCTTGAAGTCAGTATCTTAATTTTGGTATAAAACATGAGTTTTAGAGAATTTCGTCTATTTTGTTTGATCTCGTTTTCGTATGTGTGAGTTATGACTATTTTACTACAGAGGTATCGATCTTTTCAGTTTTTGTTTTTCGATAATTTTGATGACTAAATCATTTTAATAACTGTGCTACACATATTATTTTGATCCAAAACTTTGGTCAGTGTTTCTTTATCTAGTTAGGGATTACCCAGAATTTTGGTGAATTTTATTGGTGAGTTTTATGTGTTGTTTCATGCTCGTTTATTAAAACTATACTTGCTGTATTTTACTCGCTGTTCTGTAAAGAATCGTATTTCTACCCTAATTCCTTTTACTGTATGAAAAATGTTTGTGAAATATGAAAGTTAGTAAATTTTACCTATTTTTATATCCCTTTGGCGGAATTGGATTTTATTTCACTGGTTGCGAGATATCATAGTTTTCGTACAGCAGTGTTGGGAATTCCAGATTTGCCAAACTATGGTTTCTTGATGATTTCTTATTTTTGATGAATGATTTAATTTTACTGAAAAATTATGAAACTTTATATTTAGATACTGGACATATAGGAGAATACCCCATATTTTTCGTGGATTTATTTACTGAGTTTTCATATTGTTTTCCTGCTCTTGAATTCGTTTTCCTGATTTCTGGCTCTATTTTCTGTATTAAAATCAGTTTTGAGTTATGATTTTGTGAATTAATATATGACTTATTTATGTTCGCTGAATTCGTGTGGAAGTCTATTTTCCAGATCCTTCGACGGATCCAGATTTGGATGTTTGTAATACTGGGAATCACTGTTTTACTATAGTCTGGTCTTGCTGTCCTGAACTTGAGATTTGATAATTTTATTCTTTCATGAGATATCTTGCACTCGTAAATATTTATCTTGCAACTTGCACTTGTCACATGATCATGACATGATATACTTGATATGTTTTGCACACCTACATGCTTGTTTGACTTAATAATAAATAACCAAGTCGGGGTTAAGGGAAAGATCTAGTAGTGGATAGTGCAAAAACGTGTACTCGGAAGAACCTTGTGGTTATTGGAGCTTGTTTACATGTGGAGCTTGACACGATATACATGACACGTACACACATGACACTGGAGCTTGTTTGGGTTTTGGAGCTTGTTTACATGATACATGATTACATGATACTTGGAGCCTGCCCCTAAGTACACTGCCCCGTATGGTCCCCTATAAAATCTAAAACAAACTGTTTGTTGTAGCAACCATGTAGTAAAAACCGGGATGCATGAAGTACTACATAGATAGTAATCACTACAAGACTTAAACATGATACTTGAACATGATACATGCCCACTTGACACTCGACTACATGATACATGATATTTGCTACTTGCTACATGATTACATGATTCTTGATACTGGTTACTTGATGCATAACACATGTTTACTTGACACTCGACACATGTTATTATACTTGCTCATCTTATCATGCTATGATTTATATCTTGTTATCATGATTATACCATGCTAGGTTTGTTACTTAGATTTACCTATCCCATATACTCTACATTATAAGTGGCCCGTAACTTGTAATTGATGGGTACTTATTTTTCTTCTTCCTTCTCCTGCAAATTTACTAATTGCAGATCAGGATGGTCGGCTGCCAGATGGTATTGGCGAAATGATGTATTAGCGCTGGATTTTCTGCTTTATGATTATTATTATTATTGTTGCTTGAACTTGAAAAGGATGTACTTGATTACTTGGATATTTATCTTGTATTTGGGCGATGTGACCCAGAATATTTGACTTATTCAGAATTTAATTATTTGAGATTATTATATTTGGTTTCAAGTAATTTCTGTTGGTATCTTGTTTCTATTATGCATGACTGGTTGTATCTTTTGCTTCCGACTCTGATTAACTTGTGACATATTGTAAAGATTCCCTAAAAGCTTATGGATGAAGAAAATCATTCGCTGGGCTTTTGCCTCGTATCCGTATTTCGTATTCTTTTTGGGAAGCGGGGCGTGACAGATTTTCTTGGGAACTCTGGATGCACAGGGTTGTAGGTACATAGCTCGATGTGGAGTTCTGTTTGTTTTTCAAGGTCGTCGTGAGGTAATTAGAGGTATGAGAGTGGTTGAGCCAAGCCAACACAATCTCTGCAAGCTTTGGGGAATTCGAAAATCCTGTGCAAGGGTTGCTAGTTCTTTTCTTGTTATTCCCGCAAGCTCAGCTAGTTTGCCGCTACTAGATTCATCGAGATGAGACCACGACATTGGAATATCGTCAAGAGGTGGAGAAAGCCTAAGGGTAGGTGGATTTCGTGCGGAGTTTGGCAACTTCGTGAGTACATCTACGGAGGTTCACCCTTGAAGGGGTATACTGGAATCGGTGAGATTGGGTAGAGATCAGTTCAACTAGAAGAAGAAGCTATTGTTCTAAGTTTTCTTTGCAAGTAGAATTTATTTGAGTTTGGAGATGAATAACACATCATGTGATAGCACTCGTATGCAATCCAATGTGGAGTTTGTTAGGATTGTGTCTTGTATACTCGTAGTTCAGATTAGAAGAAGGTAAGATGAAGCACAGAGGTCGAAGAGTTGAAGTGAGTAGAAAGGGAAACAACAGCAGTAAGGTGCAGGCATAGTTGCAATCGACTATCCCAAGTTGTGGTTGACCGCACCCCCTGACCGCTTGTAGTACAAGGATTATCCGAGAAAGGTACGGTCGACCGGCCTTGTTGGACGGTCGACCGACCGCGATGCTGTGTTAGTTTTTTGCCTCGATTTGTTAGGTCGTTTCAGCCCAATCTTCAACTCCAAGTTAGATCGTACGACTCCTATTCAGTTACTTCTTTTCCAGGTTATATCGGATGACTGAGAATCAAGATTAGACCTGGGTTTCTCTGTATTCTTCTATATATATTATAAACTCCTCCAATATGAGAGGTAGTACTTCATAGATTATTTTCTGCATTGCAAAGAGAGGCTCGAGAAAAAGATAGTTTTTGGTGGATGAGTTTAATTTCTTATATTGAGTGAATCAGTAACTCCTTTTAATCTCTTCTAGTTGAATATCAGATCTCCCTATATTTCCCCTTGGATTAAGCAAAAGCTAACCGGGATAAATCCTCGTTGTGTTTGTGTTTGGATTGGTGGATCTACTTGCTTGCTTAATTGATTTGTCTTATCTCTTCGACTTCCTCATTGATCTAATTAGTTCCGCTGTGTCCAGAGGCGTTGGTTGATGCCCCAATCCCAACACCGCTCGCTTTAGTTTCTTTATATGCTCGTTTTTAGCACTCTTTCTTTCTGTTTCTTATTTTCTCTTCTATTTTTTGTATGCATTGCAAAGCTAGGCTATTGCTATTTCTGAGGTTATCGTCATATTTTGGACTCCTCCTGTTCTCAGTTTGTTGGCAGGTTCTGCAAACGGTCTCCTTACTTCTTTTTGTGGGTGTTTTTGCTGCCTTTCTTTCGCTGGTCTGCTGTAGAACTCGCTGCGACGAGTTGGAAATCTTTTCCTCTCGTTCACTTCTTGTATGGCAAGCCCCCCATTTACGTTATCTTTTCTTTGCTATTAGGTGCTTGAAGTTTTTTTTTACTTTGTTGTAATTATCTACTATGCTATGTCATATTTCTTCCTATGCTACTATATTATTTTTGTTGAGTTTTAACTGCGGGATAACTCACCAACGAGATGTAAGAACAATAAAATCAAAAGCAAGATAACAAAGAGTAACAAAAAATAACACACAAGAACACACGAGATTTTTTCGAGGTTCACCTAATGCAATGGTTACTTCCCCGCGTAGAGGCACTCCTTCTATTTTCACTAGAAATATGAAGAATAAGTTTACAAATCTTTCAAGAACTCACCACCAAGGTGTAGAGTTTCTTTCTATCTTCCTCCCTCTCTCTGACAGCTGATAGATTTTTCTTTTCTTTTCTCTTTACCCTAAAACCGTACACAATACAATATATATATGTTTTCAGAACATCTAATCTCAGTCGCTCATCAATCAGCGTCGCGACAATCGACCACAACACAGAGACAGTCGACCGGCTCATGCCTTCGACTGTACAGGATCTTAATAAAGAGTAGGACGGTCGATTGCGCAGTCGACCGTACTGTTGCTTGTACGTGCGCGGTCGACTGTACAAGTGCGGTCGACCGCAACTTGCCTGTAGCTGCTAGTTGCTCTGAACTGCTTGCTCCATCTTCAACTCTTCTTCTCATCTGTTTTCTTTAACCCCATTATCGTGTGTTTGGACCAACAAACCCCAACAATTTTCTCCTATATCCTTATGTTTGCGCTGCTATGTTTGGTGTATTGTTGGTGGTTATGGCTTTACTTCTGCAGTGCTGTGCTGATCCATTATTATTATGAATGCTTCGCATGTTCTGCTGCATTGCGCTGAGTATTTTATTGTGTGGATTCTTGATGTTTTGGCTTTGTCGCACTGTTGTTTCAGTTTCCCTATTGTTGGAGGCTTTCTTTCTTTCCTTCCTTCTTTGCTGCGTTTTAAGTTTGTGTGTTCTTGTCTGACCGGGTTGGCGGTTAGGGTGTTGGCTGCTGCTTTGCCGCAACTTCTCTTCCTTCGCAACTGAGTTGTTCTTTTGTTGGTGGAGGTTTTCCTCTTGTTTGCTTAAGGGTTTGGCCTCTTCTGTTCCGCAGGTAGTCCTCTTCTGTGTAGAAATAAAAGTTAGCTTTTTCTGCTTAGTTGTAGCTGGGTGTTTGGCGGCGTCTGCATTTTCTACACATAATTCTCCTTCAAGTCCTTTTTGGCTGCCTATTTATTTTGTTTCTTTTCCTTTTGTTACTTTACTCTTTTGCTCCTGTAGCGGCTAGCTATTTTTCTTTTCTTCTATCCTCCTCTCTCTTCTTTCTTCAGGTGATGTAGCTTCTCTTATTGCTTATGTCTACTTGTTTAAATGTTCATATCTTTCCTATTTTCTCTTAATCAATTCTCTTATTTTTTGTGTGTTTGGATGTTTGTCGGGTTGTTATTCTTTCAGTGCGTGTCTCATTTTTGTTGATTATTCTCATCTGGATTATTCCACGTCTATCATATTACCTTCTTCTACAATTTCTTTCTACTAGTTCTGCTTTGTGTTGTTTTTTTGTTGTCTCTCTCAGGTGGTCCTTTAGCCCATGGCTGGAGCTCTCCTTTTGGACTGTTTTGCATTTCGTTGTTACAAGTGCTTTGTTTCTCGTCGCTTCGGATTTTGTGCATCACCTTGCTGCCATTTTCTTTAGCTGCTTTGTATTTTGACCCTAGATGTCCAGTCAACTGCTGTGCCTCAACACATTTCAGGGAGAACCAGCTAGCTCTGCGTCGATGAGTTTTGTATTACTCCTTGTAATCTATTGCTCTGTATGATACTCTCCTTTTATCTTTAATATATTTATTTTTGAAGGTTGGAGTCTTTTAACTTTATCCGATTATTATCACCCAAAAAAACTCCATAATTGCAGCTGTGATGATTCTGGTTCATGGGTTGGCCTCTTTTTTTTCCCTAAAATGCAGTTGTTCTTCCAAAAACAGTTGCAGCGGGTCTTCCAAGTCTTCAGTTGTTGTCGACAACAAATCTGATCAAGAATGTTATGAAAATTTTAAGTTAGCGCATATGCATTTAAAAATACCATGGCCAGGATGAAGACGAGGGAATTACCATTGGCATGCGATGGACTCATGGGGTATCACAATTGGGAGACACTGTTATCTTCTTTTGCAGAGAAGCTGGAGCACTCTAGCTACTCTGAAGATCCAGCTCAATGTCTTCCAATATGAGTTCATTACATGCCAATAGTCAATTCCTTTATTTTCTTCCTCGTCTCGATCTTTTCCCCCATTTAATCGATGCACATGCATTATTCCCAAATCAATTTATGCAGAAAGTTCTAAATAAGATTCATCTTTGTCAGTTGTGTAAAGACTTGGAAGATCATAATTCATCGTTATCAGTTGTTTAAAGACCAGGGATATCATAATTCAATCAGATACATATCAAATAGCCACAACTGACTATCAGTCCATTGCTTTCTTTGTCAATAAAGAAAAATGAAGAAATCAAATACAAAAAGAACTGACACTCCAAATCCACCTTCAACAGTTTAAATCTACAAGCAAAATCTGATACACAAGTAGGATACACAAATTCCTTGACAACAATAAATACAACACCTTTTCCCCTGTTTTATGCAAAAAAATGGCTGCCAAGTCACCAACCTAAGGGGATGAAGCTTCGAAAGGAAAATGATATTTTTAACTCTACTTCTGTGACTAGAGGACTAGATGCAATATGGCAGTTTTGTATGAAATTCTTCAAATGAGACTTGGCATAATCCAAATTGGAGGCTGCTTCCAGTGTGACCGGCGATGCGTAATCGGCTCTATGCTTCTATAATCCAACTTGAACATCCAAGTCTCCCAACAATGCAATTGAGGATAAATGGACTCTACATTGTTGGGTTTATGGCTTGCATACTTGTTAGCCTCATTAACATTACTTCCGCAGATCATTGGTCATAAAGAACTGGTAAATATTAGGAATCTCAGATCGTTGGCGCATAAGAAAAGCTCATGTATATCGAGTGAAGTCATCGATGAATGCAACATAATAGAGATAGTCTTTCCACAAAGGTTCAGGAGAGGGTCCCTATAATGAAAAAGTTGAAAGGAATGAGTGGTTTGAGAAATACTTTTGTTATTAAAAGGGAGTGCTATGTATTTATCCAAATGACAACCTTGACAATCAGACAAATGTGTAAAAGAAAGAGGACCAAGGGCACTACTACGGGCTAAAGTATTGAATCGAGACTCACTAATATGACATAAACATCTGGGCCACAGATTAGCATCAGAGGACACAACACCAGCAAAAGTAGGAAGAGGTTTATGTGAATCAAGAAAATCTGGATGATATAGACGATCCTGTCGACGACACACTCAAACTCTTGACCAGTGTGTGAATCGGCAATAGAAACCTGAAGAATCAAATGTAACGACAAGACCAGTATCGCACAACACACTAATGGAAATAAGGTTCATGGATAAATGGGGAGCATAAAGAACATAAGGTAATGTGAGCGTGGGAAAGCTAATAGACTTTGAGCATGTAGTGAGAAGTTGTGAGTCATCGGCTGGTGATGAGCAGTGTGTAATTACTAGTAAGATGATGTGATGCACCAAATTGTAAAATCTTGGAAGAATTTGTACCGGGAGTAACAGAGAATGCAGGGGGCAGAGGGGCCAGCAGTGACAGATTGACCCAAGAGTTGAAGTTTTAGCTGTGGGAGGCGATGTTGAAGATTGGCCCAATTAGTAGGAGATGGCAAAGTCAGAGTAACGGTCATGGCCGAAGATGTAAGTGAAGAAGTACTACAAGAAAGAATGAGACTGGTGTTGCTATGGCAGGGTTCAAAATGAGGACGAAGATGTTGCTAGGGATGATGCTGAGAGGAGGGAGAATGCCAGAATCAGGATGATCGGGGCGCTGCTGCTATCTGAATCTGGATGGAGATCGGGATGTAAGGGAGAGTGAAAAGGAAGATGTAGCAGCAGGGAAGTCGGTGTAGACAAAAAGATACTGGTGAAATTGGGGTTCTATTGGAGAAGTACTAGTACCTGCATTTTTTTTACGACGTTGACGAGTGGCGGCGACGACAATCAGCGGCGGCGGCGATAATCAACAACGGTAGCAATAGACAAGCGACAGTGGAGAGAGGTATGGTTAAGGTTAGGATAGGGTAAGGCTAGGGTTGTTGAGTTCAGATTTGGATTTGTAATGGGTTAGGATTGCGGGTGTGGGTTTAGGGTAGGGATTATGGGTTTAGATCCTTTTTTTTAATATGGGTTTTGGGTTTTTTGGATAGAGATTTGGTGTGTGTTTTTGGGTTAGTTGATTGGGTGGCAGCTATGGTTCAGGAGGGTAATTATGGCAGCTAGGGTTCCGGAAGGGATTATGGTGGAGTTGGGTTTATGATTTGATGTAGGGTTTTGAAGAAGATGGGTTTTGATTTTGCGGGTAGGAGTTTGGTCGGGGTTTCGGAAGATGTGTTGGCATGGCGGGTGTGAGATGGGGGGTCGAGAGGATGGGGAAGAGGAGTAGGAGGAGATGGGTTTCGGGATAAATTGACGCCTGTTGCTGTTTGAGACGCCGAAGTGGAGTTGATGAAGCTTGTTGTTGAGATGCCGGAGTGGATGAAGCTTGCTATTGATGAAGCTTGTCGTTGCCGGAGTTGATAGTTGAAAAAAAGAAATTTGTGTTTGCTATTGATGAAACTTGATGTCGCCAATGATGGGTTTGTAGTTTGGTGTGTTGTTGAAGATGAATTGATGATGGATTTAGGTTAGAGTAATTAGGGTTTTTGGGGATTAGTGAAGAAGAAAGAGATTTATGGTTCGTGATCTGATACCATGATAAGGTTAACAGAGAGATTGGAAAAATGATTATTGGATTGATAATAATTGGGTACAATAACTCCTATATATATGAGGGAACCAAATACTAAAACTAGTACATAATCCGATATAAGACTAAATATATATGATAATATCTACCAAACATAGAAAAGAAGACAGTGATGCGAGAGAGGAATCAAAGCGACAGATTGGATGGAAGATGAGAAACAACAATAGTAGCAGGATGGGTCTGGCGGTCGACTGCGCAGTCGGCTGCCCCCCTGACCACCCAGTATCTGTTTGGAACAAAGAGCATTGTGGTCGACTACACACTTGGATAGTTGACCGCGTCACGGCTATTTGTGTTCGGGTGCGGGTCTTAGGGATTCGTTTGATGCCCGACTTCTTCTTCAAGTTATATCATACGACTCTCATTGTATAGTTATCTCATTATGTAATACTGAACGGCAATTATATCAAGATTAAACCTAGGGTTTCTCTAGATCTCTATATAATCAATGTAACGGCTCCAAATAATGATATGATTCTATTGAGTGCCGAATAAAAGAAGATATTACTTCATTTGATGTAAACAACAAGTAATTCCAGTTAGGCTTGAGTGAGATGGTCGTTGTGAGAATTACAATATTCTTGTATCTTCTATAGTTGAATAATATCTCGAGTTCTTCTCCCCCGGATTAAGACAAAATCCCGAACTGGGACAATTCTTGTGTGCGTTGTGCAATTGGTGTGATCTAGTATTTACTTGGTGGTTTGTATTGATTGCATTGCATAACTCAACAACATCCCGATGCTTCCTAGGCGATAAATTTCCTAACACAACCTACGAGTGTTGACCCTAAGTCTGGTGTGTACAAAACGTACTATTGAGACTGATATTTTTCAGTTTAGGTATACAGGTTCCACATGAATTTGCAAATCAAACAAAGAGATAAAAGAGATTTGAAATCAAACTAGGAAAATATAAAAAAAGATATCAAATTTTAAGCAAAAAAAGTATACCCTCTCTCTCCTTTCTTTATTTTGGAATAAAGAAAGGAGAGCAAAACCAGGAAAAGTATCATACAATCGAAAACTAGCGTTATCCTGTGCAAATTGCACATATTAAAACTAGTGTTTTCCTGTGCAAATTGCACAGCCTAAAATAGTTTTGAGGAACTCATAAAATTATATAGAACTTTCAAAAAATGTGAGAGAATTGGGAGTTTTATGAATATCATTTCTACCATAATTACTGAATCTTCATTATCATCCTCACATAAGCAGATGATTTAGCCAAACCATAATGTATACAATTGAATATTACTAAAGTTGCTGGGGAGGGGGGTGGGGAGGGGGAGGAAGGAGGAGGGTGGGTTTGGAAAGAGCCGTGAGATTTTTTGAGATTGGTAAAGTGAGAGGGGAAAAGACTGTATTTGAGGGATTGGGGTTTTTATTTTATTTTGGTTTTTAAATAAAATCGTGGGTAGTGCACTTGTTAGTTAAATAAGAATCCCCACTTTTACTCTCCTTTATATATTTCAAAATAGAGAAAGAAGAGAAGGGCAGACTCTCTCTTCTATTAGTATAAGATATAGATATAATAATTTTGAGGGACTGATAAAATTATATGGAACTCCCAAAAAGTGTGAGAGAATTGGGAGAAATTATATCTTCAAGGGTATAGTTTAGTGAAATTTACCCTAAAAATACGTGCATAGTCCGACCTTTGTGTAAATCTTGCTGGCAACACCCAGGCCCTGGCCTACCTCATTTCGACCCTCTTCCCCCTCCCAAATCCACACCCTCTCTGACGTTGCCGTCCACTCCTCCCTCTTCTCCCAATCTCCGCCGTCCTCGACCTCATCTCCAACACCCCTCACCACTTCTCCGTCTGCCTCACCCTGCCCTCCACCACCTCCCTCCTTACCAAATCTCATTTTTAGATCGATACAACAATTATCCCCATCTCCAATCCGTACTCTTCCCAAAATCAAAATTTCGGGATTTAAAAAAAAAAATTGAAATCAGGTAGTAAATTAAGGTTTCAGAAATTAATACATACACCAAATATAGATACAATTGATTTAGTTAAGCAAAAAATTTCAAAAATATTTTCACAAGAACCTTGCATGCTACATAGGCATTTCATCGAACAGTTGATAAACAAAGCACAGTTCTAGAAATTAAGTACAAGATTTGTAGGTTTTCAAGTGTTTCATATTCAAATATGAATAAGGCAATAGTAAAAAAAGGAAAAAGTAGAAGAAACATTACCAAATAACATTCTTGAATATGACACGACATTCATCCCCATCTTCACCCCGTACTCTTCCCCACATGCAAATTTTGAGATTTGCAAAACACAAATTAGAAATTGAAAATAAAATCATATAGTAAATTAGGGTTTCAGAAATTAATACATACAAGATTTGTAGGTTTTGAAGTGTTTCATATTCAAATATGCACGAGGCAATAGTAAAAAAGGAAAAGGCAGAAGAAACATTACCAAATAACATTCTTGAATGTGACACGGAAATCATCCCCATCTTCAACCCGTACTCTTCTCCACATGCAAATTTCGAGATTTCCAAAACACAAATTAGAAATTGAAAATGAAATTATATAGTAACTTAGGGTTTCAGAAATTAATACACAAATCACACATAGATACAATTGATTTAGTTAAGCAAACACCTTGTGTACTACATAGGTATTTCATCAAACAATTGATTAGTAAAACACAATTCTAAAATTAAGTACCGAATTCCTATGTTTTAAAGTGTTTCATGTCTAAATATGCATGAGGCAATAACAAGAAGAAAAAAGTAGAAGAAACTTGACCAAATCTCATTTTTGAATTCAGCATTGCAATCATCTACGTCTTTAACTCATACTCGTCCTCAATTCCATTGGAATTACTACATTGATAAATGCGGTAGTTTGGAAATGACGAAGGAGGCAGCGTGGTGCATGGGAGGCGACAACGTCGGATGCGAGGTCGAGGTTTGGGGAGAGCCGCAAAGGAGGGGGCAACATTGGAAGTGAGTCAGAGGCGAGGAAGGAGAGTGGGAGGTGGGTTGGAGGGAGAAGCGTTGGAGGCAAGGAAGGCACGGGGGTGTAGGAGGCAGCTCGGAGAAGAGGAGGGCGTGAGAGGCAGGTCCGAGGAAAGTTCGAGCCGAGGAGGATGCGTGGGTGACGGACCGGATTGGGTAGCATGAGGCAGGTTGGAGGTGAGGAGGGCGCATGGGAGGCAGGTCGGAGGCGATGAGAGCGCGTGTGTTGGTATGTGCTCTAGAGGCTAGTTGTGTATTGACCTTATAGTTTACATTTCATATTTCTTATGTACCCATAGGTGCTATATTGGATTTGAATCAGATTTCGGATCAATCTATATTGATTGCTGCCTCCATGATGTTGTTGCTAGCAAATAACGCTGTTTTTAGTTTTGGATCTTCCAAATCATTCCCACAGTAGATTCGGATCAATTTTTTGGATCAAACCCGTAGTAATCAATGGAAAAGGTAAATCCCCTATGCTACACCAGATCCGGCTCGGTTATTGATAGAGTGAATAGCTCTGCCATTTCTTGAAATCTCTTTTCTGATTCAAAATCGTGGTGTAACGTGTATCCCCCTTTGTTCCGGTCATGGAATATATGAAATAAATCCAAAATTGGATTTTTGTTCAGGAATGAAATCTTATTGGAACTATCAATATCTCGTTCATCCTTCGGAACCATATCACATTCCAGATCTGATAAAATAAGATGAATTGAGACGGTATATTGTAAATACGTAATTATCTTGAATATATAAACCATTTCTTGATTTTCTGGTCGCCTAAAAGGGACAAAAAAAACATCTTGTTTTTTCTTCCAAAATTTCTGATCTCTAGTGGATCTCTCAGTAGGATTCAAACCCAGATGAAAATCTGACCATCTGTTAAAGAAAAAATAACGAATTGATATTGTAGGATTTCGAAGAAATTCTTCGATTTCTTTCGGAAGCAGATGATTATTCATCTGCTTATCACGTTTCGTGAATAGTCGGGACATTGAGGAAGATCCAAAAAGGTATTTCGGGAATCGATCTGATTCTATCTCTGTTCGTTCCGTTTGAAGAAAGGGGTATTTATTTCATATATGAGACATTTCATTTATTGTGTTGTTTATTGTGATTAAATGAAAATAAAAAAGTCCTTAGAATAGTACGTTCAATGCCATAAGATATCAAATGCATGACTTGATTATGAGTTCTTATTGGTTGAAATCATAATATTATTCTTAAATGACCATAATCAAGTATTATTGTGAATTATGACAACAATAATATATAGAGAATAGCATGTGTGTTGACCGATGACCATTCTCACGGGTCATGGATATGAGATATCAAATTTTCACATGGGTACATATTAGAGTAATAATGTACTGGACTGACTCACCATGAGAACGTTGCATGGATCGTTACGTGAATGTCATAAGCGGTTCTCACAGTGACCATTGTGTACATGGTCATTTGACTTGAAGTCACTTCAGTTTCCTACATGAGAAGTTATATGTTTTAATGTCGTCAAACGTTGCCTGTAATAAGGTGATTATAAAGTCGACTGTTTGACATACTACAAATCATGCGGAGGGATGTGAGTGACTTAGATAAGATTTGTCCCTTTTACATAACATGAGTGATATCTTCGGGCCCCTTGATTGAGTGAGATTGCAAAATGCATGGTCGTGCTTGAAAAATCTCTTAATGTTCATATTTTGGACCATAAAGCTGAATGCAATTAACACTTAAATTCTCTATCTTTGATAATTTATACTTCTTTTCTCCCTTTTATAGGAAAACAACCCAGAAGCAACCAATTGATTGGATTCAAGGCTTACTCATGACTAATCTTGTCAAGTTGTCATATGGAGGATGAAGCACCAGCAAACACCAAGTGCATCAGAGCATTTTCTTTCAATCAAGCAAAAGCAGCATCAGGCATGATGGAGAACTATTGTTAACACATATCAAGAGTGAATCAATCTTCTTTGTTTAATCTCCAGAGTTGATCAATACAAGAAGGTGTCTGAGGAAAGTTCAATTGGTGCTCTGACTCCTCTTTGAGTCACCAGCTATCCTCTAACCACTCTATGCATATCCTATACCTCCATTGTTCATCACAGAATATATGAAATGTGCAGGTTTAGTTCTAATTCTCTTTCACCTTCACTGTGCAATAAGTGTATCAGTTGTGCATGTCAGGTTGCTACAGTACTACCTGCAACCTTAATCTCAGAGCTCACCCCTTCACTCTCTATTCCCTTGCTATCTCCTATCTCCACATCAAGTGGTAAATAAAAGGATGGTTGAACTTCACAGTGTCACAAATTTGATCAAGTTGCGAATCAAGGAAGGCAAAATTTTGTGAAGCTCTGGAAGGAAAGAAATGCCAGACTGTGTGGAAGATTTGCAAAGTTTCAAAATGGCAGTTGTCTATTACAAAGAGTATAATTCAGTTGCACAATTAAAGCACAACCACTTAATCACTCAGTGTCAACTATCAGACTCAGCAACTCTTCAAGTATCAGCTATTATGATACCAGTATCAGTTACACCATCAGTACTCAGTATCAGCTATCACCACTAAGCCCCTAACAATTTGATTCTCATAACCGAAATTGAAGCTATTTTGTTGAGAATCTGTAATCAGATTTTGCTGTTATAGAAGCTGATCTTTTCCTCATATTAAGGAGAATGCAACCAAATCAACAAGGGGAAGATTGAGCAAGTTTATTGAAGAGATATGCAGAATAGCAAAAACTACACAGTTGCCTAATCAAATTCCAAATTTTAAGCTATTCAGTTGGCTAAAAATTTGTTACCAAATGAGATTTTGCTGTTTAGGGAATGGGTTTTTTCTTGACTTAATCCATCCCCCATATTAAGGAGAAGACAACCAATTCAATGCTGAGATTAGGGGAATGAAGATTGAGCTAGAGATCTGCAAACAAAAGGGCTATAAAAAGAATACACAGATCATCACAGTGAGGGGGCAGACTGGAGGAAGTGGAAGAGTAATTCAAAAAAAAAAACATTGTAAACTCAGAAGAAGAGAACAACTATAGGCTACTTTCGGAGAGTAATCTGCAGATCAACAAGGGGAGAGAGCTGCTGCACTTAGCAAGGGATCAAGCATAACATCAATTCCTACAGTGTTACTTCTCTGTTCATGTCTTCTTCTATGATCATTGTCATATCTTCCAATTTCTTTGTGAACAAATTTTTGATTATGTGTAACTAAGTTTAGTTAGGGCTTGATGGAAGCCCTGGTCATGTGTTCTTAAACCCCTATTAGTGCCACTACTATGTCCTTTGTGATGCTTATTAATTAAACCCTGCTTTAAAGTTTACTCTTGATATTTGTTGTGATATGATTGATTACCATATACATCATGTATTTTGAGTTTGTTACATGGGCAAAATTAGATGACAAAGTCTTGTGCTTATGACTAGTAACACAAGAACTAATTTAGGTTCTAGGGTTTAATTAACATAGAAGACTATAATAGATACCATGTTCTAGGTTTTATGTGTTTGTCGATTTTCATTGTTTTAATGTTGTCTTAAAGTGCAACTTAGTAGATACCATGCTAAATACTTTCAGAAAGAAAAGAATTAGAGTAGACACCCATGCCTAATTCATTGCTTAGGGAAATCAATAATTTAAATAGTAGATACCATGCCTTTAAATTGACAAAAATGAGCAATCCAAAACAATTCATAGCAGTGTAGAAGTTTTTGGTTTAGAATACATGACTAGTGGTGGAAATCAAAGCCTCGACTCCTTTGATAAATATTCTGCACTCAATAATCAACTTGATCACTTTCTTATTAATTAGAAGTTGTTATCAACTTAATTCTTCAACATCCACCTCACTCCATTCATTAAAAAAAAAACAAGCAAACAAAACATCTTACAATCGCTTAGTGAGTTGTTTACTACAATCTCTGTGGGATCGATCCTTGCTATCACTACGCTTCTGTCAACGATTCGTACACTTGCGAGGTTTAAATTTGTGTTCAGATTATTTATTAATTTAAACAAATCTGAAAAAATCAACAGTACTCAAATGAGTCAATATGAGATATTGATCTCATTTGTTTTAGTAAATCTACTCGGACATCAAGAAATCAAAGATTGAACTATACAAGGGTGACATGTGGTCAATTAAGATATCTGGACAAAAGGACTAGACTACATGGTAACATTGGTCACAGATAGGTTATATCAAATCACTGGCATTCTCATTAATTGAGTAGCAATGATGTATTGCTAGATACTGCTCACTATTTGTAGTACTAAAATAGGATTTTAGTATTACTGTCAACATAATGAGAACATGCAGGGTCACACACTTAGAATGGATCAAAATCGGGATTTAAATTCATAAGATGAATTTAACTGAGAATCCATGTAAGACTTGGACTCCCAATATTGGTTGGACAATTAGTTAGACTAAATGGGCCAAACCAAATTAGAAGGCCCCCACATAATTTTGACCTAGGTCAGATTATGGGCATGTAGCCTGATCATTACTCACCTAGGGCGTCCATGCTGCACACACGCATGCAC
Organism: Hemerocallis citrina; assembly: GCA_017893485.1. Taxonomy (NCBI): domain Eukaryota; kingdom Viridiplantae; phylum Streptophyta; class Magnoliopsida; order Asparagales; family Asphodelaceae; genus Hemerocallis; species Hemerocallis citrina. The sequence continues at coordinate 197,489,512 of CM030368.1, read as the reverse complement.
GCACGCACGCGCGCGCACACACACACACACATATGCAGTAGAATTAGATTGAAAACCCTAGCCGTCATAGAGCGTGAGCGTGAGAACTCGAGGAACATCCCTCTTCCCGCGGCTAGCACCGTGGCGTGAGGGAGAGCCCAATTTTGATTCGTTTGTGTGGATACCATAGAGGCACCGCCACATTGCAGTGCTCGTGACTGGCAGACTGTAGAGACAACAATTCCATTATTGAGGTAAAACTGCTAACACGATTTATGGTTTTCACATGGATCCATGGATGAGTTTATAATTTTTTTATATTTTTCCGTTGCCTATTACTCTTTTGTAAACCTAAGAAACCCAACACGTGGCATATGAGGGTGCACCGTGGGTGGCGAGGGTTGGGGAGTACTTTTGAAATTGGGAGAGGATGAGATCATGGCTGCAAAGGGCTTGGGGTTTTTTATTTTTTATTTCTTTATTTTATGAAAACGTGCAGAACGCATGTGTTAGCTTAAAAGAGATTCCTACTTTTGTTCTCATTTCTCTATTTCAAAATAGAGGAAGGGGAGAGAGGGCAGACATATTAGCTTAATATATGGTTATAATTCAAATTTCAAATTTCAAAATCTTATTAATCACTTCTTTAAAGAGAGAGATTTTCCTTAATCAACCTCATATCTTTCTAACTACCTCTCTCTCTCTCTCTCATGTCTAAAATCATGCCCCACCTCCTTAAAAAATCTCACATCTCCCAAAATTTAAATCATCTTCTTCTCACCTCTACAAACTCAGTTTCTCTCTTGATCGGTCCAGTTCTCCCATCTAACTCACTCAAACGACACGGGAGAGCTTCATTGTGTTGAGAAAGATGATTTCGTCGGGGAAAAAATATATATGTAATTGATTATGATAGCGATTCCTCCATCAAAGATGAGAAGTATTATTTGAATTTACCTTTTTATAATCTTTTATAGCGAATCTTTTATCAATATTTTACTAGACTAATTTGAGATGTATTTCTTAGCTAAGTATTTGTATTCTTATGTCAAATTCTAATTGAGTTTTAATTTGATTGTTAATAATTAACTTGGCAAACTTGCGAATTCATTGAATCTAATAAAGGAATTGGGGTATGTGTTTCTTCTTATAATGTTTTCAATTGTGGGGCAGATATGATGATGTATTCTTTATAATGAAGTTTAAGGTTGAAATCATTGTGAGGAATGATAAACTGTTTTATGCAGGTTACACCAAGAATTCGTGAAAATGCCCTAATGAAAGAGATAAGATAAATGCAAAGGAATTGACTAATTGGGTAAAAATTCTTATGCAAGTAGAGAGTCATAGTTAAGGATTTGATTTTTCTTCTTCTTATTTTCTCATAATTATTAGTTATTTTACTCTCCAACAATGAAAGAGTTTAAGATGGAACCGGTTGTAATGATTGTCATGAACTTCTTGCAGTGGACATCAAGCGCCTGTGGAAATACCTGAATAAAATGAAGCATAAAGTTGCTCTCTACAAAATAACAAAAATTGAGTCATGGTATGTTTATTCAATGCATTTATAAGATGCAGTTTCTTCCACTTACTCTTTACTTGGTTACTTTCTCTTACCAAAGAGCTGGTTCATAATTCAAGTTCTTGAAAATTCAAAGGACTCGCGGTTTCAAGGTTTGTATTCTGCAATTGTAATCCATGTAAATGAAAGTTGACTTCATCACATTTACTATAACTTGATATATGAAGTATATTTGTATTTTAAACTATAGATCATGTTCTTTAGGAACTATTTCTTATGGAAGAAATAGATACCCTAAAGCCACTCGTATTGTTTAGGAGATATTACTTTTTTTGTCATAGTAACAATATAGTACACATATCCTTAATAGTGTTAAGCTATGTGCATGGATCTTATATGATAGTTCAAATTCTCTATGTATTTGGTTATCGATAATATTCTTAATTAGTCAATTAATATTTCATTATTAACTGATTTTATAATTTATACAGAATGTGGATGATGAGGAAGTGATGATTTTGCCGCCCCATGAAATCTGAAGCATAAAATATTTTTTGAGTAAAACTTTAATTTTTGGTATACTTTTGGAGAATTCTATATATGTATGTTAGGAAAGAATGATAGTTAATGTGATTTTGCATTCATGATAACAAAAATATTTTAGTTATATTTGAAAACCCAGGAGATATATTTTACAATGCATGATATTGGCATATGAGATTCTATGCACTTTTATTTATTTTCATTACTCAATGATACCATTTAATATGTTATGAAAATAGGAGTTTATTTTTTTTTATTTTTTTTTTGGGCGAAATAGTCCATACAATTTTATATCAATATCTACAATTTTCTAACCATTCTTATAGGATGTCATAAATTCTAGCAAAATTTTTGGGATCATGAAAAAGTATTTTTACACCCCGCCTTGCATGCAATATCAAAGAGATTCCAAAAACATCCTAAATGATTCAGTATTTGCTCAAAGAGTTGACAAACTTCCATTAAAAAACTCTGCAAATTTGCTCATAATAATTTATTCTCTACAATATTGCACATAGATATATTAGTTTAATTTAATTTTATTGTATAGTGCAATATATCCCCCCCCCCCCCCCACCCACCCACCCACACACACAAAAACTTCCATACCTTACTGAAATTCTTAAAAAAGGATTACAATGGGACACTTGCATGCTACCTCAAACCATAGGAGAAAATTCATCAAAATTGTGAAAATATTCTCAATGATATGGGTAAAAATATAACAAAATCGGGCACGAATCGTATGTTGACTCTAAGTTCGGTGTGCACAAAACGTGTCTATAAATACTAATAAGTTTAAGTTGAGTTGCTCAGATTTTCAGAAGCAAATAATATCAATAAGAGATTCAAGAGAGATTCAAGAATAGGCAAAGAAGGAAAGTAATAAAGAAAGATTACAAAATCAAGCAAAGAAGAAGTTATTCAAAAAGAGCACATGTTGATTGGTACCCAAGAAAGCTATCAAGACCAGTTGTTGTTATTCCATATTTGTGAGATTTTATCTATATTTGATTGATTGATGATTGATTAGTATATGGTAAGAATATAAAATGGATTCGTCATGAACAGCACGATTGCGATCGACTGCACTTCATGTCGGTCGACCGCACCACAGTCGACTGCACATTATAGCAATATAATGAAACAGTCGACCATTCATCTTTCGACTTTTCATTTAAAGATGAACGGTCGACTGTCCCTTAATTGCGGTCGACCGTAACTTGCGATGTTCACTTTTTTTGGAATGTATCGATTCTATTTTTGATAGATACACTTCTCCGTCTATATATTTGGATGAACTCACTGTGTATTCCTCACCTATTACTTTGAGAAAAATCTTCTGAACTAATCAATTCAACAATCAATTCAAGTACGTGTGATAATTATTTGTTTTCTTCGGTCAGGATCATTATAGATCTTGAGTTTTTCTTTTCTTCTACTTCGATGAGATTGACGGGACTTGTGTTAGAAGTCCTGTGGGTATAATAGGTCTCTCGGCCTAAATCCGAGAATCACTGTACAAGGGTTTGAGTATAGTGGAACGCTTGTGGCGAAGAATTGCTATAAGTAGGTGGTGTGGACGTAGACTTGGGGGTCGAATCACGTTATATCGCTGCGTCACTTGTACTTGCTGTGTTTGCATTTCTTATCTCTTCTCATTTACTTCACAACTTAGTTTTAATTTTTCTTTAATTTTTTATTCCGCACAATCACCCTATTCACCCCTCCTAGGGTGATTTACAGTGGTATTAGAGCGATGTACTTATCAAAAGCTTCAAAGCTTAAGCAAAAGGTCCAATGGCCGAAATTCCTCCTCCCGAAAACTTGTACTCATCGGAGCCATTCGTCTCCAATGGGATAAGTCTTACACGCTCGCCATATTTTGATGGAAAATGCTATGATGTTTGGAAAGTTCGTATGTCTCATTTCTTACAAATGCTTGGAGAGGAAGTATGGAATGTGTGCATAAACAAAACTGATATTCCAGTCAGCGATGGAAAGACAGCATTTTCAAAAGCAGAGCTAGCACTAAAAATCGCAAATTCCAAAGCTATGACAGCTCTCTATGCAGGGTTAAACAATAAGGAATTAATGCAATGCAGGCGAAATTGTAAGACAGCATACGAAATTTAGAACAACATGATGAAACATCATGAGGAAACCGCTTCTGAGGTAAAAGCTAAAGTAAATTTATGTTTTTATAAGTTTGATGTTTTTCGTATGTTGCCAGAAGAAAACATGGATCAAATGCTTGCTCGTTTCGATATCATTGCACATGAGCTTAAGAGCTTAGATAAGGGGTTGGACGATGACCGAAAGGTCGAAAAACTCATAAGTTATCTCATGCTCGAGTGAGATGTAAAAGTTGCTGCAATGAGGGAGACCATTGAGGAAAAGGGATTTGATTACTATACATTCCAAGGAAAGCTGATACGAGATGGAGATGACAGAAACTAAAAGATACAGACAGAATATCGGGATTGAACCAAAAACCGAAGATTGGACCATTGCCTTAAAAGCAGAGAAATCCTAACCATCAAAAGCAGATTCAGACCGTGATGAGTCAGACGAAGACATCGCCTTATTGACTAAGCAATTTTGTAAGTATCTCAAACATAAAAAATTATGCCACGTACCAAGGAGAAAAAAATAAAGATGACGTATGCTACAAATGCAAGAAGCCTGGACACATTCGGGCAAACTGTCCCGTCTCAAAGGATAGGAATAGGGACTACTACCACTCAAATCCGGGGTTGAAAAAGAAGGCGTTGAAGGAACGTGGCTAGACTCAGACTCAAGTGAGGATGAGCAAGGTTACAATGATGTTGGCTTCATGGCTCTTGGGAATGGTAAGGTGCAATCACCATCTCAAGAAGAGGTAATTGAAGAACCCACTTATGATGAGTTAGTAGATATGTGTAATGGATTTAAATATTATGCTAAGAAATTGATTCATGAACTAAGACAATATAAACAAATTCTAAATGAATCTCATGACTCTTGCATCGCTAAAAATCAAAAACTGAAAAATAAAATTTTTTTGATCATGGAAAAATTCGAGTCATTTAGAAAACAAAAAATTCAAGAATCCTTAGCAACACATGATGAACACTTAAGAGAAATTCATGAGAAATCTTTTAATATTGCTAAGCTCTGATGATTTAAAAGAATGTAAAAGAAAATTTGACTACGAGCCAGTGCTCCCTGCTGAACGGTACCTCCACCCTGAACAGCTGCCCTACTCCTGGGGCAATCCCGAATCATTTGATTATTGCTGCCACATGCAAGGCATAGTCGATTAGCTACCCTGCAGTCCCGCTGTGAATGCCCAGCCTTATGACAATAGGCACAAGTCTCGACATCCTCGGAACAACAGGTGCATACTGCTGTGCCCTCACAGGAGGAGGTGGAACTAGCCTCCAAATAGGTCCTCCGGTAGGATGAACTGCAACAGGGTGCGGAACAGTCCGCTGGGGAACACCTGATCTGCTAAGGGTCTGCTCCTGGATCCGAGCAGCATCCAGAACATCGGCATAGGCACGAAGCCGAAGAGTAGCCAAGCGGTCCTGGAGGGGAAAAGTCAAGCCAAATTGGAATTTGCGAGCCCTATCCTTATCAGTGGCTACGAGGGCTGGAGCGAAGCGACTGAGACAAGTAAACTCTGTAGCATACTCGTCCACGGAATGGTTTTCCTGGTTAAGATAATGCTCAAATTAATATTGTCACATGTGAAGTAGGCAACAACAATGACATTTAAGAACACTATCTGGTTGCTGACCTGAGTTAGGGAAACGAATTGTCGTTCCATCTCTGCCTTAGTAACACTGGGAAAGAACTTCGCCATGAAGCTCTCTGAGAAAGTGGCCAACTTGATGGGTCTTGCCAGCCTTTCGATTTCAGCCCGCCACCAGATGTGAGCAAGATCCACCAATTGGATGCTAACCACATCCACACAATCAATATCAGCAACACGGGCGGCGATCAACAGTTGCTCCGTCCGGATAAGCCATTGCTCGGCCTCCAGCGGCGACTCAGTACCCGAAAACTTATCCAGGTGCAGCCTCATGAAATCTGCTACTGTACCGGGCCTCGGTGGCAATGGCCCAGGTGCAGGCCCAGCGGCAATCCCATTGGCCGCAAAAGTGTCCCTCATCAATTCATTGTTCTCCTGCTGGAGAGCCATCATCTGTTGAATCGTCTGAAGAATAGCAGCGTTGTCCAACTGCTCATCCACATGTTCGGCGCAAGCACACAGTGTACGCTTTAGACTGATGGTGAATTCATAGTTTGTATACTATGCCCAGTAATCAGTGTTTAATGTTCAGTGTCAGTGATTATCAAGCAGTATTTTATGGCCATCAGTACAAGTCAAGCAGTAGGGCCCGGCCGAGTACAGTTTTCGATTGTTCGCTACCAAGTCATCCCATAATATCCCGGCTTGTTATCATTTTATTTCATCCTATGTGAGCATGCAAGAAGGTGTCAATACTGTATAATGCTAGGTGTGACTAATTCTACTCGTTACAGACCAATCAAGAAGCAACCATATTAATTAAGCACAAATCACACAATCTGGATAGCATGACTGTCACGCCCTGCTTCCCAAAAAGGAGATACGAAATACGGCTACGTGACTAAGTTCAGCGAATGATTTTCATCATCCATAAGCTGTTAGGATCTTTACAACAAGCACAAGTATAAACTAGAGATATACAATAGAAATAGTCAACCACACATGCATAACTGAATCGATATAGTCAACAAGATTACTTGAAATAAGAAGCAAGAATATTGAATTTTAAATAATCATGTCTGGAACAAAAACACAAGTCTGGAACACAAAGCCCAATACAAAATAATCCATGTAACCAAGTACAATTATTCAAGATAAGCAATAAGAAAATAAATAGATCTAGCAAAAATCTTCAGCCAACTAGAATCTCAGATCACTTACCCCATCGGGCAGCTGATCACCATAATCTGCAATTTAATAAATTGCAGGAAGAGAAAAAAGAAACAAAATGCCCGTCAATGCAAGTTACGGGCCGCTTGTAGTGCAGACGACAAGTATAAGGAAAGATATACAAGAATAGAGTAACAGCGGAAGAAAGTATAGCATGGAAAGGATCTAACAAAAAAATAGAGGAACTAACTCAAATCAAGAACAGAAACAACTAACATGGCAAGATGAACGAGTGCAAGAGGCATGTAACAAGTGTCAAGTAAACAAGTATCATGTAACGAGTAACAGGTACCAAATGTTAAGAAAGTATCATGTACAAGTAACAAGTAGCAAGTGTCAAGTGATCATGTTCTAGTCTTCTACTTAATCCTATCTAGGTATCACTTCATGTGTCCCAAGTTTTTACCACATGGTTTATACATTCAAACAGTTTCGTTTTAGATTTCATAGTGGATCATAGAGGGCAGTGTACTCATGGACAAGTATCAAATAATCAAGTATCAAGTATCAAGCCTTATGTATCAAGTATCAAGCCTCAAGTATCAAGTATCAAGCCTCAAGTACCAAGTATCAAGTAATCACGTAGGATCTATAGATCCCCTTCCAAGTACACGTTTCTGTATTTTCCACTATTAGATCTTTCCCTTTAACCCCGGCTTAGTTTCTTATTATTATTATTTAAGCAAGCATATACGTGCAAAAACAATTCAAGAAACATGGAGAGACAACAAGGGACAAGTACAGGTTGAATAATAGATACGAACGGGTGATGAAAGACTGAAAATAGGCTAAGATGACGAAAATTCTAGTTCTGGACAGCAAGACAGTACTGCACCAAATCAAGGATTCCCGTTGCTACAAATGAGTACATCTGAATCTGTCAGAAAATGTGGAAAATAGACTCTCGACCGAATCTAGCAAATATATATAAGTCATATGTTAATTCACAAAAACATAACTCAAAACAGATTTATATCCAGATAACGTGTTCAGCTAGAAATCAGAAGTTTGCATTCATAATCAGAAAAACGGCATAAAAACTTACTGATTAAATCCAAGGAAAATCTGGGGTATTCCCTAGTATGTCTAGTAATAGAAAATAAAGTTTCATCATTTTCCAACATAGGTAGTATACTCAACTAAAATAAGAAAGCAGCAACATACAGTAGTTTTGTAAATCTGGAATCATAAACACAGTAGTACTAAAACAGCAATATCTTACAAAATATAAATCAAAATCCAGATCCGTCAAAATGGTGATAAAATAGATACAGTAGGATACAATTCATATTCACAAAGTTTTTATATACAGCAAATATAATCAGGTCGAATTTATGTTTCTTTACTTAACAGTATGAAAATTCTACCGGTATAGTAGTTGTTTGAAAGTATAGAATAGTTTATAAAAGTTATCAATTAAATCCACAAAAATTATGGGTTAATCCCAATCAAGTATAGTTGTACTCGGAAAAATATTGGATCAAAATATTATCTTTAACACCAGTATAAAAATAAATTACCATACAGAATTCATATAAAACTGGATCTGGAATTTTCTACACATCTGTAGTAAAATAGTCATAACTTGCAACTCATAAATCGAAACTGAGATCTGTGAGAAAATCTAGAAAGCAGACAGAATTTTCTATAATTCATATTCATAAATAATTTTCATATACTTACCTTAATAGGGACTAAAATACTGAACAAAAACGGGGTACAACAAAAACTGAAATCTTCTTTATGCATAAAATCAACATAGATCATATGAAACTTATCCAAATCATAACGAACATGAAATATGGTGTACTAGATGTCCAAGCAATATGGTATAGGGTATTTAGCAAGTCTACAACAAGTTATACTACTACTAACACATCAAGAATGCAAGATCATACAACACCTCATAAATCATGAACAACATGCATGTATACATCAAGAATCTATTAGATCTATGTTATTTCATGTCGTGTGTGTAACGAGACGATTACGGGTGGATCAACAACTATAGGGAAGATCAAACAAGGGATTCGTGGGGATAGATCTTGAAGCAACTAAACTACATGCGGTATTTAGTACTTGTATTATACAACAAAAAGAATACAAGTTACTTGCCTTATAGTCACGACGATAATGACGAAGCAAGAGCAAGAGTAACGGGAACGGATTTCCGGGCAACGATCTCAACGAACGAATCCCAAACTACGAACACAAGATCACGTGGACCCAATACTCACGAACTCACAAGATCAATACACACACACAAGAGAGGGCAGTGGAGGGGTATGCACGGGAGAACGGCGATAGCAGTGACTAAACTTGCCGCCGATGCTGCTGCTGGCTGCTGCAGTCAGTCGGGGACAGCACAGGAATGACACACGGGGGTGTCGGTGCTTTGGGTGACTAGCACTCAGGAGGAGGCAACGCGGCGGTGCGACCGATGCTGGCATCGCGACTGGAAGGCAGGGGAGCGCACAGAGGAGGATGTTGTGCTGCCACAGTGTGGAGTCGCGACAGGGAGCGCTGGAGCTTAGGGCTGTCGAGGTGAGGGTGCGGCATTGCTGTGGTCGACGCAAGGAGGCAGGGAGGCCAGGGAAGAAGGATGAGAGGTCGGGGGGTCGTCTAGGGTTAGAGGGTGAAGAGCGGTTAGGGTTAATATGCAGGATGGTGAATGGGATGTATATGTATATATAGGCAGTTTGATAGGGTTTCATGCTGACGGGTGGGCTTGGGTGTAAATGGGTATTAGGTTAGTTGTATACAGGGGTTTTCAGGTTGGGGATTTGTAGGAGTAAGGTCCTTAGTTAATAGGTAGTGATATAGGTTACTGGGTTGTGTATCTAAGATCCAATAGGAATTCAAAAGAATAGGGTTTAATCTAGGGTTTACTGTAGATCCATCAAGAAAATAGAATAAGAACAAAAATGAATAAATAAAATAAGGCATGAATAATGAACAATTAAGATTGGGGATAAAAAGATAGTTTGATAGATCAGAGATGAATTAGTATGTAGATAAATGAGTCAAGGAGATCAAATAAAAAGCGACAAATCAAAATTGATGAATATATTGATAATGAAGATCAAATACATGGTTCAAAAAGAGACGGAGAAACACAATATGAATAAATACACAAAAAGAAAAATACACCCAAAAAATACATGAAATGAAAAACAGGGGTTACAATGACATTGCTGTACAAAAACATGGATTACCACTACCACAGAAAAACAAATCTGGATCCGTCAGAAATTCTAGAAACTAGACTCTCTGCCGGTTCCAGCGAATATATACACGACATATAAAAGTTACAGAAACTAGGGTGAAAATCCTATTCTTTTCAGATTTTATGTTGAGGCAGCAAGTTATAAATTATGTTCACATATATGTTTTAGGTCAGAAAACTCATCAATTAAATCTACAAAAATTCAGGGTGGTTCCTACACATGTCTAGGTTCAGCCAAATTTATTTCATATTTTTATTTTACTGTTAACATGTTCAATTTAATTCTGAATAGAAATATAAGCATGAATTTGTGAATCTGAAATTTCTGACACAGCTGTACTAAAATACTGATATCTAACAGATTATAACTCAGAATTCATATCCTTAAAAAGTTCTAGAAAATAGATTCATGGGGCTATAATTCATGATCAGAAAGTTATTTCAAATTACAACAACAACATGGTCAAAAATCTGATACAAAAAGGAATAAGCAGCAGTCCAGAATTTATATTGATATGAATAGGCAACAATTTAATCATACAACCATATAGTTCATACTAATTAATAATCAAAGTGATGCTAGATGTTTAACATGCATAATTTCAGTTTTAAGATACAATTTCACATGCATGATAATCAATTCATTAACCAAATTCAATCTAACATATTCAATTCATTAGACAAGTCTATCACATGGATCTAGTTATTTTTCATGTAATTGTGAATATGCAAGATTCAAGGGGGACTAGGTTTTAGATCAAAGATGTAGGCACGATGTTAAGAATACATCGGGTTTGCTCGTGTAAACCCTCAATAAACTTAACGGAATTTCAAATAGCAGTACAATAAAAAGGACTAGATCTACTTGCAGAGATCAAAGAAATCTTGAATAAAAACAAATAACTAGTTCAAGAAGAGACGTACCTTTTTATTATTAATTCTGAATATAATAGAATAACGGAATAAGAATTCCGGGCGACGAACCACGAACGCGGAAACAAGAAAGCACGTGTGAACCACGTACAAAACAGCAAAACAGCAAATCAAGCAACACTCCAAACAAAACAGTACACAGCAATACCCTTCTCCTCCACACAAAACACCAAACACCAAGATCGGATCCCCTACACTCATGAACAGCAAACACCACTATTACTCCAACCCTTCTTCTCCACAACGAGAGAGAAAGAGAGGGGGGAGAGAGAAAAAAAAGGCAGAAGGGAAACGGCGACCGGCAGCAACTGCGACACCCACGGTGAGGGCGCGAGGGTGCTCGGGACTAACTGGCGACGGCACTGCGGTCGGGAAGCGACGTAGCGACCAAGGGACTCGACGTTTCGACTCACTTAGTTTCTCGACAAAATAGAGGAGGAGACGGCGAGGGGGCGTTCTGGCTCAGGAAGACGACGATGAGGGCGAGGGGGTTCTGCGGTGGATGCGGGGGACAACGGAGAGGGATTGAGGTGGTGACAGTGAGGCAGATAGGGAGGTGGAGGCGATGGGTTCGAGTGGCAATGGTGGGTTCGAGTGGGAGATAGGCGATGGGGATGAGATGGTGGCACGGGGATGGTGGTGATGATGAGGGGGTGACGAGGAGAGGGTGAGGGTCGAGAAGATGATCGGAGAGAGGGGATTGGGCTTGGGCAGTTTGGGTTTAGATGGAAACAGAGGGTGAGAGAGTCGGGGGTAGGAAAGAGAGGAAAGCGGCAGGGTGTGGAGAGAGAGAGAGAGGATAGTTAATTAGGGTTTAATTAATAGGGTATTTATAGGGGATTAGGGAGTTAGGGTTTTGGGTTGCAGGTTAATGGGTTTAGGGTACAGATTTAGGCTTCAAAAAGAGATGAACAAGCATAAATCAATGGGATGAACATATAGCGGAACAACTCAAACTCAAAACATGAAGAGCAAAAATTTGCAATGAGCCAAAAATAGCAAAAAAGAGTACGGAATGATCAAAAGGGAATAAAAGAACCCAATAAGAGCGAAAATTATATAATAGAAAGAATCCAGATACAATAATCAAGAAAATAAAATAAAAATATAATAAAAATCTAAAATAGGAAAATAGGGATTACAATGTAGGTACCTCAGCGTATCAAGACTAAAGATCGGTGGTACCTTGATAGTGGATGCTCAAACCATATGACAGGTGACAATAGATATTTTACATCACTATCAAGGGAAAGAGGGAAGGATATCATTGTAACACCCCGAATTCTAAATAAGCCTGAATTCGAAGTTCCACAGGATCTTTACACTTCACTTCGTATAATTTTACAAGGAATTTAAAACTTTTATTTACAACAGAGTCTTTTACATCAACACGCAGCGGAATAAATAAAATACAACAATGATAAATGTACAATTGTAACAACTTTAGCAATTAAGTAATCATCAGCAACAAATTCTTCTTTATATCTTCTTGTAAAGTCTAAGTCCTGCATATGAAACTGTGGCCACGTCAGTTGCTTACAACCGACAAAATATTATACATAGCCATTCTCGCTATGCCGAAAGTATAATGTTTCTTAAATACTTTAACAAACTACAAACTTAATCACAAACAAAGCTAAAGAGGCACTATCCTATTGATGCCATGGGTGCTGTGCACTTACTCCTTAATGCAGTTATTTATATTAAATGACACTAATGCACACTTGTTCAGATTTTATGCATCTCATACTACATAGGTCCGAGGGCAAGCCCTTAACCGTTCTTCATCTTGTAGGGTTGAATCCATCGCCATGATTTAAACTACTACGGTAACTACAGTAAGTATCCTAGATGTCCTATGAGTTATGAGCCCATGTCCAGACAGCCTGGAGGGGAATCCCACGTCATGACATGACGCATCATGCAGAGCCTATGGACAATTCGCCCCCATCATGGAACGATGGCACTACGTAGTCACCAAACACCCCACAAGCGTCGCCACGGTCCTGATAATTCCGAAGATGTATCCACGCCATGACATGATGTATCAAGCAGGCAACCTATGAATACTCTCACACCGTAGATCTGATGCCCTCATACTTGTGTTTTTCTCTTACTTTCATTACATCTCCACTATAGTGTAGTCCTCACATTTTTAGTTTGTTTAGAAGAAATTCATCACAACCTAGAGCTAGCTTACCCTACCGAACTTAAACCAAACAAAAGAGACAGTTAGTCCAACCTGGCTACTTCTCAAGAGATGCTCAATCCACACTGGTTAGCTCTCAAAATTCATTAATAAAAACTGCCGGTCACTAGGATCTCACCTAGCCTCTAGATTCCAACAACCATCTCTTTCTAGAGATCAACAATATTTCATGTTCAATCTCAAAATAATAATTCAATTTCATTATTCATAACTCTTTTTCAAAGAGAAAACATTTCTTTTATAATCTTATAACATAAAATAATTCAAATCAACTTCTTTTATCAATTTAATCACTTATAGCATTGTATATTGTTCCAATAATCTTAATCGAGTATTAATAATCATAAAATCTCATTAAGAAGACTCTAAGTGCATTCCAAACTTTCATTCTCTTAAATTAAACAAGAGTCACAATTTTCAATATAAAAATAACTTCTAATTCTTTTAATCGAATAAACTCGAGCTCTTTAATGTAGAATCCCCTTTTAATTCTCACAAAATATATCCAAATATTGTAGAAATAATTTTTATAAAGTATAAATAATTTAAGAAGAATATTAGTATTTTTTTCCAATTTTTATTTCACTTTAAAACTCCAAATATCAAAAAAATCAAAAAAGAAAAACAAAGTGGCTAAAGTCGGATTGGAACCCAGAGTCAAACCCCCGGCCATGAACAGTAACTGACCTAAATCACACCCAATGACCAGTAGGTCTTGAGTGACTAACTGTTATAAAGAGAACTCGAATTATACATATAGTCTGGGTTTCGGTTTTGATTTAAAAATAAATTTTCGGAAAAACTGAGAACCCAGACCAAGGTCTCCGCTCTGCTACAATAACGGACCCAAAGTGCACCCAAAGACCAATTGATCCTGAGTGACTAACTGATATGAAAATGGTTGAGTAATTTTTGTATATACCGCACTGTAATTAATTTTTCTTTAATAAACTCGATATTTCAATTGATTTGTACTCACTCAAAATCTAGTTCTTTTTCCATAATACATTTCCATCAAAATACAGTATAGCATATATATTCAAACTTTATAAAATTTTCATTTTTTGACAAGGTAACACAATTTTCTCCCAAATTATATTAAAGAACTCATATTGTCAATTTTCAATTAAAGTGATGTCTTTCATCCAAAACTTCTTATAAAAATTTCCTATACTCATAAAATAACCCATGAGGCTATTTCTCTACTATAATCATATTATAAAACCATTTTCATACATATTACATCATTTTGACTATTGTAAAACATTCTACCATGCATAATTTTTCTTTCCAACAATGAATATTTTTCTTTATATTTCAACACGAGTTCTAGCCATTTATATAAATCACAATATCAATTCAACATATCAAGACACAATTAAAATGAGATACCAATCAAAATAATGCAATTAAATTCTACATTAACTAGCATGCAATTTTTACTCCTAAATTAGAAAGAATTTTAGAAACACCCACCCAAAGTTGAAGAATTTTAACAAGCAATAATTCCCCTTCGAAGAGCTCCAAAATCCCAATCGGCCTCCTCGAAATCCGCGCACCAAGAGAAACACTCCACCTCCATTTCGGCAAGCAACAGTGAAGGCACTCCATTTTCGGCCAAGCACAGGAAACCCTCGTCTCATTTATATGTATATATCTATATTTACATGAATATATATACATATATGCTAAAGAGGGTATAGGGTATATGTGTATGGGGGTAGGTGGAGTAGCACAGAGGACATGTGCTGGTTGGATGGGAGTTCGGAAATGATAGGAAGAAGGAAAGAAAGATGAGGAGAGAATGAAAGTAGGTATAAGTGTATCTATATATATATACACACACACACACACATTGTATGATGAGAATGAGTGGAGAAAGAAAAGAGTTTGCTGGACATTGATGATGGACTGGTTTTGGATGGTGACAGGGGAGAAGGAATTAGGAGAAAGGTAGGGGTGTGGGGTATTTTATAGAAGATTATGTGATGGTTATAATAACTACCCCCCACAACTCCACCAACTCCACTCCTACAATTCAAAATTGTGTACTTCCCTCCATCTAAAAAAGGCAACCGAGCACTCTCTTCTACAAGTACAACACATGCATTGCACTTGCACACACTTCACACAATTGATTATTTTTATTTTTAAATTAAAACATAATATATATATATATATATATATATATATATATATATATATATATATATATATATATATATATATATATATAATATGTATGCAAAAATTAGTTTAATTAAAAATTATAGTTTTTCATGCATGAACAAAATAAACACACACACATACTTCATGAAATTTTATTTTAAAAGAATACGCCTAAATACGTGCACCGCAAACACGTACGTCGCACATAAAAATATTAAAATACGAACCAACTTTATCAACGGAAAAATATTTATAAATAATCGGAATACAATATAAGAAAAATATATTTAATATACGCATCCGATAATGTATTCAATACGTACACAGAAAAAACATGTGCATTGCACGTATAAAAATATTTAAATAAAAACGAAAGAAAAATAAATTTCCGTTTATAAAAAAAATTGAATACATAAAATAAATAATTGTAACACATAAAAAATATTACACGTAACGTTGAAAAAATACATAATCGATACGTGTGCATCGATAATCCGTAAAAAGCACGTAAAAATACAGAGATTGAAATTTAATATTTGAGTTGACTCAATTAGGATTTTAAGAATACGAAAAATGCATAAATAGTCGAAATCCAAAATACGTAGTAAAACACGTGCGTAACATACGAGGGCAAAATTATCATTTTCAATTTTGCGGGGTGTTACAATCATCTTTGGAGATAATAGCACTGGTCAAACCATTGGTAAAGGTAAAATAAACTTTGGTTCTTCATGCTCTATTGAAGATGTTCTATTGGTAAGAGGTTTGAAACACAATTTACTTAGTGTCAGTCAATTATGTGACAAAAGTTATACTGTTACTTTTGATAAAAATGCTTGCACTGTACTAGATAACAATAAATCTTGTTTACTTCTCGCTAACAGATGTAACAATATATATGTTATAAACTCTAATGAATTAGAAGAGGAAAATATGATATGCTTTGTTGCTAGAAATGAGGATAGTTGGTTATGGCATCGGAGACTTGGACACACAGCCATGGATTATCTCAACAAACTTGTAACCAAGGAGCTTGTGAGGGGGATCCCTAAAATCAAATTTGAGAAAGATAAACCTTGTGAGTCGTGCCAATTCGGTAAGCAACTAAAAGTTCTCACAAGCCCAAGAAAATGGTATCAACTTCTAGACCCCTTGAACTCTTGCACATGGATCTATTTGGACCATCACGAACACGTAGTAATGGAGGTGCACGATATGCCATTGTGATTGTTGATGATTATAGTAGATTTACTTGAGTTTCTTTTTTGTCACAAAAAGATAAAACATTGTATGTTTTTCAAAAATTCTGTCGTCGAGTGGAAAATGAGAAAAACCTCACCATTGTTACTATCCGTAATGATCATGGTGGAAAATTTCAAAACGAACTCTTCACATCATTCTGTGACAAAAAGGGAATAAAACATGAGTTCGCTTGTCCACGCACTCCCCAACAAAATGGAATTGTTGAAAGGAAAAAATCGATCTCTTCAAGAAATAGCCCGAACCATGCTTAGTGAAAAAGATTTATCTAAATTATTTTGGGCAGAGGCTGTCAATATAGCATGTTATACAATTAACTAAGTAATCATTAGGAAATATCCTGAGAAAACACCTTTTGAACAATATTATGGCAAAATTCCCAACTTAAGTTGCTTTCGCGTCTTTGGGTGTAAATTGTTTATTTTAAATACTCTTGATAATTTGGAAAAATTTGATCGTAAAAATAATGAAGGCGTATTCTTAGGATATTCCTTAAGTAGCAAGGCATATCGTGTGTTTAATAAAAGAAGATGCACCATTCAAGAATACATTAATGTTATATTTGATGAAACTAATCCTTACACCAAAGAAATATTGCATGTTGTTGATAATGATGAGACAGGGGTTCGTGTTGAAAAGAAACATGTACACATTGACCAAAAACTAAATATGGATTCTCAAAATAATAAGCCTTCTCAAAATGAAAACGCTTCCAAATCCCAAACAGACGAAATACCTACACAACTAATTGATGCCATGGAAGATGATCATATACAACATCCACCTTCTACCAACGAAAGGCGCCCTGCATGGAAAATCATGTCTAGCCATCCACCAAATCTTATACGAAATGATATGTCGAAAGGGGTAACTACTCGCAGACAAGCTCAAAATTTCATGTGTTTTTCCGCTTTCGTCTCTATACTTGAACCGAAGAATATAAAGGATGCCTTGCAAGATAATGACTGGATCATTACAATGCAAGAAGAACTTAATCAATTCGAAAGGAATCAAGTATAGATACTTGTTCCTAGACCTCACAATAGGACCATACTTGGAACTAAGTGGGTGTTTAGGAACAACTTGGATGAATCCGACACTAATACTAGAAATAAGGCTCGTCTTGTTGCACAAGGTTATAACCAAAAAGAAGGTGTCAATTTTGATGAAACTTTTGTACCTGTTGCACGGCTTGAAGCCATTCGTATTTTACTTGCATTTGCTTCTTATATGGACTTTACTCTCTTTCAAATGGATGTCAAAATTTCTTTCTTAAATGGTTTTATTTCGGAAGAAGTATATGTTGCACAACCACCGGAATTTACTGATCCCACACACCCAAATCATGTATTCCGTCTTGATAAAGCTTTGTATGGTTTGAAGCAAGCTCTTTGTGCTTGGTATGAACGATTAAGTTCGTTTTTATTTCACATAGGCTTCTCTAAAGGGAAAGTAGGCACTATACTTTTTATAAAACATGTTTTCAAAGATATTTTAATCATTCAAATTTATGTTGATGATATTAAATTTGGATCTAATAATGAAAATCTTTGCAAGGAATTCTCAAAGCAAATGCAGGATGAGTTCGAAATGAGTTTGATGGGTGAACTAACTTATTTTCTTGGACTTCAAATACAACAAAGAAAGGATGGCATCTTCATAAATCAACCAAATATGCAAAGGAACTAGTTAAAAAGTTTGGGCTTGAAAATGCAAATGCTTAAAAAACACCTATGACAACTACTACTAAGCTTTCCAATGATGAATCTGGTAACAATGTTGATATTTCTACTTATCGTGGTATGATTGGTAATTTGCTTTATATTACTGCATCTTGGCCAGATATCATGTTTAGTGTATGTTTATGTGCACGTTTTCAATCGTGTCCCAAAGAATCGCACTTGGTTGCCGTTAAGCGTATCATTCGATACCTTAAAGGCACACCAAATACTGGCCTTTGGTACCCGAAAAAATAGAAACTTCTCTCTTGTAGGGTACTCTGATGCAGATTATGCCGGCAGATCAACAGACAGAAAAATACTAGTGGCACATGTCACTTCTTGGGAAACTGCCTTGTCTCATGGGCATCCAAGAAGAAGAATTATGTAACTCTCTTCACTGCGGAAGCCGAATATATTGTCGTCGGATCCTGCTGTGCGCATGTGTTATGGATGAAACACACTTTAGAGGACAACAATGTATTTTTTGATCATATTCCAATTACATGTGATAATACTTGTACTGTTCATATGACAAAGAATTTTGATAAGCATAGTCACACAAAACATATTGATATTCGGTATCACTTTATTAAAGACCATTTTCAAAAGAGAGATATTATTCTTGACTATGTTTTCACTGATTCTCAACTTGCTGATATTTTTACTAAGCCTTTAGATGAAAAACGATTTTATTTTTTGAAAGGAGAATTGAATGTTATTGACATTTCTGCTTAAAATTAGGTTTCGGTCGACTGGACGGTCGAATGTACGACTGTGAAGGTGTACAGTCGACTGGGCGGTCGACCGGCACGCTCTCGGTCTTTGTTTTTGTTTCTGCGAGTTTTTAAAAAATTGGACTTTAGTATTTGCGGTCGACCGTACGGTCGACCAGTTTGCTCTTTGTCTTTCGTTTATCATCAGATTTGTCTTTACAGGGTGTACGGTCGACCAGTTCGCTCTCGGGTTGGTTCTTTGTTTTATGAACTAAATTGATTTTTGCGGTCGACCGGCTTCTTCCCTGATTGCTTGTTTATAATATTTGCTATCTGCTATGAGTTTGGTTTCTTGAAATTTACTCTGTTTCTTTTGCTCTTTGCCACGTGTTTGTATTGGGAAAATCTCAAACCTATGAATTCATGAAGAGCGCTCACTATATATCAAAGAGTCTCGCGATCAACGGTATCATGTAAGAAGATTTTCCTTCTATTCTTTACAAAATATTCTATTCCCCAAATTAATCTCCTGTTTTGCTTATTGTATGGTACTTTATTTTACAATGGATTTAGGGGGAGTATGTTATACATTTAACTTATGCTATTTTTTCCCCCTCTTGGTGTGTTCCAAAAGGGGGGAGAATTTTTTATGAATATTTTTAACTAAAAGTTACTGAAAATAAATGTTTCTTCTTAAATGTTTTTTTCACTATATATCTTATATGAAACTCTGTATAACATGAAGTATTAAATTAAGGAGGGGTATTTACAAATCTTTATTAAATGCTCTATATCTATGAAAATCTGTGTTACATGAAGTATTAAATTAAGGGGGGGTATTTTTATGATTTATTATTTATTTTTATTTTCAACATTCAAAGGCATGTTTTGTTCACACCAAAAGGGAGAGATTGTTGACTCTTAGTTTGGTGTGCACAAAATTTGTCTATAAATACTAATAAGTTTAAGTTGAGTTGTTCAGATTTTCAGGCTCAAATAATATCAATAAGAGATTCAAGAAAGATTCAAGAATAGGCAAAGAAGGAAAGTAATAAAGAAAGATTACAAAATCAAACAAAAGAAGAAGTTATTCAAAAAGAGCACATGTTGATTAGTGCCCAAGAAAGCTATCAAAACCAGTTGTTGTTATTCCATATTTGTGAGATTTTATCTGTATTTGATTGATTGAAGATTGATTAGTATATGGTAAGAATATAAAGTGGATTCGTCATGAACAGCACGATTGCGGTCGACCACACTTCATGTTGGTCGACTGCACGTCATGTCGACTGCACATTATAGCAATATAATGAAACAGTCGATCATTCATCTTTCGACTTTTTGTTTAAAGATGAACGGTCGACTGTCCCTTAATTGCGGTCGACCATAACTTGTGATGTTCACTTTTTTTTTGGAATGTATCGTTTCTATTTTTGATAGATACGTCTCTCCATCTATATATTTGGAAGAACCCACTGTGTATTCCTCACCTATTACTTTGAAAAAAATCTTCTGAACTAATCTGTTCAACAATCAATTCGAGTGTGTGTGATAATTATTTGTTTTCTTCAGTCAGGATCATTAAAGATCTTGAGTTTTTCTTTTCTTCCACTTTGGTGAGATTGACGGGACTTGTGTTAGAAGTTCTGTGGGTGTAATAGGTCTATCGGCCTGAATCCGAGAATCACTGTATAAGGGTTTGAGTATAGCGGAATGTTTATGGTGGAGAATTGCTACAAGTAGGTGGTGTGGACGTAGACCTGGGGGTCGAACCACGTTATATCGCTGCGTCACTTGTGCTTGCTATGTTTGCATTTCTTATCTCTTCTAATTTACTTTGCAACTCAGTTTTAATTTTTCTTCATTTTTTAATTCTGCACAATCACCCTATTCACCCCCATAGGGTGATTTACATCTTAAAGCTCTCAGTGAGTAAAACGGTAAATTTCACTAGAACACATGCCTTTAAAAGGGAGTTGGGCCTCTTTCAAGCCCAACAACCCAAAACAGGCTTGCCATACTGGGTTGCCATAGTGGCCCAGAATGAAAGAGTTCATGATTATCTAAAATATCATTTTAAACTCATAATTATCCATAAGAGACGGTTTAAAAACCCTATCTCTTTATGAAGAGAAGATCAAGTCCTACCTCTATCTCCACGACTACTTTTATCTCTTCATGAAGAAAAAGTCAGTTAACTCTATCTTTTTATCAAGAGAAGAGTATCTGATTTTATCTCTTCATGAAAAAAAGAATAGCCAACCTTATCAAAACAGAAGGAAGTGGAGATAAATCAATATCTTGAAATCATGTCCCAAAGCGACTATAAATACCCCATGACCTCCACAGGAACTAGGTAATCAATATTTTGTCACTAAAAACTCTCATATATTACTGAGTTCTGACTTGAGCGGCGGAGGGTCTATCGTCAGGGTCAACCCCGGTGTTTCAGACTTTTACAGGTCAATCAGAATGATCGCCGCCGTTCCGATCAGATCCAACCGTTCAAACGAATCAGATTTGATAATCAAGATCAGTTTGCAGTAGTCAATATCGGCGAAAACTAAAATGTCAAAGAATTCGCAACATCTGTTTGCTCTCACACAGAAAATAGCAGCAACACTCAATGTATAACTATTAACATAACTTGAATTTTTATTTTTATTTTTAAAAACATTACTTGAATTTTAATGGGCTTGTAACTTTATACCAAAAATATCAGAAATTATTTAAAATTAAATTATAATACTCAAGAATTTGAGGTGATTTTAAAAATACAAAGAGCTCCAAAGCTTTTTATGTAAAAGGAGTGCTAAACTCGGGGTTATCTTCGCTTCTTTTAGCAACTCTGAGTTGAAAGAAGAAAAAAAAACCATGCTCAGTTTCCAAATATCACTGATTTTCACAGGCCATAATGCCTGACTGAGAACTCCAGCATCTGATGAGAAGGGCATATCATCTCCTTCACCCTTATCCCATTCCTGTATATTTTGAATGTAGGTACTGCCATCACATTTTCTGCCTTGCAAACGGCTGGGACTTCGTTCACATCCACCTGTAGTTTTCAACATTACCCAGAGGTTATTCGAAAATTTGAAGTAGTTTCATTTCAGGAATTGCGACGATTATTATTACCTTGAGGAAATGTACTGATGTGTATCGGTTACGCAAGATATCAACAAATGGGGTTAGTTCGACGCAATGCTGGTTGGTTTCTACCATGAAATGGACTAGACAGATTCCTGCATTGTTACAGATAGTTAGTTTCAGGGTTTACGTTAAAACTTATTTCTTTTGCAATTTGAGGGAAAACATAGAGGTGTGGGTTTAATACTTTAATTAGAATTCGGCCATAAGTTTAATATGATGTGAGAACATCTGAACATGGACGGGTAGCACTGATATCATTAATGAGTACCATAACAGAAAATGGCAATTCATTAAGAGGGCAGTACTAGGTATTGGTTGACCTACCAATTTAATGCTAATACAATGTAGGAAGCACAGGTATAGGAACATGGAGAAGATTCTTAGATTCTAAAAAGGAATAAGGAATCATTATTAGATTCCAATGCTCATTTTCTTGATAGGTAAATTTTGAATCATTAGTTGTTTTAGTTCATAATTTCGTCGATTTCTTCAGGAATAAAAAGCAGCATTGGAGAGAACGGAATCTGACCAGGTACGGTAATTGCTGAACGCAGCTGATCTAACCCGGTAATCACTTCAAGGTTGACACTGTCACTGATCTCCTCTCGTCTTAATTTCTTCAATGAAATTTGTGCTCGCGAGAGAGCTTCGGCCACATTAGCATCACCTGGAAGTTCATTGCTCAAAACCTCATAATCTCTCACCGAATCAGCCCATCTCTCGAGCTGCACCAAATTTGACATCAGTTCACGAAACATAACAACTACTTGAAACTAGTATTACATACAAAGACAGAAGATATATAATGTACCTTACTATTTGACTCTGCTCGCCTAAGAAGTGCTTTGGTGTAGTTTGGTTTGATCTTAAGTGCTTGATTACAATCCTCAATGGACCTCTCCCATTGGCCAAGCTTCGACCTACAAGCCGCTCTGTTACAGTAAAGAACAGGGTTTGAGGGATCATGCATAAGACCTTTCCCGTATTGTATACAAGCCTCGTCAAATTTGCCTAAATTGAAAAACTCGTTCCCTTGTGCTCGAGCTTTAGCAACTAGTCTCACATTACACAAAACCTTTGTAACTTCAGCATTTCTTGAATCTATCGCTTTGGCTTTCACTGCAGCTGAAACTGCATTCTCAAATCTATGAAATAAAATAAAATAAAATTCAATAAAACAACCTTGTACTTATCAATCAGTGAAATCAGTACACTCTTTAAGTTTGGAAAGCTCACCTTCCCAGTGCCATCTCAACTTGGGCGCAGACAATGTGCATAAAAGAATTGGAGAGCATGCCGAAGAATTTACTATGCAAAGATGGTGGAGATAAGTTGTCGAGTTTGATTGCTTTGGAAATGGCGGAGTTTGCCTCGTCGAGGTGATTGAGACGAAGGAAGGCTTCTGCTCTCGATGAAATTAACTGGAAGGAAGGCTTCATTAACGAAAAAAAAATACTAAAGAGCGAGACTAATAGCATGTATCATGAACATTTGGAATTTTACCAAAGAAGAAGAGTCAGCTCCTGCTTCAATTGCAGAATCAGCTTCTCTCAATGCACTTTTCCAGTCCTTGAACATTCGGGCATCGGCGAGCTTTGACAAATGACTCTCTAACGCTAGCAGCTTCTGTAGTTCTTTTGAATCAGAATGTTGTCCAGATAAGAGTAGCTGTTTCTGAGCATGCTCAACTAGGCCGAACCTGTACATAATTTCAAATGGGTAACATTCCTAGTTGCAACTATAAGCTACAAGAAATAAAAAACTGAAAATAGGTATGTTTTGAAACAATTCTGAAACACGACTATTGAAGAAAACTGAGAGACTGAGTGAGAGAGTGAGCCCAAATTGGCATGAAAAAGTTGTTCTGGCGGGGGTGGCCGATCAGTAGGACTAGATTTCGTTGTATTTTTGTTTATTGGTTGGGATGTATGAATTCCAGAACCCAGCCTGTTGGGATCTGAACTTCATAAGCCTTATTTTTTGCTGCTTGTTTTGTTAAACTTTTTAATGAAACACGGGAGGCAATTGCCAACCTTTTACTATAAAAAAAAAAAACTATTGAAGAAAACTCCCCCAAAAAAAAAAAAATTTCACCTGAGATAAAGTGAAGCCAGCCTCTGATGAGCTCTGAAAAACCCACTATCAAACCTCAGAGCCTCCCTACACTCCTCCACAGCCTCCCCAACCCTCCCCACAGCCGCCAGCGCTGCTGCCCTGTTAGTCCTATAAGCTGCATTCTCCGGAAACATCGATATCGCCTTCTCATACATTTTCAAAGCCTCCAAAAATTGTCCCTTCTTATACATCTCATTCCCCATCCCCTTCACCTCCTCTGCAGAATGCTCCAATGCTCCTCTCACTACACTCCCATGTCCATAATTCCCGGACCCGGAACGCATAATGGAGGAGGAGGAGCTCCTGATTTGTCCAACCCGGCCATTTCGACAAATGTTGCCAGTGGGTAGGATGGTGGGTGAGCTTGTGGCAGAATTGGAACGCTGGAGATTGCTACCGGAGAATATTCTCGGGGGAGCAGAGGAGGAGGAGGAGCCAGAGGAGGAGGAGGTGGTGGTGGGGGTGAGGTGGAGGTGGGTTTCGGGTTTGTCATACATTGTAGAGTAAAAAGAGAATGAGAAGAAGGATGATTCTTCTTCCTCTTCTTCTCTTCTTTGAGTTAATTTGTATCTGATGGTGGGTGGCTTGTATTTAAATCAAACTGTAAAGTTAGTTTGTTTGTTTATTTTGGAGGGGAAGAATGTGATGGCTTAGGATCAACACTTTTGATTGACTTTGGTGGAGGATTTATTTACAGTCGACTTGTGAATCTTAATCATACATTTTCTAGTCCGAGTCATATTAGTTACACCCTTAAAAATCAACCACACCCAATAATTGAATCTCATCTACACTGAATATTTTGGCAATACTGATCCCCATACCACCCCAATACCGAAATTTTGAAAATGATGTACAAAATTGAAACAAAGGGCTTGGAACAAATTTTCCATATATTTTGGGTACCATGGCCATCACATAATACAAAGTCTATAAAAGGAAAAAAAGAGTTATTCCTAAATGTGAAAGTAAATCTGTGTATCTCTATATTCTCTACAAGAGTAAAGTAAAGCAAAATTTTCAACAACCTTTTTTGTCTTAAAAAATTATAACAATTATGGAATGTAAAGATTGTATTAAAAAACTAATAGAGGGCTAATTAGTCATGATTTTGAAAATAATCAATGGCAAAAGTCACTCTTAGTGCAGGACTAAATTATGAAGCAACTGACCTTAAATAAGACAGATTCCATTACCAACTTTACTACCTAAAAGATGATGATGAGAGGCTGTAGATCTATGGATCATTCTAGTGTTTGAAAGCAAGGAATCAAATTACTGATTACTCATGTTTTGTTAACTAAAAAGTTTGGGGAAATATCTTGTACACATCTCATATGAAAAATTTCGACTAGCCTCTTTGACTTGTCTGAATGTTACAAAGATTCGTTGTTTTCTTATTAATGAAACTTTGTCGTGGCTTCACCATTTTCATTAAAAAATGAGAAGAATCAAAGTGGCTAACGGAAATTACAGTCAAATGAGGGGCTCACTTTACATTTTGCCTTAAAGGTTATCTTGATGCTGTATACCTTAATTAAAGCAGTGGACACCATGATGCAGATGAAGGTATGGGAAGGTAAAGTGTCCCATAAGGTATATGCATGTATCAGATCTTAAAATGTTATTTTTGGGGTTTAAACACTGTATATCGATCTACCAATACTTACTATATAAGGTTATAAACATGGCTCGATCTTTCTTTTACAGCTCACTAATTATACGGCGCAAATTTCATGTTGAAATACAAATATAATGTTGGTTCAGAAAACTATTCAAATAAATTTGCTTCAGAAGATCCAAATAAATCTCCATCTGAGCAGCTAATACATGCTAGCTAATTTCAGTTTTTGTGGAAGCTAATCTGTTTGCATTTCACTTTCGACAGTCTTGCTTAATGCAGACACAATCATTGCCTGCAGTATCAAATTATCCTTCAATTAGTAGACATATAGTACAATGCCTTATCTCTATTTGATTATCACACTCCACCTTGCTTTTCTTGCAACTTGGAGATCCCATTCTTGGCTAGTTAATTTTGTCACTGATTGAAAGCTGATATTTGCTAGTCCATCTCTGTGAATAAGTACACATTCTTCATTAACAATCCATTGATAATCAACAAAGTGAAGAATAAACTTCTCTAATGACAACTCACTATCTTCAAATCCACAGTGTCTTGAATCTTGATACAAAAGCATAGTCAGGATCTCATAAACTAATAGAAAAATCTTGCTTTAGTACTAAGTTTCATGAATTTCAATATATTAGAAAAGCTGACAAGTATATACCTTAGTGTACAATAATCCTAGCTAGAAACTCTTTTAAAATGTACAGGATGCTCCTAACTTGCTTATATATTCTGTTTCATTTCAAACAGTACAAAAAATGCCTGCGAAGCCTTGGATCGAAAAACTGTGGATGTGCCTTTACATGAACCCACCTCGTTGAAATTTGTTAACTAGGGTACATATCATAAAACGTTGAGGTGTAGGCGACATGGTGTTTCAAATTTTGGGAAGGTTATGCATTAATAACTAATTACTCACAGTTACCAAAAGAGTTATCCACGTGAAGAAAAGGAGCAGAGAATGTTCAGGACCAAGGAATGCCCAAAACTTTCTCCTAGGAATAGATCAATGCTGTATGATTGTATAAGCTGTCACACATGGAATATTGGAGTGAGAAGAATGATAAGGGCACGTGAAAGGGGTTGATCTAGCACGTGACCCACATGGCAGTAGGAAGAAATGAGATGAGATGATGAAGCCATGGCAGAGCTGGAGAGCTTGTGAATGGATAAGGTCCCTATTATGTGTATGCATTAATGGGGTCTGTGCACTCCTACTAGTCATTTGTACTGTTCATGCATTTTCTCTCCACCAGTGACATTATTAGTTGGACAATTGTGCTCACAAGACGGGAATGACTTCTTGATCAGGATGAATATACTGACTTTTTTTTTCTCGCTAATACTGAGAGAGTTGAAACTTGAAAGACTTAAAACTAATCGTTTTGACGTTGATCTAGGGGTGGCATCAGGCCGGTTTGGTCCGGAACCGGACCGGCTCGACCCGGTCCGTACCGAAACCGGGCCAATCCAACCCAAAACCGTTTGGGAGCCCGGGTTTTGTCGGGCCCCACTTTTTGCTCAAAAGGCCGCAACAGGCCCAGCCCGCGAGAGGCCTGGCCCGGCTCGAACCAGGACCGGGTTGAACCAGCCCGGTCTGGTCTGGGTCGAACCGCAGGCCAACCGTTGTGGAATGTTTTTTTCTGAATTAAAAAAGATTTTAATAATTACCAAGAATACCCCCCCAACGGATCTATACTAGCTAGTTGGGGGGGGGGGGAGGGGGGGGGGGGGGTATTTGGAAAATCTGAATAAATACATAATCTATATATAAGCTCATTTCATTCGTTTCTTCTCGTTACAAATTCACTCAACTCTCTCTATTCTCTCTCAATCCTCTCTCAACAAATTAACAACAACAACAACTTCAACAACATCAACAATAAGAATTGCAAGAATTGACATTAACAACAAGCTCTCAATACTCTCTACTCTCATTCTTCAAACATACATTATACACCCATACGGTATTTTTGTATTTAATTTGTTTAATTTTTAGAATTTTCATTATTCTCATATCTTTCTTATATAAAGTTTTTGCTATTGGTTTTGATAAGACCTCTAATAATACTATGACAATTACTAGTTTGAAAATTACTTTAAATCCGATAGAGCCCGATATTTTTCATGTTAGGTGTGTGTTACCGCTAATTCTGGTGTGGGGGTAAACAGATAGAATTTGTGGGTTCGTAGAAAAACCTGAATAGCAGATCCGAACCTGTTCGTCTGAGTTGGGCTGCTGACTCCCGCCGTACACCTGCAAGGAAAGTGCAAAACACCGGGGTTGATCCCGGCGACGCACCCTCCGACGCTCTTGTCAGTAACCAGAAGAGATTAAGAAAGAGCTTAAGCAGGTAAAAGAGTGATTAACCTGTAACAGTGGTAGGTGGGGGGTATTTATAGTCGTCGTTGGGATCAGATTAGGAATGTGATTCCTGTGATCTGATAAGGCATAAAATCCTCGTAATCAGATTAGGAATGTAATCCCTTAATTTCCGGTGAGAGGATAACTGCAAATCAGGCCCGTTGATTTAGTCAAATCAGTGACCCTGATCTCCTCTTGCTGGTCTGGGTTTGTATCGAGTTGGGACCCGTACCCAGTTGAGGTGGATCCGTTCGCGGGTTGTTGGATCTGTGAGAAGGAGACCCAGTACCCGCTTCGGACCCGTTAGTAGGTGAAATTACCGTTTTACCCCTGAGCTTTATGATTCATCTCCGATGTGAACGATCCCGATTTAATCCTATTTTTAGCCATATCATGAGCCCCCCACTCCTAGAGACTGAGTTTTTCAGTCTTTGAGGAGTAGTTTTACTGTTCTAATGGCGTACGGGATTTTATCGGTGTTCTTTAAGGGAGTTTTGCATCTTGCTCGGGGTGTAACGGTATTATTCTGGGCTTGTAAAATGCCCAAAAATATTCTCAGAATTTTCTGGATTTTTGGTGATTTTTTCAGATTTTTCTGAATTTTTTCTCATTTTTTTGAATTTTTTATTCATTTTCCGAATTAAATAATTAATTATCGAAAATATTAAATAATTATTCTAATTAAATAATTATATTTTTCAGAATTTAAAATAATTTTTCAGAATTTATAATTATTTTTAGAATTTTTATTTAATTTTTTCCGATTTTTTAAATATTTTTTCGGATTTTTTAAATAAAAAAACAATTAAATAAATTAATTAATTAAATTAAATAATACCTGACACGTGGCACGATCTGTGCCGTCGGATCCCGGGACACGTGGCGCGATCTGTACCGTCGGATCCCTGCGCGAATCTC
The DNA here is from genome assembly GCA_017893485.1 of Hemerocallis citrina. NCBI lineage: Eukaryota > Viridiplantae > Streptophyta > Magnoliopsida > Asparagales > Asphodelaceae > Hemerocallis > Hemerocallis citrina. The sequence continues at coordinate 197,460,090 of CM030368.1, read as the reverse complement.
GAGGAGACGCGCTTTTCGAAAAATCGTTATCTTGTCGTTTAGCGCGCGTGGCGCGATCTGGATCGTCCATCACCAGAAGCGCGAATTTCTGGAAGATCCAACGGTCGTAGTCGTTCGGCTGGATTTTTTCTCCAATTTTCAGATCGGATTGGTACTTGTTCGGCAGTCGACCGAGAGGTAACTTCGACCATTGGTGTGAGGCCACGTGGCAATGCCACGTGGCAAAAAATGTAATATTTTTTTTTTCTCTCTCTCCGCGCTGTCTCCATATGTTCTTCTTTTTCTTCTTTCCTCTGTTCTTCTTCGTCTTCGAATTCCCGCCTTGCCCCCTTCCCCTTTCCGACTTCACGTGGCGAGAAGCTCGGCGATGAATGAGAGGAGCTCGACGGCGGTGGAGAGCTTCGGAATGGAACTCGGAGCTCGGAGTTGGGGAGAGATCGAGCTTGCAAAGTCGGCGAGGGTGGAGCTCCGGGAGGTCTGCCATGGGTTGATCGATAGTGGCGTCGGAGCTCGGCGAGGAAGTCGCAGAGCTCGAAGGTGGAGTTGTCCGGAGCTCGGAGGTGGGCTCGGAGCGTTGGAGGAGTGGAGCTTGGCGCGAAGTCGTTCGGAGCTCGTTGACGAGAGCTCGACGATGGAAGGGGTGAGGTCGACGAAGGCGGTGACGAGCTTGGTCGAGGCTCAGCGCTGGAGCTCGTCGGAGCGTGATCTCAGCGGAGGCGAATGAGACGGAGCTCGTCAATGGAGCTCGTCTGAGGTGATGGAGGAGTCCAACCATGGTGGAGCTTGGTCGTGAGTATGAGCTCGGAGCTCGTTAATGGCGGTGGTGAGCTTGCTGAGTTGACGAAGGCGGGTGCTGGAGCTCGATCATGGCGAAGCATGGATATTGGAGGTTGCCGATGAGGGAGCTCAACATGGGAGATGATGGAGGTCGGCGTTGGCCTCAACCTTGGCGAGCTCGACGGAGGGTGAGCTCGGAGTTGGGTTCTCGGCGAAGGGAAGAGCTCGGCGACGCGAGCTTGGTGATGCACCGCTCGTCGAGGAGGAGAACGCAACGTTGGGGCTTTTGGCGCCGAAAACTGAAGGAGAAGAAGGTGACGAACTGTGGTTTTGTTTGGTTTTTGCTTGGGTTTTGGCACCAGGAGTATTGGAGAAGGAGATGGGAAGGGGTTCGGGTCGGATCCCCTTAACGGGTCCGAACCCGGCCCCTTGTCGCCCTTTTTTTTGGCGCCTTGTTCAGCGAATCCGAGCACGGATTTTGAGGCAATTTTTGGCCACTTTGCAGCTCGGTATGGCAGTAGCTCGGATGGTAGATCCGAGCTGCGTGGCTCGATCTGAGCCGTTGGATGGTGGCACAAATCTTGAGATGGGCTCAATTCCCAAGAAAATGCTATCTTGTCGTTTAGCGACGTTGGCAAGATCTGGGCCGTTGGATGATGGCACGAATCTCGAGACAGCTCAGTTCCCAAGAAAATGCTATCTTGTCGTTTAGCGACGCTGGCAAGATCTGGGCCGTCTGATCGAGATCTTGCACGAATGTTGAGGAGAAAGTGAGTTTTCTCCGTTTGCAGGATCGGAAAGGCACTTGCTCGGTTAGCCGACCGGGCTCTTTGATGTTGGGGCTCGGATGGGAAGAGCTCGGATTCTTGCTCGGATGGGAAGAGCTCGGATGGGAAGAGCTCGGATTCTTGCTCGGATGGGAAGAGCTCGGATGGGAAGAGCTCGGATAGGAAGAGTTCGGATTCTTGCTCGGATGGGAAGAGCTCGGATGGGAAGAGCTCGGATGGGAAGGGTTCGGTTCGGATTTCTCCCTCGTGCGAGTGGCTCGGCTCGGATTTCCGAGCTATTCGGCACAGCTGCATTGAGATCCACTTTCCCGGTGCTACGGAGGTCCGATCGGGACGTGCGACCCCTCGTTTCGAAGCTAGTTCGAAGATCTATAACTTCTCTTTAGGAGTGGGATGAAGATTCACCCTCCTTCATGGTCAAAATAGCCCCGCAAGATGCTTGTCTTCATGAAGTTGATAAGTACTTTGGTCTTGGGGATTTTGGAAGAGGAGCTCCACTCCTAGGGGCGGAGAAGATGTGCTAGGAAGACCCTTGTGCTTGGAAGACCCTTGGGCTAGGAAGACCCTTGTAAGGTGTGCTAGGAAGGCCCTTGTGCTGGAAAGACCCTTGGGCTAGGAAGACCCTTGGGGCGAAGAAGAGGCGCGAGTGGGTCGGATCGCTAGTCGCTCGGCTAGGAATACTGAGCGACGTGGAGCGATCTGAGCCGCTGGATCTCAGCGCGGATCTCGAGGTGGGCACAGTTTCCAAGAAAACACTATCTTGTCGTTTAGCGACGCTGGCAAGATCTGGGCCGTTGGATGATGGCACGAATCTCGAGACGGCTCAGTTCCCAAGAAAACGCTATCTTGTCGTTTAGCGACGCTGGCAAGATCTGGGCCGTCTGATCGAGATCTTGCACGAATGTTGAGGAGAAAGTGAGTTTTCTCCGTTTGCAGGATCGGAAAGGAACTTGCTCGGCAGCCGACCGGGCTCTTTGATGTTGGGGTCGGATCGGCACTTGCTCGGCATTCGAGCGGATGGAAGAGCTCGGCTCTGGAAGAGAGCCATTTGTGAGACGAGTGTGAGGAGGGACTCTATGAGAGAGTTGTGCTCCAAACTCGTCGATAAGAGGTCCGCTTCGGGGATGAGCGGAGCGACGAGCTCAGCTTTGGAAGAGAGCTATTTGTGAGACGAGTGTGAGGAGGGACTCTATGAGAGAGTTGTGCTCCAAACTCGTGGAGAAGAGGTCCGCTTCGGGGATGAGCGGAGCGAAGAGCTCAGCTCTGGAAGAGAGCTATTTGTGAGACGAGTTTGAGGAGCAACTTTAGGAGAGAGTTGTGAGCTCCGAACTCGTGGAGAAGAGGTCCGCTTCGGCGGCGAGCGGAGGGAAGAGCTTGGCTCTGGAAGAGAGCCATTTGTGAGGTGAGTTTGAGGAGCAACTCTTGGAGAGAGTTTTGAGCTCCGAACTCGTTTAGAAGAGGTCCGCTTCGGGGATGAGCGGAGCGAAGAGCTCAGCTCTGGAAGAGAGCCGTTTGTGAGGTGAGTTTGAGGAGCAACTCTAGGGGAGAGTCGTAGCTCCGAACTCGTTGATAAGGGGTCCGCTTCGGCGGCGAGCGGAGGGAAGAGCTCGGCTCTGGAAGAGAGCCATTTGTGAGATGAGTTTGAGGAGCAACTCTAGGGGAGAGTTGTAGCTCCGAACTCGTTGATAAGGGGTCCGCTTCGGCGGTGAGCGGAGTGAAGAGCTCGGCTCTGGAAGAGAGCCATTTGTGAGGTGAGTTTGAGGAGCAACTCTAGGGGAGAGTTGTGCTCCAAACTCGTCGAGAAGAGGTCCGCTTCGGGGATGAGCGGAGCGACGAGCTCAGCTCTGGAAGAGAGCTATTTGTGAGACGAGTGTGAGGAGGGGCTCTATGAGAGAGTTGTGCTCCAAACTCGTGGAGAAGAGGTCCGCTTCGGGGATGAGCGGAGCGAAGAGCTCAGCTCTGGAAGAGAGCTATTTGTGAGACGAGTTTGAGGAGCAACTCTAGGAGAGAGTTGTGAGCTCCGAACTCGTGGAGAAGAGGTCCGCTTCGGCGGCGAGCGGAGGGAAGAGCTCGGCTCTGGAAGAGAGCCATTTGTGAGGTGAGTTTGAGGAGCAACTCTTGGAGAGAGTTTTGAGCTCCGAACTCGTTTAGAAGAGGTCCGCTTCGGGGATGAGCGGAGCGAAGAGCTCAGCTCTGGAAGAGAGCCGTTTGTGAGGTGAGTTTGAGGAGCAACTCTAGGGGAGAGTCGTAGCTCCGAACTCGTTGATAAGGGGTCCGCTTCGGCGGTAAGCGGAGGGAAGAGCTCGGCTCTGGAAGAGAGCCATTTGTGAGATGAGTTTGAGGAGCAACTCTAGGGGAGAGTTGTAGCTCCGAACTCGTTGATAACGGGTCCACTTCGGCGGTGAGCGGAGTGAAGAGCTCGGCTCTGGAAGAGAGCCATTTGTGAGGTGAGTTTGAGGAGCAACTCTAGGGGAGAGTCGTAGCTCCGAACTCGTTGATAAGGGGTCCGCTTCGGCGGCGAGCGGAGGGAAGAGCTCGGCTCTGGAAGAGAGCCATTTGTGAGATGAGTTTGAGGAGCAACTCTATGAGAGAGTTGTGCTCCAAACTCGTGGAGAAGAGGTCCGCTTCGGGGATGAGCGGAGCGAAGAGCTCAGCTCTGGAAGAGAGCTATTTGTGAGACGAGTTTGAGGAGCAACTCTAGGAGAGAGTTGTGAGCTCCGAACTCGTGGAGAAGAGGTCCGCTTCGGCGGCGAGCGGAGGAAAGAGCTCGGCTCTGGAAGAGAGCCATTTGTGAGGTGAGTTTGAGGAGCAACTCTTGGAAAGAGTTTTGAGCTCCGAACTCGTTTAGAAGAGGTCCGCTTCGGGGATGAGCGGAGCGAAGAGCTCAGCTCTGGAAGAGAGCCGTTTGTGAGGTGAGTTTGAGGAGCAACTCTAGGGGAGAGTCGTAGCTCCGAACTCGTTGATAAGGGGTCCGCTTCGGCGGCGAGTGGAGGGAAGAGCTCGGCTCTGGAAGAGATCCATTTGTGAGATGAGTTTGAGGAGCAACTCTAGGGGAGAGTTGTAGCTCCGAACTCGTTGATAAGGGGTCCGCTTCGGCGGTGAGCGGAGTGAAGAGCTCGGCTCTGGAAGAGAGCCATTTGTGAGGTGAGTTTGAGGAGCAACTCTAGGGGAGAGTCGTAGCTCCGAACTCGTTGATAAGGGGTCCGCTTCGGCGGCGAGCAGAGGGAAGAGCTCGGCTCTGGAAGAGAGCCATTTGTAAGATGAGTTTGAGGAGCAACTCTAGGGGAGAGTTGTAGCTCCGAACTCGTTGATAAGGGGTCCGCTTCGGCGGTGAGCGGAGTGAAGAGCTCGGCTCTGGAAGAGAGCCATTTGTGAGACGAGTGTGAGGAGCAACTCTAGGGGAGAGCTGTAGCTCCGAACTCGCTGCTTATGTGAAAGAATCAACAGTAGTGGGAGCAATTCCGAATGGCGAACCACTTCTAACCCGCTGAAGAGCAGGTTATTTGAAGCAGAATCGAGCCAAGTGTTGGACTCCGAACCATCGGTAGAGATAGTCAACGGTTGTGGGAGCAATTCCGAATGGCGAACCACTTCTAACCCGCTGAAGAGCAGGTTATTTGAAGAGGAATCGAGCCAAGTGTTGGACTCCGAACCATCGGTAGAGGTAGTCAACGGTTGTGGGAGCAATTCCGAATGGTGAACCACTTCTAACCCACTGAAAAGCAAGTTATTTGAAGAGGAATCGAGCCAAGTGTTGGACTCCGAACTCGTTGTGAAGAGCTTAGTAAGTTGCGGGAGCAGCCATGTAGAAGAAGCTGGACTCCGAACTCACCATTCAGCGAGTCATGACTTGGAGAGGTATAGATGAAGCAAGAGCAACAATTTCCAATGAAAAAACGTAAAGTTTTATTGAAATAAACTAAGTGGCTGCTTCAATATGGCGAGCCCTTATTACATGCTATTGGCCGGATTACAAGCATCGGCCTTATTAGAAATCAAGATCCTGCTTCTATGATAAGGCGAAGACCTCTTGGGAAGAGCCGGGAGGTTCTGAGTCTTAGAGCTCGGCGGGCCCTTCGGTTCGTTTGTTGGCTCCTCAGGGAGGAAGCTTGGCCCCCTCTTTCTGGACGAACTTGGTCAGGTGCCCCCGCTGTATGAGTTCTTCGATCTCTTCCTTCAGAGCCCGACAATTATCCGTGTCGTGGCCGTGGTCCCTGTGAAAGCGGCACCACTTATCCTTGTCCCTCTTCTTTCCAGGTGTGTTCATTCTCGGGGGAGCACGGAGGAGCCCTTCCTTGTCCACCTCCATAAGAACTTCTGATATATTGGCAACGAGGGGGGTGAACTTCTCAAACCGAGGAGTCGGGCGGCGCTGGCCATTGCCGTCCTTCTGAAGCTTCTTAGCCTCTTCTTCTTCGGTCAGCTTTCGTTTCGTCCCTGAGGTAGACCCTCCGAAGCTTGGAAGGTAAGCGACCTCTTCGGCACGAATGTACTTATCACACCTGAGAAGGAGGTCGGCAAAGTTCTGTGGATGCTTCTTAGCAAGAGAGGAGCGGAGGCTGGAATTGAAGACGTTGGATTGGAAGGCGGCTGTTGCGACGGAATGGTCGAGGGAGGCTATGGACCTGACCTCCGCAGTGAACCTCTTCACATAGTCTCTCAGCTTCTCTCCCTTCTCCTGGCGGAGCTGGAGTAATGAGAGGCTGGTCTTTTCTGTGCATCTACTACTCATGAAGTGGGTGATGAAGAGGGTCTCGAATTGCTCGAAGGAGAAGATGGAAGAGGGAGCAAGGCGGGAGTACCATTCCCTAACCTGGTGGATAAGCATGAGGGTCTTGAAGCTTTCGATGTGGTCCACGGGGTCCGACTCCCCCGAGTAAGTTTCGAACTTTGGGGGTTCGAATCCTCTTGGGATAGGAGCTTCCATGATGGTTCGGGAGAAAGGGGGTCTGCTAGGACGGATGGTTCTACTGTTCGACCCCTCCCCCTCGTCCATCCGACCGATTTGCCTCTCCACCTCATGGAGACGGCGGTATAGGGCATCGTCCCTCCCGCGGTAGTCGAACGAGCCTCTGGACTCGTCTTCGTAGGAGGGAGAGCCGGGGCTACGACGATGGTCGTCCCGGGAGCGGCGAGGGCTAAGATCATGCTGCCGGTGGTTAGGAGCTGGCGGAGGAGAGGCGGACCTACGGCGAGGACTGGGAACCTATTGGGGCGAAGGAACCTTTTGGGCTTCATTGTTGTTGGGTCGGAGGTTAAGAGCCTGCAACACCGTTGCTTGAAACTGCAGGAACTCGGCGCGAGTGATGGGCGCCTCATTGTTCCTCGGCTTATGCCGACCGGTAGGAGAGTGGCGCCTCCTCCTATAATGCCCGGGTGACTCTCTTCGCCCTCTCTTGGTAGGAGACCTTCTACGCTCGCGGTGGTGAGGATTCCGCTCATCTGGACGTTGTAGGCGGGAGGCTCCCTCTCGGGATCGCTTTTCGTCCAGACGGTGGCGGAGATCCTCATCCTTCTGCCGGTTGAGGATAGTATTTTGGAGGTCAGGGGCCTGAGGACTATGGGATGCGTAAGAGTCTGTAGAGGCGTTGTGTACCGATATGTGGTCTTGATGGAGAGGTTGTTTTTGCTTCCGTGGATCGGGACCGTTTGGGGATTGCTGGTTCGGAAGAGGAGGTGGGTCTTACTGGACACGGTCCTTGACGGGCGGAGGGAGCCGCCCCAGTTGTTGAGAGGGGTTGACAGGGACTTCTTGCCGGTCCGCGGAGTTGGGTGCACGATTGGACCCTCTAGATCTGACCTTTCTGGGAGGCATGGCTGGAGAAGAGCTAGTCGACGAGGAAGAGGCGGAGGCTATTCGTATGGTTTTTCCCACAGACGGCGCCAGTCTGTTACTGCTAATTCTGGTGTGGGGGTAAACAGATAGAATTTGTGGGTTCGTGGAAAAACCTGAATAGCAGATCCGAACCTGTTCGTCTGAGTTGGGCTGCTGACTCCCGCCGTACACCTGCAAAGAAAGTGCGAAACATCGGGGTTGATCCTGGCGACGCACCCTCCGACGCTCTTGTCAGTAACCAGAAGAGATTAAGAAAGAGCTTAAGCAGGTAAAAGAGTGATTAACCTGTAACAGTGGTAGGTGGGGGGTATTTATAGTCGCCGTTGGGATCAGATTAGGAATGTGATTCCTGTGATCTGATAAGGCATAAAATCCTCGTAATCAGATTAGGAATGTAATCCCTTAATTCCTGGTGAGAGGATAACTGCAAATCAGGCCCGTTGATTTAGTCAAATCAGTGACCCTGATCTCCTCTTGCTGGTCTGGGTTTGTATCGGGTCGGGACCCGTACCCAGTTGAGGTGGATCCGTTCGCGGGTTGTTGGATCTGTGAGAAGGAGACCCAGTACCCACTTCGGACCCGTTAGTAGGTGAAATTACCGTTTTACCCCTGAGCTTTCAGATTCATCTCCGGTGTGAACGGTCCCGATTTAATCCTATTTTTAGCCATATCAGTGTGCTTGTCACATTTTAAAGTTGTTGCTTATTTCGGTGTGGGAGCAAACAGATAGTGGGTTAATAAATGAAGGACACTACTAAAAGTCAAACCTACGACCTGACCGTTATAAACTGTTAGGGCTCCTGAGAATGAATCTGGATCATTGATTGACGTCATGTGATCTGAATTCGACGGTGGATGATGCGACCGACTGACCTGCAAAATGCCTGAAATGCCTGGGGGTGGCCCCGGCGACAGAACCTCCGACGCTCAAGTCAGAACCAGAAAGAGAGAGAGAGTAAGTGAGTGAAAAGTGGTGAATTGTTGATTACCTCGCGACTGAAGAGGGGGAGGGGTATTTATAGGCCTGAGAGACATTTGAAGAGATCGAATCGTGACCGTTGGATCTTTCATGTCCCCCCCCCCCCCCCCGAAGGGATAAGATATCCCTTTTAGGGGATATGAGATTTGACTCCTAGTTAGCATGGGCTGGGTGTCTCTATTAGTGGGCCTAATCTGTCACGTTTTATGGGCTTGGGAGAAGTCCATGTCTCGGAGTGGGCCCAGGCCTGTAAAATAGGCCTGTGATGGCTAATCTGCCTATAGACGCTTTGAGATCCGCACAGGGATCATACGGCTCTGATCTGCTACGATTTTTACCATCATCATAAGCCCTCCACTCCTGGAAGGCAATTTTCTTGGCTTTTGGAAAGTAATACGTCTTATTTTTAGAATCTGGCGAATAATCTTAGCAGTCGGAATGTTCAGAGATACCTGGAACTGATCTGTGGCTTCTGCAGGCAGTGAATAATTTCCTAAATTTTTCCATATTTTTTCTGATTTTTCCGAATTTTTTGGAATTTTCTGGGAATTTTCCATAGTTCTTCGGATTTCTCCGAATTTTATGGAATGTTCTACAATCTCAAAATCACTATTTCGAATTTTATAATTAATAAATTCAATTTTAATTATTTTTTTGAATTTTTAATTATTTTTCCGAATTAAAATAATTATTTTTTGAATTTTTTAAAATAATTTTTCGAATTAAAAATGATTTTTAATTAATTTTCTCATTTATCAGATATGGGCTCGCTTTTTAGAGCGATCTGAGGCACAGATCAGAGATGCGCTGATCTTGGCGCGATCTGAGTTGCCCATCAGGTCGCAGCGCGCGCGTCGAGGGGATCCGATGGCTATGATCTGCCTGGCTGTGATAGGGAGCGACGTGGCCAGATCAGAAGTGTTCATCAGGCGTCGACTCGCACGCTTAGTGAGATCGAACGGCGGAAAAGCGAGGAGAGCTCTAGGGAAGACGATGGGCGACGTGGGCGAATCTCATGCATCCATCTCATTTGAACTCGTATTTTGGGGAGATCCAAGGGCTGAAAACCGCTACGAGCGACCCCTTAGCTCAGCAGACCATGCCAAGCTATGAGCGATTTCTTCGACTTTTGGGGATCTCGTCGTGCTACTGTGCCGTAGTGTGGTGAGAGGTTGTCGTCGAGTTTGATCGAGCTACGGGATTGAGCTTTGTTCGAGACCCCGAAGCTCTGTTTCTCGCACAAACTTCGACTCCGAGGCTCCGTCAACCTATAGGAGTGTCAAATGAGCTCCTCTTGGTTGAGTTGTGGAGCTTGGAGTCCTCTCCGAGCTATGGAAGCTCTGAATTCGCCGAGCTATGATAGCTCGTTTCCGCCAAGCTATGGAGCTCGAGTTATCACCGAGGTATGGGGTTCGAGCTCTCGCTGAGCTATGGAGCTTGAGCTCACGCCGAGCTATGGGCGTAGTCACTTCGCCGAGCTATGAGGAGTTGACGCTTCCGCCGAGCTCTGGAGCTCGAGTTCTCGCTGAGCTATGGGGTTCGCTCGTCTCGCCGAGCTATGGAGACTTCGAAACTTCGCCGAGCTATGATAACTCGTTTTGCCGAGCTATGGAGGCTCCAAATTCGCCGAGCTATGATAGCTCGCTTCACCGAGCTATGGAGCTCTTGAAGCTTCGCCGAGCTATGGAGCTGTGGTGTGCTCTCGCCGACCTGTGGAGACGTCGAGCACTCGCCGACCTATGGAGATGACGAGCTTCGCCACTCCGCGGTCAAGAGCTTAGGGCGAGAGAGGTCGAGAACTTCAAAGTGGGTTTTTCGACGTAGAGGCGAATAAGTTTTTGGCGGGAAAATTTGAAGAAGAAGGAGAACAGGGAGAAGGAGTGGAGTGGAGCGGGTGCGATATTGGGTTTGGATCTGACCCGTTAACACCCTTAGTTGATTTTGGCTTTAGTTCGCGAGTTTAGGTTGCGAACCCGACCCGTTCCGAATTTATCCAATATCCAACCTCCTTTGTTTATGATACAATAAGTGTTTTTGTACATGCGCTTTTGCATTTTTGCAACTTTTTGAGCTTTTGGAGATTTGTGGAGATTTTTGAAGTTTTTTGGGCTTCGGTGTGCATATAAATTTTTATACATATATTTATTATCGTGTATATGCAACAACTCATATATATATGTGTAATTACTTATATGTGTATACCCAGCTTTTTACTCCATCACCGTGGATTGGTGGATCTTGTACGTATATCAATAGTTGTGCTAAGAGAGCTATTACAGACTTGCTGTTTGATCTCAACAAGTTGTTGTGGCATATTCGGGACAGAGTTGAACATTTTGAGCTTGTCGTTTGCGCCCGGCAAGCGTGTAGAGAACTCGGTGCTAGAGTTGGATGTTGCGCCTGCTGTTTGTGCCAAGCAAGCGTGTAGAGACAAATTTGAGATAGGGTTGATGTAGAAACTGCCGTTTGACCCCGGCGAGTTTCGAGATAACTCTGAGATAGAGCAGATATATAGCTTGCCGTTTGATCTCGGTGAGTTTGGAGATAACTTGGAGATAGAGTTGAACGTTCAAGCTTGTCGTTCGTGCCCGGCAAGTTTAGAGGGACAACTCTTTGACCGAGTTGACGTAGAGCTTGTTGTTTGTTCCCAACAAGCGTTGAGAGACGACTCAGAGATAGAGTTGAACGTTCAAGTTTGTCGTTTGCGCCCGGCAATTTTAGAGGGACAACTTTTTGACTTAGTTGACGTAGAACCTGCTGTTTGTTCCCAGCAAGTTTGGAGAGAACTCGATGGCAGAATTGAGTGTTGAACTTGCTGTTTGCACCCAGCAAGCGTGTAGAGGACTTTGTGATGGGGTTGGACATTGTACCTGCTGTTTGCACCCAGCAAGCGTGTGGAGATAACTCTTTGATTGAGTTGGTCCAGAAACTGTTGTTTGACTCTGACGAGTTTAGAGATAACTCTGAGATAGAGCTGATGTAGAAACTGTCGTTTGATTCCGGCGAGTTTGTAGGGGAGACTCCGTGATGAAGTTGATGTAGAAACTGTCGTTTGATCCCGACGAGTTTGTAGAGAGAGCTATGAGATGCACTTGAACTTGAACTTGTTGTTTGGCCCCGACAAGTTGTTAGTGGTGCTTGGGCGAGGAACAAGGCGTTGGACTTGTTATGGGGAGCCAATGAGCATAGAGTGGAACATTGAACTCATTGTTTGGAGCCAACGAGTTATGGATGGAGCTCAAGCATAAAGCAAGGCGTCGAACTCGTTGTTTGGAACCAACGAGCTATTTGGTAGAGCTTGAGTGAAGACCTAGGCATTGGACTCGTTGCGTGGAGCCAACAAGTTGTTGATGGAGCCTAGGCAGAGTGTGAAGCAATGAACCGTTTATTTGGGACCAACGAGTTTTTGATGGAGCTCAAGCGGAGAGCAGAGCGCTAAACTCATTGTTTGGGACGAACGAGTTGTTGATGGAGCTCAAGCGGCAAGCAGAGCACTGAACTTGTTATTTGGAACAAACGAATCGTTGATGGAGCTCACACGGTGAGCAGAGCGCTGAACTCGTTGTTTGGAACCAACGAGTTGTTGATGGAGGTCAAGCGGCGAGCAGAGCGCTGTACTCGTTGTTTGGGACAAACAAGTTCTTGATGGAGCTCAAGCGGCGAGCAGAGCGCTGAACTTGTTGTTTGGAACAAATGAGTCGTTGATGGAGCTCACGCAGTAAGCAGAGTGCTGAACACGTTGTTTGGGACCAACAAGTTATTGATAGAGCTCAAGCGGCGAGCACAGCGATGAACTCATTGTTTGGGACAAACAAGTTATTGATGGAGCTCAAGCGATGAGCAGAGTGCTGAACTCATTGTTTGGGACAAACGAGTTGTTGATGGAGCTCAAGCAGCGAGCAGAGCACTGAACTCGTTGTTTGGGACAAACGAGTTGTTGATGGAGCTCAAGCGACGAGCAGAGCACTGAACTCGTTGTTTGGGACAAACGAGTTGTTGATGGAACTCAAGCAGCGAGCAGACCGTTGAACTCGTTGTTTGAGACAAACGAGTTGTTGATGGAGCTCTAGCAGCGAGCAGAGCGTTGAGCTCGTTGTTTGGGACAAACGAGTTATTGATGGAGCTCAAGCGGTGAGCAGAGCATTGAACTCGTTGTTTGGGACCAACGAGTTGTTGATGGAGGTGAAGCAGCGAGCAGAGCACTGAACTTGTTGTTTGGGACAAATGAGTTGTCGATGGAGCTCAAGTGGAGAGCAGAGTGCTGAACTCATTGTTTGGGACCAACGAGTTGCTGATGGAGCTCAAGCGGCGAGCAGAGATCGGGGTGTTGGACCCATTGCTCGATGTTGATGAGTGGTTGGCCGGAGGAACTCAAGTGGCGTACGGAGCGCCAAACTCATTTTTAGAGTGGATGAGTTATGGATATTCTGAATCTTCTTAGTGTGGAAGTGAAGTCACTTGTGTTTATTCAGCGTTGAGATGATTCTATTCTTCTCTTCACTGACAAGTAGTTGTGTGCATCGAACGAGGTTCTCTGGGACACTGAGCTTGCTCTCCTTCATGGTACGCTGTGCTTGACGGAGTTAGAACTCTCCCATTTTCACGATGCTTCAAGCGAGACGGAGTTGGAGCCTGCTCAAGTGAAGGTGGTCAGATACATCTGGAGATTGCTCGTCTAAGGAAGACTTGTCTTCAATATTATCATCAATAGTTGAGGCGGCCCTATGGAGCTGTTAGCTGGTAGGAGGCCGGCGAGGGGTTTGGTTTCTTTTAGGTAGAGCATCTCTCCAGTGTGTATAACTGGAAGAACAGCTTTCATGACAGTTTGCTGTACAGTGTTCGCAGGATTTTTGGTAGCGATTCTTAGATGTGAATCGTGGAGTCATTGTAACTTTGCTGTTGTAATAAGTTGTAGTTTTTGGAATGAGAAGTCTTCTACATGCTGGTGTCTTGTCCTGTGATACATCATCTTGGGAGTTGGCTAGTCATATGAGCTGCTCTTGGGAGAGTTAGACTTTGGACTAGCCGTTTTGTATTTGCAAACATCTGTAGTGCTACTAGATCTGAACATATGTGTTGGTGATAGTTATGTAATTTGCGGGATTCAATTCACATGCATGACCCTGCTGTCATGGTTGAGGTGTCATCGACGGTTTCTCTGTCGCTAAATAACAGGGCCTCAGGTCTGTTGCATATAGCTTAGAGAGCTATCGATGGTGTATGACAAGGTTTAGCATTGCTCCATTTTAAACCTAGCTAGTTGTAGGGACAACTCTGAAGAAGAGTCGTTTTCCAAACTTGCTGTATGGGGCCTCTGACAGATTGTGAGAGTCACATCGAATGGAGAGTTGAACTCCAAGTGTTGCTTTTTACAAGTGTTGCTGGAGTAACTCTGATCCATGATTTTGGACCTCTTAATCTGTTGTTGAGCAAATTTAACTAGTTGCAGGAACAGATCGAATGGCGAGTTGAACTCTGATCGTGTGTAATTACATGTTGCGAGAGTAACTCTGAACCATGAACATGGATTCCGAACTTGTTAGTTTAAGTATTAACAGGTTGCGGGAGTAGCTCGAATGGCAGAGCGCACTCTAAACTTGCTTCTTTGCAAATTGACAGAGTCTCTTTTGAACCATGAACATGGACTCCGAACCGGTCATAAATGCGCTAACGGATTGCAGGAGGAGATTGAATGGCGAAGTGCACTGTGAACTTGCGTTATTGCAAGTTATCAGAGTCTTTGTCGAGCTATGGGTATGGACTCCAAATCCGTCTTACGGGGAGACTCGTAACGAGTGTTTGGTGCTGCTTAAGTGTATAAGTGTGGCACTCAACTCGTTATTCCAGAGCCTCCAAGGAAGTTCAGCTAGTTGCAGGAATAGATCTATCGGTGAGTTATGTTCTAAGCATGTGCGATTGCACACTATATACTCCCGAGTTCTGGATTCTGAACTTGCGTTGAGGAAAGCTTGTAACGAGTGCCTAGTGCCGCTTTAAATGTAAGTTGGGCATGTAGCTCGCTATTTGCTTTGATGAATTAGGTTGCAGGAGCAAATCGAATAGCGAAGCACTCTGAACTTGTTTCATTGTAAATTGTTGTAGTAACTTCGCACTATGGATGTGGGCTCCGAACCCGTCTCTTAGGAAGCTTTTAATGATTTTGGTGCCATTTTTGTGTACAAGTTTAGCACCCAACTCGTTGTACTTCACAAGATGTTCTACTTTCCAAGTCCCTGTTGATATCACCTTGCCCCCCTGGTCTTCAAGTTGTTGAGCCGTCAGGCGAACAACTTGGTAGACCTTGCTTGAACTTGCTTGTTTTGGAGAGAGCCCCCCATTGTTTTGCATAGTGAAAGAGGACTCTTTTGATGCACCAATGTGTTTAGGCATGATTATTTGTCTCCGTTGAATAAGTGGAGTGGCTTCGGGCGAGGGATTCAGGTTTATTATTGTATCATGATGAGAACTAGTTTGGACCTGGTGAAAGATGAGGTGTCAGGTTTGGAAGTTCTTGGTAGAGTTGGTTTTGGCAAAGGCTTCAAGCTCGTTTACAGTTTTTGAATTATTGTGACTATTTTTTTGCGGTGACTCTATGGCATCAAGGGCGAGAATGGAGCCCCCCCCCCCCCCAATTGTAGCAGTGTAGCATGCTCGTGCTGCCTGTTGGCTTTCTACAGCTTGGCCTACGCCAGTTGTTGTTGGGAACTTCATTTTCATGTGAAATGCGGAGGCAACTGCATGGAATGTCGCTAGGCCGGGACGGCCGAATATAGCATTGTATGCAGCTTTAACATCAATTACCATAAAGTCCAGTGCTTCTGTTTGAATAGAGGGGGCTTTTCATGCTGTTACGTCGAGTGCGACAATTTTCTCGACTTGGACAGGTGCACCAAAGGAGTCATGAAGTGTATAACAGGCTGGCTTGAGTCAGTCTTGAGAGAGCTTGAGAGCCTGACATGTGGCCATGAAGAGGATGTTTACTGAGCTGCCATTGTCCACCAGGATGCGGCGTACCTCATGATTTAGCATGCAAAGGATTATGACCAATGCGTTGCAATGAGGTGTTTGGACGTCTTCTAAGTCCTTGTCGGAGAAAGATATTGGGATTCCGGTGCGTCTGGCAGGCAGAATGTTATCTATGGAGTTGACTTTGCTGCCGAAAGCTTTGTGGAAGGAGTTTGAATCTTCCCCCTCGTGTCTTCATGAATGGGGTCGAGGACGGTCATGTGTTCAGAGTCTTGCGACTCGCATGACCTCTGCTGACGCTTATTAGCCCTTCGGAACGGAGGACTTTCGGTGTTGTTGTCTTTCTGAACGAAGTTGGAGAGATAGCCCCTGCGAATCAAGGCTTCCGGTTCTTCTTTAAGGGTTCGATAGTTGTAAGTAGTGTGTCCATGATCTCTGTGAAATGTGCACTACTTATTTTTGTCTCTTCTTCTGTTAGACGTTGACGTCGTGGGGGGAAGACGGATTATTCCGTCCTTCTCCACTTCCATGAGGATGGCTGATACGCTTGCATTGAGAGGAGTGAATTTGTCGAACCGTGATGCTAGAGTTAGACGGCGTGAACTTGCACTGTTTTTTTGAAACTTCCTGAGTTCTTCCTCGTTTGTGTTCTTCTGTTTGTTTTTGGAAGATGAATCATTCTTGCCTTGAGGATAGAGAGCTTCCTCGACCCTGATATACTTGTCACTCCTTTTCAGGAGCGCAGTGAAACTTTTGGGTAGCATTTTGGCGAGTGAGGCTTTCAGGTCTTTGTTAGTGACATTGTGGCGAAAGAGCTGCAGTTGCGACTGAAGTGTTCAAGGCAGAAATTAACCTTGCTTCAGTTGTTAAATCCTTGATGAAGTCCTTTGGCAGTTTTCCATCTTCTTGCTTCAGTTCTAGCAGGGAGACACTGGTTTTTTCAGTTCTCTGGCTAGTAACGAAGTGTACAATGAAGAGTTCCTTGAGCTGATCGAAAGAAAATGTGGATTCGGGTTTCAGACGTGAATACCATTTCCTAGCTGATCATTTCAGTGTAGCGGGAAATGTCCGACACATGAGTGCATTGGTGGCGTTATAGAACATCATAAGTGTTTTAAAGCTCGCGATGTGGTCCGTTGGGTCTGATTCCCCGTAGTAGGATTCGAATTGAGAAGCTTTGAAGTTCCTTGGAACCGGTACATCAAGGATGGTTTTGCTGAAGGGACGTTAATTTGGGCGGTAGGCTCTATTAGAGCAGTTTCTCTCATTCTTCATATGTTCTAGGCTATCTTCTACTTCTTGGATTCGGCGAAGGACTTGATCATCCTTCTTTTGGGATCCAGTTGAAGCATTGTGGACTGAGATGCGGTCGTATTGAGGATGTTGTTCAGGACGGTTTTGTCAGGAGCCCCCCGGTGCCTCTCCGTTGGAAGGAGCGTGATTAGGCTGTCGGGGTGACTGTTGAGGAGGAATCTGATCTTCCATAGGAGGAGCTGGTTGATGAAGAGTGCTAGTGCGACAGTTGGAGGATGCCCCTTTACCTCTTAGTCTTTTTGGCATGACGATAAGTCTTACTTGTGTAGTTTCCTACAGACGGCGCCAATCTGTTGTTGCTTATTTCGGTGTGGGAGCAACAGATAGTGAGTTAATAAATGAAGGACACTACTAAAAGTCAAACATGTGACATGGCCGTTATAAACTATTAGGGCTCCTGAGAATGAATCTGGATCGTTGATTGACCTCCTGTGATCTGAATTCAACGGTGGATGATGTGGTCGACGAAGCTACAAAATGCCTGAAACACCGAGCGGTGGCCCCGGCGACAGACCCTTCGACGCTCAAGTCATAACCAGAAAGAGAGAGAGAGTAAGAGAGTGAAAAGTAGTGAATTGTTGATTACCTCGCGACTGAAGAAGGGGAGGGGTATTTATAGGCCTGAGAGACATATGAAGAGATCGAATCGTGACTATTGGATCTTTCATGTTCCCCCCCCCCCCCCCAAAGAGATAAGATATCCCTGTTAGGGGATAAGAGATTTGACTCCTAGCCAGCATTGGTTGGGTGTCTCTCTTAGTGGGCCTAATCTGTCACGTTTTATGGGCTTGGGAGAAGTCCATGTCTCGGAGTGGGCCCAGGCTTGTAAAATAGGCCTGTGATGGTTAATCTGCCTGTAGACGCTTTGAGATCCGTGCAGGGATCGTACGGTTCTGATCTGCTACGATTTTTACCATCATCATTTAAACATCTATGTACAAGACGCACTAAAATACAGACACGATAAAATTAATGCAATGAGAGATTGTGTTCATTTTATTACTTTGAGTGATCCAATATTTCATGCTTTTCATGATTGGTGTCAACTTAGAATTATTGTATTTAAACGTTTTCCTAAAGATGTTAGACGTCGTTGAAATTTTACATATGATCTATTAGGTATTGATCTTCATTATCGAACTCATTTAAAAGAATTTTGTGCTGCAATGAGTATGTAAGATTGTGCATTAGAGATGATTTTTGGAATTTTTCTGATAGTTTGTATATTTTTTTAGAACCTTTTAATGATGGTACTTTACAATTTTGGAAATATATTCATCTACATCTAGTGGTATTTTACTGCAATTGTCACTATGATGACAACAATTAAAGATTTGGTAAACAACCCTCATATTGGAACAATGGTTTATGCCACTTATCTAAAAAATTTAAAATATTTTCATCCAATTCCAATGTTATATTGTGTTGCTAGTATAATGAATTACATAATTAAATTAGAAGGCAAAAATAATTTATTTGAGATTTTTTATTCATATGCTCCAAGCGAAAAAATGCAAGATTTTGCCTTGTTTGCTTGTTATTCGCGTTTGCAAAGATGACTTTCCTTCCTTCGGGCGCCTTCGGGTTGTGCACATGAATCCAAGCCTAAAGCTGCCTTCTCTCTAACCCTTCCCTTACAAGCTGAAGCCACAATCATTCTCTTTATTCTACGACCCATGGAACAGAAACTATGCTAGCTTCTTTCCTAACTCTCTAAAAAAACCAAGCATTTATGACGCTTCGCTTGGGCAGGAAAGAAAGGGAAGCTCTTTTTTATGGTTATGTCGGCGATGATAGGTGGATCTGGTGATTGGTCTGTTCTGATTCTGAATGTTTTTTTAACTGCACAATTTGAGCATGTTTTGAATAATTTATATAATAGTTACAATAGACTTTTTTCATCTAATACTACACAAACACATAATGTTAGGTCTTCTTCTTCTATACTCAACTATAAATAGAGGACATCTCGATCTCTAAATACAAATATTCTTCTCATATTGTGTGATCATATTTGTATGAAATGTTACTTATCTATTTGATTATATTTGAGAATTGGTAGTTCCTTAAAACAATTAATTTATTAATCTCTTTTTAATATATATGTTCTTACAACTGGTGTCTTAATTAACCTCTTCTCTCTTTCCTTTATTTTTGTACTAAAAGAAAAAAAAACCTCCAAACCCGCATCGAACCGGCCTGGCCCGACCCCCGAGCCAGGGGCCAAGGGTCAGGTTCGGGCCCCCTTTTCGCCTCCCTAGCCCGCCCCGCAACTCCCTTCAACCCGGGCCCGGGTCAAATCCATGGGGTTTCGACCCGGTCCGACCCTGTGGAACCAGATGCCATCCCTACGTTGATCAAACCAACAACAGTGTATCTAGGGCTGCAAACGAATCGAGCTATTCGCGAGCTATTCGGCTCGAGCTCGGTCAAAGCTCGACTCGAGACGAGCTCGATAGCTTAACGAGCCGAGCTCGAGTTTGAGTTTCTTTTTTAAATTTTAGACTAAGCTCGCAAGCTATTCGGCTCGAATACCGTCAAAGCTCGGCTCGTACCGAGCTCGAGCCGAACTCGAGCTCAAAACTGAGCTCGATTCCTTAACGAGCTGAGCTCGAGCCTGAAGATATTTGGCTCGGCTCGGTTCGGCTCGGCTCGGCTCGATTGCAGTCCTAAGTGTATCCTTAACTCATTTTGTCGATGCCCCACACATGAGGTAAGAACGGATACTTACTGCGTAACATCCCTGGGATGTAGGAGAGAGTGTCTTCTAGAAAGCGATGGATCCATACAGCGGAAGGTTCAAACTTTAACATACTTTTGTTCTTATAATAATAAGATGGTGTAGTGGCTATGTGAAGCAAAGGTTTGAACTTTCATCTAAATCAAGCAAGGTGAGGTAGAAAGATTGTGAAGATTGCCATCTTCACCACAATCTTTGATTGGACACATTAGTAGGAAAAACATCCTTAAAGCAAGGTTTCCAAAAGAATATATAGCATTGGTCAACCATTATGAACTGTTATAGTGTATGTAATAAGCATTAATTATTAATTTCATACTCAATGTGCATCCTAAGATTAGTTTTTTTTTATAAATCTTTTTTAAAAGTTAATTAAAATTAATTTTTAGTAAAATTTGATTGAATAGTTGTAAGAGTAGATGAGTTGATAATATGGTAACTTATTACTTCTCAGATAATGTCGAATTCCTTCTGATGCTGTCTCAATACTTCAAGAGAGCATCTAGTGTTGTGCTCGTTACTCGTACTCAGCCAAAGTCGAGAGATGGCTGGACTTAAAAATTAAAACAGAAGTCAAGTGGTTCAACTCGACCGTACATAATCCAACCTGGCTTTGACAAGGGCTGTCCATGGGTCTTGCGTTAGGTTCTGTACTCTTCCTTCCCAATTTCAAATTCATTGCGATATCCTTCATTTCATGAGGGATATTTTCATTAGCACCATGACAGCGTCAAGCTTGTCTACCTTCAAGATAATCAACAAACTATCACACAAATTTGGTGACAAACGTGTAGAGTATGTATAATTCCGGCAAATAGATTTTTTATTTATTTAATTTTTTTTTATACTAAAAGATGACTGATACTACCATACTTCATTAATGAGAAAATAACAAAACAAGACTTTATAATATAATTCCGACAAATAGATTAAGAGTAGAGCTCCATAATTTTTAAGTACAAGTTGTTAGGATCGTGAGAAAAACAACAGAGATAAATTTGAGAAGAAAACAACACAAATATTATTTCTCAATCTCAAAAGATTTACAAAAAAACTCTCAATACTTTATAAGCTCTCTGTGGCTATCAATCTCTATTTTTCTCTTCAGTTGAGTGTATCTTCAAATGAAGAAAATAGTGAGAATTTATAGGAGGGGAAGAGAAACCATGCTTTCGAAGAGACACCATGCTTCGAAAAAGACACCATGCTTCGGAAGAGACACCATACTTCGGAAAAGACACCATGCTTCGGAAGAGACACCATGCTTCGGAAAAGACACCATGCTTCGGAAGAGACACCATGCTTGCACCAAACGTTGTCATGCATCAGCATGCACCAAACGTTGCATGCATGAGTGTATGCTCTTTTGTGGCGGGACCTACAATTCTCCCCCTCACGCCCCATCTGCACCAATCGTCATCTCTCATCCATTCCAGTTATGTCTCTGCATAACTCTAGTTTCTCCCGAGACACAATCTTTATCAACATGTCTGCTGGATTCTCCTTCGTGTGGATCTTCATCAGTTTCAACAATTATTGATCCATCACCTCGCGTATCCAGTGATAGCGAATATCAATATGTTTTGTTCGGGAATGGTACATTGAATTCTTGCTCAAATCCAGAGCACTCTGACTGTCACAATGTACCTTGTAGTCATTCTGCTTGATCCCGAGTTCTTGTAGAAATCGCTTTAACCACAACATCTCTTTGCCAGCTTCAGCGGCAGCAATGTACTCTGCTTCTGTCGTAGATCGTGCAACGCACTTCTGCAACCTTGACTGCCATGACACAGCTCCCCCTGCAAAAGTGTAGATAAAACCAGAAGTTGATTTTCTACCATCAAGATCTCCGGCCATATCTGCATCTGTATAGCCTTCCAAAACCGGATCAGCTCCCCCGTAACACAAACATATCTTTGAAGTACCCTTAAGATACCTGAGAATCCACTTAACAGCCTCCCAATGCTCATTTCCTGGATTGGAGAGAAATCTGCTTGCCACACCCACTGCATGTGCAATATCCGGCCTCGTACACACCATTGCATACATCAAACTTCCAACCGCTGAAGAATAAGGCACAACTTCCATTTCCTCGATCTCTTTCCTGGATGAGGGACACGAACTCTTGCTCAACTTGAAATGATTAGCCAGTGGGATGCTAACTGGCTTGGCACCCTCCATGTTGAATCGCTTGATCACCCGTTCAACATATTTCTCTTGAGATAACCACAATCTTCGGGCATTTCTGTCTCGAGAGATGTTCATACCTAAAATCTGCTGAGCTGGCCCAAGGTCCTTCATATCAAAGACCTTAGAGAGTTCTATCTTCAGCTGTCTGATCTTCACTGCATCTTGTCCGACGACCAACATGTCATCGACATATAGTAACAGTGCAATGAAATTTCCATCAGGGGACCTTTGAAGGTAGACGCATTGATCTGCAGCAGTCCTCTTGTAGCCTTGACTCACCATGAATGAATCAAACTTCTTGTACCATTGCCTTGGTGCTTGCTTGAGGCCATACAAACTCTTCTTCAGCTTACATACAAGATTCTCTTTTCCTGGAACCTCGTATCCCTCTGGCTGCTCCATGTAAATTTCTTCATGCAGATCACCGTGAAGAAATGCAGTCTTCACATCCATTTGTTCAAGCTCCAAGTCTAGGCTAGCTGCTAATCCGAGCATGACTCGGATTGAAGTCATCTTTACAACTGGAGAAAAAATCTCACCAAAATCGATGCCTTTCTTCTGAAAGAATCCTTTGACCACTAGCCGAGCTTTGTGCTTCACCACCTTTCCGCTGCCATCTTTCTTGAGCTTGAATACCCACTTGTTCTTTAGTGCCTTCTTCCCTCCTGGAAGCTTAACCAAATCGTAGGTTTGGTTCTTCTCTAAAGAGTCCATCTCATCCCGCATAGCGTGCAGCCAGTTGTCTTTGTCTGGATGAGACAATGCTTCCTGGAAATTCTCTGGCTCCCCTTCATCAGTAAGAAGAATGTACTCTGATTCTGGATATTTAGTATACGGAACATGGCCTCTTTCAGATCTACGTAGCTGAGGCTCACTCGTCTCAGGCGGTGTATCATTATCTTGTACTGGTTCTGCAGCTGTGAAAGGTTGTGGCTCCCCAAGCTCATCAATCCCTTCTTCCTCCTCCTCTGGTTCTGCTTCTAGTTCTTGATCAGACACATCATCATCTGCGGCAGCTTGTACTGGTACTGTATCTGGAACAAAGTCCTGAGTACTGACAGGACTTTCAGCAATTGTAGGCTTTTCAGTGTCCCCATATGTCTGATTTTCATGGAACACCACGTCTCTACTTCTGATGGGCTTCTTCGTCTTTAGATCCCATAGCCTGTATCCAAACTCCTCGTCTCCATAGCCTATGAAAATGCATGGAGTGGTTCTCGCATCGAGCTTCTGCCTGAGCTCCTTTGAGACATATGCATAAGCCAGACATCCAAATGTCCTCGGGTGAGAGTAGGAGGGGTTTTTGCCGGTCCATTTCTTCTCCGGGATGTTGAAATTCAGCGGGACTGATGGAGAACGATTGATCAAGTAGCAGGCGGTGCGAACAGCTTCTCCCCAAAATGGCTTTGGCAGCTTTGCTGTGCTGAGCATACTTCTGACTCTTTCCATGATTGTTCGGTTCATTCTTTCTGCTACCCCATTGTGTTGCGGGGTACGTGGAACCGTCTTCTCATGCCGAATGCCCTGACTCTTGCAATAGGCATCAAAACTCCTGGATGTATACTCGCCTCCGTTATCTGAGCGAAGGCACTTCAGCTTCTTCCCCGTTTCACGCTCTACCATGGCATGAAATGATTTGAAGATTTCCAAGACCTGATCTTTTGTCTTCAGAAAATACACCCACACCTTCTGAGAAGCATCATCAATAAATGTCAGAAAGTATTTGTTACCGCCTAGCGACTCCACCTCCATGGGACCGCAAACATCAGAATGTATCAGACTGAGCAACTTTGATCTCCTTGTCGAAAAGGAACTAAAAGAGACTCTTCGCTGCTTGCCAAATAAATAGCTGCTGCAAGGTTGAAGCTCTGCATTCTTGGTAATGGAGATAAGATTTTCCTTCATCAAGGTTGATAAACCTTTCTCACTCATGTGACCGAGTCTCTGGTGCCACAGTTTCTGCGAAGCTTCATGTTCAACAATATTGAGACTCTCCACATTGATCTTCACATGAGTCTTGTACAAAGTGCTGCAGAGGTGTCCACGAGCGATCACCATTACACCTTTCAGCATCCTCCACGAGCCATTGCAAAAACGGTTATCATAGCCCTTTTCATCTAGGGCTCTCACCGAAAGAAGATTTTGTCGAAGTTCAGGTACATGGCGAACATCCTGCAGTGTGATTGTGCACCCGGCATCAGTCTGCATCCGAACGTCACCAATTTCGACAATCTTAGCAAAGCTAGAATTGCCCATCCTCACCGAGCCAAAGTCTCCAGCTTTGTACGTCGTGAAGATGTCCTTTCGAGGAGTGGCATGGCAAGATGCTGCATTATCTACCACCCATTCTACGCCCTGATTCGACACATGGAGGCATGTCTCATCCTCATGAGAGCAAAGAGCCACATCTTCTAGTACTGTGACTTGTGCATCTCCTTCCTTCTTTGGTTGTGACCTTCCCTGACCGCCTTGCTTTTGCAACTTCCAACAATTTCTTTTCATGTCCCCTGGTTTGCCACAGTGATGGCAGTTGTATGCAGGCCTCCTCCCATCACTTGATTTGCCTCTCGATCTGCCTCTGCTTTGGCTCCTGCCTCTCCACCTGCCTCGATCTTCCTCTCGCTGTCTCCCACGGACTTCTGTGACGCAGGCTTGTGCTTCTGTGCCAACGTCCTTTCTCCGAGCTTCCTCATTGAATAGGGCATCCTTAACCATAGACATGGTAAGATTGCCAGTCGAAGCCGAGTTGCTGAGGGAGACCACCAATGTCTCCCAACTGTCTGGAAGAGAGCTGAGAAGTAGAAGTGCCTGTAACTCATCTTCAAGTGGTAACTCCACTGAAGATAGCTGATTCACCAGGCTCTGAAACTCGCTGGTGTGTTCTGCTACAGAAGTTCCTCCCTGTAGCTTCAGGTTCACCAACCGTCTCATCAGCAGGGCCTTATTTCGAGCTGTCTTGGCCTGGTACATATCCGCCAGCTTCTTCCAAAGGGCAAAAGCATCCGTCTCCTGGGCAACATGATGGAAGACACTGTGATCGATCCACTGTCGAATCTGACCGATCGTTTTCCTGTTCATCTTCTTCCAGTCCGCCTCATTGGTAGCTTCAGGTCTCTCTCCCTTCTCCTCAATAGGATCAAAGAGATCTTTACAACTTAGGAGATCTTCCATCCGAGGTCTCCAAAGTGTATAGTTGGTGGCAGTAAGCTTGATCATGGCTCCAAATGATGATGATATTGATTCCTCCATCGACATCTTGATCTGCAAAGGCTTTTGGCACTCAACAACTCAACCTCGCTCTGATACCACTTGTTAGGATCGTGAGAAAAACAACAGAGATAAATTTGAGAAGAAAACAACACAAATATTATTTCTCAATTTCAAAAGATTTACAAAAAAACTCTCAATACTTTATAAGCTCTCTGTGGCTATCAATCTCTATTTTTCTCTTCAGTTGAGTGTATCTTCAAATGAAGAAAATAGTGAGAATTTATAGGAGGGGAAGAGACACCATGCTTTCGAAGAGACACCATGCTTCGGAAAAGACACCATGCTTCGGAAAAGATACCAGCTTCGGAAGAGACACCATGCTTCGGAAAAGACACCAAGCTTCGGAAGAGACACCATGCTTGCACCAAACGTTGTCATGCATCAGCATGCACCAAACGTTGCATGCATGAGTGCATGCTCTTTTGTGATGGGACCTACACAAGTTTTTCTTTTGCTTTTGCAAATTTTTTTTTTCTTTTCCAAAACTCCACTTAACCATGAGTGAGTATAGATTGTGATACAAATTTGAATTTGGACTTTAGCAGAAACTACAACAACTATGTAGGTCCTGTGTTAATAGGGCGGGTAATCTTGAAACTAACGACCCAGATAAATTTCGACGCTATTGTAGCTCTGGATTGTCTGAATCAAGGAGCAGTGGATGGAGTCTGTGGCGAATAAATCACTTAATAAACATACGGCGAAGCTTGATAAAGCAATTCAAGAAAAATTCAAGATCTATATATTAGTCGGGAATTGTAATTAAGTAATTTAGCGACGATGAGGGGTCATCTTTTATGTAAAAAAAAACTGTAATTCAGCCGCTCATAATATTGTTAAGCATTTATGTAATTTTGATTTTATCTGAAAATGAGATGTTCCATTCATCCCTAGCTCATTCTTGACTTGTATAATATCGTTGATGAATTAGCTAAGGCTTAATAAACGGCCAAGGCTTAAGAGCATCCACAGCCGTTTGCTATATTTGTCATTTTCTCAAAATTTGAGAAATGATGACCTGCAGTCGTTTGCTATTTTGCCATATTTTGACAAAATCGCTACAGTCGCTTCTCATATTTGAGAAACGAACTGGCGATTCTCAAATTATAGAGGATGGAACATGTTGTTTCGTCCCGTTTTTATTTTTATTTTATAATATGATCAGACGAAACAAGTTGTTTCTTTTAATTTTTTTTAATTATCATTATTTTTATAATGATCAGACGGTACAATATGTACCATCTGGAAAAAAAAATTAAAAATGGATCGGACGGGACAACATTGTCCCGACCGATCTAAAAAATTGACAAACGGGACAACATGTCCCGTTTGACCACCAAGATGTCACTTTCAACCTAATTCATCCATTAATTAACATCTAATCTCACTTTAGAAAGTAATTAATAAATATTAAGTATTATTTTAATCAATAATTAATTAATTAATTACTATTTAATAACTAATATTAATTTAATTTTATTACGGATTTAAAAACTACATTTGGGACGGAACAACATATTCCGTCCGATTAAAAAAAAACTTTCTCAAAACCTGAGAAAGTTTTAGCAAACAATCACTACATACACATATGCTTCGTTTGCTATTTTTATATTTGCTATTTTCTCAAATATGAGAAACGCAATTGTGGATACTCTAACAAATGGCTAAGGCTACAATCGAAAAAATAATAACAACAACAGCAACAATACTAATAATAATAAAATTGGATAACTAAAACTTTTTTTTTTTTTGAGGAAAAGGTGGAATAATGCCACCCTGTTTCATTAATAAGTGATTAATAAACAACCCCGAAGTCTCGAGAAAATAAAAGTGCAGTGCAGGAAATAAAACATAACCCCCAACAAAACCCTGGGGGGTGGGTTACATCATCCAGCCTAAAGGCAACCAAAATACAAATACAAAACACAAGGCCTGATACAAAATATGTAATAGTGGGGCGAGAGTCCACTCATCAATCTAGAGTTGGCCCGATCTCTATTTCCTCGTCATCAAAATCATCCACCTGGAATACCCTTGCAATCCTCCCTCTTGCTCCTGAAGCAGCAGCTGTAGCCCAAAAGGAAATTAGATGCATGATATGAGTAAGATTACTAGAAATAGAATTATATGAAGCACGGAAATAAAAATTGTTCCTATCTAGCCATAACACCCATGTGGTTGCCGCAATGGCAATAAACCATGCATCTTTCATATCGTGACGGACTGATGCAAATCTGGGACCAACCCACAGTTCCTCATAGTCTCTTGGATAGTCACTTGTTCCTAGTGCTCTCAACACCTCTATCAGGATGGCCTTGCTTCTAGTGCAGTGAAGAAACAGATGATTCAGACTTTCCACGTGTACGTTGCAGAACCTGCAATTGGTCGCAATGTGAGGTTGCCTCTTGGCTAGGTTCTCTCTAGTGAGAATGGCATTGTTGAGCACAAGCCAGAGGAAGACTCTAATTTTCAGAGGTGTTTTTGTCTTCCAAAGAACCGCTGCCCAGCTGGGCCTGCATCCTCGGTAGTGAATCCGGTGGTAAAGTGATCTAACCGAGAACCCTCCCTTGTTCTCGGGTCCCCAACGCATGTGATCTGAGCCTTGGGCATATATCACCCCAGACTGGACTATGCGCGTTTGTAATTCATGCAGTTGCTGTAGCAAACTTGGAGAAAGAGTTCCTTGGAACGACGGTCTCCAAGTCCCCCTTTTCCATGTTTCCGCCATCGAGATATTCGGTCGATTCGTTTTAGCAAACAGCTCTGGGAAACCTTCCTTAAGGGAATGAGGACCGCACCATTTGTCCCACCAAAATCTGGTGGTTCGACCATTGTCGATTAAAGATGAAATTGCTGAGTTGAAAGGTCTGCTGGCTTTAGCAACTCCTTTCCAGAAACGGGAGACTTTGGGTCCTACTCGAAAGCCTAGACTTCTTGTCCCTTTCCCTCGAAGGTAAGGTTGGATAAAGTCCTTCCATCCTTCCCCGCAGTGATGGAACACTTTCCACCACCACTTTCCTAGGAGTGCCAGATTCATATCTCTGAGGTCAATGATGCCTAGCCCTCCGTGCCTCTTTTTCATGCATGCGATATTCCATTTAATAAGGTGGTAGCCTCCCTTATTTGAGTCTGCACCTTTCCAGAAGAATCTTTTCCTGATACGATCGATCCTTTGGATCACCCACTTAGGGAGTTCAAAAAAGGACATGTAGTATATGGGCAGATTGGATAGCACTGAGTTGATGAGTACCACTCTGCCCCCAAGAGAAAGTGATTTGCCTTTCCATCCGGATAGTCTGTCCTCCACCCTGTCTATAATAGGCAACCAATCAGCCTTAGTGAGCCTCCCTGGACGGAGCGGAAGCCCTAGGTATTTGATTGGGAATTCTTCTATCGCGCAGTTGAGAATGGTGGCATGCTCCCGAATGTCAGCTTCTGAGAGTGAAATAGGAACTAGCGCGCTCTTGTGGAAATTAATTCTCAGGCCTGACCAGGCTTCAAAGCAGTAAAGGACCCCTTTAAAGCAAATTGTTTCCGCTCTAGTCCCATTACCAAAGATTAGGGTGTCGTCAGCATATTGAAGGATCGTGCATCCCTGATTAGCATTGCTGCTGGCCACAGGCGATATCCACCCTTTTCTTTGACAATTATCTAGCATTCCTCTGAGCACATCCGCTACAATAGTGAATAGAAGTGGGGACAGTGGATCCCCCTGACGGAGTCCCTTCTTGCATGGGAACGATGGACCAGGTCTCCCATTCACTGAAATTGCCGTTTTGCTAGAATGTAAATATTGTTTAATCCATCTTATCCATTTGTCCCCAAAACCTCTCCCCCTGAGAGCCTCTAGCAAACATTCCCAGTCCATAGAGTCGTATGCTTTCTCAAAATCCAGTTTGAGGAGGAAGTTCTTGGAATTGCTCTTGTGGCAGTGGTGGATAACTTATTCAGCAGTAGCCACGCAGTCTAGGATACATCTGCCCTTAATGAATTCCGTCTGTGTTCTACTGATAAGACTGTCCATGATGCCTCCCAAGCGGATGGCTAGGACCTTAGTGATGATCTTAGCCGAGCAGTTTATCAGGCTAATTGGCCTAAAATCCCCAACGCACTTAGAATCCTCCCGTTTGGGGATCAACACAGCTTCTGCA
Source organism: Hemerocallis citrina (assembly GCA_017893485.1). NCBI lineage: Eukaryota > Viridiplantae > Streptophyta > Magnoliopsida > Asparagales > Asphodelaceae > Hemerocallis > Hemerocallis citrina. The sequence continues at coordinate 197,431,079 of CM030368.1, read as the reverse complement.
AAGTTGAACATTCCCAGCCTCAGGTTATTGTGAAAAAATTCCATCATTACATCCATATAAATTCTCCTTTAATTTCTTCCCAGAACACTTGGAAGAACAACATAGGAAAGCCATATGGCCCAGGTGACTTGTCAGCTCCCATCTGGTCAATGGCCGTTTTTGACCTCTGACTCCGTGAAAGGTTCCTCCAAGGAGGAAAAGTTTTGACCTGGAGCAATCTGATACTCCTGCCAGAAGTCTGCCCCCATTGGAATCCTAAAGTCATTCTTCTTCCCGAATAGACCCTTATAGAATGACTGGAAGGTAGTGGAAATCACCTTTTCATCCTGCGATGTTCCTGTAGCTGTCTGAATTGAAAGGATAAGATTGGATCTCCTTCTTGCACTTGCAACCCGATGAAAGTAGGCCGTATTCGCGTCTCCCTCTTTGAGCTACGAAATCCTGAACCTCTGTTGCCATTTGATCTCTTCTAGTCTATACAGATTGGCATTGTTATTACGAAGCTCTAAGAGCCTGTTTCGCTCTTCCTGCGAAAGGACTCTAGTTTCTTCCACCCTCTCAAGCTCATCAATACCTTCCAGATAGGACTCTTTATCACGCCAGATGGTCGAGAATCTAGACCGATTCCTTCTACAGAGCCTCTTTCTCAGTCTTCGAATTTTTCCACACCACCGAGACGCCGCATCCCTGCCGGCCATTGGGAGTGCCCAGTTCTCCATAACCATATGATGGAATCCCTGAATTTCCAGCCATGCCTTTTCAAATCTGAATTTCCTAGGCTTGCGGGCTCCCCGATTCCCCACATCGAGGAGGATCGGGGTGTGATCTGAAGTTGGTCTGGGGATCGTTCTGGCCGATGCGAGAGGAAATAAAGCTTCCCAATCCATAGAGATTAGAACCCTGTCCAACTTGGCCATAACCGAATCCGCTTGCAAATTAGACCAAGTAAAAAGTCTGACATTGATTGGGATATCAATCAGTTCAAGTTCCGTGATAACTCTATTGAATTTCTCTCGGTGCCTGTCGCTAGCGCCTCTTCCTTTGTGCTTAAAAGCAAATCTAGTAATGTTGAAATCCCCACCCACAATCCAAGGTCCCGACCAGCGCTGACCGATGTCGGCCAGTTCTTGCCAGAAGGCCTCTCTGTCTGTGGCCACGTTCGGCCCGTAGACAACAGTCATCGTCTGTATCCAATCATCTGAACGTCTCTTAAGTCGGGCAGTCAAGGAGAACGTACCACAATGTTCCTATTCGCAGGAAAGAAGATCCGAATTAAACCCTATAGCAATCCCCCCTGAGGCACCGACAGAGGGGCGTAGCAACCACTCCTTGATTCTGTTACCACCAACTCTTTTGAGTTTGAGCCCATGCTGGAGTTTGGTCTCCTGCAGCCCCACTACTTCCGCCATGGAATTGCTAATGACATCCCGCACCATACCCCTCTTTCCCCTATCCCCCAATCCCCTAACATTCCAAAATAGTGTATTCATTGGGGGGAATTGTCATGGGAGATCGTTGTGGAGGGTGTAGGGCCAGCTACATCCTCGAGAATGATAGTCGGCCCCGTGCCGACTCCAAAAGCATTATCGTCAGATGTCCTAACTCTTTGTGTTTCCCAACCCCGAATTTTATTGAGGAGTAAGGCAATACGCTCAGTGTCCCAAACTTCTAACCCGCATGTGATAGCTCGAGATAAAACATCAGAATCTGACATGCAATTTAAAATAGAGGCTAAAAAACTTGTCGTACCTCCATTGTCGAACTTAGCGGCCTTGGCTGCAGCGGCGACCTCAAGATAGTCATCCAAGGACTCCACATGAGCCCTCTTGGGAGATTGCTGAACCCTGAAACCAACCGCTCTTCGGGACTGTCCCGAGCTATTTCCCGGAGCTGAGTCTGGAATTGAGGACAGGACAAGCTTCGGCGAAATCTCCCTCTGAGTGTTAGCAATGAACTCCGTATCCTCTGATTCCTCCTCAGAGAAAGAGAACTCTTCATCAAGATTAAGCCGTCCTTCTGGATCCTCATCACTGTCTGTGAGAATGGACTCATCATTAAGAGTGTGTACTTTCACCACGGACCCCTCATTGAGCCGTCGCTTGCAGACCCAATAATAATACTAGACTCGACAATTGCGGTCCCCTCTTTGGGCCCGCTCCCAATCTGGTGAAGTGTCAGGATGCACGAATCCTTAGAATTGCAGGCTCCAGATACAATAAGAGGCATTGTGGACCCCACTATGGGCCCACAAGCACTAACAGGAGCACAGGTCCCCAACAAAATCCGTTGGGCCATTATAATGCTTAGATAGCAAAGAACCGCGGTCTATTGTAACTGCCGCCTCGACATTGGTGACAGCGTTATAAATGCTGTCGCCAGATGTCAACTCACAATTGGGGGGGAGAACGGTTGATTGACAGGGGGTAACTTCCAAAGCATGCGTTGATAACCCCGAAGCGCCTACTCCCCCCTTTCCTTTCGAACTGAGTAAGGCAGATGCCTCTTCATCTTCACACCCATCTTTGTCTATCCTCTTTTCTCCCAGCACCATGTGTTCTTTCCTTAAAGCTCCGCCTTCCAAAAGCCTGCCGACCTCACCCACTCCCTCAGCGCTGAAGCCTGTCTCTTTAGCACTCTTTTTGCTGAGATTTGGCAGAGCTTCTCTTGTCTCTATCCCCAGCGCTGTCTCTGACGCCTTCCCCACCTGCTCCACAGCGCCTTCTTTTTCTTTTTCTGAAGCAAACCACCTCTTTTCGACCCACTCTCTGGTCGAAAGTGGTTCCTTGCCAGTCGCCTTCACCGTGCTGAGGGGCTCAGCTACCAACTTCCGATTCGTCAGCTGCATGTAGTTGCAGGAAGCTGCTTTTTCCTTAATGGGCTCTGAGCGCCCTGCTCCCCCCTCTGAGCCCCTGCGATTTCCCCTAAACAAGAGCTGTCGAGCTGGACCACCGATTGACCCTCCGTGTTGAAGATTCCTAGTGACTTTTGACCGATGGGTATGTCGGAATGCCGTCTGTCTCGATACGGGCCCTCTGCCGATGACCCTTGCCGCCGCTCCTGTCGCCTCGCCTCCTTGATGATCTCACGGTGAGCTCTCTCTACTTCATGTGAACCATCGATAGTAAGATACTTAGATGGCGATAGCACTTGCTTGTAAGATCTGGAATCTCTAATGGAAGAAGAGGACGTTTTTACTTGCTCAATTGGTACTTCTTCCTTTTTGTCGAGAACAAACCTGACGAGATACGATTCTTCAAACGAGTATACCTTGGAAAATCTCGGCATCAAGGTGATGTCCGAGCTTCTGATGAGTGCCCTAGCCGACACCAACTCCAACTCCGAACAAACCTGATAACTAAAACTTAGAACCCTTTAATGAGTTTTTCCCAACAAACTCTGACAATAACACTAATCCCACCTTCATCCCCTCCAAATCTCACCCAAAAAATTCCCAAATTAAAAAACCCTAACGCTAAAAATCCCACCATTTTTTAAACCAAATGCCAACCTCCCCCAAAATCTTCTACTCCTCCCATTCCCACTCCCCCTCCCTCCTCTCCCGCCTCCGCCGCCTCTCCTCCTCCTCCATCTTCTCCGTCATCTGCCTCCTCATCGGCCTCCTCGGCTTCCTCTTCGGATCCATCTCCATTTCGGGTCGTGGGTGCGCCAATTTCAAACCGAGATCCGTTAAGTTCGCGTGGGAGAATAGCGGTGCCGGGGCAGGTGGAGATGAATCCGGATCCGTTAGTGGATTGGAGGGGGAGAAGAGGCATAAGGTGATGGGGTTTGTTGGGATCCAAACGGGTTTCGGGTCGGTTGGGAGGCGGCGGGCGCTGAGGAGGACGTGGTTCCCTTCCGATCGGGAAGGACTTACGAGGCTAGTTGTTTGCTTTGAGATTCGTGCTTTGTTTGATGATGTTTTTTTTGTTATGTAGAGACGTGTACGTCAGTAGGTGTGTAATTTAGTAAACTTGTTTGTTCGCAAACTTGTTATTAGTTCTACGTAGGCTACATAAAAAAACCCACTCTCAAGTATTGCCCAGTTTAAAAAATCCACTCAACTCCCTCAACTATGTTTTCAAGGCATGGGCGACTGACTTTTTTTTTAATATAAAAATTTGTGTTCAAAACTAGTTGAGGGAGGTTTTTTTAATAAAAAAGGGAGGTATTTTTAAAAAAAAGGTTGGGTGAGGTTTTTTAAATTGGACAGTGAGGATTTTTTTTATATTTAGCCGTTCTACATAACATATGGCATATCACATTGTTTTTATATTATTGGTAATTCTAATTACCCCATATTGTTATGAGTTTTTTGCCTACATAGGCCACTTTTGAAAATATTTGTGTTTTTGGGTCAGTTTCCCAACTATTAGCGCTTTTTGGGTTACTTTGTGCCATGCCGCTATTCCCAATAGCGACCTCTTCATTTTCGAGGTCGCTAATGGGAATAGCGACCTATGTTTTAATTTTTTTTGAATTTTTTGTTTGCCGTTGCTATTCCCACTAGCGACCTTAGTATGTATGAGGTCGCTAATGAGATTAGCGACCTTTAATGAGCTGTATTCTAACACTTAGCAAAATCTATAGAGCTTTTGCTCTCTGAAAAATGACAATCAATTTATTTTTAAAAGTAAGGTCGCTATTCGGAATAGAGGCCTTTATTGTACTAAGGTCGCTATTCCGAATAGAGACCTTAGTTGTATGACTATTTTGCAAATTGTACAAAGAATAAGGAGATTGTGTTTCCTACTGAGGTCGCTATTGGGAACAGAGATCTTAGTATACTAAGGTTGCTATTTCCGATAGCGACCTCAGTTTTAAATTTTTGGGGGAAACTCTTTGGAAATCGTTAAATGTCTCAATACATTCATTCGAGATCGCTAATCCCATCAGCGACCTCATATAAACTAAGGTCACTAGTGGAAATAGCGACAACAAACAAAAAATTCAAAAACATTTGAAACATAGGCCGCTATTCCTTTAGCGACATTCAAAATGAATAGGTCGCTAATGAGAATAGCGGCCGCTGCTGACGTGGCACAAGTTAGCCCACGAGTGCAAATAGTTTCGAAACTGGCCCATAATCGCAAATATTTTCAAAAAGTGGCCTATGACGGCAAAAAATTCTATTGTTATTATTATTATTATTAAAGGACTTCGACAAGAGACAAGGCCTTTATTCCAAAAATTTTGTGGTTGGCTACATGAATTTTGTTCTCAACTTGTTTGTTTGAAGGGCCATTTTCCTTTATGAAATATGACACCTATCCAATCCTATGTTAATAAAAACACCAAACCTCGTGCATTTGTGAATTGGAATGCATGTTACTGGAACATGATATATTCTCCATTTGGAACTATAAAATATTTGTTCTGAATTTTTGACAATGCATTTAGAGCAATAATGTGTACGTTGTGACTTGTGTTGTATTTATTTTAATTGTTTAATTAATACTAAATGACAATGATGGAATTTACTACACATAATCAAAACTTGTACATTATTAACAAAAGTCAAGAGGCTAGTTGATGTCATTTAATATAACATACTATATAGTTCTGAATATATTATATTTATAATCCATATGCATGACTCCTTTGCAATCCTATAAAAATCATCTGGATTCCAATCTGGCTAAGTGACCTAAAGAAACCTACCATCAACATACCACGTTTTGGGACATGTAAAGATCCACGTTTCCATTTTTGTTTAATGATGTACCGAAGCGATGCTTGTCCCTGACAACCTTGATCCCGATCTTTCTTGAATGTTTCACCCAAGTATGTTTTGATCTAGCTCTAGTTCTTTTTACTCAATGAATTACAAGTTGAAATCTTCTTTTCTTAATTCCATAATAGTTAACATGATTAGCCATAAAGCATATTTGGTCATATAATTTTTTAATAAACTTCTTCTCTAATTCCGCGAGTGAAATTTATGGTACTTTTTCCCCATCTATGGATAACATTGGCATTCTCCTCTTCTAATGAATCATAGATCATACATCCTAGATGTCGAAACTAGTTTTAATTTTGGTACTTCTTTCCGTCATGTCCTTCAACGTGAAATAAACCCCCATTTCTTCTTATGTTTCCACTAAACTTTATGTCAAATACCCTGTTAGTGATGTGCTTAAAATCTTATTTCTTTCACTACTTGGTTCAAGCCGAGATTAGGATGGTTGCCTAGTATGATTGAAGTTCAACAATCTACATTCTGATTCATTTCAGTACCTTTGGATGGGATATTTGCTCAAATATTACCGTTTGACTAGCATGTCCCTGATTTGGGTATGTCATATCCTTCACTATTTGTAATTAATAAGGTATGTATCAAAATAATTTTGGCAGGGAGCACTTGACCTAAACATAAAGCAAGTCGGGAAATATGGGTATATATGAAACTGTTATTGTTAGTTATCTTGTATTTAGTTGATACTGGATAAAAAATTTATATACCGTATTTGTTACAACTTGTAAGTCAAGGTGAAGGACTGAAGGAGTGCTTCTTAGACAACAAGCTTAGCTAAGTTAAAACTGTACATAATGTTTCTATGACTTTGTAGTTTCCTATCTTCCATTAGCATTCCATCAGTACGTACTCAACATATTCCCCTGTAACTCGTTTTTTTAGGGGGCGTTTGGTACACGGATTGGAGGATTCTCGGGAATTGAGAGGATTCCTTGGAATGTGAGGATGGTAATGAAGATTCTCGGAAAAATTGCATTATCGCATTTGGTATAATACACTGCATTCCATATATCCTTTATTGTTGATTTTTTTTTAAAAAATGGGTTATTCGATTGTTTGTTTATGGAAATCCCATGAAAATCCTCAAATCCCATAGTTTTATGGTTTTAGGGTGGAATGAAATCATTCACAACAAAGGATTTTGATTCTCATGGAAATCCATCATTTCTTCCAAAAAAATATGCTTCCCACTTACCAAACAGGGTAATCTAAGGGGAGGTGATGTAAAACCAACCCTAAAATAGAGAATTTCCAAGAATCTTAATGGGTTAATTTTACCAACATGAAAGTGCGGATCTAGTTTGGAAATTTTTAACTGTTAACAGGTTCGATGGATTTCAAGAATTGAATAAGTGTAACAGTCCCAATTAATAATTCAACCTTATAATCAATAAATAAATTCTATGTGTTAGCAAGTAATAAGTTCAATATCGATTCGTACTCTATTCAGGTATGTGGAACAATCAATCTCAGTTATTTTTGTGGACGACAGACAAATTAGATAATATACTAGATAATGAGGCAGTAGAACACAAATATGTAAAAATGGAAAGAGTATACCGAATGCGAAGAAATCCCACGTAGATCTCAGAGTTGGGCAACAACTAAGATCTCAGCAACACGTCAAGAGTAACGGCAGCAATCAGCTTCAAGGGGAAGAGCAGCACTCGACAGTGGCGGGGTACCACGGGAACTGGTCGACGGCGGCGCGGCGTCAGGTGGAGGACGGCGTGACGGTGAACAGGGGCGTCGACGCAAGGCGTGGTGGTCGTCGGTTGAACGGGAGGAGCAAGAGGGATTGGTGGGTTCTGTGGTAATGGCGGTAGGGGAGAAAGAGGGCCGGGGTGTGCGAGGATGAGGGGAAGAGGCAGCGGGATAGCGGTGAGAAGGGGTTCGGGTTCGGCTGTAGATGAAGAAGGGATTAGGGTTTTTTTTTTGTGTTGGTCGGGATTGGGTCTGAAGAAGATGGAGAAGGAGGTGACGAAGGTGGTGGTACAGTGGAGGCGAGCGAGGGGGTCGGTGGTGCTGGCAGGTGAAGGCGATGGCAGGGCGTGAGGGGGTGAGCGGGATGGTGATGGGTTTCGACGAGTAGAGGAAGAGAGAAAGGTGGGTGATAGGGGTAGGGATGAACAGCGGTTGTGGGGTAATTAAGTTGGGATTAGGGGTTAGGGTTTGTATTAGGGGATTTTTAGTTTTGGGTAGATTTTAGAATTAATCACTAATTCTAAAATTGAATTAGGATTTATCACAAACCCTAACTTAGATCTCAGTTGTATCACACAAAGGAGAAGGAGGAAGAGCAAAAACTCAACACAAATTTTTTTTAATCAATAATGGCATACTTACTCATTAATCTCAAGGCCTATAAATAGGCTCAAAATACATCTTGATACAAATCTCAAAATATTCTCAGAATCTAAAAAAATACAAAAAAGATTACATATGGCTATAATTGCCAGAAACAAAAATGGTACTAAAATAAACTAAACAGGAAAGATGTTCTCATCATTCTCTCTGGGTGGGAGAGAGCTCGACCCAGTCGAGTCAAAACCAGTGATCCTGTCATGGTGCTCCAAAGGATCTGGATCCAGTTGCGGAAGCCCTACGATCACTGCAAGTGTCATCCGACTTCGGCTTGTTTTTCCACCTCACCAAATACTTGTGCATACCACCATCTCTTGTGGAGATTATCTGATCATCTACAATATTATCCAATTCTTCTGTCGGTAGGTGAATAGTATCAGGTAAAGGGGTAAATGTGAGAATCTCACCATTAGGCTGCAGGGTAGGCTCATCTATACGAAAATTTTTAGGATTGAATTTTGAGCCTTCATAAAGTACTAAATCCTCAATATTGAAAGTCTTACTTATGCCAAAACCTTCAGGAAGGTCAACGACATAGGTATTATCATTAATTGCATGTAGAATCTTAAATGGGCCTGCAGCACGTATGTTCAAGTTCTTAACGGGTCCAACAGGAAACCGTTCCGGATGAATTCGAACCATCACTTCGTCACCAATATCAAAAGTTATAAATTTCTTTCTAGTATCTGATATTAACTTGTAGTTAAAATTATGCTCATTAAGTTCCTTGGAAATTTTTCGATGCAAGTCATGAATGTTATATGCAAATGTGGATGCAGACTCTGTGACTTTGTGATGTTCTAACACAGGGGTAAAATCTATAGGTTGCCAGGTGACTTGAGAAGGAATGAGTGACTCAGGTATACTCAATAGAGGTGACTGAACAGGCTGAATACAATTGAGAGACTGGTCATTTTCTTTTTCATCAAAGTCATTACTTATATTAGGTTCATAGGTAAACTCATTGTCGGGCTCATCAGCGATGACTGCGGTACCTTCTACTATATTGATCCTACTTGGACTAGGACAGTTGCCAGCAACATGACCGTATCCCTTACATTTATAGCACTTAGTGAGAGGGTCAATCTTACTATAATCTCTTTCGGTGTTCTTACCCTTATGTTCATCTCTATGTGAATTAAAATTTGAATTAGGTTTGTTGGGGTAAGACTTGTTGGGGTACTGAGGAGAGGAGTGCTCAGGTCTAGAGGGGTCAGGAGGATTCATTCTAGAGGAATGATCCATCGAATCGCTGGACTTGTAATGGGAACTAACTTTAAGGAAATCCATATCGAGGAGTAGAGCGTAGACTACTGCTATCGAGGAGTAAATTCAACATTTCTATGAATTAACTCGTTCCTCAGATCGGTTCGTAATCCAGCCCTGAACCTAGAGAGAGTTTGTTCTTCACTCTCTTTACCTAAAGCATTGCACCGAATAAGGAAGTCATCAAATTTATCAACATATTCTTGTGTGGATTTACTTCCTTGATACAGTTGGTTCCATGAATCTAGCAATCGGGTATGGAACGATAACGGTACATATCTCTCAGTGAGCTTCTCTTTCATGGCCTCCCAAGTGGCTATGGGTGCCAGGCCTCAGCTTCTGCAGGCATGTTCAAGATTGGTCCAATGTTGTTGAGCTTTACCCGTTAATTTCATAGTGGCAAATTTAACTTTCAGGGCTTCGCTCATGTCGGACCACACAAAGTAGTGGTCCATGGCACGGATCCAATTGAGGTAAGCTTGGGGTTCTATGTGGCCTTCAAACTGGGGAACGTCAGTCTTAACATTCTTTTTATATTGTTCGTCAGGGTCACGTTCTTGACGTCGATCGTTATGAACATTCCCTTGAGGGATCTGACGATGGGCATGAAGCTCAGGGACAATGGTTTGATTTAACTCCACTTTCTCAAGCCTCTGATTGATATTGGCAAGAGTTGCTTGGATGGCAGCTAGGGTAGCGGAGATATCAGGGTTGTCCATTTCAGGTCTGGGGAGTCTAGGGTTCCTAATTGGGTGATTAGGAAGGGATAGGAAAGGCTTTTCAGGGTCTGTGATGGTGTTGCGAAGACACATTCACCAAAAGTGTGAACTAGGGGTCGTGTGTCTTTTTTTTTTTTTTTAATGAAACTGAAATAAACTAAAAAAATAGAAAAGAAAAATAAAGGAATACACAATCCTAAATGAATGCAAAATTGATGCCTACGATGCAAGAACTAGGGTTTTAAGAACTTTCGCTCTGATACCAAAATGATGTAAAACCAACCCTAAAATAGAGAATTTTCAAGAATCTTAATGGGTTAATTTTACCAACATGAAAGTGCGGATCTAGTTTGGAAATTTTTAACTGTTAACAGGTTCGATGGGTTTCAAGAATTGAATAAGTGTAACAGTCCCAATTAATAATTCATCCTTATAATCAATAAATAAATTCTATGTGTTAGCAAGTAATAAGTTCAATATCGATTCGTACTCTATTCAGGCATGTGGAACACTCAATCTCAGTTATTTTTGTGGGCGACAGACAAATTAGATAATATACTAGATAATGAGGCAGTAGAATACAAATATGTAAGAATGGAAAGAGTATACCGAATGCGAAGAAATCCCACGTAGATCTCGGAGTTGGGCAGCAACTAAGATCTCAGCAACACGTCAAGAGTAACGGTAGCAATCAGCTTCAAGGGGAAGAGCAGCACTCGACAGTGGCGGGGTACCACGGGAACTGGTCGACGGCGGCGCGGCGTCAGGTGGAGGACGGCGCGATGGTGAACAGGGGCGTCGACGCAAGGCGTGGTGGTCGTCGGTTGAACGGGAGGAGCAAGAGGGATTGGTGGGTTCTGTGGTAATGGCGGTAGGGGAGAAAGAGGGCCGGGGTGTGCGAGGATGAGGGGAAGAGGCAGCGGGATAGCGGTGAGAAGGGGTTCGGGTTCGGCTGTAGATGAAGAGGGGATTAGGGTTTTTTTTTGTGTTGGTCAGGATTGGGTCTGAAGAAGATGGAGAAGGAGGTGACGAAGGTGGCGGTACAGTGGGGGCGAGCGAGGGGGTCAGTGGTGCTGGCAGGTGAAGGCGATGGCAGGGCGTGAGGGGGTGAGTGGGATGGTGATGGGTTTCGATGAGTAGAGGAAGAGAGAAAGGTGGGTGATAGGGGTAGGGATGAACAGCGGTTGCGGGGTAATTAAGTTGGGGTTAGGGGTTAGGGTTTGTATTAGGGATTTGTATTAGGGGATTTTTAGTTTTGGGTAGATTTTAGAATTAATCACTAATTCTAAAATTGGATTAGGATTTATCACATACCCTAACTTAGATCTCAGTTGTATCACACAAAGGAAAAGGAGGAAGAGCAAAAACTCAACACAGAATTTTTTTAATCAATAATAGCATACTTACTCATTAATCTCAATGCCTATAAATAGGCTCAAAATACATCTTGATACAAATCTCAAAATATTCTCAGAATCTAAAAAAATACAAAAAAGATTACATATGGCTATAATTGCCAGAAACAAAAATGGTACTAAAATAAACTAAACAGGAAAGATGTCCTCATCAGGAGGTCCAAGATTTCCTTGCACATTCCTATGTACCAAACGCCCCCTTATTGTTGGATATTTCATGTCCTTCAATCCATAAACTACATATCAATATTACCAAGGCAGGGAACATTAGTATCATGCATCTGATTGTCCAAGATTGCGTTGTATGACAATTCTTAAACAAATAGGCAGTCAAGAGCCGATTATGTGTATTATTTGTTTCATATTTAGGGGACTTCATAGACAAATAGTAAAAAGCATGACTACCCTCGAGTCGAACAATATAGAGACACAAAGTGTAAAATGGTTTAACACTTTGTCTTTCTTTCATTGTGCGTCTATACTCCCTTTTTTGTTTACTATGGTGAGGGTTTTAATTAACAGATAACAGGATGGTATATTGGTATTAGATGACTTTTTCCGTTTAAATATCAAATGTTGGGGATATACTGATATATTTTCTAGTCTTGCAAAATGTATATCTAAATCCATAAATGTAATTTATTCTCTTTACTCTGTAAGTTATGAACTAAAATAAGTAAAAATTTATGCGCACTAAATTATTTTGTGCAGAGGAAGACTCAAAACCAAAACTTCTTTTCAACTTGAAGGGTAAAAAATTCATATTCTAAAAAACTTTTTCTTAGCTATACATACAAATCCAATTTAAATTGCAAACCAAATTTTCTTTCGTCTAACTAAATTTCATGTGTTCTAATCAAAATGAACACAAAGAAGCAGTAAAATGGAAGAATATAATTGGAGTATAACATCTGAATGTTTTCTTTGACATAAAATGGATGGAAAATAAACAAACATTATGCAACTAAATTTTCAGTTTTATCCATATTGGGTTTAACAATGCTCTACTGTGGTCAGTGGATCTCTCTTTTATGTTCTAATTGCATGTTCCATAAAATTCTCTGACCCTCACGAATTTGAAATACTTAATGCCCCATCTCGATCAGAACTTGTCAATGGACTTCCCGGTCTCCTTTTTGCTATCCGGACAGAGCTCTTGCATGAAGTGGATGGTTAATCTAGCCGTTCATGATTCTATGGAGTATAATTTAATGCCTTCACTGCTCATTTCGACGCAAATATACTTCTTCCTGAACTCTAATGTAATGGGTTTTGCAGGTGTTGATTTTGGAAGAATACGGGTAAGAAGAGTACTCAGTAAGAGCATCCACAGTCGTTTTTCTCATTTCTTATAAAATTGCAGCTACAGTAATAGCAATTGGATGTGTATCGTGCAGTCGTGCTTTGCTATATTTTTCTCATTTGGATTAGAGACGGGATATGATATCCCGTCCCTCTTTTTTTAATTTTAAAATGGCGGGACGAGGAATCATTCCCCGTCTCTCATCCTTTCAAATAAACTCAAAAAAGTTAATTACTTATTATAACTATTAAACTATATTAATTAACTAAATTAAATAATATAATAATAACTAAACTATATTAATTAACCATCTAATCCTAATTATTACCTAAACCTACCAAATAAACCCAATAGATTGGACGGGGATACATTCCCCATCCGGGGAAGCATTCCCCGGCCCATCTTTTTTGTTTTTTGTTTTTTTTTTTTCATCGGCCAATCATGGCCGTTCGTTTATTAAAAAAATAAAATGAGAGACGGGGTTTGATACCCCGGACGGGGTATCATTCCCCGTCTGAGGACTTTTAAAAAAAAAAATTCGTTAATGGTAGAGACGGGGTATCATACCCCGTCCGGGGTATGTATCCCCGTCCGACCTAATTTTAAAAAAAAAAATGAAAATTATTGAGACGGGATATGATCGTCCGTCTGAATCGATTAAAAAATAATTAAATCGGAGAGACGGGGTATCATACCCCGTCCTTTATAATTTGAGAAAGTTCATTTCGTTTCTCATATTTGAGAAATGAGAATAGAAGGTTTGCTAAAAAATGGGAAAATGAGAAACGATTGCAGCGCTCGTTTGCTATTCGTTTGCTATAATATGGGAAAATGGCATATATAGCAAACGACTGTGGATGCTCTAATAGTAGTAATGGCATAGGTGATTGTATTGATAGCAATTACCTCGGGGTATCGAAATGGACGTGCACTATTGATGACATGTATTATGGTGTGGATGACGTGTATTTATGGGTTGACGGTGTGTATTTGTAAGTTGGCCGAGTGAATTTGAGATCAAAGTAAGATGCAACACCTTTTTGACTTTTGATAGAAGCCATGGCTGAATAGATTTATAGAGAAGCAGAGAATGAGAAGAGTTTCAAACTATAACTGAAAATTTTATAAATTAGTCCCTAAATAAAATTAATTTCATAAAAGACAAAAATCTATACAAATCGAAGTAACAAAAAGAACTATACAATAACCTGTATACACAATAATTTGTTGAAATATCTATTCAACGCATCAATACTTGAGTCATATATATGAATACTCTCGTCGGCGGAGTATCCCTCTAAATTGACACCATAATAACTCTTTAATTCAAAGTTGGTGAAAATTGAAAACAATATTCTAGCAAAAACGAAAGTGAAGACACCAAATTCTACACCATGGAGTCATGAATGTCGGATAAGCCATCTACGTCATGCAAGACTAGTTCTTTGAGGAGCAAAAATGAGATGAGGAAGTTCGTTGACTAGGTTTGATGGAGATGAGACATACGGTGTTTCTAGGTGGTATCATTTAGAGCAATCCATAGTATTTGCAATCCCAACATTTAAGAGAGTTTAGTTGTCTGCAGTTAGAAAGCATAGTTAACCCAATCTAGACTTTTCTTCCATTTCATGTTCAGTAGAACAATCATTCAAATGTTAGGTTCCACATTATTTTTCTTTACTATTCATTGTGTTCATTTTGGTTAAAAGCAATGAAAATTCATATATTGAGAAAATTCATTTGCAACTAATTTGTATGTATAGCTAAGAAACACTTCATGAGACTACAAATTTTTTATCATCCAAGTTGTTATATTATGTTTACCATAACAACGTCATTGTCTTCTTGCAGATTGGAAGAATCTACTGGCCTATCTTTCAAATTTGTGATTGGTAAGACCAATGACAAATCAAAGATGGCAGCTCTCCGAAAAGAGATAGAAGAATATGATGATTTTATGCTTTTGGATATTGAGGAAGAGTACAGCAATCTCCCTTATAAAACGTAAATAACAAATAATAAGTTTCTTATTAGATTGTGGCAGTGTTTTTATTGAGATTTTACATTTATGTAAGCTTCAGATTCTAACAATATCCTGTTTTGTAGGTTAGCTTTCTTCAAAGCAGCCTATTCTTTGTTTGATTCAGACTTCTATGTTAAAGCTGATGATGACATATACTTAAGGCCAGGTGATGTCTTCAGGCTCTATTGGTTTTTGTTATCTATGAATTGTTTTTTGTTAACATCTTTGTTATCTGTGTTTTCTAGATCGTCTCTCCCTTCTCTTGGCAAAAGAACGTTCTCATCCACAAACATATCTAGGATGCTTGAAGAAGGGCCCTGTATTCACTGACCCAAAACTTAAATGGTTAGTCTTAGTTAAATAATTATTTTTTTAAAGCAACGTGTATCAATATCCATGTGGGATCCATGCACATATAGAAGTATCATATCACATGGTATCCTAAATTAAATAATGTTATACAGAAAGAAGAAAAAAAGTTTGGGAAAAGAGAGAATTTGTATTTTAAAATCCCGAAAAAATGTCTCCATAATATAGCTACGTGTTTCTGAGCCTTGCTCTTTATCTGAGCTTATATTTGACAGTGAAAATGCTAGCTTCAAGTTGCCTTATTTTGAGACGCCGTAAATATTAATTTTTGCTTGATGCAAATATAATAGAGGTCACAGTTATAAATAATCTAGCACAAGTGGACTTCTAAATTTTTATAACAGGAATCAGTGACACAACTAGGACCATAGCATTAGATTTCGCATCTGAGCAATTCGGTGACATATAATCTGTTAATTCGGAGCTAAAGGTCTACTATATTCATCCTTTGAACATTATTTTCTAGTACAAGTATCTTGAAGCTTTGATTTCTTCTTTCTTTGGATCTAAGGCCAGAATTTGCCCAACATCATATATGTAACCACTGTGTGGCAATTGCCCAAAATTATATTGATAATGCTGATTTTTTTTTCCAACCGCATGCTATCATAGATTTCCATTATCTTTTCTATTATATTACAAATTCCTTTGAAGGCAACCTTCGTTCTGTTGTGTGTGAAGCCAGACAACATGCGTAGAATGCGTATTTTATTCTTTAGTTTTGTTAACCATTCGTATTTAAAACGTGCATCACATGTGCTTATTACAGCTACTACCTAGTGTAGAAATAGTGTCTTGCCGTCAACACAAAGTAAAATAGGCAATTGGTATTACTTTGTCTTGAATAGTTGTCAAATCGTGTTACATATCGTATCTTATATTGTATCGTAAGATAAATTAATGCATGTCCAAAAGTGAAGCAACCAATGATGCATCAATTTCCATGATCATAATTCATCAAAATATAGGTAAATCAATGACTTTAAAGGGAGATAAGGTACCGAGTCACCCAAAATTATTAACACTTCAAAAAAAATTGTGCATATGTTCTTAATTATATTATTCACGATCCTTAATTTTTAACAACATAAACTTGATTTAAAAACTTACAAATGTATAACTAGTCGTGTACTAGTACTTTGTACTACTATAGGAGTTGCGTATATGTGCGACAATATTTTCTTATGTGGACATATTACATGTTGTTATCTGGTCTATATCTAATGACCATACAATTATAGATGAACCATACAATTATAGATGAATAAAATCTAGCATAAAATATGAGAACAAGATGCTTTATGATCTGAACTAAAATGATTAATAATGTACTCCCTCTGTTCCAAAATATATTAAGTCATTCTAGCCTTTTTTTTGTTCCATAATATAAGTCACCTTACGTTTACGATGGAGATGTCTTGTTATTCATAAATTTTCATGAATTAATTTTCTATGAGATTTCCAATTTTACCCTTATCCTTTTTGTAAGTGGCGTAATAGAAAATTATAGAGGTCAAATAGGATATTTTACAATCGATGGCTCATTTATGAGCTTAAAAAACCAAGAATGTCTAGTACTCTTATTTTATCCTAGATTGTTTCTTAATAGTCGTGCAGAAACCTAGACTGACTTATATTTTGGAATGGATGGAAACCATTTATTAAACAAACTAAAACTAATTTATCAAAAACTGTATGATGAACTAACAATGTAAATTTATTGCTAAAGCTTAACTTTTTAAGAGAGGAAACTTACATACACAAAAAAAAAATTTATAATAGCATGAGAAAATAGCTTGAGAAACATATAAAATTAACAAACAAAAAGAAAGGACGAGAGAAGCAAGGGAGAAAATGAGAAAGCCACATCATTGAAGAGTAGGAATCCCAGACGTGCCATTTGCAATAACCCAGAGAACAAGATGAACGAAGCTAAAGAAACAAAGAAGAAAGCGATAAAGCCTAATCTACAAAAAAGAAATCTTATCGCGTTGGTACAAAACCCTAAAGTTCTAGGTTTTGGGCTTTAAAATGGCCTTGCGGGTGAATTATGATATAAACTCGAACGTAGATTCACATGTAAGCTATTATTTTTTATATCAAATCGTATTGTATATCGGTGCAAAAACGTATCGTATCGCAAGATACAATAAAATAAAATGAGATATTGTTAAGCTATAGATAAATCGCACGAGATACATATCAAATTCGAATTCATTAAATATTGTATCGTATCGTATCGGGATACATATCGTAAGATACGCAAGATGTTGACAACTATGTTGTCTTCTATCTTTAGCGTATATAGAATTTGTTATTTTCCATGTTTAAAAGTTACTCAGCATGGGTAATCATATGAGCATTATTTTCTTATTTGATATATTTTTAGGATATACATACTTCATATTATCATAGATAATCTTTTTTTTTCTTTTGTTTGGAAAAAGTCATAGATAATCATTTTGTTACTCTTTATTATGCGTACTACGTACAACAACAGTTACAGAAATCTTCTCAAAGGTTGATCCCCGATCTGGTTTACTGTGATTGAACAATGGTGATGCTTCGCTTGCATAACTGTTGTGACACAATGGAAAATATTGAAGCAAGAAATTTAAGCAACTTCTGCACTGAACAACTATTAGCTACCTTTTGCAACAGAGCTTTCATGGATACGATGCTTTATACTGAAGAAACATCGAACATGCTCCTGCAACCTTGGTTAAAGAGTTCCAGATGAACCGGATAAACAGCTAATGAAGAAATAATAAAAATATTTTCTAAATAAAAAATATCATAGTGGATAAGCTCGCACAATAATTCTTAAGTTGATTGAAAATTGAAACTTTTAGGAGCTGTTGTTCATGACACAAAACATAACTCGTACCTTACAAGGCACAGTGGAAAATGTTAGGATTGTGTATTGTATTTGCAAATAAAATGTCATCTTCTCCCTAAGCTTGATTTTACAATATGATCACCGCTAATGTTGTAAAAACCAAACCAGTGAAGTGGCTTGGTCCCCGTTTTCTCGGTTTGACTCCAGTTCACTCAGTTTGAACCGAGTTCATATTGTAACGCCCCAGCCCCAAACTCAAATAGTTTATTTATTTTATTAGTATAACTGTCCACTACAGACTGCCTCTCAAAAGGTGGTTAACCAATTTGGTGATTCTTGATCATAGGCAATATTATTTAATATTTAATTAATCACAAATTCTCCCGATGTGGGATAAACCAATCCCACACTCGCCTCCTTCTCGTGTGTGCTTCACATATAGCGGACCCCCCCAGCCCCACTCCACGTCAGCACACACACCCCACATGTAGCGCCTTGAATTTTCAATATAATATCTCAGAAATACGTGGCACAATTCCAGAATCAACTTCAATGTAATCATAAACATAGCAACCAAATACAGGGGAAAATTAAAACTTTTTATTACATCAATTGTTTACAAAGCACAGCGGAAAATAAAACACATTGAATTACAATTTCTTTCTTTTACAACACATTCTTTTATAATTTGCATAAGCCCTATTATCGTTCTACCACATACATCCATTCCCAAGCTAATGGTACCTACCTGTAAAACATGAGGATAGAGATAACCCTAACCCCCAAAACTATAGGGATCAGCCATAACGGTGTGAGTGACATAAAAATAAATGCAATATAATTAAAATTTAAAGCATAGAGTCATAAACATGTATCAACAGTTAGAATAAATAAAATAAGAATAACAATAAATAAAATATGAAAACATCAGGTGAAACTAGACTAAGTGTCAAGTGTAGGAAAAAAGAAAACAATCATGCATAAAACCAAGTCAAGAAAACATCAATGTTATATGCTGACTCTCTAATGCATACTTGTCAGATTCTATGCATCCCACTCTACGTAGGTCCGGTGCAAGCCCTTAACATTCTCCACTTGATAGGGTTTAATCCCTCGTTTTGCAACTAATCCTACTATGATGACTACTATGAGATATAGATAAACTATGAGTATTATCCCACGCCCCGATAATTCCGGAGGTCAAAATCTATCCACAGATAATTCCAGAGATTATTTCACCCACACCTGGGAATTTTCGAGAATACCCCACACCGCAAGCTATGGCGCCTCATCACACGAATACCCCATGAGCGTCGCCTCGACCCCGATAATTCCGGAGATCAATCCACACTGCAGGTAATTCCAGAGACTATTTCACTCACACCTCGATAATTTCGGAAATTATCTCACACCGCAAGACATACTGAGGTCCATAACCCATATTCTCATTTAATCATATCACCATCTAGTGTCTGTCCTTATTTTGTTAAGTTAATTAATTAATTATGAATCTCTTAGAGTTGGTGTACCCTACCGGACTTGACTCAACTGATCAACAACAAGACTACAACTGGCCAAACCATAAAACCTTAACTGTCGGTGCCTAGGGTCCCACACAATCTCTAAAGACTCAAAACTCAACCATCACACCAAAATTTTTCAATAAAACTCACAAATCCATCATCAAAACGTTTATAATAAGAAAACTACAAAAATCCAAATCCATTTGATGTTCTCATGAAATTCCAGAATTTTTAACTAAAAAATATTAAATTCATTAAATAGCAGAAATCAGAATATCACGAAACATCAACTCCTTTGAAAATCACATATATCTCTCTTTATAAAGTCATAGGAATGTAATTTAAATTTTATTATAAACAAAATATAACTTTCTGTAAAATACTGTAATCTGTAGCAAAAAACGTCATTTAAAAACAGTAGATTAATAACCCACAATATCAAAGAACCAATCATTTAAAGAGAACATCAGAAAACTCAAGAAATCTATTAGCCAGATCGAAATGACAGTCAGCTGTTGAACATGGTCAGTCGACTGTCTTGCAAAAATTCAAAAATTCAAGAAAACCGTCAATCAGGACAGTGACAGTCGCCTGTTGGAAAATGGACAGTCGACTGTCCTGCGAAAATCCAAAAAACTCAAGGAACTCATCAGTCAGGATGGTGACAGTCGACTGTTGGAAAATGGACAGTCGACTGTCAATCCCTACAGACTGCAAATTTGAAAGTTGTGCTTGTTTTACTGATACATTGATTTACTTTATAAAAATGCAAATTTGTAAAAACTAAATTCCTGTGATAGTTGGATATAACTTGTATAACATATAGGAGTTTATAAAACACATCAAAACATATCAAGATCTCAAAATAGGATTTTTTCACAAAATCTTCAAAAATCAGCAAGGTATGTATGTATATGTTCATATGGGTGTTTAAAGCATCAGTTATGCATCAAAATAACATTGTATATAGATAATATATCGTTCAAAACTATCTCAGTACTCAAAAATCAAGATTCAAATCAAAACTCTACAAAAACACTCAAGAACGCCAATCCTTCAAAATAGTATGAGTGTATATGTATGTATAGGTGTAGTTAGTGTATGTTCACATCAGTAACTTCAAGAAACTCATTGTAGATTTTTAGTATGAAGTTCAAAACCATCTCAGCAATAAAACCAATCAAATCCAATCGAAAAACTTCGCAAAAAACACAAAACCCAAATTTTCGGCTGATTACATGCAGCCCCGAAGCAAGCCTCTTTTTAATGCTTCAAAACTTAAAATCTTTTTGATCCAACAAAACCTTCTATATCTTGCTATACACATACCCAATCCTTACATCAGTTTACCCATGAATAATATGCAATTATAACATGTATATAATCAAAGTTTGCACATCAAAATATCCACACAGAGTGTATGTTTGCACAATCAACAGTAAAGATAGGGTTTCGTTCACTTTTACGCGATGATCAATACATAACTCATCTTATGCAAGCCAAACAGCAAGTACATGATAGAAACAACATACCCATGATTTATATTACGTTCTTTAACAATCACAAGTCATTGAATTAGGGTTTTAATCATTAATAGTGTAGTTTCATGAAAAGATTCACTTTTTAATTTATTTATTCATCAAAACTCTATCTTCATACCATCATCTAACATGCTTTCTAATGGATAAATCATCACATACAACATGCTTAAAACAATAAGAAAACAAACACAAGTCACTCACCTTAATAAAGAAATCAATCGAATTAATAAAGAATGAGAAAAAGTCCTTTTGCAAAATCCAAGATCATCTCTTCGAAACTCCAAGAAATTAATAGTAAAAATATAATTTATTTTTTGCAGAGGAGAGGGACGGCTGTAGTGGCCATAATATGGGCCGAAATATGGAGTTTTTAGGGTTTTACAAGTTTATAGAAACATTCCTTAACAAATTATTACTTTACATATATAATCATTTCTTTAAGAAAGTAGTTAAATAAGTTAAATAAATTAAAATAAAACCAAATCTTTTTACTAATGAGTTATCCAACCATCAAGCGTAGCCCAGAAATTAAAACAATTCGGATTCGTACTCAAAGTGGTAATTTTGCATAAAAGTCCTTTTTTGTAATATTTGCAAATGTCATAAAATATTCGAAAAAATCCAAAAAATTCAGAAATAATATATACAAATAAATATTAGGTTTTCCAATTAAAAGTTTCTGACTTTTACTTTCCAAGAAAACATTTGCACAAGATCCACTTAAATTTCATATTTACAAAAACACCTTACCAAATCAACTCTAAATAAAATTTAAATAGATTTTATTTTCAATGATGACCATGGAAAGCCCAAAAATCAGTAAAAACGAATTTTCATAATTTGTTTGAGATCCAAACGGCTTTTTACTTAAAAGCCCCTCTCGTTCGAAGTATTTATAAAATAGTTTCTTTACTCAGAAAAATCCCAAAATTTAGGATATACTTAATTATGAATAGGAGAATGTATTCAGAAATTTAAAATTGGAGATTTGCACACAAAAAAATATTTGCACGTGTTTTGCATGTGTAAAATTGAGAAATTCATAAAATAGTCAAATAAATTCAAATAAATTTGAAAATTAAAATATCATAAATAAATGAGGAAAATAATCATTAACCATAAAATTTTAAGAATTCAAAATTCCTGAATCTGCACGTGTGTTGCACGTGCAAAATTGCAATTTCAAGAAAATAGTCAAAATAGTCAACTTTACTAATATAATATTATTTAGTAATGCAAAATAAATCTTTTTATTTTGCGGGGTGTTACACCACAAGTCCCCTTCCTTCGTGGGCCCCACCTGCTGCCACGTCACCCACGTGGGTAAGCACAGCAGCAGCTCTGCTGTTGCCCTCCCTGGGCCCCACGTGCAACCAATAACCCCCATGGACCACCCCCTATAGAATCTTCTATAGGACACAATCTCCAATTCTTTATATATATATATATATATATATATATATATATATATATATATATATATATTACTCTCTTAAGTATGGGGTGTTACACCTCCCCCTCTAAGAATTCAGCGTCCTCGCTGAGTACGGGGCATGCTAACTAGTGCCGGATCTCTTTTCTAGACGATGTGGAGCGGAGTACTCTGATTCATCTAATTTTAGGCCATTGCACTGACCTCAGCTCCCTCTCAGGCATACATCTTGCCGATGTGGAGTGGAGTACTCCGATTCAGCTAATTCTAGCGTACTGCTCCCGGCCATACTGTCAGCGTACTGATCTTAGCTCCCTCTCAGGCATACATCTTACCCACTCTTACTCACAGTCGGTGTCGAAAGTCGGCTCTGATACCATTTTGTAATGCCCCAACCCCAAACTTAGACAATTTATTTATTTTATTAGTACAACTGCTCATCACATGCTGCCTCTTAAAAGGTGGTTAATCAATTTGGTGACTCTTGATCATAGGCAATATTATTTAATATTTAATTAATCACAAATTCTCTCGATGTGGGACAAATCAATCCCACACTCGCCTCCTCGTGCGTGTTGCACATACAACTAGACCCCCCCTCCACGTCAGCACACACCCCACAAGCCCCCTCCTTCCTGGGCCCACCTGCTGCCCCGTCACCCACGTGGGCAAACACAGCAACAGCAACTAACTCTGCTGCTGCCCTCCCCAGGCCCCACGTGCAGCCAACAACCCCCATGGACCACCCCCTATAGAATCTTAGATTCTATAGGACACAATCCCCAATTCTTTATATATATATATATATATATATATATATATATATATATGTATATATATATATATATTACTCTTTTAAGTACGGGGTGTTACACATAATCTTCTTTTTTTAATAAAAAAATCAAGTGTAATTTTTTTATAAAAAAACAAGAAATCAGTGGAAAAACTAGAGGAAAAGATTTACAAAAATGTTACTGTAGAAATTGTTGGTTATAAATGAATAAATGGAGATCATGTGCCTGTGAATTATAAAGTATATGAAAGTTCAATTTTCTTATCAGTTATCACTGCAGGGTTCATAGAAAATCGAGGAATAAAAATGAGTATAAAAATGAGAGTGAGATTATTGACAAAACCTTTCTTATCCTTCTGTTGTACACTTTAGCTAAATGTTTACTAAAACCTACAGTATCTGCTTTTCTGTTTAATAACAATGCTTATATTTTTTAAAGATAATTTAATTTGATATTCTAGAGTTAAAGTTTTAAAGCATTTATGGGCATGCATTTTTCATTGTCCTAAGTGTTTTGGCTGGTTAATTTTGTTTGTTTTACAATTAAATCTGCTAATTTAATGAATTGATAACTCAAAAGTCTAAACCACATGGTTCGCAAAACATTGTATGGTTCGGTTCAAATCACCTGTTCAATGATGAACTGGGAGGTTCAAACGGTTTTTTAAGAATTCCTGGTTTACTCGGACCACAAAGGTGCTGGTTCAGGTTGAACTGGGTGTGCCCACCTGGTACAACAGTGATCTCTGTTGTCAGTTTGTGCCAGCTTATTTCGCTGAGCTACTTAGCCTCATGGAAATCAGTCGGAAAGACTGGGTAAGGTTGCTCTGATCATTGTTACCTTGACTCTTGCCATATAATGTTACAATTGTTTTTATGAGCGTGAAGATTCAAACCATTAGTAGGGGAGAAGTTCTGTACAGACAATCTCATTTACATTGCTAAACACTAATTATGGAAAAGGAAGCTTATTGCAAATGGTCAAAGGTCTTTTGTTAAGGTGTTTACACTTTGTCCTCTGTGTATAACCTGTCTGCACCACTTTTACATTGGGATGTTTCCTTTTTGTGTCTACGCCACTACTCTTTTGTCTTCTTTATTAGAAAGTAGAAACAATGTTGATTTTCCTCGTATTCAACTACATTGGAATGAAATAAGAGCCAAACTTTTTTTAAACCTTCCGACATCTAAGCAGTAAAAATCGGTTTTCGGAAGTAATCGGTCTAGGTCCGTTTTCCGATTAATCACCAATTACTCGGCTATTTTTCCGATTAATCGCCTTAGGAACTAATCGGACCTAGATCGATTACCGATTAATTGGTAATTAAAGTTCAAGCGCAAAAGTATACGAGGTACATTGTTTCCCACCTTAGAAAATTTTCGTAGGTAAATAACATTAACCTAATCAGGTATTATTCAAAATAAAAGTTACACCCAAGCCTATCTCAAAATCTTAGCTCAAGTTTAGCTCAATCCTAGCTAAAGTAGAGCTGAATTGAGTTGGACCCCGAGCTAGCCTATAGTCCTAGACTCGCTGGTGGCATATCATCCTGTTTTTCTGAAATAGCATCAGCAATTTTATAGTATATGTTTGGTGTGCAAGATGACTCTTTAAAGTTCCATCTTTGTAGCAATTTCATATGGCTTCCTTTCATTTAATGTTGTTATGATCTTATACTTCAAAGCTTCAATCATTCTAACATAGATTATCCTTTTGATTTATATGCCGTTAATAGAATGAGCTGCCAATTGGTTTTTGGCTTGCATCACGTTACATAACAATGCTATTTCTTATAGGAAACCTAACTTTCTTGTCTAGAATCTTTTCCTATCCATTAACATTTGGAAGTTTGCACTTGAGTTGCATTAGCTTAAACTACGTGACAATAGAAGAGTTTTTCGACATGTCATGGCATCGTGGGTCATGGCCTGGAAGTTAAGAGAATGGCTGATTTTAGGTTCACTACCTGCCGCTAAATCTTGGCTAATTTATTTTCTGGGAAATCTCGACAATGAGTCATGCTCCATAATGCACTGAATCCATTAAATTATCAACTTTAGTTATATTTGGATTATATTAGTTCAGAGCTGGTTGAAAACCTTATAGGAGAGTGAAATCATTTAGTACCTATTTCATAGAGTTTTTCCCCCTACCTAACCCTCCTTTTGAAGTTCTATTTGCATAGCAACTCTCCCACCAAACTATTCCTTGTATAAACTCTCCCATGCATAACTCACATTTCCAAATTGCGGCTTTAGCACAAACAAACACGCAATTCCCAGTTGCGGTTACCACAATTGCGAATTGTGGTTTCGTTTGTGCTAAAGCTACATTTGGGAAATGCTAGTTATGCGTGGCAAAGGATTGTACAAGTGCTACCGAGGAAATAATTTAGAGGGAGGGTTACTACGGGGAATAATGTAGAGGGAGGGTTACTACGGGAAATAATTTCAAAAGTAGGGTTTAGTTGGGGGAAAATTCTATTTCATATAACCTCCCTTTTTGTAGAGATCAAAATTTTTCTTTTTAGTGGTTTTTTTTTGGGAAGGAAAAGGTGGAGTATGGCCACCCTGTTTCATTAAATTTTCTTCTTAGTAGTTGCAAGCCCTAACCATTTGAAAGGAAAAACCTATATTACTACACAAATAGATTTGGTGATCTGACTTGAATAAATTTGTTTTAGTTAATGTTAGCATATAAATTTATATATATATAATAATGTACTCTTGATTAATTTAATTCAATCTCTTGTTTTTTGCTCTCCATCACAGCAGTAGCTAAATTTATTTGCATGATCACAATGACACTCACCCACATTGAACAAGAAATGTGAACTCATTTTTGGTTATAGAGTGGGACTGTGGGAGGAATTTGCATGATTTATTGTCAACTTCCTATACTGGATGCTTTGAATACTCAGTTTGTGACTTTGTAGCATGACGCAATCGAATAAGTGGAAGATAATGGAAAATTTGATAAAGCAATGAGTCCTTATATTCAAAAGATACATATTCCATTCTCTGTTACTTACTAACCTTCAATTTGTAATCTACTGTATTATAATTATCATCACGTTTCAAATTGTTCTATATTTATTATCATAAATTTTATTTTAATGACTTGGGATCGAGTGTTCTTAAGGAAACGATACATTGATTATTAAATGTTGGAACCATAGTAGCTGAAGTTTGTCAGTCTTACTGGTATTGGTTGTAAGTTAAATTCTTTATGAAGCATATTTTTACTTGTTACATAATGCAAGATCATGAACTTTTTTATGCAGTATGCAACCATTTTTCATTAAATAAGTATCATATCATATTTATTTCCAAACACCTGGCATCTTTGCATTTTGAATGTACTTAAGAGCGTTTTGTGTTCTTGACAAATGCAATGATGACTCTTGCTATTCACTTGGCTTTATAGTGACCTGAGTTGTATTGATCATGCAATTTCAAGCAGTAGTATGTTCTTTTGATGAATATACTGAAAGGCTTCATATTGTTCAAGCTCATTTGTATTTGTGCAGGTATGAACCTCTTTCATATTTACTTGGGAATGAATATTTCTTGCATGCATATGGTCCCATCTATGCTCTTTCTTCTGAGGTTGTTGCAAGCTTGGTGGCTCTGAGAAATGACAGGCAAGGCAAAGCTTTATCCCCATTAATTTACATGTTTTTGTGCCTATATTTCTTCTCCAATCTGTTTACAACGAAATAGGCATACTTGTATAATTCTTCCATAAGATTTCGTTTTGATTTAATTTGAGATGATTTCTGTAGTCATCAGCATTGCTCTTCCATTATAAGGAAATGTCCCAACTCCCAGGGATCCTGACATGCATTTGATTTGGTGCAAAATGCATCAGCTTTATTAGTTTGTGAAAGTTTTAAATAGAACTATAAAAGTGTGCTCTGAATGTATTAAACATGGTTATGTGAACAATATGCATATGCATATAAGTGGTTTGTGTTTGTACTGCTGCACGGTTTCATTTATTTTGGACTTAAGTTTTTTTTTGCTTTTTTTGCTTTTTTCCTTTCAAATTCTCACTTTATGGATGAGAATATTTTCATCAAGACAACTCATATAATACCTTTTCATTGTCGCTTTCAGTTTGGTGGATGAGTTACTACTTAATCACAGGGCTTGTAATCATATAGTATAGTCAACAAGGCAAAAATTGAACTATGAAGATTTTTACTCTACTCTGGAAGGTGTAGAGTGATTTCTCATGTGCAACAAACAACTTGAGGGTTTGTTTGTAAAGTTCAGGTGGTACATCCTCATAACCTGCATCGACAATGTTAGAAAGCATTATTATTATTGGTATTAGTATTAGTGGTGTTCTGGTAATATTTGTTTAGGGATGGATGAAAGCCCTAACTTGGGGAATAAGTTTTGTACGCCATATACATGCATCATGCTTTTTTAGTAATGTTATTAGGTATTATGTTTCTTTGAATATTTAGAACGGAATTTACTAAGTAGAATTGTAGAAATAACCTACAATGCATCAAATTTATCGAATTACTAGGTTTGCCCGTTGACACGTGCCTACGGCACGTCTTCGGAACGGTGCACCTGGTTTGATTATATAAAATAGTTTTGGAGGTCCAGCAAATTAATTGAAGTAGCAAATATATTATATGAGAAAGCAGTATATCTAGCTTTAAGCTCAACCATCGCCTTTTTGATCATTTGCTTGAACTTACCTGGAATGCATATAGTTTGTTAGAAACACTGCATAGAGTTTTTTTTAACTTCAACATCATTTTTAGATGCTTGTAATAGTTATGCAAGGACATTATCATATAGGTTTTATAGAGCTTACTCTAATTCCATAACCACTATGAGCATGTCTAAATACAATGATAACGCAAGTGCATGTGTGAAGGTATCTACAATACCAATAATCTTAACATTTCACGTCTGAGACTCAGTTTACAATTGAAATACCTCTTATTATTATTTCAACTAAAATGAAATACATGAAGTTCTCAAAACTCTAATCCAAGCTAATCATTTCTTTATCTCCACCTTGTCTTCCCATTGCACCATTATAAAAAAAATCAAAATGGATAAATAACAAATTTACTTTAGCTGTCTTTCTTGAGTGGAGAGTTTGCACACTTCACTGGTAAACTCCAGTCATCCCAATCCTATATATCCAAACATACACTAAAAGTTCTTATATGTTATGTTATCCATGGTTTCTAATAACCAGTGATGGAAACACTTCACGATAATATTTTCTCTTGTAGTAAATAAATTAATGTTGCATATTTGCCAAGTTATTTTAGGTTGCTAGTCAGCTTACCAAACGTGCTATGGTTTGGACGCCCAAATTGAGGCCACCAAATAATCCATCTCTCACTTGCGTATACCTTAAATTAAAACCAATAAAAAATTCATCAAATAAATTACCAAATTAAAATTTTTTAAACCCAAAAATAAAACAATCATACTCTCTGAACTTAAATCTCATGCACACAAAAATCGAGTCAGCAAAAAACTGAGTAATCCCCTGCACACAAAAAATTAAAAATTAGAATGAGAATTCAGTTAATGAGATGAAATTAGAGCCACATCGCATATAGAGGCTCTCGATTCGGTGGAGGGGAGTCGCCGATACGGAGTCGCTTGATATTCGCGCTCGATTTGGTGGAGGGGAGTCACTGATATGGAATCAGCAGCAGATCAGATATCGGCGACGACCTCTTGATTGGGGTTCGACATTGGATTTGGATTTGCTTTGAGATTTTCAAATTTTCAAATTTTCAAAATTTGAAATTTGAAATTTTTAAAATTTTTAAAATTTTTAAATTTTTAAATTTTTTTTAATTTTCGAAATTTTTAATTTTCTAAAATTTTAAAAAAATTTAATTTTTTTAAAATTTAAAATATTAAATATTTTAAAAAATTATTTAAATAAATTTTTTAAATAGTTTTTGAATTTTTTGAATTTTTTTTAAAGTTTTAAAATTTTTAATTTTTTTGAATAGAAGAGAGAGAGAGAGAGAGAGAGAGAGAGAGAGATAAATAATTAAATAAATAAAGGAGTTGTTTTGGGTGGGGGATTTGAATTTGAGTTTTGGGGGGAAACTTTGGGGGGGGGGGGGAAATGTGTTTTGTGGGGTTAAATCTGGGCCTTTTATTTTGGGGGGATTGAAGGAGAACCACTTGATAGCTTTCTTTGTATTTTATTATATAGATATCATAATTAAATAAGAACTTCTCCAATTAAAATTTTTTGCACCTAGGCCAGGATTCTATATCTACAGGTGAGATATTGGCTTCCTTGAAAACACCCATCCATGCTTAGAATAAACACCGGCAAACTTATTGGTCTTCTGAGTCGGTATTATGTACATCAATCAAGTGCAACTGTGATATAGTGGTAAAACCGCTTAGCTATGGTTATGAGGTTTAAAAGTTCCACTTGTATGTAGGTAATGTGGAATATTTCCCATTTACAAATGTCTCGCATGCAAATTAATGTGCACAATCAATGGTGATTATGTTTATATGTTGTCTTAAAGGGTAATATAGGTATATCACCTTTATAAGTGCCTTGCACGCATCCAAACGTATGTGTACAGTTCCAAATGTATGTGCACAATTTCATCATGTGATTGAATTAGTTTTACCATGCGAACGTATCAAACGACACCTCATCTACACCCCATGCCTCTATAAATTGGGACTCATTTCCTACCTAATTAAGGTATGCCCCAAATATCTCAACATCTCTCATTCTTTCTTCAGTTTGTTCATTAAGCTTCCTGGTTGAGAGCATGGCCGACTTAAGCATCAAAATATATGAAACTGATGTTGAGAAGTAATTTGTGTTCTTCTTTCTTGCACCGCTCGTCGAGGTCGAATCTATGAAGGACCTCCTGCGCGCCCCCGTTGCATCAAATCACAAGCACGCTCCATGTCCAATTTCACTGTCGTCAAGTTCCCCGGTTCTTTCTTCCCCTTGGATAGACTAGAGAACAAGAAGCTCCACCAATCAATCCTCTTGATCAAGAAACAAGATCAATCTATTCTCATATCAACTAGAATTTAAAAAAAAAGTGTACCAATGTCTCCAGTGTCATCCATTAGTACTTATGTAGTACATGGTGTCTTCATCATATTATTACATGTTAATGGGAGATCAATTGTGGGGACTCAAGATTTGGATTGCATGTGTTTTTTTCCTATGACCAAATGCACGGGAGGTGAGAAGTTGTCTATATTGCATACAACCAAACCCCTAAATTTCTAGTTATAAAAAGATATGGGGGAGGACATGGTACTAAGTATATCAGCTAAAGATTAGTTTCTGCATCCCCCCCTGCCCAGAGAGTGAATGTCAAAAAAAAAAGGAAAAAAAAACAAACAAAGTGATTAGGTGATCAACTAAATTTTTGCCTCGTAAATTCACCCTTTCAAGGACTTTGAAAATGAATGACCAGACACACCTCTCCTAAGGATGAGGGTTTCATACATTCCTCTGTGATGCGCGCCTAGCTATAATCAAAGGTGCAAGAGGCGGACACCTAGGTGCAAGGCGAGGCGCAAAAAAGCTGAAGCGCCTTGCTATCATGGAAAGGTGCATGGGGTTGTTAAGGCGACTGTGAGGTGCTCGCCTCAATGCTCCTTGATCAGGGTGCGAGGCGATTGCCTTGGAGAAAGGCGAGTAAGGTTTGATATAATTGATTTTTAACTTGAAAAATATAACTCATTTAGACTTGACTGATGTGTTTTGCGTCAGTTTTTAAGTTAAATAACCCAGTAATCCGACAACAATTAAACTAGGGCTTGGCTTCTAAAAATAGCGGAATCTGCCACTTTTTCTTTCTTCCCATCATGTATGCTTCTCTTTCTTCTTCGTTAAACACTCCTTCCAAAATCTTGCCTTCTTGCAGCATTCTTATTCGAGTATTAAGTAAATTCCCTTTATTTTTTGCGACATTAATTGACCTTTAACTCTGTTTTTTGCTTTTATTGGCTGACTTGCTTGCACTCTGTTTTCTTACATATTTTCTTGCTGATTAGCTTTTTTTTCCCTTTGTTTGCTATTGCTTTATTTTTTATCTTCAACCCGACATCAACTGATCAACTGACATGCTTTCTTCTTCTTTTTGTACCTCTTCAGTTCTTCTACATACCTACTGCTGCTATTGTTTTTTGTTACTTTGTCGTTAATATTTTCATGTTCTATTATTAAATATTGTTTGCAAATTATATCTTCATAATTTCTAGGTACAGCTTAGTCACGTCTACACCTAAGTTACAAATCTTTGTTGAAGTCAGTTTTTTTATAGCGCGCCTCAGTTAAGTGAGGCATGCACCTTAAATTGTGCCTTGCCTCTCAGACGTTTTTGGGAAATTAAAATTGCATTATGCTTTTCGCCTTCGACTACAGTGTTCTATTTTCTAATATGTTATGATATGTTTGGTCTCCGTCATGATTCATGCTTCTCTGATCTGCAATTTATTTCTTTTCAGCTTGAATCTGTTCCGATATTCATGCATGTTTAGATATGATTTGATTAGGGCTGCATTATTCTCTGTGATGTATGCTGATTTGATTGATCTGTCTGTGTCCAGTTTATGATCTTACTTGTGCTAATCTGTGTGCATGATGGTGATCTGCTATGTTCATCGTGTCCGATCTAATATGCTACTTACCCCAAATATCGGGATGGTTTGGTTATTGTTTCAAATTCTGTGCTGATTCTTATTTGTTCTGATTCATGTGTTGTTTTGATTCAATTTTATTTGTACCAAATCAAATCAGGAGAAAATACAGAAAGAGAAGAAGCGTGAACTAGTTCAGTTTGAAACTTTGAATCATGTTTTCTTTTTAGGTTGAGAGAGGCATATACGAGGATATAGAAAAGGTGGAGATCTATTCTGTTTTCTGTTGTTTATTGATATTTATTTCGTTTTAGGAGGAAAGAGAAGGAGAACCCAATATGTTGTTGTTTGGTTCCTTTTGTCTTCTGTTATCTAATTCTTTTTTTAGGAGGAGAAACAAAGGAAAAGAAAGAAAGGGTAGCTAGAGAAAGATCCCGATGGATCTAACCAAAGCAGCGAAGAGTTTTAATGGATCTAAGTAGTAAGGGTTCCAAACAGATCAAACCAAAGCAGCAAAGGAGGCTCCAGGCTGATCTAACCAAAGCAGCAGAG
This sequence comes from Hemerocallis citrina, assembly GCA_017893485.1. Classification (NCBI taxonomy): domain Eukaryota; kingdom Viridiplantae; phylum Streptophyta; class Magnoliopsida; order Asparagales; family Asphodelaceae; genus Hemerocallis; species Hemerocallis citrina. The sequence continues at coordinate 197,398,554 of CM030368.1, read as the reverse complement.
GCTCCAATCTGATCTAACCAAAACATGGACCATTAATTTAGCACTCAAAAGGTGGGGAAATTTTTAAAAATTACCTAGTCACAGAGGAACAGAAACAACTATAGATAGAGCTCTAAATCAATTCCCTTGAGATTTACCAAATGCATTTGCACATGACCTTCACACTAACTGCACCCCTCTCCTAAGGATAAAAGTTTCATACATTCGTTGCTACTTCTGCCCCCAAAACCTCTTTCTTTTTTTGGAAAAAGAAGAGTGAATACACATTGTCCTTTTCCGAACTATTATGAATGCATGTTCACAGAGTTTTCTTCCTAGGAGTCACCTTGAGGAGGGGCAAGTATAGTTTGTTCTTTTTTATGAACACACCACTAGGTTTGATTATAATGCTCCAACACAAAGAACTTTTTACTTTTCAGTTGCCATGTAGTATCTGCCTCCATTACTTTTATTGATCTTTGAAATATTTAGAGATATATACTCTTCACTTCCTAAAGCATATTCTTCGTCATCTCTTCTGTATTTGCGTGCAACATTCTCTCCTTTTCCTCCTATGATACATCTTTGTTCTTATGCCTAACTTCTCTATGTATACAATGGTCATATTGGATCTAGTCCATATCCATATATGTCGACATTTTTTGTAAAATTCAGGACAACATCGTAATGAAAGTCGTCTACTTCTTGTTCTGAAAGATCTGCATTTTCATCTTTGTAAATATAGAGAATGCATTCCACAAGCCCGTATGGCTAAAGCTCTTAACATATTTCGAATTTGCTTGGAACCTAATGGTATTCATATGACCCCTATGTTATATGACCGATTAACCTATGAGACAAACTCATGGGTTTCTGAAGCTACGTTTGAGGGATTGTTGGACTTTAATTTGTCAATAGGGGTATTGTGAATAGCATCACGGAACAAAGAATTCGAAAATACACTGTATTTTAACCAGGTAGTTGAGGAATGTGTTCTCAATATCTATAAAGATGAAATTGTAGAACTTTATGTACAAGAGTTAGCTGACTTTCGTCAACATGTTGCCTTGAATTTTACGAAGAACGTTGACCTTTATGGACATTAATGGACAAGCATATATGTTGTATCTTAAGATGGTTGAAAGAAAGAGTTTTGCAGACAAATGCAGAAGAAGGGATGACGGAGAATATGCTTTACAAAGTGAACCGTATATATGTCTATAGATGTTTCAAATTAATAGAAGTGATGGAGAGAGAAATTACATCGCTATTGAGAATTAAAAATTTCTTTGTTTGCAAGTTTTATAGTTGAACATAATGTATTTATGAAAAAGAACCAATTATACTTGGGTCTTCTTAAAGTGATTCCTGGGAGAATATGCATACATAACTTACTGTGTTTGTGAAGAAGAACCAAGTTTGCTTGGGTCTTCACGTGAATATGCGTTCATAACAGTTGGGGAATGGCTCAAAACTTATTTTGGATTGGGTGTTGAAATCACTTGGGCAAGGAGTGAGAGGATGAGGGGTTCACCAAGATTGCTAAGGATTAGCCGTTGGCTACCTGGGTAGACCTAGGTTATAACTTGTGAATGCACTCATATTTTTTGGGAAAATAATGGTGAGGGGGGGGGGCAGTTGGTGTGAGAGTTGCTTGTGAATTAATTCACTACTTATTAATAAGTAGTGAATTACTAATCTTTATCTTAGGCTAGTTGGTTAGGAAAATCTGTCGTATTAGTAGAATAAACCTTAGTATTTTCAATTTGTTGATTGATGTGGTTGTTCTAGAAACTTATACGATTTTTTATTGATCCTACGGATAGGCAAATTTATTAATCCTAGGGTGGATTACTAAACTTTGCATGGTTTCTTTTGTTGTTATCTTTGGTTTTTCTAAATTTTTATAGTCTTGTAATTAGCTCTAAAGTTAGGCGCATTTTTTAGGTACCTATAAAGCACGTGCAATCAAGTAGAGATAGTAAGGAGAGGGATAAAAAGGTGTAGCTCAAAAGTCTAAACTATACCTTATTTCTAGGATGCCTATTCAAGACGTAAGACGTAAATATGTCACTTAAATTACGGAATAGTGTGGAGGGCCATTTGCTGAGTAGATAGTATAATTGGGAGCAGCGAACCATTTTTTTGAATGCCGTTGGAATTGGGTGTTGAGAATAGTCGTGAAGCCCGCAAAGAGGTTGATGAGGACATCTTTACAGTTTATGATTTTTATTTTATTACCATTTTTATTTCTGGCAATCATAGCCATATGTAATCTTTTTGTAATTTTTAGATTCTGAGAATATTTTGGAGATATGTTTCAAGATGTAATTGAGCCTATTTAAAGGCCCTGAGATGAATGAGAAATGATGCCATTATTGATATAAAAAAAAAATTTGTGTTGAGTTTTGCTCTTCCTCCTTCTCTTTTGTGTGATACAACTGAGATCTCCAAATTAGGGTTTGTGATAAATTCTAATCCAATTTTAGAGTTAGTGATTAATTCTAAAATCTATCCCCAATTTAAAATCTCCAAATACAAATTCCTAATACAAACCCTAATCCCAAAATCCATTAATCCCCTACAACACCTGCCGCCAACCCCTCTTCTTCTTCTCGCCCGCTACTCCAAATCCCTTCTCCATTAAAAAAACCCAATAGCCAACAGTGCCTCTTTCTCCATCGTCCTCTTCTTCTTTCAAAACCCCTTCTCTCGCTACCACACCCGAAACCCACAAATCCATCCTTCCTCCTTCACCTTCGACCACAGCCAACTCCGGCGACCCATCCCCAGTTCCCGTCGCCACCCAATCCCGCACCCCCAACTCCGGCGACCCATCACCACCACTACCAAATCGTCTCCCCCATCCCTTCCTCTTCCTCGACATTACCAACAAACCCAATTCCTTCTCCTTCCCCTCCACTCCCGATCAAGACCTGCACCCTAAAAGCAACCCCGAGCCCTTCCGCCATCGACTGCCAGTGACGCCAGCTCCCACCGTCGCACCTCGCCGACGCCGCCACCAACCCGCCGGCGACTTGATCTACCGGCCCTTGCTGTGGTGGCTGTCTCTCTCATACTGTGGATGATGATTTGAAGTAGTCTGCCATTGCTGTGTTCTGCCAGAGATCTACGCTGGTTTCTTCACATTCGGTATACTCTTTCCATTCTTAATATTTGTGTTCTACTGCCTTATCATCTAGTTTATTATCTGATTTGCCTGTCGTCCACAAAATTAATTGAGATTGAGTGTTCCACATACCTGAATAGAGTACGAATCATTATTGAACTTTTTACTTGCTAAAACACATAGGGATTAACTTATTGATTATATGGTTGAATTATTAATTGGAACTGTATTATTTGATTCAATTCTTGAAAACCCATCAACCTGTTAACTGTTAAAATTTCCATCTTAGATCCGTACTTTCATGTTGGTAAAATTAACCCATTAAAATTCTTGGAAATTCTCTATTTTAGGGTTGGTTTTACATCATTTTGGTATCAGAGCGAAGGTTCTTAAAACCTTAGTTCTTGCATCGTAGGCATCATTTTTGCATTCATTTAGGATTGTGTAGTTTTTATCTTTTTTCTTCTTTTATTTAGTTTATTTCAGAGTCATAAAAAAAAATAAAAAATAAAAAATAAAATTAGGACACATACCCCATAGTTTCCACTTTTGGTGAATGCATCTTTGCAGCACCATCACAGACCCTGAGGAGCCTTTTCTATCCCTTCCCAATCACCAAATTAGGAACCCTAGACTTCCTAGACCTGAAATGGACAATCATGATATCTCCACTACCCTAGCTGCCATCCAAGCAACTCTTGCCAATATCAATCAGAGGCTTGAGAAAGTGGAGCTAAATCAAACAATTGTCCCTGAGCTTCATGGCCATCGTCAGATCCCTCAAGGGAATGTTCATGACGATCGACGTCAAGAACGTGACCCTGACGAACAATATAAAAAGAACGTTAAGGCTGACGTTCCCCAATTTGAAGGCCACATGGAACCTCAAGCTTACCTCGATTGGGTCCGTGCCATGGACCACTATTTTGTGTGGTTCGACATGAGCGAAGCCCTTAAAGTTAAATTTGCAACTATGAAATTAACGGGTAAAGCTCAACAACATTGGACCAATCTTGAACATGCCCGCAGAGGCCGAGGTCTGGCACCCATAGCCACTTGGGAGGCCATGAAAGAGAAGCTCACTGAGAGGTATGTACCGTTATCGTTCCACACCCGATTGCTAGATTCGTGGAACCAATTGTATCAAGGAAGTAAATCCACACAAGAATATGTTGATAAATTCGATGACTTCCTTATTCGGTGCAATGCGCTAGGTAAAGAGAGTGAAGAACAAACTCTCTCTAGGTTCAGAGCTGGACTACGAGCTGACCTTAGGAACGAGCTAATCTATAGAAACGTGGACTCAATAGCGGCAGCCTACGCCCTAGTCCTCGACATGGATTCCCTTAAAGCTAGTTCTGATTCTAGGTCCAGCGACTCGAGAGATCATTCCTCTAGAATGACCTCTACTGACCCACCTAGACCTCAGCCTCCCTCTCAGCACCCTAACAAATCTTACCCCAGCAAATCTAATTCAAATTTTAATTCACATAGAGATGAACATAAGGATAAGAACACCGAAAGAGATTACAGTAAGATTGACCCTCTCACTAAGTGCTATAAATGTAAGGGATACGGTCATGTTGCTGGCAACTGTCCTAGTCCAAGTAGGATTAATATAGTAGAGAGTACCGCAGTCATCGCTGATGAGCCCGACAATGAGTTTATTTATGAACCTAATATAAGTGATGACTTTGATGAAAAAGAGGATGACCAGTCTCTCAATTGTATTCAGCCTGTTCAGTCACCTCCATTGAGTATATCTGAGTCACCCATTCCTTCTGAAGTCACTTGGCAACCCATAGATTTTACCCCCGTATTAGAACATCACAAAGTCACAGAGTCTGCACCCACATTTGCATATAATATTCATGACTTGCATAGAGAAATTTCCAAGGAACTTAATGAGAATAATTTTAACTACAAGTTAATAGCAGATACTAGAAGGAAATTTATAACTTTTGATATTGGTGACGAAGTGATGGTTCGGATTCATCCGGAACGGTTTCCTGTTGGACCCGTTAAGAACTTGAACATACGTGCTGCAGGCCCATTTAAGATTCTACATGCAATCAATAATAGTACCTATGTCATTGACCTTCCTGAAGGTTTTGGCATAAGTAAAATTTTCAATATTGAGGATCTAGTACTTTATGAAGGCTCAAAATTCAACCCTAGAAATTTTCTTATAGATGAGCCTACCCTGCAGCCTAATGGTGAGATTCCCCCATTACCTCCACTACCAGATATTACTTACCCATCGACAGAAGAATTGGATAATATTTTAGATGATAAGATAATCTCTACTAGAGATGGTGGTATGCACAAGTATTTGGTAAGGTGGAAAAATAAGCCGAAGTCGGATGATACTTGCAGTGATCGTAAGGAGCTCCCGCAACTGGATCCAGATCTTTTGGAGCACGATGACATGATCACTGGTTTTGACTCGACTGGGTCGAGCTCTCTCCCACCCGGAGAGAATGATGAGGACATCTTTACAGTTTATGATTTTTATTTTATTACCATTTTTATTTCTGGCAATCATAGCCATATGTAATCTTTTTGTAATTTTTAGATTCTGAGAATATTTTGGAGATATGTTTCAAGATGTAATTGAGCCTATTTAAAGGCCCTGAGATGAATGAGAAAATGATGCCATTATTGATATAAAAAAAAATTGTGTTGAGTTTTGCTCTTCCTCCTTCTCTTTTGTGTGATACAACTGAGATCTCCAAATTAGGGTTTGTGATAAATCCTAATCCAATTTTAGAGTTAGTGATTAATTCTAAAATCTATCCCCAATTTAAAATCTCCAAATACAAATTCCTAATACAAACCCTAATCCCAAAATCCATTAATCCCCTACAACACCTGCCGCCAACCCCTCTTCTTCTTCTCGCCCGCTACTCCAAATCCCTTCTCCATTAAAAAAACCCAATAGCCAACAGTGCCTCTTTCTCCATCGTCCTCTTCTTCTTTCAAAACCCCTTCTCTCGCTACCACACCCGAAACCCACAAATCCATCCTTCCTCCTTCACCTTCGACCACAGCCAACTCCGGCGACCCATCCCCAGTTCCCGTCGCCACCCAATCCCGCACCCCCAACTCCGGCGACCCATCACCACCACTACCAAATCGTCTCCCCCATCCCTTCCTCTTCCTCGACATTACCAACAAACCCAATTCCTTCTCCTTCCCCTCCACTCCCGATCAAGACCTGCACCCTAAAAGCAACCCCGAGCCCTTCCGCCATCGACTGCCAGTGACGCCAGCTCCCACCGTCGCACCTCGCCGACGCCGCCACCAACCCGCCGGCGACTTGATCTACCGGCCCTTGCTGTGGTGGCTGTCTCTCTCATACTGTGGATGATGATTTGAAGTAGTCTGCCATTGCTGTGTTCTGCCAGAGATCTACGCTGGTTTCTTCACATTCGGTATACTCTTTCCATTCTTAATATTTGTGTTCTACTGCCTTATCATCTAGTTTATTATCTGATTTGCCTGTCGTCCACAAAATTAATTGAGATTGAGTGTTCCACATACCTGAATAGAGTACGAATCATTATTGAACTTTTTACTTGCTAAAACACATAGGGATTAACTTATTGATTATATGGTTGAATTATTAATTGGAACTGTATTATTTGATTCAATTCTTGAAAACCCATCAACCTGTTAACTGTTAAAATTTCCATCTTAGATCCGTACTTTCATGTTGGTAAAACTAACCCATTAAAATTCTTGGAAATTCTCTATTTTAGGGTTGGTTTTACATCAGAGGTGTTACCATGTCTTGCTGAAGGTTTGCAATCTAATAGGATTTGTCGTTCAAGTTGGCTTTCCAATGTGAAAGGTCTTTAGCCGGGTTACTGCAAAATAGCTAGAGCAATAGATTTTTGTTGTCCAGAAATGGACCGTATATGCAACTTTTGTCTGAAAGGCATATCGAGAACTCCCAAACTCACAATTGAGTGAAACCAAGTTTAACACGATTCAGTTCAACCCACGCAGTAGCACAACAACTGAGCAATGGGGTTGTTGTCATGCCAACTTTTATAAGTTTCTCAGTAAATACTAATCTATAACCCTCTTCGAGAGGAATATTGCCTAAAGGCCGATGTCCATAAACAGAAAAGATATGGTCTAAGCCCTCCTTTACCAGTGCTTTTGTCCGTGCCCTTATTATTGTCACAGGAATGGAATGATAATAATGTTGCCGATAATCACTTGAGGTTTTAGGTTTACTATGAGCTTTCTTGGTAAACAGTAAAAAATGGTCTGAAGAGGTTTTCCTTTTTTGTTTTACCTAGAAACAAGTTAATAAAATAAAATGATGACAGTTGGTTTGCTCTCTATTTGTTTTTTTCCGTAAAAAATGACAATTATGATGATTTTCATTTTCATTCATTGTGTTTTTTTTCCGATCATGGATTTCTGTGTGGGTGTACTTATGGTGTATTTATGTGTTTTACACGTTCTGAGAAATGTACTTGTCTACGTCGTTTTCCTTGCTTGATTTTCCAATCTTGCATTTTGGAAACTTACTGGTGCTCCGACATCTTCGTAAAAATACACATCAATAGCCATAAGGAAGTTTAGCATTCTCGCCATGTGTTTTTTTTTAATGTTTACTAGATTCTTCACATTGCATCTGTTTTCCCTTGTTACTTGTTGAATTAGATGCTAAGAGGAGTGTTCGAATGTTTATGATCATTTGCAATAATTATACTATTTTGGTGCATGCATCAGTGCATCTAGAATTTTGCAATTTTCGTTTTTGCCAAAATACACGACACTTTTGAATCTACAGGATATCATTAATGATATATTATAATTATACTTCCTTGTTGAGTGTTGAATGTTTAGGATCATTGAATTATATACATTTGCAATAATTATACTGACTTGTCGCATGCATGATGCAACTAGAATCTTGCAATTTTTTTGCCAAAATACACGAGGCGTTTGAACCTTGACATCACTAGTTACACGATTCCCTTTTCTGCATGTGTAGTGGTATCTGTTTGATGTGGAAATCTCGCTTTAGGACAATATTCCTTTCGAAGAGGGTTATTAGCTAATGGTTACCGAAAAGCTTATAAAGGCTTGGCATGACAACACTCGTCTTCCTCTGTCTTCGTTCTTCCGTGCAGGTTGAGACGTGAAATTGTTAGGGCCAAACTTCAGTTCATTAGGGGCATTTTGGGCTAGGTTTCATTCAATTACAAATTCAGGAGTTCCTCATATAACTTTCAGAAAACTGTTGCACTGTGTAGTCCTTTTATGAGCAGCAAGAAAAATCCACATTTTTCTGCTATTCTGCTTTTGACTCTTGAGGCCAAATAGACCTGTTCGATGTGTATGTTCGATCATTAGCTTCGGTGTAAGGGCATGTTGGCTCATTTCGAGTTCGGGAGTAGGAGTTTTAGTCCGAACAAGTTGGACATGCCCCTTGGACTGACATTAACAATTGATATGAAATTCACTCTTTTTCTTTGCTATTTTTTAAGCATGTGGATGTAATCCTTGAAAACGAAGAATATGAGATATATTTACCATAATTATATCTTGTCATAATTGTAGATTACTATCAACTTTAACTTTAGGCCACTAATTGTTTTTTCTTATTGCCACTTCATGACATGTAAAACATCTATTGTTGTTATCAACAAACATAATAGACATTTGTGAACGTAGCCTATTGTTATGTGCAGTTTTTGGATATAGGCCATAATTATCAATAATTACTATTTTGCAGTTTCCGTATGTTCAGTAATGAGGACGTTACTATTGGGGTGTGGATGCTTGCAATGAATGTTAACCATGAAGATAATAGAGCACTTTGTGAGTCTGACTGCACATCATCTTCAATTGCTGTTTGGGATATTCCCAAGTGCTCAGGTTTGTATTCTTTTCCTGTTTGGTATTTTTTTAATATAAACATTTTTTAATGTCCGTGATTCTAATTATCATACTTCGATGTTAGTCTCTCACAAATCCATATTCTGGTTTAGTTCGCTGGAATGTAGGTTCCACACGCTGTAAATATTCATGTGAAGATATGTATGTGCAGGACAGTTCTTTTAGTAAGTTAGTACGCAATCAACAAATTAATCATGTGTGCTATTGAAGCTGATGCAGTTTGAATCATCATTGTGATTGTATTTAATTACCTCATGTTTTCTGGTTTTACTTGAATTGGTTTTGAGCATTTGGAATAGAAGAGTTTATGTTACCCTTGTGATGATTTGAATATTTAGAGGAAACAGAGATAAAGAGATGTTCATAACCTCGAAGTTAAATAAGATCAGTTTAACTATGTGAGTGCAGTTGATGATTTCTCCAATGAAGGGGTGGAAGCTATGTAACACGGTACTTCTAGCAAGGAGCCGTAGCCGTTCCGGATACGTGTCAGACACTTGGACACTTGGTTGGACACTTGGTCGGATACTTCTAATGCATGTCTAAAATTTTATAATACATCTGATATGCCGTAGACTTTTAGAAACTTGTGTAACATTTCTTAAAAGTTAGAACACATTAACAAATTTTAAATACATATTCATATTTTTTTGACTAATTAACTCTACTGACTTTCATTTACATCTCAAATTTTATTGTGTACAATGAAGTATTGCCAAATTTTGTGGACAATATACTTTTTATTTTGATTATCAGCAACAAAATTTTATTGTCCCAACTCCATTTTTATCTAAATCATACGTAATTGAAGTAATATTAAGTTATGTTAAATTATATTATAGTTGTGTCCCCATATCCTACTTTTTACAAATTTGGCGTGCCCTGTACCCATATCCCATACCTGTGTCTATGCTTCACAGGGTAGAAGTCATCAAGTAGATAAAATAGTAGATATCAATTTAAGGTGTGACCCTTCTGCTTCTCATGTATTCAAGATGAAATCAATTCAGAAGGTGATGTCCAATTTAAAACTCTCTTGTCCAATTATATAAACCCTATTAATTTGTTTTGTATCTATTCTAGACCAAATGGATATAGAGAATTAAATTGTCAACAAAAATGTAAAAGTCATGGATAATATATTTCTTGCATGCATACTCGTGACTAAATATATTTGCAACGATATGCAATTTGCATGTTCTTTTCAAACTCAATTTTGCATAGATTGGTCCGTGCACCTCCAGGGGCGGAGCCAAAAAAATTGTTCAAGGGGCTAAAAAACAAAATGAAATAATATCTTTCAAATAGACTTAAAAACTTAACTTTGGTTCAATATATGATGCAAGTTTATCATATAATTGATAGCATGAGTAAAAAAAGTAAGGGTAAATTTGGCCCTTGGCTTGACACTGAATTTTTATTAGGCCCATTGACTTTGTCAACTATGTTAGAAACACCGGAAACAATACAAATGCATAACTCTGAGTACTTAAGTACTAGTTTTATCAGTTATGTACTGTCATTGGGGGTTCTGTACTATTTGAGGCATTTATAATAGAGAAGTAAAAGGGCCTAAGAGAAACTCAGTATCAAGCCTAGGGCCTAAACCAATTTTCTTTTACAATAATAGCAAAACCCCTTCTCACTTCTCGGCCAAAAAGGGAAAAAGAAATCAAAGAAAATAAAAAAAGTACGGGGAACCTCACATATATGGAGGTGATTCCTCATATAGACTAGTTGTACATACATGATGGGGTCGAACTGTGGACTATCGATATTGTTCACATCAATTTACATGTCATTATATATGTGTGTATTAAAAATCAAGCTGTTTAAATAATTCTTGATCATGTTTCAACTAGCTGCAAAACGAACGAATTTTCAGTAATATAACAATTGGCTTCATGAGATGAATGTATAAGAAGCCTCCAAACAAGTTCAATTTTCGTACGTATTGAGTCTTACGACTTAAGAAAGTTTATATAAAGATGAATGGTGTTGATCGTTTATGTAGAGTCCTACCATGTATGTACTATATGAGGAAATTTTCCTCTACAAATACAAGGCTTCATTTCCTTTTTAAAAGGGGGGGGGGGGGGGGGGGGGCGCTTCAAAAGTTAAAATATTTACAGGTTTACATCAAATTATTCTAAGCCAAGAGTCGATGTTAAAGGGAGTCAAAATTATTTCTCATTCAAGAGTTAGTGAGTTGAAGGGGGTCAAAGTTATGTACATTTACTAGATAACCTAACCTATGCATATATTTCCTTTAGAAATTGAAAAGTTTAAGGGGGTTGACCCCCTTATGTTCTACTTGGATCTGGCCCTGTGCCCCTCAACATAATTATTTGCAACTACCATTTTTTATAATTTCATGATCACGTCCTGTGAAGGAATGCCTGCATAGCTATCATAATAAAACTAGAATTAGAACTCTGGTTTTTCCACGTCAAGTGAATTTGTTAGGTTGTAGACTTTGGATTGCAAGTCGTATTCTTATGATTTTGCCCCACTTTCACTGAATTCCTCGATTTGATGTTCCATGCGTAGTACTCCAATTACCCAATCGATGCTAAACACTGAGCACAAAAAATGAGATTTCTCATTGGTTTCCTAATCATCAAACTGGATTGAATGTTGTCTCAGGTAACGTAGGGCAGACACGAGCCACTTCTGTTCTTGGACTTGTGGCTTTAAGTGACCGATGACGGATGACCACCAAAAATATATTCTTTAAATTATTGAGTATTGGTATTTTATTTGGTTACTGCAAATTCAGTGTTATTCTATTAACATAACTACATAGGAAATAACATCTGCCAGTAATACAGGAGAAACTTTCTTACCCAAAAAAAATTAAGAAAAAAGGATTTTGGAATGATGAGGAAGTGCCACAGATATCTTTTGTTGCAGTTTATATGATTCACATGTTATCCACTCTTGCATGCTAGCTGATACCTACGAAGTACTTGATACTTCTTGTGTATGATGGAGTTCGAAAAGTTCCCTCACCTTGTCACGTTACCTTTTTAATTTTTTCAGGGCTGTGCAACCCAGAGAAAAAGATGCTAGAACTCCATCAAAAAGAGATTTGTTCAAAAAGTCCTACGATATCAGATTCTGATTCTTATGCCGATGGCTGACAAGTTCTCGTGAGCTGTTTGGGATTGAACATCTCGCCATTTGTTCCAGGATCCAATCTCCAGCTTTCTTTTCCGAACAATGGTGGTTTTCAAGACGTATCTGCTTGCTTGACTACAAATTTAACTGGGATCTGCTATATTCATTCATTGGTTTACACATTTGTTTGCTCCCGTGTACCAACTACAGTCAAAAGCAGCGCTGTTTTGAAAATAGATCAGGCTGAACTTTTGGAAAAGAAACAGTTCTTTTGTTTCTCGTTGGACATACAAAGGTGCTTTCATAATTTTCCTACTGGCCCTGTTCAGTATTTTGTGTTTGCTTAATCAGATAGCTATTCTTTGTATCTATATATTGTCCCCTACCAAACAGATAGCTATTCTTTGTATCTATATATTTCCCCCTATCATTTCTCTATCTGGCAATGGCCCCTTTTTGCCTTTTTCTATTCAAATGAGAATTGGCCTTTGTGGTACTTGTATTCCCCGCATATTTTGCGTGGTAATTTTAATTCATTTTGAACTTGTAACGCCTTCTCATGGATCAATATCAGCCCGTTTTGTTCTCGTTCCCATTTTGTTGTCTGTCAGTCAGAGGTCGAAGGTGCAAATTTTGCGCATTAGAGTCCATTCTACAAAAATAGAAAAACACAACAAGAAGAACAAAAAAAAAGTCATCCCTATGATATCAATAAATTAATAAGGCTGCTTTTGGTTCGTAAACATAGTTTTTGAAAAAAAAAAGGGATATTTTAGCAAATGCCCCCATTCAAAATGTGTAAACTAGCATATACCCCCACTATTTTTAAAAACTAAGAAATACCCCTAGTTTGGATGGAATGGTTAAAATTCCGTTAAGTTAACTTACGTGCATCACATGTAACACAGTAAAATGACCAAAATACCCCCAATAAAATTCTTTTAGCAAATACCCCTATTCAAAATCTAAAAACTAGCATATACCCCCACTATTTTAAAAAAAAGGATATTTTAGCAAATGCCCCCGTTCAAAATATGGAAACTAGCATATACCCCCACTATTTTTAAAAACTAAGAAATACCCTTAGTTTGGACGGAATCGTTAAAATTCTGTTAAGTTAATTTACGTGCATCACACGTGACACAGTAAAATGACCAAAATATCCACTACATAAAGTAAGGGTTTCTTGAAGCAAATTTGAAAAGAAAATGAACCGTCTCCTTTCCGCTTTGCAAGTCCGTATAATTTTTTCTCTGATGGCCATCTACCCCACCTTGTTATATTGGGGTTTTTAAAGAAGAAATACCCCAACCCTAATCAGTCATTGACTCATTGTAAGCATCTTCTCCACCTTGTTATATTAGGGTTTTTGATAGATTATGTTTGTTTGATCGTTTCAACTTGATCAATTTTGTGATGTTTTTTTTCTGAATTCTTTTTTAAGGAAAATTGGTTGTAGGAAGAGCCATGAATTCGAGAAGGTTCGCATGTGAATCTTTGTTCTGTTATTTTGTTTATATTTTTATTATTCGGATGCGAACCTTCAAAAATTCATGGATCTTCCTACAACCAATTTTCCTTAAAAAAGAATTCAGAAAAAAAAACATCACAAAATTGATCAAGTTGAAACGATCAAACAAACATAATCTATCAAAAACCCTAATATAACAAGGTGGAGAAGATGCTTACAATGAGTCAATGACTGATTAGGGTTGGGGTATTTCTTCTTTAAAAACCCTAATATAACAAGGTGGGGTAGATGGCCATCGGAGAAAAAATCACACGGATCTGCAAAACGGAAAGGAGATGGTTCATTCTCTTTTCAGATTTGCTTCAAGAAACCCTTACTTTATGTAATGGGTATTTTGGTTATTTTACCGTGTCACGTGTGATGCACGTAAGTTAACTTAACGGAATTTTAACGATTCCGTCCAAACGAAGGGTATTTCTTAGTTTTAAAAATAGTGGGGGTATATGCTAGTTTCCATATTTTGAACGGGGGCATTTGCTAAAATATCCTTTTTTTTTAAATAGTGGGGGTATATGCTAGTTTTTAGATTTTGAATAGGGGTATTTGCTAAAATAAATTTATTGGGGGTTTTTGGTCATTTTACTATGTTACATGTGATGCACGTAAGTTAACTTAACGGAATTTTAACGATTCCATCCAAACTAGGGGTATTTCTTAGTTTTTAAAAATAGTGGGGGTATATGCTAGATTTCACATTTTGAATGGGGGCATTTGTTAAAATATCCCAAAAAAAAATTATAAAGTAGTTTTTTGTGACTTTTGAAAACTTCAAAACAAAGTATTGTTTGGTAAACTTTTTTGATAAAATAGTTTTTTTCAAAATTAAATTATAAAAGGCGTTTGGTAAACTGTATAAAGTATGCATGTATATATTGTTTTTGATGAATTGGATAGAGCCTTGCGGTTCCAGCCATAACAAAAAATATATTGATGATAAACAAGGGTACAATCAGTTGCTTTACAAGGAGTAAAAACGAGCAAAATATAACAAACATAGGGAAATAAAAACGTCTACAAACACACAAAGAACACAAACAGGTGAGCTCCAAAAGCTGAACGGAATTGCTGACGAACAACAGCGAAGACAATAGAGCCACGAGCGAAGGGGAAGGAAGCTGCCATTGCTAAGAAGATCCAGTCATTGTGCCAAAACAGAGCAGACACGCTAAATACAACATGCAGACAGACGGAGCAAGAGCACCATGCTGCGGAGAGTCCAAGAGCCTGAGCAGGCGAAAAACGCAAAGGCTTCGCAACTCGCTCAACCTCCAGGCTCAGGCCCGGACCAAGAAAGAAAAGCAGCAAAAACCAAATGCCCTAACATCCAAGTGAAGCGAGGAGACATGCTACAACCCGTCACAATACAGAACCCGTAGAAGGCCGGGCAGAGAGATAGCAACATCGAGCATACTAAAACTATGAGCAGCAAAACAAAATGAGACACTTCAGATCCAGATCATAATCTCACCACCGCAAATAGAAGGCGGCGCTATAATAATCAACCAAGACGAACATCACAGGCATTAATAAACGCAAGAGAAACAAGCAACGATGGAACCACTTCCAGACTAAAGCACCACCAAAAATAAAACAGTATGCAACATACAACTAAGAAAGAAAACAGGAGAAAAGAACCAGCGAAACAAGGCAGATGAGAATCCTGCATAGCCAGGAACCCGATCCAGAAAGATTTGGGAGAGAAACAAAATAAAGCCCGATAAGGAGCCTGAATCAAAAGTCGCCAGATCCACAAAAAAGATCCCGACAGCATCAGACTTGATAAAGAAAGTAATGCATTAGGGCAAACAGAACAAACAGAATAAGTAAAATAGACGGAAAGCATGCTAACGACCAGAGCAAGCTCGAACATCAACAAACTGAGACCTCAGTTAAAAAGCATTTAGATTGGTGAGACAATTGAGAGCTGTAGATAATCTATGCCCATGGAGGGCTTCCCTCGCCACGGTGGACAGAGACGAAGACCAGAAATCAAACAGGTATAAGGATTCATCTATAAGAGAGGAGATAGGGAACTCGCGATGCCTGAAAATTCTGTTGTTCCTTTCCTTCCACGTAATCCAAATAATGATATGGACCGAGAGATACCAAGATTTGTGATACCTAAAATTCAGAGGTATAGACGAATACACCGATCTGAGTTCGGCAGGCAAAGGATTGATTTCCCAGGCAAGTGAACAAGTTTTCCATAGGGGACGAATGAAGTCACAGCTCACGAACAGGTGATCCACGTCCTCGAAGGAGGTGGAGCAGAGAGGGCACAATTGTCCCCAGGCTAGATTTCTTTTGTTGAGGATCTCGACGGTGAGAAGTTTATTGTTAAAAGCGATCCAGGAAGTGATTTTTACTTTTAACGGGGCACAAGAGTTCCAAATAAATTTGGCAAAAGGAGAGCGGACTCCTCTAAAGTTTAGGAATTGATAAAAGGATTTGACCGAAAAAACTCCCGTTGAATTCCATCGCCAAGAGTAACCATCCGCAGGGGGCCCCTCAAAATCGTTGAGGAAGGAGAGGAGGTTAATTAACTGGGTTCCGCTATTCGGCGGAAGATTGCCCGAAAACGGGATGAACCAGAGTCTTAGGGAGTTCTGGAAAGTAAAAGAATCTTCAACGGTAGCCATCGGAAATAGAGCAGACTGATAGATGAGAGGAAAGGAAGAAGCAAGCTTAGTGTTACCGATCCAAAGGTCCGTCCAGAATCTGGTTCTGGAACCCACTCGGCAATCGTGGAATATACCGCAAAGGAAAGCGGGGATCGCTTTCCAAACGTCTTTCCAGAATGGAGAGGCGTTGCGATGAATAGGCAGGGAGAGATCCCACCAATGGTGGGTGGGTGGGTAGTACGATTTAATGCTGTGGATCCACGGGAGATGGTCGAAATTTAAGAATCTCCAAAGCCATTTGTCCAATAAAGCAATGTTGTGGAGCCTGAGGTTCAAAACTCCAAGACCCCCCGCCGCTTTAGAAGAGCAGACTAAATCCCAGTTGCAGAGGTGCGAACCCGGTTTGAAAGAGGAGGATCCAGACCAAAAAAAGTTGCTTCTAATTTGATCCATTCTCTTGATGACCCATGACGGGAGAAAATAGAAAGACATCATGTATAGAGGAATAGAAGAAAGCACCGAGTTAAGGAGAATAATACGTCCTCCGCGGGAAAGGAGTTTACTAGACCATACACTGAGCCTGGATTCAACTTTATCCAACATGGGCATCCAGTCCGATTTATGCAGTTTACCCCATCTAAGGGGAATGCCTAAGTAGGTAATGGGGAAGGATGCCACGGGACAGTTGAAGAAGTTGGAAATTTCGATCTTCCAGTTAGGGGAGCCTCCTAACCAGAGGACCGAGGTTTTCTGGAAGTTGATGGAGAGGCCCGAAGCAAGCTCAAAACAATACAGGAGTAGCTTGAGGTTACGAAGAGAGTGAGGATTAGGTTCAAGGAAGATGATCGTGTCATCCGCATACTGGAGGTTAAGGACTCCGTTAAATTGGTTGGAGCCACCTAACCCCTGAATGACTTGCGCTTCCCAAGCGCTACGCAGAAGTTTACTAAAGACATCTGCAACGAGGGAGAATAAGAGAGAAGAAAGCGGGTCTCCTTGTCGGAGGCCACAATGGATTTTGAATTTGTGACCCTCCATGCCATTAATAATGATAGAAGAAGTACCCGATAATAGGCTGGATTGAATCCATGCGATCCACCTGGGACCAAAACCCCGATGAATCAGGATATCGATCAAGAAATCCCAGCTAACATTATCGTAGGCCTTTTGGAAATCAAGTTTGAGGAGAACACCCTCAGAGTTGGAACGGTGACAATGAGAGCTGATTTCCTGGGCGGACGCAACGCTGTCTAGGATGAAACCAGATTATGCCGAGTCAATGAGGGGGGATATGACCGAGCCTAATCTAGCTGCAAGCACTTTCATAATGATTTTGAAAGTGGTATTGATAAGGCTGATAGGCCGGAATTGGCTCACGAAATGTGCCCCCAACACTTTAGGAATGAGAACAATATGTGCGTAGTTAATACGATCAAAGGAGAAAGCTCCTTGATGAAGGTCAGAAAACAATTGGAAAAGATCATCTTTAAGCAAATGCCAAAATTTCTGAAAGAAAAAAGCAGGGAAGCCATCCGGACCGAGCGCAGAGTCGCTTTTAAGGGCGAAAACCGCAGATTTGATTTCATCCAAAGAGAAAGGAGCTTCCAGAGAAGCTAAGTCATGTGACTGGGGCCCGTAAATGTGGTCCCAATCAAGGCCAATAGAGGGTAATTTGGGGGATCCAATAAGATTCTTATAAAAGGAAAGGAATGCGCCATGAATCTCGTGGTCGGAAGAAAGATCGCAGCTGTTGTGAAGAATCGAGGAGATCCTGTTACAGCGTTGTCGATGCAAAGCAAAGTTGTGGAAGAAGGCGGTGTTGCCGTCCCCTTCTTTCAACCATTTGCTATTGGCTCTTTGGGCCCATTTAATGTGGTCCTGATAGAGGATGGAGGAATAATCACGCTTGCATGCAAGCCTTTCGGAGCGAAGGGAATCAGATAAAGGACCCTGCTCCTCCAGCCTATCAAAGGACTTAATCGAAGCTAACATGAAATTTTTTAGGAAATTGGTGTTCTGCTGTCTTTCACGACGCCAAATTTTGCAAACAAACTTGATAGCGTGAAGTTTGAGAAGGATATTGCCAAGCCCAGAGGACCCAGAGACGGAGGAAAGACATTCCCGCACGAGATTCACAAACAACTGGTCTTGTAACCAAAGTTTTTCAAATCTAATCTTGTGGTGATGAGCAAAGGGGAAATGGGAGTAGAGAGCGATAGGGGTGTGGTCAGAAGAAGGATTGGGAAGCGCTTTAGAGAAAGAGTTGTGGAATTGGGTGATCCAGTTCTGCGAAACAAGGAATCGGTCGAGTTTGGCCATCGTGGGAACAAGACGAAGGTTAGACCATGTGAAAATACGACCATTCAAAGGGAGATCGGTCAGCTGCAACTGACGGATGCAATCGTTAAAGCAGTACGATTGCCTGTCAGGATGCGACGACGAAGATCTTTCAGACGCAAATCTAGTGACGTTAAAGTCTCCACAGAGGAAGCAAAGACCATCTGCATAGTCGTGAAGAGAAAGAAATTCGTTCTAGAAGATTGGACGTCTGTCGGGCGTGGACGGGCCATAAACAGAGATCACAGAAATAGTGCAGTTTTGTGCCGTCCAGAACAGTTGAACGATGAGGAAGAACTGCAGGCGGGTAACCGCGATAAGCGAGAAAACCAATCTCTAATATTATAATGGGAGAAGGCCTTAGTGTCATTTGTCATTGTGTCATTTTGTCAACACGTGCAGGGCACGTGTTGGTAATTTTTTTTTTGTCCTGATGTGGCTAAAAATTAGGGTTTAATCGAGACCGTCCAAATTAGGCACGAATCCTGAAGCCCAGGGGTAAAACGGTAATTTCACTTGCTAACATATCTGAAGCGGGAACTGGCTCTCCTCCCCAAAGAACCATTAACCCGCGAACGGATCCACCTCAACTGGGTGCGGGTTTCAACCCGCAACAAACTCGGTCCAGCAGGATAGAATTAGGGTTTCTGATTAATATTAATCAACGGCCCTGATTCATATCTATCCTTTCACTGGGGATTAGGTATTACATTCCTTATCTATACACGGGAATTACATGCCTAATCTGTTCCCTAAGACGCCTATAAATACCCCCCATCTATCTCCATTAAGAGGTAATCAATCTTTCTCCAGTTTTTGCGCTCTTTCATAATCTCTCTGATTACTAACTTGAGCGTCGGAGGGTGCGTCACCGGGAACAACCCCGGTGTCTCGCACTTTTTGCAGGTGTACGGTGGGAACGACGATCAAACCCCGACGGAACAGGTATACAGGTTTACTATTTAGTTTCCCTAAGAATCCACAAATACTATCTGTTTGCCCCCACACCAAATTTAGCGGCAACAGATTAGCACCGTCTGGGGGAAACTAACGAATAGAAACCTCTCCTCTTCCTGGTGAACAGATCTTCTCCAGCCATGCCTCCTAGAAAAGTCAGATCAAGAGGGTCTAATAGAGGACCTAATCCCGATCAGCAGCAAGAAGTTCCCATCCAGCCTACCCAACAGCAAGGGCAACTTCCTCCTCCAGCGGAAGACCCGCTCCAACAGGACCTTCGTCCTCCAAATCAGCCACCTCCAAAGGGTCCTAACCCTCAAAAACAGCATCTTCACCAAGAACACGTCTCCATCCACAACGCCTCTACGAACTCTATGGCCTCCCATCATCCCCGAGCCTCTGGTCGCCATAATACCGCCCTCAACCGCTAGAAAGATGATGACCTCCGCCGCCATCTGGATGAAAAGCGGGCCCGAGAGGGAACCTCCCGCCAACACCGTCCGGACGAGTGGTCCCCTCGCCACCGGGAATATAGAAGGTCACCTAACCGAAGGGGACGGAAAGAATCCCTCGAGCACTACCGAAGAAGGCCGCACTCCCCTGCAGGTCGGCAACAGCCCAGGAACAATGAGGCACCCATCACACGTGCCGAGTTCCAGCAGTTCCAAGCGACCGTCCTACAAGCTCTCAATCTCCGTCCCAACATCAACGCGCCCAAGATTCCATCTCCTCCCCCGGTCCGCAGCCCTCGCCGACGGTCCCCATCTCCTCGTCCTGCTCCTACCAACTCTCGGCGTACCCCAAGTCCTCGTCGCTCCCGAAGTTACCATCGCCGTAGCCCTCGCTCTCCCTCATACGAAGACGAGTCTAAAGGCTCGGCTGATTACCGTCGGAGGGATGACACCATGTACCGCCGTCTTCATGAAGTGGAGAGGTGCCTGGGCCAGATAGACCGAGAAGAAGAGCTTAGGGGGAGGACCCTACTAACTAGCCGACCCCCTTTCTCCTGAACCATAGTGGATGCACCAGTGCCGTTCGGCTTCAAACCTCCCCAATTTGAGACTTACACCGAGGAGACCGATCCCGTTGATCACATCAAAAGCTTTAAGACCTTGATGCTCCTCCATCAAGCTTCTGATGCCCTCCTCTACAAAACCTTCCCCGCAACTCTCAAGGGCCCAGCTCGAGAATGGTACTCTCGCCTTGCCCCCTCCTCAATATTCTCCTTCGAGCAATTCGAGACCCTTTTCGTCACCCATTTCGTAAGCAGCCGTAGAGCTGAGAAGACCAGCATCTCATTATTGCACCTCCACCAGAAGAAGGGGGAGAAATTGAGAGACTATGTGAAGAGGTTCACAGCAGAGGCCAAGTCCATAGCATCCCTCGACCAGTCGGTCGCTGCGGCAGCATTTCAATCTAATGTCCTCAATTCCAACCTCCGCTCCTCCCTCGCCAAGAAGCCTCCACAGAACTTTTCCGACCTCCTCCTTCGCAGTGAAAAGTACATCCGGGCCGAAGAGGCCGAGCAACGACCCAACTGGGAGGGATCTTCCTCCGGGTTCAAGAGAAAGGGAACAGAAGAGGAAGGAGCCAAGAAGCTCCAGAAGGATAACGCCGGCCAGCGCCGACCTCCCCCCAGATTCGAGAAATTCACTCCCCTCACCACTAACGTCTCAACTATTCTGATGGAAGTCGAAAAGGAAGGGATCATACCTCCTGCTCCGAGGATGAACACCCCCGCCAAGAAAAGAGATAAAGAGAAATGGTGCCGTTATCACCGGGACCATGGGCATGACACCAACGATTGTCGTGCCTTAAAGAACGAGATCGAAGCCCTTATCCAGAGGGGGCAGCTGGCCAGGTTTGTAAGGAAGGACCGAGCCGAACTTCCTCCCCCACCTCGGGGGGCTAACAAGCGTCCGGAACGAGAAGCGATGCCCGACTTCGAGGAAGAGCGAGTCCTCCACCTCATTCATGGG
The DNA here is from genome assembly GCA_017893485.1 of Hemerocallis citrina. NCBI lineage: Eukaryota > Viridiplantae > Streptophyta > Magnoliopsida > Asparagales > Asphodelaceae > Hemerocallis > Hemerocallis citrina. The sequence goes on along the minus strand of CM030368.1, from coordinate 197,376,978 downwards.
GGCCCAATGGGGGGCTCCTCAAACTCCTCTCGGAAGGCATTTATAAGAGAAGTCAACTCTGTCCGAACCACCCCTCCTCCCAAAGGCCTCGGAGTGCCTGTCACATTCTCAGACGAAGATCTTGAAGGAGTTCGCACCCCACATTGTGACGCACTCGTCATTAGCCTCCACATGGCGAATTTTAAAGTGGAGAGGATACTAGTGGATAATGGCAGCTCCGTAAACATCCTCTTCCTCGCCGCTTTCAAAGGCCTAAAGCTCTCCCGAGACAGACTCAAGCCCGCCGGCTACACGCTCCATGGGTTCACGGGAGTGCCAGTGACTATTGAAGGGGTAATTACCCTCGATGTAACCGCTGGCAAAACTCCTACTACCCGAACGGAGTCGATGGACTTCATGGTCGTAGATGTCCCAGCAGCCTACAATGTCATTTTGGGTCGGCCCGGCCTGGCCGCCCTTGAAGCCGTCCCTTCTGCCTATCATCTCAAAATGAAATTTCCCACTCGGGCCGGAGTAGGGGAAGTGAGGGGCAATCAAGAGCAGGCCCGCAAGTGCTATATGACCTCTACCCTTGGACCCGTCCTCTCCTTAGAAACTCTGGAAATCCCCCAAGTTGTTGCTCGACCAACGTCCGAGCCGGTGGACGAATTGGAGGAAGTGCACTTCTCTGAGAAGGAGCTAGCCCGCAAGTTCTTTGTTAGCAAGACCCTCCCGTCCGCCCTATACTCAGACATTGTACAATGCATCCGAAAGAACCAAGACCTCTTCGCTTGGTCAGCTGCAGATATGCCCGGTATCTCCGAAGAGCTCTTAGTCCACCGCCTGAGCATTGATCCGGGGTCCAAACCGGTTCAGCAGAAGAGGCGCAAGTTCGCCCCCGAGCGTCAGCTCGCTATTAAAGAGGAGGTAGACAAGATCTTGAAGGCCCGGTTCATACAGGAGGTGAACTATCCTGAGTGGTTGTCAAATGTAGTGATGGTGAAGAAGTCCAATGGGACTTGGAGGATTTGCATTGATTTTACCGACCTCAACAAGGCTTGCCCCAAGGATCCATTCCCTCTTCCGAGCATTGACACCCTGATCGATGCAACCTCGGGACATGAGCTCCTCAGCTTCATGGACGCCTTTTCAGGCTACAATCAGATCCGGATGTTCCCCCCGGATATCCCGAAGACGTCGTTTGTGACCGACCAAGGCCTCTATTGCTACAGGGTCATGTCGTTCGGCCTTAAGAATGCAGGTGCAACATACCAATGCCTCGTCAACAAGGTTTTCCAGGCCCAGATCGGCCGGAACATGGAGGTGTACGTTGACGACATGCTTGTGAAAAGCATCCTGGGCGTTGATCATGTACCCGACCTCCAAGAAGCATTTGACATTCTGAGAAAGCACAATATGAGACTCAACCCGAACAAGTGTGCGTTCGGCGTCTCATCAGGGAAGTTCCTCGGCTTCATGGTTAGCCAACGAGGAATTGAAGCAAACCCGGAGAAGATCAAGGCCATATTAGACATGGCCCCCTTAGAAATGTTAAAGAAGTTCAGAGACTAACAGGCCGCCTCGCCGCCATAGGGCGCTTTCTCTCAAAGTCCGGGGAAAAATGCCTCCCCTTCTTCAAGGCCCTCAGGGGGGCTAAAGGATTCGAATGGGGGCAGCAGCAACAGGAGTCCTTCGACCAGCTCAAGGCTTACCTCGTCAATCCCCCTCTCCTTAGCAAACCGATCCCTGGTGAACCCCTCTACCTTTACCTGGCAGCCTCCGAGCAAACCCTCAGTGCAGTTTTAGTGAGGGAAGAAGACCGGGCTCAGAAGCCCATTTACTACGTCAGCAAAGTGCTTCGGGACGCCGAGCTCCGATACCCGAAGATAGAAAAGATGGCTTATGCCCTGGTAATGGCCGCGAGAAAGCTTCGCCCGTACTTTCAGTCCCATTCGGTGGTCGTTCTTACCGACCAGCCGCTGAAGCAGGTCCTCCATAAACCCGAGACTTCGGGTCGCCTTATGAAATGGTCTATCGAGCTGAGCCAGCACGATATAACTTATCAGCCTCGGACCGCGATCAAGGCTCAGGCGCTAGCTGAATTCATAGTTGAGAGTACTATCCCCGAGTCCAGCCAAACAGTGAAGGGACCACCCATCTGGTCGGTTTATGTTGACGGATCCTCTTGCAATGAGGGAAGCGGGGCAGGGGTCATCCTGGCAGGCCCAGATGACTTTATCCTCCAATACTCCCTCCGTATAAACTTCAAAGCCTCGAACAACAAAGCTGAATACGAGGCGCTAATAGCCGGTCTTGGAATGGCCCAAAATGCAGGGGCACAACGCCTGCGGATCTTCAGCGACTCTCAGTTGGTCGTCAATCAGGTCCTCGGCGAGTATGAAGCCCGCGATGACAGGATGGTTAAATACTTGGCTAAAGTCAAAAGCCTCATGGCATTGTTTGAAGAGACCCTCATCCAAAGGATCCCCCGAGAAGAAAATGCTCAGGCCGACGCCCTATCCAAATTAGCCTCCTCTTCCCTTCAAGGTCTCGAGCAGACCGTATTGATAGAAGTCCTCCTGAAGCCGAGCATAGAGGGCGAAACACTGGACTCCGTAGAAACACTACCTGTCCTCCTCGAAGACAATTGGATGAAACCCCTCGTCGAATTCCTAAGGGACGGACTCCTCCCCGAGGATCCCAAAGAAGCGCGAAGGGTTAGAACCCGAGCCGAGCGTTACACACTAATCGGAGGCATCCTATATAAACGCTCCTTCACCCAGGTGGACGGTCAGCCCTACCTGAGGTGCCTCTCCCCCGGACAAGCCGACTACGTCCTGCAAGAACTTCATGAGGGCATCGGCGGGCCCCATTCTGGCTCCAGAGCCCTGTCGCGCAAAGTGTTGAACTACGGGTATTTCTGGCCCACTCTCCTACGGGACGCCGAACGACACGTTCGACAATGTAGCTCCTGTCAGAAGTACTCCGACATCCGACGCCTTCCACAAGCACCACTCGCTTCCCTATCAAGTCCGATCCCCTTCGCAATGTGGGGGATGGATTTACTAGGGCCGTTTCCGCCAGCCCCCGGACAGCTTAAGTTCCTAGTCGTGGCAGTCGACTATTTCTCGAAATGGATAGAGGCCGAACTCCTGGCCACGATCACCGAAAACAAGGTCGTTCAATTCTTCTGGAGGAGCGTGATCTGCCGATTCGGCATCCCCAGGGTCCTAATTACGGACAACTGAACGCAATTCACGGGGGCTGCCTTCCGAGCTTTATGTAAAGACCTCGCCATACAACACCGGTTCTCCTCTGTCTCTCATCCTCAGTCGAACGGCCAGGCCGAAAATGCCAACCGACAAATCCTTTCGGGCATTAAGAAGAGGTTAGACAAGTGCTCCAAAGGCTTGTGGGTCGATCAGCTGCCCAACGTGCTCTGGAACTACCGCACCACAAAGCAGACCCCAACAGGCGAGAGCCCATTCAATCTCACCTACGGGTCCGAGGCCATCATCCCCCTAGAAGTCGGGTTACCCTCTCCTCGTCTAATAGCTTATGAAGAAGAGCAGAACGCTAGGGAGCTCAGAGCAAGTCTAGATTTGATAGACGAAATCCGAGAGAGAGCGCCATACGCCAACAAACTTACCGAAGAAGGATCGAGCAAGCGTACAACAAAAGAGTCCGCCCAACGAACCTCAAAGAAGGGGACCTGGTCCTCCGAAAGTTGGCCATTTCATTCCCTGGTCAGAAAAGCAAATTGGCCCCGAACTGGGAGGGACCTTACAAGATTTCTAAAGTAATCCGCCCCGGCACATACAAGCTAGAAGACCTTGAAGGCAGGGAGATCCCCAAGACTTGGAATGCCGACCATCTCTTAAAATACCAAGAGAGAACAACAACGCCTCTCTAAGTAATTCGAGATGTCGAACCGTTCCTTTCCTGTTACTTGTAGAGATTTTCTTTCATTTTTTCCTTGTAATAACGGCTAGCAACTTTAGAAGCAGCCGATCATTGGATATTAATAAATAAAGTTTTTTCATATTTTTGCTACTGTTTACATCTCTCTGCTTTTAACTCTTCAATCTAACGATGGTTCGGAGTCCAAAACTCGGCTCGACTTTACTTCCTTGGTTCGCCCATAGGCTAACCAGGAGTAGATCGCCGTTCGGAATTGCTCCCACAGCCGTTGAACTACACCGATGGTTCGGAGTCCAACACTTGGCTCGATCCTACTTCGCAAGTTCGCTTCTAAGCGAGCTAGAAGTAGTTCGCCATTCGGAATTGCTCCCACAGCCAGTGAACTAATCTAACGATGGTTCGGAGTCCAAAACTCGGCTCGACTTTACTTCCTCGGTTCGCCCATAGGCTAACCAGGAGTAGATCGCCATTCGGAATTGCTCCCACAGCCATTGAACTACACCGATGGTTCGGAGTCCAACACTTGGCTCGATTCTACTTCACAAGTTCGCTCCTAAGCGAGCTAGAAGTAGTTCGCCATTCGGAATTGCTCCCACAACCGTTGAGCTAATCTAACGATGGTTCGGAGTCCAACACTCGGCTTGACTTTACTTCCCCGGCTCGCCCATAGGCTAACCAGGAGTAGATCGCCGTTCGGAATTGCTCCCACAGCCGTTGAACTACACCGATGGTTCGGAGTCCAACACTTGGCTCGATTCTACTTCACAAGTTCGCTCCTAAGCGAGCTAGAAGTAGTTCGCCATTCGGAATTGCTCCCACAACCGTTGAGCTAATCTAACGATGGTTCGGAGTCCAACACTTGGCTCGACTTTACTTCCCCGGCTCGCCCATAGGCGAGCCAGAAGTAGATCGCCGTTCGGAATTGCTCCCACAGCCGTTGAATGGTTTGGAGTCCAACACATGGCTCGATTCTACTTCGCAAGTTCGCTCCTAAGCGAGCTAGAAGTAGTTCGCCATTCGAAATTGCTCCCACAACCGTTGAGCTAATCTAACGATGGTTCGGAGTCCAAAACTCGGCTCGACTTTACTTCCTCGGTTCGCCCATAGGCTAATCAGGAGTAGATCGCCGTTCGGAATTGCTCCCACAGCCGTTGAACTACACCGATGGTTCAGAGTCCAACACTTGGCTCGATTCTACTTCGCAAGTTCGCTCCTAAGCGAGCTAGAAGTAGTTCGCCATTCGGAATTGCTCCCACAACCGTTGAGCTAATCTAACGATGGTTCGGAGTCCAACACTCGGGTCGACTTTACTTTCCCGGCTCGCCCATAGGCGAGCCAGAAGTAGATCGCCATTCGGAATTGCTCCCACAGCCGTTGAATGGTTCGGAGTCCAACACTTGGCTCGACTCTACTTCGCAAGTTCGCTTCTAAGCGAGCTAGAAGTAGTTCGCCATTCGGAATTGCTCCCACAACCGTTGAACTAACCTAACAATGGTCGGGATCCTATGGCTCGACTTCACTTCACCGGCTCGTCCTCAAGCGGGCCGGAGGTAGATGGCCTTCCCGAACTGCCCCCACGACCATCGAGCCGAGCGGACGAGGTACCGACCCTCGTATATGGCGAAAAAACCTTCCGAGGCGAAACCACCGTCAGATCGTCTCAAAATGTGTGCTAGAGTGTGATGAACGGATCTGATTAAGCCACGTGTCCACAAAACGACAAGATAGTGTTTTCTTGGGACTTGCGCCTCTCTCCTCGAGATCCGCACCCTAATAATGATCAGCCGTCGAGATCAAGCCACGTGGCCCAGCCTCGGAACATTTGCAATTCTGCCGGGCCACTGAGTCGAACCGGTACGAAACAAGTAGAAGTCAGGACCACGGCTCGCTAACTACCCCCATGACCGTCGAGCCGAGCGGACGAGGCACCGACCCTCGTATATGGCAAAAAAACCTTCCGAGGAGAAACCATCATCAGATCGTCTCAAAATACGTGCTAAGGTATGATGAACAGACCCAACAACGCCACGTGTCCGCAAAACGACAAGATAGCATTTTCTTGGGAACCGGACCCGCCTCGAGATTCGTGTAAACATCCAACGGCTGTGATCGCCTCGCTTCGCTCAGCTCCAAACGCCGAGCGACAAGCAACCAGAACCAACCTTGGGCAAAAGTCACTTCGGTCACCGAGCGGGTGTCCAGCCGACCCGTGCCGAGCGAGTGTCCAGCCGAGCCTCGAAAGAGTTTGAGTTAAGGTTTAGGGGACCTTCCCCTCGGTTCTGGACTTCGGTCATCACCTCATCCACCGTGATCTCCCCTGACCCTGACACCCACATCGGAGCCGTCAGAGTCAGGAGAAGATCATGGTGGAAGAGCGACCACCCATCCTCCCGAAGCGACCTCCCCCTCGGTTCTGGACTTCGGTCATCACCTCATCCACCATGATCTCCCCTGACCCTGACACCGACATCGGAGCCGTCAGAGTCAGGAGAAGATCATGGTGGAAGAGCGACCACCCATCCTCCCGAAGCGACCTCCCCCTCGGTTCCGGACTTCGGTCACCACCTCTTCTACCGTGATCTCCCCCGATCCTGACCCCCACATCCGAGCCGTCAGAATCCGGAGAAGATCACGGTTGAAGAACGGCGACCCATCCTCCCGAAGAACCTTTCCCTCGGGTCTGGACTACGGTCGCCAACTCTTCTGCCTTGTCCTCTCCCGGCCCTGACACCTACATCGTAGTCGTCAGGAACGGGAAAAGAACAAGGCAGAAGGGTGACCACCCCTCCAAACCTCTCGAGGTGAGAATTTTTCACAAGGCTGGCATCCGCCCAAGGGCAGACACCATCGATGCCACTAGAGTTCAAGACTGCAATGACTGAAACCACAAGGGGGTGTGGTATTTATAGCCGTCCCCCAAGAGACTGTCATTATGGGAATCCAACAGTTACGCCTAGGGAGCTGAAGCGCTGCGTGTTTATTAAAGGGCCCCATTCTCAACGCCCTTGGGAAGGCGGAACGCCCCCACGGATCCCGAAGCGCCATTTAATGCTGTTAGGGAACTGGTCCCATCTTTTCAGCACGACGCACGAAACGGCCACACCTCAGCCGCGGCACCGAGTCGCACCGAGCCGCACCTGAACGCGACGAGCAAGATTCAGAACCGCGGCTAAAGCGTGAGTTTCGAGGCCAAGATGCTCGACGAAGCAAACATTCGCCTCGCGGTTCAGTTCGAGCCTACCCTAGCTAGCGCAATTACAGCACAACAAGAAACCAGCAAAGAACAGATCGGATAAATCAACTTCGATTTTATTCATATAACTTAGATAAATTTACAAAAAGATTACAACAAAAGACAGTCCGGAAGCCCAAAGACGCGACACGACCCCTTCACTGCCTCCGCGGAAGGGGGACGCTCCGGTTCAGCGATACCTTGGGTCGGCGCTTCTTGACCTCCGAGCTTGTCTCTAGACCAACGAATCGAGACGCCCCCTCGCCGCTAACCCTGACAGTCGCTCCAACCGAAGCACCACTTGAAGACACCGCTACCCCGCTTTGGGCGTCAGCTACCGTCCTACCTATAATGGGGGTTCGGCTCGCGGCTTGATAGAACATAATCCTTCGCTCAATCTCTTCGCGAGTGCACGAGGTGCTCCGGACGTTAGCCCTCACCGGCTGAGGTTTGAGCCGAGCAACCTCTTCCTCCAGTTCGACGATCCGGTCCTTCAACGTGTCGTCCTTTACAATCACTTTGAATCGAGGAAGTTTCGCCGAACCAGGATACTCGGCGCTGTCAGATATAACGCGGCGCAAATGGGTCACCTCGATGCTCTTATCAACCGTCACCCTTTGCAGCTGTTCTACCTTCCTTGCAAAGTCATCTCGTTCGGCCGAAACTCGGACCAACTCTTCCTCCTTCGCAGATAGTTCGGCCTTGACTATCCGTAGATGGTGCAGTTCGACCAACACCTCACTGTACCTAATCTCTAAGTTGTGAAGTATTCTCCTCGTCAGATGAACCTCGCCCTCGAGACGATCCTCCCGGGACCGCTAAAACAACTCTGCTCGGCGCCGATCCGCCGAGGTGATAAGAGTCTGCTCGGCAATCTGAAATGAAAAAGGGACAACATTGAAGTACTATATGGCCGAACCAAACACTTAGACAGAAATCCAAAATCAAGACAGAAATCCAAAATCAAAACACAACTTTTCATTCATCAAAAGCGGTGGCCAGTCCGCAAAAGGCATTACACTGTTTGAAAGAAAACAAAACAAAAACTACAAGAATTTGCGAGGGAATTAGAGGTCCACCTGCGTCGCCGCTTCGACCACGGGCGCGTCGCCAGGTGGCCCCTCGATCCTCCCCTCGACCAGAGCGGTCGCCACAGGAGGGTCGGCCTCCTCATCCTCGTCTTCGCCTTCGAGCTCGTCGCCTTCGGCTCCCTCCTCACCGCCTGAGGGCGACCCGGGCCACAGTCTGTAGCCGACCCGCTCGAAGCCGGGGACACGATCCTGAACATGGTCGAGTGCCCTCTGATAGGACCTCTCCATGTTCTCGGCCATGTGTTTCTTCGCCTCAGCTTCGGCTTCGGCCTCGACCGCGGCCCTGATCTTCACGGCCAGTGCCTCCTTCTCCGCCTTCAGGTCGGCCAGGGACTTCACCGACGCGGCCAATTCCTCGGCAGCCTTCGTAGCCTTGGCAGACTCTGCATCGAGCCGCCCCTTGACCCTTTCCATGTCGGCTTCAAGATCAGCGACCCGGACTTCCAACGCCTCGGCTCGCCTCTGCTCGGCCTCGAGTTCCCGGACCGCCTTGACCTTCGTTGCCCTGTCTTTGTCGCTGGCGGCTCTCAGCTCCTTCTCCTGCTCGGCGAACGTCTCGAGCAGATGGCCGAAATGGCAAGTAGCCTGCGGAAGACAAAGGTAAGCGCAATGTGCAACCCGAGTAGTAAACTTGAAGAAATTCGCAAAGAGAAACTTACCGACACGAGCGATCGAGCCACTTCGTAGGTGTCTTCGCCGACCGTCCCCGCCTTCAGTGCGGCCCTGTCCTTCGGGGTCGCCAAGTGCTTGACGACCTACACAGACATCTGCGAGTTGCCGAGGAATCCGTCGTGATTCTTCACCCGCCAGTTCGGCACAAACAACTGCTTGTGCTGCTCGGTCAGGATCTCCTCGGCCGCTTTGGTCAACGGCGGAGCCTCGAGCGACAAAGCCGCGTTGACATCAAAGGCCCCCTCAATCTCGACCGGTGCCACAGGGACCGAATGCTCCTCGGCAACGACCACCCCCGAAGGCGCCTCAGTAGTCGGAGGAGGCGGGGTGGTAGTCGCAGCGACCGTGGGCTGCGGAGTCGACGAGGCAGCTGCGGCCGCCCTCTTCCTCTTCCTGCCCCCGGCCAACTTGGACCTATCGGCCATCATAGCGTTGAAATCAATCTTCATCGCTTCTGCATCAGACAACAAAAAACGAGTCAGCAAGACGAACTAAAGACTTGAAAGAAAAATGAAAATAAATGAGATGTCAGGAGCATACTCGGGTCGATGGGGCTAAGGCCGGACCCGAACAGCACCTCCTCCGTCAACTCCCTCCAACTCAGCAAGGGAAGGGCCATGATCTTCCTCGCCACCTCCTCCTCGGCCTCAGACAGTACAGGGTCGGCTCTCGCAAATTTCGGCACCTCCGGTTTCCACCGGGTCGGAATGTGCCGTATCGGCTCCCCCTTAATATAAAATACTTCTCTTTCCAACCCTTAATCGAGTCCGGGTTTTCTATGATCCTAACACCCTTCCTCGGCCCCAAGTAGTACCGATGCTCTGTCTTGTGCATCCGGTTTATCCGATACAGGCCTCGGAAGACCGTTAGGTCCGGCTCGATTTCGGCTTTGCGGCACTGAAGCAAGAAAGCATTCACGTGACGCCATGTGTTCGACATAAATTGGGTCGGCACGAGGCAGAACCAGCCGAGGATCTGGAGAATGAAAGGATGCAATGGAAAGCGTAGTCCGGCATTCAGGGAGTCGAAGTCGAACATGCACATGTCTGACGATGACAGCTTGGAATTCGCTCGCATCCCGGGGCCGGGAATCATCAACTTGTACTCCGGAGGGATGGCGAATCCCTTTCTGATCCGAAGGAGATCCCTCTCGGATAGCACCGAAGTAATCTCGTCGGCCTCGGTAGGAAGGGCCGGGTTGGGTTCTTCGAGGACTTTCGACTTTCCGTAGACCGCTTTCTCCAAAAGGTTGCCCTCGTACTGCCTGACCCCCGAATGCTCGGACAGAATAGAGGGATATCGTCCCATCTCAGGGGCTTGCTTCGGGTTCTCCACAATCACCTCAACCACGGGAGATTGGGTCGCCACCCTCCTCTTCTTCTTCTTCTGCCTCGCCTCGGTAGCCGACGGTTCGGCGACCTGCTTTCCCTTCCTACGGACCTCCGCCCTTCTCCTCTCCTCGGCGCCATCATTGCCCGAAGACGAGGCCCCACTCCCCGAGTTCACTCTTGACATCTCTAGAAAAAAGCTAAGGCTAAGTAGACTGACCTTTGAAGTGACGTTCACGGTCGGAATGTGCTCTCCGGAAATTGCCTGGCCCACGCGACAGCTAACGTCACCACCTTGGAGCAAGAGTCGCCACTAGCAGAGAACTTAGAGAACAAAAGTGAAATCTTGGAGTGAAAAGTAAGAAATGAGCTTGGGGGTGGAGGAGTGAAAACTTGTAGCCCCAAGGGATAGTGGGCCTCCTTGGGAACCTTAAAGGCCCACTAAGAAGCCAAAGTGCCAAGTGGAAAGTTGCGACGTTTCGAAAGGCAAAAACCTCGAATCACTCAGGTCTATGACTCTGCCACTGGTCTGCCAAGCCGAGCTATCGGACAGCCTGGCTAAGCAACCGAGCTACTGAGTCCCTTCAAAACATCAAACTCCATACCTCGGCCGACGTCGTCGAACCTCCGAGCCGAGATGACGAGGAACCGACCCTCGTATATGGAGAAAAATCCTTCCGAGACGAAATCACCGTCGGATCTCTCCAAAATTCGCGTCAGAGTTCGATGAACGGTTCAGATTGCACCACGCCCACAAAATGACAAGATAACGTTTTCTCGTGATCTGAACCCCATCCTCGTGATGCGCACCATGATGGACGGATCAGATCTGGCCACGTGTACCTTCCGAACCGCCTGCCATCGGCCTGCTCAACCGAGCTACCGAACAGCTTAGTCGAGCAGCCGAGCCACTGGGCTCGAAAAAGTGGTACTAGTAAGAGACGCAACATTCAAAGTACCCAACTCAGCGCCTCGTCCAACGCCGCTTAGACTCCGAGCCGAGATGACGAGGAACCGACCCTCGTATATGGAGAAAAATCCTTCTGAGGCAAAGTCACCGTCGGATCTCTCCAAAATTCGCGTCAGAATTCGATGAACGGTTCAGATTGCGCCACGCCCACAAAATGACAAGATAACGTTTTCTCGTGATCTGAACCCCATCCTCGTGATGCGCACCATGATGGACGGATCAGATCCGGCCACGTGTACCTTCCGAACCGCCTGCCATCGGCCTGCTCAACCGAGCTACCGAACAGCTTAGTCGAGCAGCCGAGCCACTGGGCTCGAAAAAGTGGTACCAGTAAGAGACGCAACCTTCAAAGTACCCAACTCAGCGCCTCGTTCAACGCCGCTTAGACTCCGAGCCGAGATGACGAGGAACCGACCCTCGTATATGGAGAAAAATCCTTCCGAGGCAAAGTCACCGTCGGATCTCTCCAAAATTCGCGTCAGAATTCGATGAACGGTTCAAATTGCGCCACGCCCACAAAATGACAAGATAACGTTTTCACGTGATCTGAACCCCATCCTCGTGATGCGCACCATGATGGACGGATCAGATCCGGCCACGTGTACCTTCTGAACTGCCTGTCATCGGCCTGCTCAACCGAGCTATCGAACAGCTTAGTCGAGCAGCCGAGCCACTGGGCTCGAAAAAAAATGGAACCATCAAGAGACGCTTCCTTCGAAGTATCCAACACAGCACCTCGGCCAACGTCGCATAGACTCCGAGCCGAGATGACGAGGAACCGACCCTCGTATATGGCAAAAAAATATGCCGACCCATATCGGCCGTTGGATCTTGTAAAAAAGCGCGCTCGTCATGATGGACGGCCCAGATGCTGCCACGTCCACTAAATGACAAGATAGCATTTTATGGGGATCCACGCTGAGATGGACGGCCCAGATGATGCCACGTACCTCGGAGGATCCGAGCCGAGGAGCTAAGACCACCGAGCCGAGGCGCTGATCCTCCGAGCCGAGGAGCCGACCCTTGAATACGGCAAAAAAACCTGTCGAGGAACGGGAACCGTCTGATTACTCCGAAATTCGCGCTCCGCGTAGATCGAAGGTCCAGATTACGCCACGTCATAAATTAGTATTTAAAAATCAATTTTTATCTGTTTAAATCGTTTCATTTATTTAAAAATTGCGAAAAATTGCTTAAAATTCGAAAAAATTAGCTAAAAATTCTAGGAAATAATTAAAAATTCAGGGGGATATTTTTGAACCCCTGAACGAACAATTATTCTCTAGAATGTACTGTTAAGCCCTCCGAACGATTAGTTAACACATCGCAAAATTAAATAAATAGCCCGAAAAAATAGATAAAAACTCGATACGGCTTCAGAACATCATACGGATTCAAAAAAAGGGCGAAGTTACCATACTACCCACTTCAAGATTCAAAATCCCCCATTCGGACTCCGATACAACTCCACTAGCCACTAAAACAGTCAAACTACTCCTTAAAGACTGACCATCCTCAGCCTTTAAGAGTGGGGGGCTCGTGATGTGGCTAAAAATGGGGGTTTAATCGAGACCGTCCAAATTAGGCACGAATCCTGAAGCCCAGGGGTAAAACAGTAATTTCACCTGCTAACAGATCTGAAGCGGGAACTGGCTCTCCTCCCCAAAGAACCATTAACCCGCGAACGGATCCACCTCAACTGGGTGCTGGTTTCAACCCGCAACAAACCCGGTCCAGCAGGATAGAATTAGGGTTTCTGATTAATATTAATCAACGGCCCTAATTCATATCTATCCTTTCACTGGAGATTAGGAATTACATTCCTTATCTATACACGGGAATTACATGCCTAATCTGTTCCCTAAGACGCCTATAAATACCCCCCATCCATCTCTATTAAGAGGTAATCAATCTTTCTCCAGTTTTTGCGCTCTTTCATAATCTCTCTGATTACTGACTTGAGCGTCGGAGGGTGCGTCACCGGTAACAACCCCGGTGTCTCGCACTTTTTGCAGGTGTACGGCGGGAACGACGATCAAACCCCGACGGAACAGGTATACAGGTTTACTATTCAGTTTTCCTAAGAATCCACAAATACTATCTGTTTGCCCCACACCAAATTTAGCGGCAACATGTCCTTTTCATTCCCCCTCCCCATTTTCCCACGTGCAACGCACGTGTATAATACTAGATTTTTTTTACGATTGTGGAATGGATTGAAGCGAGCGGCTATAACTTCAACATGAAGAATTGTGAGAACGGCTCGAGGCATGGATGGCACTTTCTTTAAGAAACTATTTGGCTGATTCTAGAGATGAATCATTGATCACCAAATGCTCCCTCCAGAATACAACGAGTTTCTGTTTTCAGTTTTGCCTGATACTCTAGTGGCAACACGTACCAAGCTTGCACAAAAAAATTGCTCAAAAATTGGAAAAATATTTGAGAAGAAAGGAAGAATGTATTTTCTCTCTCTACATTGTTCTATCCGACAGATATCTATTTATAGTCATCTCTAATATTATAATGGGAGAAGGCCTTAGTGTCATTTGTCATTGTGTCATTTTGTCAACACGTGCAGGGCACGTGTTGGTATTTTTTTGTCCTTTTCATTCCCCCTCCCCATTTTCCCACGTGCAATGCACGTGTATAATACTAGATTTTTTTGTCCTTTTCATTCCCCCTCCCCATTTTCCCCACGTGCAACGAACGTGTATAATACTAGTTCCTTGAATCCAAAAATGATACCGCCTCTAGAGCCAACCGCATCTAACGAAATCCATTTAGAAATAATGAAGCCTCCGATAGTGCGATAGGTTAAAGGGCAAGGCTAATCGATTTTCGATTCTTGAATGGAGATAATATCGCAATTGGAAGAAGAGATAAGGTCGTAAACAACCCTTTTTTTACTGGGGCAATTAAGTCCCCTAATGTTCCAAGACATGCAAATCACTGACAACCGTTAAACTCTAGAACTTTAAGACGCTCCTTGTGCCTGATGGAATTGAGCACCGAGGAACAGTCAGAACCTAAACGGAACCCCATATCGTTGGATAGGGAAATCATGTCTCCGTTGGACATGGCATCAAACTGAGGGGAAAAAATGGAGCCTAAAGGAGGGCAAGGGTCATTAAAGTTGGGAGGCTGACTGTAAACTGCAGGATAGTCCTGGCCATTACCTTTAGACCTGAGGCGGGCACTAGTCCGAAGGATACGATAAGGCAACCCTTCCCGGGAATCAGGCCCCGGAGAGGATCTCCTAAATTCCTTGGACGGGGGGGAAGAGAAATGCTTATCGACAGAGTCGATAGACTGAGACTGGGGAAACGAAAGAGTCTTAGAGGGATTGGAATTCGAACTACACAGCTCCTGCATTGGCGGCGAGGAGCCGTGGAGACCGAATCGCTGAAAGACTCTTCGCGAAAATTTAAAATGATACTCGCTCGGCGAGACCAGGATAGGCGAGGACCAAAAGGCAAAATTGAGCCCTGGAGAAAGAGAGAGGGAAATCTTCCAAGAGTAGGAATGGGAGGAGAAAAGTAACTGAAACAGAAACTTACAGCAAGAGACTAAATTAAATTCACAGAAAAACGAACTGCTAAAAAACAAATCACTGATTACCTGATCGGGGGGTTGTTTAAGTTGCAAATCAGCTTCCTCTTCTTCCAATAGATTGTCTTGCTCGATCCAGCCTTCATCCTTAGACGCTGCGGCTTTGCCAACCTTAATGGGAGGAAGATTGGGCATCGAGTCTGATAGGGAGGGGAAATGAACATTCTTTTGAAACCTGTCCCAGTCAGACGCAAATGAGGGATTCACTTCCCACTTAGGCCAAGTTGATCCTGAAGAGAGAGGAGGATGGATGGTGGATTTAATCACGGGATCCGCTTGCAGTGGGGAGGTGGGAGGATGGGGGGGAGAGCAGCTGAAGAGGAGCCGGAGAGAGCTGCAACCTTCCCGGAAGTGTGGGAAGATAAATCCGGATTGATCCAGACAAGGTTGGGAGCTTTAGACGGAGAAATCTTGGGGTGGCCAGAAGCGGCAAAAGACTGGGAGTGTGGAGGAAATTTCTTTCTGGACGAAGGTTTAAGAGATCCTTTCAGTGCCAACGATTCAGCAGAAGTCTTGGGATAAGATCCCGGATGAAAAGAAGGAGTAGAAGATGAGTGAGGGGTGGGCGTAGGGAAAGCTTGAACAGATGCTGGCTGAGAATCGGTAGCGGAAACTGCCTCGTGGTATTGCACCGACACAAAGAAAGCAGAAATGCCATCCTTAAGGCAATAAACTTGAATTCTATCGGCGCTCTTAGGACAGCGAAAAATCTCTTCAATTTGGAGAATACCGGATGCTAGCTTCGAGGAAGAAGAGATACTAACGATATCTCCGATGCACTTAGACATCTCCCCCACCGACCGTAAGGTGCTACAGAATGGAGGAAGACCAAGGAGGGAAACCCTGATGGTTTCAGAAGAACTCTCTCGCGCGGGAGGGTAGCCGGCCACCCATTTGCGAATGGACAGAGAAATGGTACCGATAGAGATAGACGACCGATGAATCAATTCGTCGAGGATTTGGGGTGATGGGCATCTAATAACAACATCTTTGTTGGAGCAAGAACTGAGGATCCAATCCCAGTCTTTGACATTGCACGAAGTGCAAAGTAGGGAATTTATAGTGAACTGAGGAATGGAACCTCCACAGAAAGAGATAGCACCGTAAGTGTCGAAATACTTAAGACGGTCAGTCAGGTCTGTAGTTGGGATGAAGACTAGCGTAACTGACGGCTTGTCGGAGGACGCAAGCAAATTAGAGTGAGGAGGGGGAGAGGGGGGAGCATTAGATGGGATACGCAGTGCGATTGGAGGAGTCGGAAGCAATGGAGGGCAGGAGAAGTAGTGATGATGACGCCTAGGAAGCTTCGAGGAAGGATACGTGGAGGGTCGATAGGGGGAGGGCTGTAACACTCCAAAAAAAAAAATTTTCCTCCAAATTCAATTCTTTCAATTTCTATATCACTTTGATCATAAACTAAGAAAGTTATATTTCAGGAAAAATTTTGGCCGAGTCTCCCATGTAAATTTTGCCCCGAAACACAAAAAGCTTACGGAATTCTGCTCAAAATTTCATAGCTCACAATCCACAATATATTTTCATGGGCTCCCCTGGCCAAAATGAGCAGATACACACAGGCAATATAATATAATGCTCTGGGGGCCAAACTCATCACAGATTATCAAATATCAATTAAAAACTATAAATTTCTTTAAAAAACGAGGTAGAATTTTAGAAAAATCCTTGTAAAACCTACCACAGAGCCCGGTAATCCACAACGAGATGGGTACGGGTCACAAACATACCATGCCACCTCACACTATACTCATCGTCGTCATATACATGCTTATACACCCATAATACAATTTAGATCATAAATTTTACTTCCTATAACTAAATAGTACAAATTTTTTTTTAAAAAAATTATCCTACCAATCCACGCCTCACCTCTGCACTGATGAGAACCTGCAACAGTAGGGGATCTAGGGTAGTCCTCAGACTCCCCTAACCCCCCAAACACTAAGGGGTTAGCCATTTCTGGTGTGAGTATAGTTATTAATCTAACGACAAATTAAAATAGTATAAAGAAAATAATTTAAACTTACGAATACCAAATTAAGATAATGCAACCTGAATCCTGAACACAACATCATCGTCAATACAATGATATATCAAATACTTTGCCAATCCTGCATTCAACTATTTAATTATCCATAACTTCCCACATTTCATAATATACTTCACATCAGCCTCGTATATATATATATACTTATTCGACTTCCGCATAGTACGAATACACATATCATCCATTACTTTTCAATTTAACAACTCTAACCCAATATTCATTCTTCCACAAGTATTGTCATAATAGCATCATAACTATTTGTATGTTATTACTCCTTTCATTAATAACCATTTGTATGAATACAATTCACAATACACATACTCTCTTAATAACCAGTTTCATAACCAATCCCATAATACGGGTATTTATTTTATTTTGCCCTATCCAGTATCATTTCTTACAATTGCTTATATTCTCTTAATACCACATTCGTTCAAGTCTTATAACACAAATATACATCTAATTGCTTATTGCAATGCTCTTACACCCCATCACATCATTAACACATTATTGATTGAATGCTTATACTTATTACATCAAAAACATGCTTTATGGTTCATTTCCATCTCATTATACCACTTTAGAAATTCTCATTCTTATAAGTAATATATCTTATTATCATTTTCACTTAATCCCCAAACACAATCTGGGGCCACAACATATCACATCCCATAGCCGATAGCTTGGGTAATAATCACTGTACATCAAACACACAGGTTGGGTAATATCACATCACATCTCAAGCCGATAGCTTGGTTATTAATTTACTTCAATCACTTATCATCTTCACTTCACTTTATTTCTCATTTCTATCATTCATTACCACTATTATATCCACTCACCCTGCGAATTATGCCAAGGCAGGTAGTTCCCACAATTTCCACACAAATTGCGGGCGGGTAGTTCCTTGACACAATTCCAAGGTACAACTCATATCTCTGTATTTACCTTAATGATCACACACATAATACAATTACTTCGTATTATTCATGATAACACATCTCTTTTATTATTTTCATCTTAAATTAATCACATGCTGCATTTATCATTTCTTTTCATACACTAACTCATAACACGTTCACTTTCACATTTACTTCATTCATAACAACTTTCTTTCCCACACACAGTTCACATTTCACTATCCACTTTCTTTTCCACACGCAATTCATATTTTACTATCCACTTTCTTTTCCACGCACAATTCACAATTTACTATCCACTTTCTTTTCCCACGCAATTCACATTTTACTATCCACTTTCTTTTCCACGCACAATTCACAATTTACTATCCACTTTCTTTTCCACACACAATTCACATTTTTATTAACACAAAGTTATTTTATTAGTTTGTCGACCAGTGAGCCACAGTATCCCAACATACTGAAAGCCGACAGCCCAGTAAACACGCGGTCCGATGCTCACACAGAGTCTTACTCGTCCGAGGTTACGTCTTCCTCCTAGCCGAACTAGTGAGGGAAAAACCACGCCCCAGGTAAACTGGGTACTTTCTCGCGACGTCTGTCATCGAGGGAAAAACCACGCCCCAGGTAAACTGGGTACTTCCTCCCAGCCGATAGCCAGGAGGGAAAAACCATGTCCCAGATAAACTGGGTACTTCCTCGCGACGTCTGTCATCGAGTGAAAAACCACACCCCAGGTAAACTGGGTACTTCCTCCCAGCCGATAGAGAAAAACCACGCCCCAGATAAACTGGGTACTTCCTCGCGACAGCTGTCATCGAGGGAAACCGGGCCTCAAGCCGATAGCTTGGGCGATAAAATCCACGCACCCCAAACATGGTTTGGGTCCACTATTCCCAAGCCGGTCCTTGGGCGTTAGGAGGTCTAGCCCAAACCCCCAGGATTGCTGTAGGTACTGGTCAACAAAACCATTTGTTATTAGCATTAATCATTTCATCTTTTCAGCTTACTTTATCAACACACGCATTTCACTTATGAATTCAATAATTGCCACACCTTGACTTTAATCACAAAAATTAATACCACATTTTATTAGCACGTACCAGCTGAACTTTTATTTTCATATCAATATACCAGGTTATGCACACACTCTGTTATTCCACACATAACTCATTATATCATATTATTACATAATATTAATGCGCCAAGTTATATCATTAATAAAAGAATTATAAGGAGTTATTCCGTATCGTAAGCATATCAAAATATACTTCATCACATAATAATATCATATGATTACCCATTACTTGTCTTCGAACATGATTAGAATGTAAACATGTACCCACTTATTTAATTTCATCAATTATTACATCACACATCATAATCATCTATATATATATATTACAAATAAACACCACACATGCGGGTTTCCCATCATAAGGGGCCAAAACCACTTATTTCCTCTAATTAAATCTTATAATATCTAATTATAGCATACTAGCTCATACATCATGTGTCATATAAGTAAAATCACCTATAAGGGCTTATATGCCCCAAAACATGCACAAAACAGGCACTATAATTACACGAATTCACAAAACATGATCACAATCACTAATTTCGTCTAATTACATCTTATAACATCCATCCATAATATGCTAGCCCATACACCAGGCTCCGCATATACCCAATTGCCTATATCGGCCTATATACCCCAAAAACATGCACAAAACATGTACGGGGTAAAAATATGCATAAACGATTTAATTTATTTAATTTTTATATTTCAACACGTCACATCAACCCATAATATAGGTTTTGCATACTTAAAATAGTTAATTTCCTCAAATATCCCAAAAACTCAGTTTCGGACCCTTAAAAATCCGTATTTTTATTCAAAATCAGTTTTTAATATAACTTCTACGAAATACATCACAAAGCCACGAAATTCGGCCACAATATAAAATATTTATAAATACAACATACTCACCTGACGGATCGAGCAAACGATGCCCACGTCCGTCCTGTAGCCAGTCGAAGTTCGACCTTTTCCACCTAAATAGGAAATTATAGGACCGATTAGCTTAAAACTCAAAACTCGGCCTACGAACCTCCAAACTCGAATCCGTCTTCACCCACACGTTACAAATGACCTAAGTAGCCGAGCTACATCGACGGATTTCGAATTTGGGTCCCAATACAAACATTCCCTTATTGATCGGAGACTTTCTAATAAGAAAAATTCATATTTTCTAATTTCTTTAATCCTCTTTTTCCTAATCTCACATATTAGGATTAATAATAATAATGAGACTCAACTACACCTCCGAACCCATCAAATTCTCACTTAAATCTCGCTCGGGCATTTCATTAAACACCCGGCGTGCACTTTTCACCCATAGTCTATCTCACTCAATTTTATTGAGCTTAAGTCTATAAAAATCATCCTAAATTTATATTAATCTTTTCATAATACTCTACACCCTCATATGCATTTTCTACAATTATTTGGATCGAGTTTTTTACCCGATTTCATAAACTCCATAATTCGAGTTTATGCTAAAATCGTCACTCCCCATTTTATTCTAATGACTCACTACAATTTTTACCACCATACATGGGATAATTCTCATGTATATAACTCTATTTTACAAACCCAAAATCCTAATTTATCAACAACTTACAATTTCTCTAACCATCTACCAATTCCTCCAATCTACCACTTCCAACCTCTCTAAAATTCTCTATTATAATATTTCTACTCAATAAAACTAACCACACTTAATTTTATACGAATAAATAAATTAGGGTATACCTTTTCGGAATCCTTTCGAAAATCCGACACTTCCACGATGTAGATAACCCTTCAATTAGCCTAGCCCCCAATTTAATTTGAGTTTGGCGAAGAACCCAAGCGGATTTGAGCGGGAGAAGGGGAGGCCGATGGGTGGGTTTGGTGGTCTTGGTTTCGATCGGGTGGAAGAAAACGGAAGGGAAAGGAAAGAAGGAAAGAAAGGGAAAATGGGGAAAGGGGTTACTTTGGTAATATATATAATAATAATAATGATAATAATAATACTAATATGGTATAATTACATATAAGCCCTCCAATCTAAAATATTACAAATAAATCCCAACTCTTTTCTATAATAATACAAGCAATACAAAACACATTAAAATTATCTTATAATAATCCCCCGTAATGATAAAATAAAATAAATTATATTTCCTCACACAAAATATCAACTCTTAACTCTAATATAACAATAATACCAATCTACCACAAATATCCACACCAATATCAATATTTTAAAAATACCATAAAATAAAATAAGATATAACTTAAAAATAATTCTCACCCCCACAAACTATAAAAATGAATATTTTCGGTATTTAAAAATACGAGGTGTTACAAGGGCCCATGAGGAAGGGGCCGAAATGGGGCTTTGAGAATGGGTTCAGATAAATACCCCTTTATATTTTTTGAAGCCTTTTTGTTAATAACCTCGACCCATGAACGGTCCATGGGCTACGTATAGGGCCTGAGAAGAAATGGCCCAATAAAGAGTGGCAATGGAAGAAACGGAAAATGGCGGCTGCTCGCGACCAAATCGCCGCAAACAAAAGTCGAAAGTGACCGATCGAGATGGGCCTGCTCGGCTACGATTGCGACACAAACGACGATAGGCTAAGAATGTTAGCACCAAGAGACAGGTGGGTATAGAGAATCCCAAAGGAGGAAGAGAAGAGGGATAGGCCTGCGTTCTTCCTTAAAAGTGAAGAACAGCAACCGATAAGAGAGCAGCAATGAAGGGAATAAAAATCCACCCCAGAGCAGAGAAGAAGGCAATCGCGATTATCGCGAAGAAAACGAGGTGAAAAAGAGGGGGAAAGAAAAACAAATAACACCAAGAAAAAGATGCTAAACAAATAAATTAGAGCTTGCAAAAGGAAGAACTGGCTAATCGAGATACTTACAGTGATTGGCAACGGGACACGGCTCCGATGGTGCCAAGAGAGAACCAGTTGAAGGGAAGAAGCGCTTTAGGACGCCTGGTGTGGACGCGCTCGCCAGCCAAAGGGAAGGGGAGGGCACAACCAAGCCTGGAGGAAGCAGAAGCACAAGCGAAGCAACGGCGACTACACTGGAAGGCCACTCAGGGAAAAAGGCCAGGAAGGGCTGCCGGAAGAAGCTCTGAAAGGACGGAGGAAAAGGAGAGGGCGACGGAGGAGAAAAAAGAAAAATGAAAAAAATGCTCGAAATAACACAGGAACAAAAGGGTTTAGAGATAAGGACGCTAGGAGCAGGATTAAAGAAGGAGGGGGAGAAGGAAAATGAAGGAGATCGCCGGATCTGGGGATAGGAGGATCAGAGGAGGAAGTTGTCAATTTTCTTTTTCAAATTCGGCAGAGTCTAAATGTTCTAACCGTATGCATGTATATATATAATTCGTATTTATGTATATACATAAATACTCTATATTGTATACTATTATATATAATGTACGTATGGGTATGGTTATATGTATATATAGTATATATACTTTGATACATACATATATATTGATACATACATACTGATATATAATAATGTAAAATAATTTATTATAATAAACATATTTAATAATATACATATATATAATCATATATAATAATTATAATAATATATATGTAATAATAATAATAATAATAATATATAACAATTTATAATAATAATAATAATGATAATAATAATAATAATATATTATTATTATTATTATATAATAATATATATAATAATATAATAATTTATTATAATAATAGTATATATATAAAATAATAATAATAATAATAATAATAATAATAATAATAATATACATACTATTATATATATATACTAGATTTACCCGTGGGCATGTGCCTACGGCGCGTCTTCGGAACGATACAACACACGAAAAGCCTTGTAAACAGTAAACCAACAATTATGTAGCTCAAGTTTGAATAGCATGACAATAGTTGTAAATAAAAGTCCATGTTTCCATTTGTATATGTTGAAAATTAATTATAAATGGGGCTGTAAAATGCAACTTCTTAGAACTTTAAGGGTGGAAAATGATGAAATTTAATTATTGAAGAGATATTTGCTATTTTTAATATAACATGTGTAATAAAAAAAAAAAAAAAATTCTGAAAATTTTACAAACCTAAAATCTTAAAATCTAAATTTCTAAGTAAGTAAAGAAAGAATGGGAAAGAGAGAGAGAGGGAGAGAGATAGAAAGAGAGAGAGAGGGAGAGTGAAGAGAGAAAAGAGAGTAGTAATAAAGTAATGAGTTTTTTTATTTTGGGGGAAAAAATGGTTTTGGGGTTTGAAATTTGGGGGGGGGGGGGGGGGGGGAGAATATGTTTTGTGAGGTTGGATCTGAGCATTTACTTTTGGGGGAATTGAGTGTGAGCCACTTGATAGCTTTCTTTGTGTTTTTTTATATAGATATATATACTATATACGTACATAATGTATACATATATGTATATACATATACAAATACAGTATGTTGGTTGGAAAATGAAAAAAAACTTATATAAGAAAACATGTTTATTCTATTTTCAAAAAACTCATTTTAATTATAGATTTTGAGTGTGAAATTTTAAAATGAGTTTTCGAAAAATTTGTATCCAAATAAAATTAGCCTATGTTTTGATTTTAAAAACTAAAAACTGTTTTAAAAACCGGATCCAAACGCAAATTTTTCTAACAATACAGAAAATTTATTAATATTGTTCCAAAATTTCAATTTTCTCTTTTCTCATATTGAGTTTTACTTTTTTACTTTCCTTTAAAATGCCCGTAAATATTTACTTGTCCGTCTTATTAGACCATCTCCAACGCTGATCGCTATTCCTTTCAATTAGCCAAAATAGCGATTAAATCCCCCCAAATCCTCTCCAACGGACTCGCTATCTCGTTCGTTACTCTGGCAAAAAACTTTTCGCTCGCGATTCGCTCGCCAAATCTGGCGAGCGGGATCCGCTCGCCATCGAAGCCCTCCACCGACCCCTTCATCTCCCGCGTTACCACTTCCCACCCCTCCATCGAAGCCCTCATCGAAGCAGCTATGTGGCGTCGAAGCCCTCATCGAAGCCGAAGCCCTATCGTCCCTGTCGTCGTCGAACGCCCTCATCGAAGCAGCTCTGTGGCGTCGAAGCCCTCATCGAAGCCGAAGCCCTATCGTCGTCGAAGCTGGGATGTGCTGTTCTACTTCTTCAGCTTCTTGAAATGAATCAGGTTCTTGCTGCCGGTCTTCAGATTTGTTCAATTTGTTCAATTTGTTCCACGCTCTTCAGATTTTAGGTTTTTTGTTTTTTTGATCAGATAGTGTATTGGGTTTTGTATTAGTGTATATGGGATTGAAGATGAATCTTGAGAGTTGGGGTAGTATGTTGAGTTTGTGATGCTCGTGTGTGCATCTTCAATGGGGAGAGGTAAGTTAATTTTTTTGATTGTGTATGTGTTTGTACAAGATAGGAATGCTATGGGTCTGTTTGTGAAAATTTCAAAGTGATTTCCAACAATTCAATTTCTGGAAGTGAAGTACTGGATATGGAAGAATTAAGGCAATCTGATTTTGATCCTGGTGGAAGCAACTCTTGGCCTCTTTCGGCCATTCATGAGATTTCTGAGTTTAGCAAGGAAAGAGATGAGCTTGAGAGTAAACATTGAATTGGAAGAAAAGAAAATAATGGATTTCAAATCATGGTTAAAGCAAGAATAGTGTTGACACATCAAACCGTAGAAGATAGACTTGATTGCGATTTTATATAGACTTGATTAAGCTTATATCTAATGTTGTTATGATAACCTGTGATAACATGGTCACATATAAGTGAAGAGAGATTCAGATGATCAGGAACATGCATATATAATTGGATGGAGTGTTTTGATGTTAGTAGAGTCGATTTATCTGGTAAGTTAAGGTGGTTCCGGAATAGTTTCCGGAAGGTGAAGAAGAGCAGAGAGGATCATCTTAAATCAAGGGGAGGGCTTCCCAATTACCTCGACTTGAAGGGGATTCCCTTGTTGACTCAGGTATATGATCAAATTTTCATACTCATAGATTTTTGTGTAGGAAGCCTACAAATCTGAGAGATTGAACTCTTAAAAGTTTTCATCTCAACTTACCTGATGTATCTAACTTGGGGTTAGAGGTGTTCTTCACTAAATAGTTTTTGCATTACTAATAAGGCTAGTAATCTAACAAGTGGATACAACACGACATCATGCTTAAGCCCTTCCCTTGTGCAATTTCGTGTTTATAGTTTTTCTGTTTGGTATGCATTTCAGAATGGTATAACTTGAAATAGTAACTCGTTTGGTTGATGTTTGGCCATTGTGTTTATATACTATGTTTAATTTCTCACTGATTAGGGAATAATACATGGGTTGAGCGAAAGAAGCAGAAATTGTTTCAGAGATTGCAAGCAACTTCCAAGTGTTAGTAGTAGTCAACAAGTTGGTAGAGTTGGTGGACTACATAAACAATTTCATGGACTTCAACTCAATAAGCATTCTCTTCGGTTCGCTCTATTACTAAATCTGGCTGTTTTTTTTATTGGTGAGTTGCACTGATGCAATTGTATCTCACAATGTTCTTCAATCTTCTTCTAAATGTAATCTCACATATATTTTGAATACATGTTTCTTTGAATTTAACTTTTTTCACATTGGTGATTTATGAATTTAGCGGAATATGTTTACTAGCTATTGATACGATAAGTTTCATAACCTCTCTTAAATAACTGTGTTTTGTTTGATTGCAGGACCCTTTCTTCTTTATTCAACTTGCTGCTGTTGGCAGAAGTAAACAGGTACTACTTGGTCTAATCCCGAAGGCAATGTTTCAAGTTTTGAATTTTTTTTCCATGCATTCGTCTGTCAGTTGAATTGATATGAGCTCATATTTGCTTTACAGTTTCTAGCATTAGCTTATCATTAATTAGTGACATTCCTTTACTATTCTGTTTTACTGTTGTAAAGGTATTGGAGTGCGGTTTGGGAGAGCTTGGGGCAGTCGAGAACAATTTGGAAGGAACTTGAAGAAGCCGATAACAGATTGGGGGAACTCTTCCTCAACCACCATCAGAGTTACTAAATGGGAACCATATTAGGAGACTAATTTGATATTACAGTAATTTACAAGTGTACATAAATGCATCAAGTCAATGAAATGCAGTCACTAGTGGTGATTGCTAAGAGAAAAAATGCTTTGTTCTTAATGTATGGCTATATATAATTGTAAACCAAATTTACACTAAATGGATAGCATTTCAATTAGCTCATTGATGCTATGTTTCTCTGTAATTGCTTGTTGCAGAATAGGGTCATACATTTTGACATGTTTAAGGACGTCCGGTAATGGTTGTAGAGTACAAATCTTTGCATTTGTATCTCTCGTTAGTGTAACTGCGACTGCAAACAAATTCCAGCAGTTGGGGTTTGAAAATTTGTTTTGTGAAGCATGGACCTCGCTGCAGCTGCAGCTCTTGTAGAATTTGACATTGTTTTTTTTTTTTTTAAGGAAAAGGTGGAGTATGGTCACCTTGTAGTATTGATACTGATGAATCTGGACTTATTGAAGAGAGTGCTCAACCTGATGCAGATGAAACTGTCATTTTAAAAATATATTATTGCAACTAATTATTTTAGTAAATAAAAATTAAAACATTTATGGCTAAGCCAAAATAGATAGCATGGTTGGAGTGTAAGCTTTTTTCGCTAGCCAAATTATCCATTTGTTATCTATTTTGGCTATTCTAGCTAGCCAAAATAGCTAGCGTGGTTGGAGATGCTCTTAGTTGGAACTGTCACTATCCTAAAATTCATATTTATCATCATTGGACAAACATCTATCTCTACATTACCTACCAAATACGAGGATGAGCAATGTATTTGGTTGGACTCTAAGAGCATCAACACCAATATACCTCTTAGTTGGATTGTCATTTTAAATTTTAGCTATTTAAAGAATATCTTTTTTTAAAAATGAGAGGCTGTTCTACGTCCATATATTGCCATTTTGAATTTTTATAACCTAATTTGACTATTCAAATTTGTAGGGAAAAGAGAAAAAAAGAAAAAGAGAAAAAGAGAAAAGAATGTGGTGATGAAACAATTTGGAAATGTCATTTGTGTTCCAAACTTAAGAAAAAAAATGACATTGCTAAAATTTGTCAATCAAAATGGAAAATTAGAGCATTTATAGTCGTCGACTATATACTTATTTTTTGAAATAAAATAGAAAAAATGACGCTGCAGTCGTTTGCTATATACCCAAATTATGGGTTTTGGGTGAACAGTTGTCTGCTATATTTGGGAGACGAAATGGGATTTCGGAAAAAATACCGACAAAAGATGATCTTTCGTCCGTTCAATCAGATGAAAAATCATCTTTCGTCGCTGTATTTTTTTATTATAAATATTGGACGGGAAATGATTTACCGTCAGTTCGATTTTTATATATATATTTTAAAAAAATTCGACGGATGGGAAATTTATCATCCGTTTCATTTTTTATTTTTTTAAAAAAAAATTCGACGGGCTGTAAATGATTTTTCGTCCATTCGATTTTAAAAAACAACAGAAATTGAAGCAGTTTGGGCCCCATCTCACCCATTTCCTAATTTTATGGTTGAAAAAATCCTATAAAATAGAGCATGTAAATATTTTTTATAGGTATAAATTATGTTTTAATTGAAATTAATTAAGAATTAAGGCTTATTCGAGATTTAATACGATTTAATTAGAATTAATTTAAAAGTAAATTAATTCATTAGGGTTTAAAACTGTTTTAAAAAAATTCTCACACGAGAAACCCTGTCCATTGTTTTTTATTTTAGAAAATAAAATAAAAATTAATAGACGGAAAATCATTCCTCAATCGTTGATATTTTAAAATACAAACCCAAATTCGATTTAAATGACTACCGCTGAAATCCATATTTTCTATTTCTATATATCAAATATTCAAAATTTGGGTGGAAACTATTACATATGCTCTTATAGCAAGGAATGATTTTGCTATTTATTTTGTCAAATTTAAAAATGATATCTTAAAATGGTGCTCTAAACACGCGCAATGTGTAGGTGACTGTAACTCAGCCGCTACCCCCTGACCTGGCTAGCATATGACCCTTTCCATCTTTCCAGAAACATCTTAACACGAATCTCAATGGCCACGCGTCACCTCATCCCTCTCCTCCACCGCCCTTCCTTCTTCAACACTCTCACTCCCTCGAAACTTCCCAAATTCCGCACCAAAATCAAAACCAAAATCCTGCGATCCTCACTCTCTTCCATGGCCTCTTCCCTCCCCAAAAAGGTAACAAATCCCCTTTCTTTATCTCTCTCTCTCTCTCTCCCTCCCCCCTCATCGTCGTCACCATGACGTCATCGTAATGTTGCAGGTACTGGTTCCGATTGCGGACGGAACGGAGCCGATGGAGGCCGTGATCACCATCGACGTCCTCCGCCGCTCCGGCGCTGACGTCACCGTCGCGTCAGCTGAGGAGAAGCTCGGCGTTGGCGCGTGCTGGGGTGTCAACCTCGTCGCCGACTCCCTCGTTTCCGACGTGGCCGACTCCGCCTTTGACCTCATCGCTCTGCCGGTAAACTGCAACTTTCAAATTGTTTTCTGCACCTCCCCGTAATTATACCGCTTTCTTGGAAATTTTGTTCATAGTGTACAAGAAATTAAAAATCGAGCTTAAAGAACATATAGACATAGATTTACATAACTATTTGTTTCAGTAAAATTTGAATTTGAATTAAGCTTTAAGAAATTCATTTTTAAAGTTTTTTTTAACTGTAAGTAATAGTAGTTGCGGTTGTTAAATATTAATGTTTTTAGTATGTCTTATTGTTAAAGTTCATAGTTTGGGGAACAGGAGAATAGAATAACATTGATGTTATGGGATACTTTAGAATGCGTTTACATAGGATTACAAAGAGTTCAGTCTAACTTAGGGCCGTTACAGTATTATCTGAATTATTAAAACCTACAACCTCGAACCTGCCAACAATATAGTCCTGAATCGCGGATTCTGTTGCTGGGATGTTTAAAAGTATAGATTGGAACTTACCTTAATTTTTTTTTAATTAAGATAAACAAAAATAACTCTTTTTCGTTTTAACTTCCGAGTTGAACTTTTGGTTTTGTTCCGCCATTTCAGGGTGGAATGCCTGGTTCTGCTAAATTAAGAGATTGCGAAATCTTGGAAAAAATGGTGAGAAAACAGGCGGAGAATGGTGGCCTTTACGCTGCTATATGTGCTGCACCGGCCGTTGCATTGGGGTCTTGGGGTTTGCTTAAAGGACTAAAGGTTAGGAATTTGGATTGGAGTACAGGAACTCTTTTCTTGATTGGGCTGATTTTAGTAATGGTGTCTGGCATGTAGGCAACTTGCTATCCAGCGTTCATGGAGAAGCTGCCGGGTGATGTGACGAAGGTAGAATCCAGGGTGCAAGTGGATGGCAAGGTTGTAACTAGCAGGGGGGCGGGAACGGCAATGGAGTTTGGCTTGGTGTTGGTGGAGTTATTGTATGGGAAAGAAAAAGCTGATGAAGTTGCCGGGGGAATGGTAATTTCTCATCTATTGTTTTTACATAGTTTATTTTGTTGTTTATTTGATGATTCTGCGGGTTTTATTTTTATTTTTATTTTTATTTTTGTGTTTTGTTAGTGGTATATTTGATTACTGCAGCCCTTTTTTATATTTGGTGAATGCTTAAGTTAAAAACATCAAAAGTTAAGGATCTTCGATTAATTTTAGTGCAAGTTGATTTAGGAGATAAATCTCTTAGTGTCCGCATTAGTACGGGAGTTATAGTAAAGGAGCTGCCATAATGTGAGTTGAGGAAAACATCAGACATTTGACATTATTGTGTAGTGTTGTTATTTCCTTTAGATTATTATTTTCTACTGCTAGTTTATATGCGGTAATAAAGAATACCGCAATTGAGATGCTACATGTCCTAAGAATTAGTATGAATGCAGCGGCACTATTTCTATGTCAAATTGGATAAGTAGCAACACGGTAGCAGATGCTTTTGAAGACACACAAATTAAATGGCAGGAAAAAAGAAAAAAAAGGCTTCAATGAAGTGAGGGCAGAAATATTTGTAGGAGATGGAGGGGGTGGTGGTGATGTTTT
Organism: Hemerocallis citrina; assembly: GCA_017893485.1. Classification (NCBI taxonomy): domain Eukaryota; kingdom Viridiplantae; phylum Streptophyta; class Magnoliopsida; order Asparagales; family Asphodelaceae; genus Hemerocallis; species Hemerocallis citrina. The sequence continues at coordinate 197,347,003 of CM030368.1, read as the reverse complement.
CCATGAATGTTTTAATTGACATATGTTTGTTATTCTGTATCTTTTTTTTTTCCTAATATCAATGCACAAATAGCCATGATTAATAGTTTTTCTTTTGTATTTTTGTTCGCTGTCAATTCACATGTGTCTGCTATGGTGGCCTTGAAAACGTTTTAGTTGTTAAGGTCTCTTAAAACTTTGTGAGCTGCTATGAGGTCCCCATTGATGCCATCATGATTTTTATATGGATTTGGGTTATTGGAATACTGTTTAGATCTTGTACTAGAATTTAAGAAATTCTTTTGTCTCTTGTACATGATTTTGTTATTAATATATTACTTTTTCGTATTGTTCTCTAATCAGGCTAAATAGGTAACCTTAAAATCATACATTATGTAACCCTGCAAATAGCATATGTTTTTAGACCTTAATTGGTTAAGTACTATCCTGATAAATTTTGATTAGATTATGTTTTGTATTAGAATTTAACCTGACCTGTTATTTAGAGGTTGATGTTTGCATGAAATTCGAAATGAAACAAAAAATTTATGTATATGTTCAAACCATTTTCTTCTCTATCAATAATTATTCTCCTTCAATTTATTAATTAATATATATAATATATGTATAATCTCCTTATAATTAAATTTTGTAGAATAAGCTAATAGCATGGTAACAAAAATTGGTTGACGCCATGGTTACTTGGGTGTGTATTGGATCAGGTTTTTGCTTACCTGATCTCATTGGCCCCTTAGAGCATCAGTAGTCGTTTGCTAAATATGCATAATATGCATATTTTGTCAAAAAAATCGCTGCAGTCGTCTGCTAAATATGCATATTTTGCATATTATGCTTCAGTAGATTGCTATAAATGAGAGTGGATATGAGAATTATGCATAATTTAAAGGACGCAACTTTGAGTTCCGTCGCTCGAAAAAATATTATTTTTAAATCGTCAGACGCAACTTCACATTGCGTCCGACGACTTTAAAAAAAAAAAATTTAATAAATAACATTCAACCAGGGGACTCGTTGGACGCAACTTCACAACTCGAAGTTGCGTCCAACGGAGGGGCCCACTTTTTTTTTTTTATTTTTATTACTTAAATAACGTTTTTAATTAATAAAAAAATCATAAAAAATCCTAAAAAATCCTGCGACGCAATGTGAAGTTCCGTCTGAATTTTTTTAATATTAAATTGGTAAAAAATACCAATCGACGACTGCAGCGAATTGGCCAAATCGCATTGGCCAAATGCTATATGCATTTATGCATATATGCATTTTTTAAACAATGACGACTGTGGATGCTCTTATAAGTAAGGTCTGGCAGTATCCGGTTTATCTCTATTGAGATGATTAGAAAATTGGCTACTCATTTTGTGAACTCTAAGCCATGAGGTTGTGTGTTTGTGTAAAAGTCTTCTAGTAGTAGCATGGCGATGAAACTTGGCTGACACAAAGATGACTGGGAGCTGTTGGACCGGAACTTTGCTACCTCAAACTGTAGCCCATTGAAAAAGGGTCCAGGCGATATCCCATCCATCTCAACCAAGGTGATTAGAAAATCACCTGTTTATCTTTTGAACTCCCAGGCCTTGAATGGTTGTTTAGGAGCTCTTTGAGGTTGTATTTGAGATTTTCCAACATAAAAGGCTTGACATGGAATTTTGTGTCTACATTCTTGATTTTCTAGTTTAAGCTTACCAGTTCAATTCTTTAAGGCCATAAATTGTTCTGTCAAGTGAAGGCTGCGCGGTGAATGAAGGAAACTCTTTGATGTCATATTGACAATAGATGACCAGATAATCTTGAAACCAATATGACATATTTGTATGCATGTCCGTCTCAATTCATTCATTTTGCAAACGATTTCAATTTTATTTTGTTCACATCTACATAGGTGTCAAAGTGTGTTTTCATACTATGCGAATGATGGATGATTGCTGGAATGCCGCAACATAAGGGTGGGTCCTTTGAGGGGGGAGTAATTGATTCAAGTTCAATATCACCTAGTACTATGGAACAGTATAGTTAAGAAGGCAATGCAGTTGTTATTTATTTCAGTAAGGTACAAGTATTTGAAAATCCTCTATTAAGGTCTTCAACTATCTTCAAGATGGAGGCTACTCTGGTGGTGAAGAGGATCTACGAAGCAGGGAGGGGTCTAGGTAGACTAGGTTTTCAACACAAAGAAGATCTAGAGCCAGACTATACTTCCATGCATACTGTCTGACCTCGTTGCACGCAGTCCAGATTTCATAGGGTTTTTTTCCCTCTAATTTCATTTAAGGTCACCCAATTTTACACTTTTTTACACCATGCATACTGTTTGACTGTTGTATCTAAACTGAAGCCAGTGTTCACCATATGGGCTAGTTGCAGTTATGTCCCTCTGATTTATAAATGGATACGGGGGGTCCTATGCCATAGGAGAAAATTTCCACCTATGGCGCACTAAAAACCCATGCTTTGTAATCAAAATTCACGATCCACACCGCACCGTTCAACCGCACCGTTCAAGTTGATCTTCATATCATAAAACACATAAATCAGAGAGTGAAGAAAAATACTAAATTTGAATGTTTTGTCCATTCACCATGAGGTTGCTTGCAAAATGAACGATTTTTCAGCAATACAACTATTGTATACATTGCTATTGTATACAACTACTGTGATCATTAAATACATGGGCAAAACCCATCCAACTTTGATAATATTTCATTTTCTTATGTTTTATGGTTGAACTCTTTGAATGGTGTGGATCATGCATTTGCGAGGTGCGAGGAGGGGGTAGGATTTTTTAAGGTTCGATCGGAAGAAACCCTCCAATGCCACTGTCCTTCCGTTTTCTCCTTATAAATTGGTTGTGCTAACTAATATATTAGAACTTCTGCCACTGTCCACATTATAAAAAATGATTATTTGTGCAGGTCATGCGGCCTCATCATGGAGCGGAATTAACTGTGACTCAGATAAATTCCATGGAGTGGAAATATAAGGACACACCTCAGGTAAGACTTTATTTTTTGGTAAACACGGTAAGACTTAGTATTGATGCATGTATTTTACTTTGACATGGTTGCTTTTTGCTTCTTTTCCTTTATACTGGTTACGAAAGTTGGTTCTCTTGAATTTCATGAACGTAGATTCCTGACTCGCTTTAGCCTAGAGAATTTCTCACTTAATGGGAAGTCTTGTCATCTGCACTAAAAGTGTTAAATTCTCGACTTTACCTATTTGTGATTGTAACTTTTGGGTTTTCCATACTTCCCATTTTGGGTTGAGTAAGTCCTTGTCCATTACAATATCATGGATCCTTTTGTTATACATGACATACTGCCCCTTGAGCATTTTGCTGATGACTCCCTCCTGTAGTTGTTTTTGATTTGGAATTTCAGAAGAATCCTCTTATTACAGGTTTCGCAATTGTAACATTGTCTAGTATATGGTACATTAACTGTAATCCTTAAAGAAATATCGGTATAATTAAGTAGAATAGATGTACCATACGTATTCTGTTCTTCTCCATCACGTCTTTCTTAGTTTACCTTATGCAAGGTTTCATATTTGTATCGTCTGTTTTCTCCTCTGCCCCTCTTTGTTCTGTGTGAAAAAAGAATAAACTATTGCTCTCATATCACCAACCTATTGTGGTTATGTTAGGATGAGCAAGGGGTGTTTCTTGACCAAATGTAGATTGAATATTGTTTCTGTTTGAGCAAAACATTGCACTTTCAATCAATATAACCTTAAATTGTTTTTTCACTAACTGGAATGTTAATGTTATTCAGTTATAACTTATTTCTCTTATTTAATACGTTTCTATTGGGGTTTGTGGAGAAGTCAGATGAGAAGAAGCAGCAAGCAGCTGCAGGCGAGTTGCGGTCGACCGTAGGTGGACAGTTGACCGCATTCGTACAAGTTAAAGTACGGTCGATCATGCAGTCGACCGTCTCTCTCTGGTTGGACCCTGCAGTCTTGAAGGGACGACCGGTCGACCGACCTACACTCTGTTGGACCCTGTACAGTCGAAGGAGAAAACCGATCGACCGACTTGGTGTTGCGGTCGACCGTCCCGATGCTGTTTGATGAGCGGCTGAGATTGAAAGTTGAGAAAACCTATATATATTGAACTGTGTACGATTTTGGGGTTAAGTGAAAAGAAAATAGAGATGAGAGAGGAGATAGAGTGAAACCATACACCTTGGTGGTGAGATCTTAAGAGATTTGTAAACATATTCTTCATATTTCTAGTGAAAATCGCAGGAGTGCCTCTGCACGGGGAAGTAGCCATTGTTTTGGGTGAACCTCGAAAAAATCTCGTTTGTTCTCGTGTGTTGCTTTTTTGGTTGTTCTTTGTTCTCTTGTTTTTGTTTCTATTGTTCTTCCATCTTGTCGTCGTTGTTGAGTTATTCCGCAGTTAGAATTCAACAAAGTGGTATCAGAGCTACAGATTGGTAGTATTGATTGAGATAGGGACAAGAGTAGAGTCAAGGAGTTCGATGGAACGGATTTCACAATGTGGAAGATGCAAATGATTGCGTATCTTCGACAGAAGGATCTAGATGATCCGTTGTTTGGTTTGAAGCCAGAAGGGGTGGAGGTCGATCTGGTTGCGTTGGCGGCTTAGAATAGATTGGATCAGAAATCGCTTGGGCAGATTCAGTTGTCGCTGAGCAGGAAGGCGCTATTTTACATTGGGAAGGCAAGGATTGCGAAGGAGGTAATGGAGATATTGCCAGACATATTTGAGAAGCCGAATGCAGCGAACCAGATTCTACACCTAAAGAAGTTGGTTAACTTGAAGCTGTCGGAAAGGGGCTCGATTACTAAGCACATCAACAATTTCTGTATGGTTTACAATCAGATGGAATCGTCGGGTTTGAAGTTTGAGGAGAGGGCACAATCGTTGTTGTTGCTATCCAGTTTCCTGATAGTTATGATACATTAGAGCAGACTATTACAAACACCATGACTGATACGACAACCCTAAAGGATGTTATAAGCAATATTATGAATGAGGATGCAAGGAGGAAAAGACATGGAGAGACTTTGGTGTCATATCATAGTAATGCCGCGCTGTCAGTTGATAACTGTGGTAGAAGTAACAACAGAGGGAAGTCATAGAGCAGGAATCACAGGTCCAAGTCAAGAACAGGACATCGCAGAGGTGAGTATTGGTACTGCAAGAAGCCAGGACACAGGAGAGACCAATCCGAGGAGTATAAGAAAGCACAAGCAGGGTCACATGTAGTCAATGTGGTAAGTATTGAACCCCGTCTAGATGAATTGTGTTTATCTGCTAGATTTAATATTATGCAAGATGATTGGTGTATAGACTCGGGTGATTTTTATCATTGTACCCCCATGAGGGATGTTTTTGAGTATTACAGGACGTGATTTTGGTGCAGTTTCAGTTGGTAATGGGCATATATATCCAGTTGTAGGTAGAGGCACAATGAGAGTGAAAGCTCGTAATGGTGGACAATTGGTCTTGTATGATATAAGACATTCCGAGTTTGAAGAAAAATTTGATCTCAACTAGCAAACTAGACAAAGAAGGGTTCACAACAACTTTTGGGCATGGAAAAATGAAGATGACTACAGGTGCTAGGTTGGTGGCAAAAGGAAAGCGTGGTGACACGCACTTACTTAGAGGAGGTGATTCAAGTGATATCATCACTACAGCATCAGCAGGTAGTTTCCCTTCAATTCTATGGCATGTCAGGTTGGGGCACTTTGGTGAAAGGGGGTGTCAAGAAGCTTTGTTCGAGGGATCTTTTGCCAGGGTTGAAGAAGGTTGAGATGGATTTTTGTGAGAACTGTGTGATGGGCAAACAGAAGACAGTTAGCTTTCAGTTGGGTGGGCGTGAGAAGAAGCTTGAGAAGCTAGAGTTGGTATATACGGATGTGTGGGGTCCATCTCAGGAATTTTCAGTGGGAAGCTTGGGAAGCTAAGAGATATTTCGTCACATTCATCGATGATGCTACAAGAAAGGTTTGGGTTTATGCAATTCGCGAAAAATCAAAAGTATTTGAGGCATTCAGAGCTTGGAAGGCCAGGGTTGAGAATGAGACAGGTTGCAAGGTGAAAACAATAAAGTCAGACAACGGAGGTGAGTACATAAGCAAAGAGTTCGTTAACTATCTGGCAAAGGAAGGTATCAGAGGAATCAAGACAGTTCCTAAGACTCAACAGGAAAATGGTGTAGCAGAAAGAATGAATAACACGATACTCGAAAAGACGAGATGCATGAGACTTCATACGGGTCTTCCGGTCTATCTTTGGGCCGCTACAGTTGATACTGCAGTGTACTTGATTAATCGTTGCCCGTCTAGTGCCCTTGATGGGGCTATTCCAGAAGAACTATGGTCAGGTAAAATTATCAATTATTCGCATTTGAAAGTTTATGGTTGTATGGTATCTGCACTAATTGACAGGGAAGAAAGAAAGAAGTTGGATTCTAAGTCCAGGAGGTATTGGCTATGGCAGCGATCAGTTTGGTTACAGACTTTGGGATTTTGTGGATAACAAGGTCATTTGTAGCAGGAATGTAGTATTCAATGAGGAGGTCCTATACAAGGACAGGCACATAGGTCAAGATAGTACAACCAGTTCAGAGTCAGATTGAGGTTCAGACTCAGATTCAGATTCTGAAGGCGGTCCTAGTGGTAGGGCCCCTACAGTGCATCAACAGGTACAGGTACCACATGCAGCATAGGAGACTCATGGTGAGCCTATTGGGAATGAGCAGGTATCCAAGACAAACAGGTACAGTCAGAGCAGTTCGGGGAACCTGAACCGGTCGGTGATCCGGTACCCACATTGAGAAGATCGACACGAGAGAGAAGGCCAACCAAGATATTTGATCCATCAGCTAGTATTGTTCACGAGCATATTCTGTACACGGATTCAGGAGAGCCAGAGACTCCTGAGGAGGCTTTGAGGGATGAGGCTCGAATTCAGTGGGAGTTAGCCATGAAGGACGAGATGAACTCCTTGGAACAGAACCAAACTTGGGAGTTGACCAAGTTACTTGCAGGGAAACGTGCTCTTATGAACAAATAGGTTATTAGAATCAAAGATGAGGCAGATGGCAGTAAGAGATACAAGGCGAGGCTTGTTGTGAAAGGATTCTCTGAAAGAGAAAGTGTTGATTATAGTGAGATCTTTGCACCGGTTGTGAAGATGGCTTCAAATAGGGTTCTGCTTAGAATTGTGGCAGTTAAAGACTTGCACTTAGAGCAGTTGGATGTTAAGACAACTGTTGATTTTTGATTTTGATGATCACAACACACTGCACATGTATCTATGCTATACTTTATAATTGCAGGTGCTATACACAAAGGACTCACTACTATACAACAAATGAACAAGCACAAGACTCTAGATAAAGACAATGGTTAAAGCTTCATTCAAGACTCAAGACTCAAGCCAAGACTCATGCTTAAAAGTGTCAATTATAGTCATGTCTTGTAAACAATGTAATCTTACTTTTGTTGAGTCTTAGTATGATGTAAAGCCTTGTCACACACACATACACTCACTATTTTACAATGTGTGTTTTTCAAACATCAAAAAAGGTCAAAACAGTTTGAAATGGTTTAACTGTTGAGTACCAGTCGACCGATGCTTCTATCAGTCGACTGTCAGTACAAAACTGTTTAAATTTATTCAAATTCTGACCAGTCGACTTATTATGGCAACCCAGTCGACTGTTCGAGTGCTTTTGACCGTTTTCTGTTTTTAAAATCGATTTTCAAATTCAAAAGCTACTTAAATCCGTTGGTTGACAGTTGGAATAACTGCCTCCCAACGTCCAGGAATTCTAACTCTATAAATAGAGTTCAAAATTCACTGATAAAGATCTAACATTGATCTAACATTTCCGAGCACTCTTTGAGAATTTTTTTTAAGTGTTCACGAGACAAAGCTTTCAAGTTCTAAGTTTTTGGTTCTCTACATTCAGTCCAGTATAACATCAGAATTCGTTCTGGACTGGATATAGAAGTTGACCTCTTTTAGCCACGTTCTACATCACATAACACAAACAAGGCTATAGGTTGACTGTAAACTTTTTATTGTTTTCTTTTGCTCTCGGTTGGAGAGTTAGACTCTAGGGTATAGAGTCGGTCGTTTCACTCTTGGTGGTAGAGGGGGGTGCTTTCTCTGGTTGAGAGAAAGGACTACGGGTTAGACAAAGTTGTTGTCTGAACGCCGTAGGGTATTCTTGTAATTTTTTCAAGAATAGTGGAAATCTCAAGTGGGTTGCTTGGGAACTGGATGTAGGTCGGAAGGACCGAACCAGGATACATTGTGTGTACTCTGTGGTTGTATCTCTTGAACTTGCATTTATATTTTTCTGTTTGTTTAAAGTTCTGTGAAACTTGTCTGGACAGTCGACTCAGCACATTATCAGTCGACTGGTCAGTCTCGTATCTTTGAATATTAACTGTGTCTTCGGTCGCCTGCTTCAACTTTAAGTCGACTGCACAGAGTTGTTTGAATTTTCTTTTATTTGGTTATCTCAGTCGACTGGTTCACTCCTAAGTCGACTGCACCGAAAAAAAATTCTTTATTCCACAAATTAATTTTAATAAACACTATTCACCCCCCTCTAGTGTTTATTGCCTAACCTACAGGATCCAACACTTGGTATCAGAGCAAGGTTAAAGGCTATGGCAACTACTTCGAATGCAAATCAGTACCATGAAGGCCATTCTACACAAAGGCCACCTCTATTCGATGGAACAAACTACAACTATTGGAAGTGCAGAATAAAGATCTACCTCCAATCAATCAACTATGAAATATGGCATGACGGAAACGGAATACACTGCTCCTACTATTCCATATGCACAATGGAATGATGATATGAAGAACCAAACTATGAACAATGCAAAAGCAATGAATGCATTATTTTGTGCTCTCACAAAGGAGTTCAACCGTGTATCAAATGCTACAACCGCACATCAAATTTGGCATACACTCGAGGTAACTCATGAAGGAACAAACAAAGTGAAAGAATCTAAAATATCTGTTCTTGTTCACAGGTTTGAGATGTTCCGCATGAAGGAAAATGAAAATGTGTCCGAGATGATCACCAGATTTACTGACATTACAAACTCACTTGTGGCACTTGGAAAGACATACACTCAAGCAGAGATGGTTAGAAAAGCTCTTCGTGCACTCACTCCTGAATGGGAAAAGAAGACCACTGCAATAGAAGAAGCAAATGATTTGTCACAATTTTCTCTTGAGAATCTTGTGGGAAATCTAATGGCGTACGAGGTTCAAATTGAAGAGCGAAAGAAGGATGCAGAACCACAACAGGCAAAGAAGAAACCATTGGCTTTTAAAGCCATGACAGACTCAGAAGATGAGGAAGAAGATGAAGAGGAGATAGCCATGTTTACTAGAAGATTCAAAAAATTTCTAAAGAAAGGTAAGTTCAATTCCAAATTTAGAGATTCTAATGATCCTTCTACTTGTTTCAGGTGCAATAAAACAGGTCACATGAAGAAGGATTGTCCCCTAGAAAATACAAAGAACAAGGGAAAGACATCCAACTTCAAGAAGGACAAGTACACAAAGAATAAGTTTGCCAAGAACAAGAAGGCTTATCAAGCAACTTGGGATGACAGTGATTCTTCTTCAGAAGAAGAAACTGATGAAAACAATGAAGTTGCAAACATGTGCTTTATGGCTTCACAAGATCATGTAAGTAATGATTTTGATTCAGAAGATTTACTTGATGCTTTTAATGAAATCTTTCAAGAGTTGAAAAAGAAAAAGATTAGAGTTAAGAATCTAGAGAAAGTTAATCAAACACTTTCTCAAGAAAATCTTAACCTTGATAAGGAAGTGAAATCTTTAAATTCTCGCATTGCAAGTTTAGATACTGATCTTGAATCTCTAAAAAAGAATTATGAAGAGATATCCAAGAACGTGTGTAAGTTTAACAAAGACAAAGAGAATTTAAATGATGTCCTTCATAATCAAGTGAAATCTAGTCAAAAATATGGTCTTGGTTTCAAAAATTCTTCTATAAAAGAATCTTCTTCTAAAAACATTAGTAGAAATAAATCTGAATCTATTTCTAGTGTTACACAAACTATATGAATTCTTTGAAAAGCCTAAGGTAATAAATTTTAGTGATAAAAGCAAGTCTGACGTTCGGTTAAGTTGACTGAGTCCATCCATCAGTCGTCTGTCCAGAGGAATTGATTCTTATTCAACAGGATCAAAACCTCATATAAGTCGACCTATCGTATCATCCAGTCGACTGACTTTTAGTAGAAGTCGACTGAAGGATACTGTAAAGTCGACTGGACAGAACAAATTTGTATGGGTTCCAGTTAACTTAAATCAGAATGATAGAATTGCGTATATCAATTCATATATGTTAAATGTATGTAATTCTATTAATTTTATTCCTGCTTATGGAGGAAAATCAAACTCATTATGGGTTTGGTTTCCCCCAAACTAATATGTTTTGGACCCAATGAAAAGAGTACCATATTTACATTGAATATTTTATAGGTACCAAAGAAAGATCGCTGGATACTTGACAGCGGGTGTTCAAAACATATGACCGGTCATGCCAATCTTCTATCCACCATACAAAGCATCGATGGAGGTACAGTTACCTTTGGTGATAACAACAAAGGAAAAGTCATAGGAATCGGCATGGTTGGTAAAAATTCTAACCCCACTATAGAAAATGTGTTGTTAGTTAGTGGATTAAAACATAATTTGTTAAGTATTAGTCAATTGTGTGATAAAGGATATAAAATAGTATTTGAAAAAGATGCTTGTTTAATTTATGATTCTACTATGCAAAATATCATTTTTCAAGGTTTTCGCAAAAACAATATTTATGAATTATGTTCGAATACAAATGAGTTTTCAAATAATTTTTGTTTAATAGCTTCTAATAATGATTCTTGGCTTTGGCATAGACATTTTGGCCATGTGAATATGAAAAATCTCTCAAAAATATCTAAGTATAACCTAGTTAAAGGACTGCCAAAACTATCCTTTAAAAATGATAAGTTATATGATGCATGTCAACTAGGAAAACAAATCAAATCCACTTTTAAAACAAAAGAAGTAATTTCTACTAGTAGGCCGCTCGAATTAATTCATATGGATTTATTTGGCCCTACTAGAGTTGCTTCTTTAAGTAAAAGTAGATATGTATTTGTTTTAGTAGATGATTTTTCAAGATTCACTTGGACATTCTTTTTAAAACATAAGAATGATGCTTTTGATGAATTTGCAAATTTTTGTAAACGTATTGAAAACCAAAGATCTCTAACCATAGTCACTATTAGAAGTGATCATGGTGGAGAATTTGAGCATGAAACATTTACAGAATATTGCAACAAGAATGGTATAACACATTCATTTGCATTTCCTAGAGCTTCACCACAAAATGGAGTGGTTGAAAGGAAAAATAGGATGTTGCAAGAATGTGCACGTACCATGCTTGTTGAAAGCAATTTACCTAAGTATTTTTGGGCTGAAGCCGTTGCTACAGCTTGTTATGTTTTAAATAGGATTCTTATAAGACCTAAGCTAAAGAAGACTTGTTATGAGTTATTTTTTAACAAAATTCCTAAAGTCTCTTATTTTAAGACATTTGGTTGTAAGTGTTTTATTCTGAACACTAAAGATAATCTAGATAAATTTGATCCTAGATCTAATGAGGGTATCTTTTTAGAATACTCAAATAGGAGTAAAGCATATAGAATTTTCAATAAGTCTACAATGACTATTGAAGAGTCAATGCATGTTACATTCGATGAATCTCTGCCTTCATCAAATTTAATTAAAGATGATGAAACTGACTCATCATCTTTAAATAATGTGATTAAATCTTTAGAACAAACTAGTCTTGCGGATAAGTCGACCGATAAGGACTCCCAGTCGACTGAAGTAAAGCAGTCGACTGAAGAACCTGTCAAGTCGACTGATCCTGTTGTGATATCTTCAACTTTACCAAAATCTTTTGTTGAAGTTAAAGATCATCCTCATGACTTAATAATTGGTGACATCTCCCATGGTATTCAGACACGATCACATATTAATATGATTTCTCATACAGCATTCTTGTCGGATTTTGAACCGAAAAATATACAAGAAGCTTGTGAGAATGAATTTTGGATGAATGCCATGCAAGATGAATTAAACAAATTTATAAGGAATGATGTATGGGATTTAGTTCCATGATCTCCTGATCATACTATTATTGGTACCAAATGGGTATTTAAAAATAAGTTAGATGAATCAGGACAAGTTGTAAGGAATAAAGCTAGACTAGTTGTTCAAGGATATAATCAAGAAGAAGGTATAGATTTTGATGAAACATATGCTTCTGTTGCTAGACTAGAATCAATTCGTATTTTATTATCTTTTGCTTGTTTCATGAATTTTATACTTTATCAAATGGATGTTAAAAGTGCTTTCCTTAATGGGTTTATTAAAGAAAATGTTTATGTTAAACAACCACCAGGTTTTGAACATGAACAATTTTCAAATCATGTTTATAAATTGAAAAAGGCTTTGTACGGTCTTAAACAAGCACCACGTGCTTGGTATGATCGTCTGAAAACTTTTCTTTTAGAAACGGGATTTGAGATAGGTAAAGTAGACACTACCTTGTTTATTAAGAGAATTAAGAATGATATCTTAATCATACAAATATATGTTGATGATATAATTTTTGGTTCTACTAATAATAATCTATGTCAAGAGTTTGCTAACACCATGAAAAACGAGTTTGAGATGAGTCACATGGGTGAACTCAATTATTTCTCTGGACTTCAAATTAAACAGTCTTTAAATGGCATATTTATTAATCAGGGAAAATATGCAAAGGAATTACTCAAACGGTTTAACATGGATAGTACAAGTAGTAAATCCACACCTATGGCTACTACTACTACCCTTGACAAAGATATATTAGGTAAGAGTGTTGATCAAAAACTCTATCGAGGTATGATTGGTTCACTCTTATATATTACCGCAAGTAGACCAGATATTATGTTCAGCGTATGTCTATGTGCTAGATATCAGTCTAGTCCTAAAGAGTCTCATTTAAAAGCTGTGAAACGAATTTTAAGATATATTAAAGGCACATCTGATTATGGTTTATTTTATCCACGCACCGATAATTTTCAACTTTTGTCGTATAGCGATGCTGATTTTGCTAGTAGTAAAACTGATCGCAAAAGCACTAGTGGGACATGTCACTTTTTGGGACATTCACTAGTTTCTTGGTGCAGTAAAAAGCAAAATTCAGTGTCCCTATCTACTACAGAAGCTGAATATATCGCTGCAAGTTTGGCATGTGCACAAATCTTGTGGATGAAACAAACCTTATTAGATTATGGTATTTTCTTAGAAAAACCTTCAATTATGTGTGATAATACCAGTGCAATTAATCTATCTAAAAATCCGGTTCAACACTCACGTACGAAACATATTGATATTCGACATCATTTTCTACGTGATCATGTTTTAAAAGGAGATATATCTTTAGACTTTATCTCTACTGATAAACAAGTAGCAGATATCTTTACCAAACCTCTTAAAGAAGATACTTTTATTAACTTAAGAAGAGAACTAGGATTATGTAATTTTATTGATATTTGTTGAAAATTTCATCTGTTAAGTCGACTGTGTTTTTATTAAGTCGACTGTACTGTATTTTTTTATATACTTATTTTATTCTCTGGACAGTCGACTGGACCTTTCCCAAGTTGACTGATCAGTAGATATAAAAATTAATTTTCTTCTCGACTAAGTCGACTGTTTTATACTATAAGTCGATTGTCGCGAGTTAATCAGTCTTCAAATGTCGAATCATCAGATTTTGAGACAAATTTCTATCTTTTTACTCATCCGTGACTTCTCTATCCACCGTTGATCTCTTACCCCTTGAATCACAGCCGTCTATCTTCAGTTAAAACCCTTCTCCACAGCCTCCCATCTTCACTTTTACTTTTACCCCCAAATCAGAAACCCTAAGGCAGGAGAAGTTCTATCAGAAGAGTCGACTGCCGTGCTGCTGATTCTCGTCTGCTGTTTGTTCTTTTTTCTTCCTTGTTGGTAAAATCTTTCCTACACTCTCTTCTAATGGCCCCTAAACGTTCTAAAAGATCTCATGATGGTAGTTCATCATCTCAGGATTATTCACAATACCTTTTGAGTCCTGATCTCTTAGAACGATGGTATCTCATGTGTACCATTGTCATTTTTCCAGGAAGGTTTGTCAATTTTAATGACTTAGATAGGTTCAACCTAGTTCCTATTTTCCAAAATTGCAGTCTTTATGAGTATCTATCTTTAGTCAATCAACCCAATTACTATCCCCAACTTATCTATCTTTTCTACACAAATATGAGAGTTGTTCAAAAGAAAGATGGAGAAGTTGTTATCCGTTCCTCGGTCAAAAATACTAAGATGACACTCACACCCGAGAGAATAAATCTCATAATGGGTATTGATGACGAGAGACTCGATCTTAGTGAAATTATCTTTGATGATTTATCTGTTTTGTCCAAAATATTTTTGCCCAATCATGGACCCCCAATGACTAGTAGAAATATCACACCTGTTGCAAAATTGGTTGCAAGAATACTTGCTTATAACATTCTTCCCAAAAGAGGAAGTTATGATCAGTATTCTATGGAACTGCAACAAGCCGTTTATGCCATTTTTGGTAAGATTGCTATAAATTGGGGTCGTGTCATTTTTTCAAAACTTGAACAAAATCATACTCATTTCTTACCTTTTGGAGGTCTCCTTACCCGTGTTTTTCAGGCTTATGATATTGATCTCGACTCCGAGACCAATGTCGTTAAGCATTATGAACGCTTCGATCGTGCTAGTTTAGCCCGTATGAAGCTTCTTGACCCTCCTCCTAGACCTTCCCCTAGGTCTCCTCCTCCCTCACAAGTTCCTCTAGCATCTTCTGCTAGACCATCAACATCTTCTAGTTCATCTCGTCTTCATGCTAATTATGATGATCCATCTACTTTTTATCAATGTGTCAACTATCTTATGGAACATTCAGTCACTCTTGATTCTCGTCTTGACTCTCTTGACTCCAAAATCACCAACCTAACTAACCTCTTTACTTCTCAATTTCTCCCACCGTCTCATGCTGTTGATGAAGACACCGAAGACGACGATTGATGACTTTTTTCTCTTATTATGTATTTTTCCTTATTTCTGTTTTTATTTTCATATGTATTGATGACTCTGTTATTTATGTATGAGACAGTTATTTCTCTTATTATTACTAGTTATCTTTTGTTTTTGTTGATGACAAAGGGGGAGAAATACCTCTTATCTGTTTATTTTTTCCTCTTATCTGTTTTACTGTGTTCTGTTCTACTGTGTTCTGTTCTGTGTTTATTTTGTTTATTTTTTTCTCACTGGTAAGTCGACTGCTAACATTATAAGTCGACTGATATTACTGTATTTGTGTTTAAATTATGTGTACTGTGTTTATTCTTTTCCTGTTAAGTCGACTGTTTCCATTATAAGTCGACTGATACAGTCTGTTTTATGATACATCTATGCATGTTGTGTTTTTAATAGGGGGAGCATATCATTTCTATGCTTGTATTATTTTCAGTTATTATCAGCTATTGTGTTGTCATCATCAAAAAGGGGGAGAATGTTGATTCTTGATTTTGATGATCACAACACACTGCACATGTATCTATGCTATTCTTTATAATTGCAGGTGCTATACACAAAGGACTCACTACTATACAGCTGAACAAATGAACAAGCACAAAAGCTTCAGATAAAAACAATGGTTAAAGCTTCATTCAAGACTCAAAGACTCAAGCCAAGACTCAAGCTTAAAAGTGTCAATTATAGTCATGTCTTGTAAACAATGTAATCTTGCTTTTGTTGAGTCTCAGTATGATGTAAAGCCTTGTCACACACACATACACTCACTATTTTACAATGTGTGTTTTTCAAACATCAAAAAGGTCAAAACAGTTTGAAATGGTTTAACTGTTGAGTACCAGTCGACCGATGCTTCTATCAGTCGACTGTCAGTATAAAACTGTTTAAATTTATTCAAACTCTGACCAGTCGACTTATTATGGCAATCCAGTCGACTGTTCGAGTGCTTTTGACCGTTTTCTGTTTTTAAAATCGATTTTCAAATTCAAAAGCTACTTAGATCCGTTGGTTGACAGTTGGAATAACTGCCTCCCAACGTCCAGGAATTCTAACTCTATAAATAGAGTTCAGAATTCACTGATAAAGATCTAACATTGATCTAACATTTCCGAGCACTCTTTGAGAATTTTTTAAGTGTTCACGAGACAAAGCTTTCAAGTTCTAAGTTTTTGGTTCTCTACATTCAGTCCAGTATAACATCAGAATTCGTTCTGGACTGGATATAGAAGTTGACCTCTTTTAGCCACGCTCTACATCACATAACACAAACAAGACTATAGGTTGACTGTAAACTTTTTATTGTTTTCTTTTGCTCTCGGTTGGAGAGTTAGACTCTAGGGTGTAGAGTCGGTCGTTTCACTCTTGGTGGTAGAGTGGGGTGCTTTCTCTGGTTGATTACTAGAAGATTTACTAGAAGATTAGTAGAAGATTCAAAAAATTTACTAGAACTTACCTTTCTGATTACTAGAAGATTTACTAGAAGATTTACTAGAACTTACCTTTCTTCAAAAAATTTACTAGAAGATTCAAAAATCTTCTAGTAAACAAGCACAAAAGCTCCAGATAAAGACAATGGTTAAAGCTTCATTCAAGACTCAAGACTCAAGCCAAGACTCAAGCTTAAAAGTGTCAATTATAGTCATGTCTTGTAAACAATGTAATCTTACTTTTGTTGAGTCTTAGTATGATGTAAAGCCTTGTCACACACACATACACTCACTATTTTACAATGTGTGTTTTTCAAACATCGAAAAAGGTCAAAACAGTTTGAAATGGTTTAACTGTTGAGTACCAGTCGACCGATGCTTCTATCAGTCGACTGTCAGTACAAAACTGTTTAAATTTATTCAAACTCTGACCAGTCGACTTATTATGGCAACCCAGTCGACTGTTCGAGTGCTTTTGACCGTTTTCTGTTTTTAAAAACACACATTGTAAAATATTTCTACATGGTGGTCGAAGAAGAGCTGTACATGAAACAACCCACAGGTTTTGAAGCAAAAGGGAAAGAAGACATGGTGTGTCGATTGAAGAAGTCTTTATGGGCTCAAACAAGCATCGCGGCAATGGTACTTGAAGTTTGATTGCTTCATGAGAGGAAAAGGTTTTGATAGATACGAAACAGATCATTGTGTGTACGTAGATATGAGGACAATGATATAGTTGCCTTGACGTTGTATGTGGGCGACATGTTGTTAGCAGGTTCATTTATGAAGAAGATCAAGGAATATGAAAAGGCGCTAGCTTCGGAGTTTTCGATGAAGTACTTGGGTGAAGCAAAGCAAATTCTCGGCATGAAGATTAGTAGAGACAGGAGAAGCAAGAAGCTTTGGTTATCGCAAGCAGACTATGTGAAGGTGTTGAAGAGATTCAATATGGATGGCGCGAGGCCAGTCACTTGTCCCTTGGCTACTCACTTCAAGTTATCGATGGATTTGTGTCCTAAGACGGAGGCAGAGATGGAGGAAATGACTGTTATTCCTTATGCCTCAGTCGTTGGGAGTTTGATGTATGCGATGGTGTCTACAAGACTAGACATCGCACAAGGAATGGACGTTGTCAGCCGCTACATGAAGAATCCAGGTAAACAGCATTGCGATGCAGTAAAGTGGATTCTTAGATATTTAGCAGGTATTTCAGATTTTTCTTTGTTTTGGGGGAGATTTTTGCATATACATGGTTATGTGGAAGCGAATTTTTTGGACGATCGTGATGGTTGCAGAAGTACTACAAGATATGGATTTACAGTTGGAGGAACAACTGTCAGGCTTCGCAGTTACAAAAGGTTGTAGCACAGTCAACCACAGAGTCGGAGTATATGGCACTTACAGAAGCGACGAAAGACATGTGGATTTCGGAGCTTCTGAAACAGTTGGCAGGAAGCAACCCATATGTGAACTATGGTGTGACAATCAAAGTGCAGTTTTCCTCGTGAAAAACTTGGCATATCACTCTAGGACTTCGCACATTCAAATGTGGTATCATTTTATCAGAATGACGGTTGAGAAGAAATGGTTGAAGCTAACTAAGATTCTTGGCACTAAGAATCTGGCGGACATGCTCACTAAGGTAGTGAATAGCAGGAAACATCAGTTTTGCTATACCGCTATCGGATTGTCTCCAGGTTAATTGTTGAGGAGACTCGCAAAGGCACAAGCCTAGACTAGGCCAATGAAAAAATGAAGAACATGTTAGAGACTTCATGTATGTCTCCAAGTGGGAGATTGTTGGGGTTTGTGGATTCAATACACGATAATGAGGTTGGAGAAGTTAGATGAGAAGAAGCAGCAAGCAGCTGCAGGCGAGTTGCGGTTGACTGTAGGTGGACAGTTGACCGCATTCGCATAGCAAAATTACAGTCGACCGTCTCTCTTTTGTTGGACCCTGCAGTCTTGAAGAGACGACCGGTCGACCGCGTAGTCGACTGACCTACACTCTGTTGGATCCTGTACAGTCGAAGGAGAGAACCGGTCGACTGACTTGGTGTTGCGGTCGACCGTCCCGATGTTGTTTGATGAGCTGCTGAGATTGAAAGTTGAGAAAACCTATATATATTGTATTGTGTACGATTTTAGGGTTAAGTGAAAAGAAAATAGAGATGTATCAGCCGTCATTGAGAGAGAGAGGGAGATAGAGTGAAACCCTACACCTTGGGGGTGAGATCTTGAGAGATTTGTAAACTTATTTTTCATATTTCTAGTGGAAATCGCAGGAGTGCCTCTGCGCGGGGAAGTAGCCATTGTTTTGGGTGAATCTCGAAATAATCTCGTGTGTTCTTGTGTGTTGCTTTTTTGGTTGTTCTTTGTTATCTTGTTTTTGATTCTATTGTTCTTGCATCTCGTCATCGTTGTCGAGTTATTCCGCAGTTAGAATTCAACAGATTCATACTTTCATATTCTAATTTCTTAGGGGCAGAAGTCTAGGGGAAAAAAGTTTAGTTGCATGTCATCGTCTAGTCAACAATGATATATGCTTGCTTATTTAGTTCGCTTTGCTTTCATCTGCTATTGGTCATTCTTCAAATTTTCTGTTGCAGATTATAGTAATTGTTATTTTTATTTTATTTCATTTCTTTCATCATCTTCATTGATCCTTTAGAACTAGATTTAAGAGCGACAGCTGTGCCAACAAGGGCCAACTTGACTGAGGACACCGCAGAACTTTCCTTTTGTTCGGCATTTTAAATCTGAGTCAGCAACTTACACTTCTTAGCTACCAAGTACATTAATAGGATTCCGCGGTGCGGTCACCGCTCAATGAGCTATAAGTTGTAAGAACTTCTCCAACCACACTAATCATTTATCTATTTTAACTAACCAGTAATTTACACGTGCGTTGCACGGCTTAATAAATACATATATTTATTTTTAAAAGTAAAAATTCAGGCACACGTGTTGCACAGGTTGGTAGAAGGACAACTTACACTAAGGCCTTTTCCCATTATAGTAGTAGAGATAACTATAAAGTTATAACTATAAAGATATAACTCCCTACCTATTACCTCATTTAATGTTATACTCCTGAAGTCATTATATTATGATAAAAGTACTAGTGTTTTGACTGTCTTGCTTTGAAATTGCTGATCTTTAGGACGTATAATTTGAATGATGAATTAGGAAACA
Source organism: Hemerocallis citrina (assembly GCA_017893485.1). Taxonomy (NCBI): domain Eukaryota; kingdom Viridiplantae; phylum Streptophyta; class Magnoliopsida; order Asparagales; family Asphodelaceae; genus Hemerocallis; species Hemerocallis citrina. The sequence continues at coordinate 197,327,185 of CM030368.1, read as the reverse complement.
CAAGTGTGGTTCAGTTATCCTTATAGTTATCCTTATGCTGATTGGTTCTTTTCTTTTGGACTTCTAACATACTCATGCTATCTATAATTGTTTTTTTTAATGTTGAAGATACTTGTGCCTATTGCCAGTGGGTCAGAAGAGATGGAGGCTATAATGATCATTGACATATTACGCAGAGCAAAAGCTAATGTCATTGTGGCTTCAGTTGACAGCCAATTAGAAATTGTAGCATCCAGAAGAGTGAAAATATTGGCAGATATGCTTTTAGACGATGCCGTTAAATTGCAATTTGACTTCATTGTTCTGCCTGTAAGTTGATTTTCTCCCAAATTTGTCGTTATCTAGAGTGCACATTTGTGATAGTAGTAGGTGGTTTGGATAATTTGCAAGTGTATAAAATCGCAACAAGTAGTATAGTATTTTAAAAAAAATGTCGAACCCACAAGGATTAATTATTTTATTGAATACCGAAATTCACTAGATTAACTACTATTTGAAAATTCGAAATTTTAATAAAAATAACAAGTAAACTAAATTGAACTAAAGGAAAAGATAATCTAATTAAGAATAATGAAAATATGAAATTTTGTTGTTTGTTAATAGCAAAGTTAGTTCTAGAGCTTTTGATTTCACCTAGTTAATCCCACACAATTCATAATTTCATGTAGCTAGAAATTCTACTTTTCCAAGTTGTAGATCAAAATCCTCTAATTATTCAATGTTTTCTCTGGAACAACTCCAAAAATATCCCCAACTAACTGTTCGTTACATCTCTATGTAAATTTAATTAATTGAAGACTCATTAAGTTCTATGGATTTCTTTATGGTCACATTAATCGAGGTAAATCATCTCTAATTTCGCTCAATTATTGGTGTATAATTCAACAATTCTAAATCACAAGTAACCTCTCGGCCCTCTCCTATGATTCAATAAATCAAACAATAGTTGGCCAAACAATTATAAGCATTAAGATAAAAATTAAACACAACCATGGAAAAATATATTAAATTAAAATTGTGTTCTCAAAATTAGGCTACATCAAAGCCATTGAAAATAAAATTAGTTCATGATAATATTGCGATTAATAAACATTGTTCTGGATTGCATAATAAAAAAAATATAGAAAAGAAGAAAAAAGAACTAGTTTGCTGCTTGAGCCAAAATCCAAGTGTTGATCAACCCTCAGGATCTGCGCACCACCTTCCTTCTCGTTGGTTTTCGTCTTGGTTTCTGTGCCGCACACCAAAACAAAACAAAGCAGCTACTAGAGCCATTTCTCTCTCTTCCCGCATTCGCCAGTCGCCAATCTTTTTGTGCCCACTCTCTTTATATAGGGTTTGGAGTGTTTTAAAATAGGGTTAGGTTAGTTAATTAGAATAAGATAATTAATTAATTAGTTAAAATATATAGATTAAGATTAATCTATTGATTTTAAAGTAATTAATCTCTCTAGTCTATCCAAATCAAATCCAATCCATTTTCTTTTTTTCTTTCTTTTTTTGTTTTTTTATTACACAATTTCATTCCACCCCCTAACTGGTCATATTATTTTATGTTGGTTCTTCAATGGGCCAATTAGTAAAACTACGCATTTGAGTGCTCGAATTTTTCAGAAATCTTCACATAGAATCAATTTGAATTTTTGAAATCTTTATCCTTGTTTTCTTCCTTGATTTCACCAAAACATTCTCCTTTTGCATTTATCCATCTCATTCATTCAAAATCAAACAAATAAATAAAAATAAGTTGAAAGGAGATAAATTTTAAAGAAATAAACGAGAACATGCAATTTTAATACATAAAAAAGTAATAAAAATCATGTAAAAAATCACACATCAATAGGAATATATAGTATATAGTGCTCTCAACTTACCATTTGTTTACAGGGAGGGATTCCTGGCGCCCAAGCATTCACAAATTCTGAGAAGCTTGTTGATTTGCTTAAAAAGCAGGCTGAAACAAACAAGCTGTACGGGGCTATATGTGCTTCTCCAGCTCTAGTGCTTGAGCCACATGGCTTACTCAAAGTATGAATTGTCACACCCTTCTCTTCTTTTGATTATGTGTGATGGCAATGGTTATGAAATTTTTGATCTGGCTTTGTATCTTTACTGACTAATCTGATACCCATTATCTATTTCTCGAAAATGTGGATTTGGATATGGGTAATGTTAAACTATTTGGACTATCTGAATTAACGAATACATACTTGAATGGAAGAGAATATGTAGTATCACATAGATTAAACTCTAATTTGCATTATATTTTGTAAAAATAATCAATAATTAGGCTGGTGTATTAATATATATATATATATATAGAGAGAGAGAGAGATTGGTTGACAGTAAGGAACCTAGAGTGGCACTACAGGAAATTCTCTGGAGTGTCACCCATTCAGCATGCTTTTCTCCACCAAACGCTTGATCTGTACCGTTCAATTTGATCTACATGTCAAAACCTGTATGAGGTTTTGAACATGTCTTGCTCATGCATTAAGTCTCATTTCTTCTTGGCAAAAAAACCAATCATTTGCAAATATTTGCAAGTACATGATGAATGTGCAAAACATGTTCAAACTGTGTGATTTTGCATATGTATATGTTTTATGGCATGTAGATCATATTGAACGGTGTGAATCGTGCATTTGGTGGAGAAAAGCATGCCGAGGAAAGTATTCGAGAGTGCCACTCTAGGTTCCTTATGCCCATTTATATATTTATAATATTACATGAAAATAGGAATAAACTTGAAAGTTTTTTCATTTTCCTGAACAATCATTCGCAGTAAATAGTAATTTCCAACTGAAATATGTTTTATCCAGTATAGTTATTGAATTAACTGTCCTAATGATGCTCATATTTGAATTTTATCCACCAGAAAATAAATATGAATGTGGTGACACCATATGCTTACATTGGGTGTATTTCATTTTGTTAGGGAAAGAAAGCAACAGCATTTCCGGCTATGTGCAATAAACTTACGGATCAAAGTGAATGTGAGAATAGGGTGGTGGTAGATGGAAACTTGATAACAAGTAGAGGACCTGGAACTTCCATGGAGTTTGCACTCGCCATTGTTGAGAAGTTTTTTGGTCGTGAAAAAGCCCTTGATCTCGCGAAAAGCCTCGTTTTTGTTTGAGTAGCTGCATGATGTACTGGAGTGGTGGAACCTAGTCCAAATCTAGGAGAAGAGAAATCTGATCATTTGGTCTCTATAGAGCTAGTTTGTGTGATTTGCCTTGCCCTGTTCTGTCTTAGATGCAGATTTTCTATGTTAACGACTGCTGTAATGGAACGATGGTCCAAATTACATATTGAATAAATATCATGGAACGTTTAGAATAAATAACATGGGTACGGCATAAGTATAACTGATTTAAAGGTTGTGCATGTGTTTCTCATGCACAACCTTTAGAATAAATATAATGGGAGTTGTAATTGTGCCTCAATGGATCAATAGTCAAAACTCTGAGTGTAATACAATTTTGGCAGAGATGGCTGGTGATGTTTTATAGAAAAATCATTTAATTTGATCTTCAAATCCTCAGAGGTATGTACAGCATAAGTATAACTGATTCATGTTAGCTCATTTTGTTCATATGGAATGTCTTTCATTACTATATTCTTGGTTAATGTTACATGTATCTAATTGGAGTAGCTTATTGTATTTGATGACTTGCTATGATATAGCAGGTACAACATTACTTGATGCAGTGATGCACCTGCACTTTGTAGTATTAGAATTATTTGATATTGGGACAGTGTCTGGTAGAAGAATACGGAGGAAAAAATAGCTGAAAACATATGAGATACAAGAGTACCATACTGAATGCAGTTCAATAATTGTGACCAACATGGGTGAGCACAAAACTTGCAAGGAAGGGAACACCAATGAGGCAATTGCAACCCCGGCCTACTCAACTAGTGGAGCCGATGAGAATCTGAGGTGGATGTGCAGTCTTCGGCAAGTTCATATTGTGGCCCGTGAAATTAGGTCTGCCGGTCACCATATAACACTGGCACTGAGATTCTTGAGGTCTGGTGATTAGTGTTCAAGGCTTCGTGATGGGATGACTGGCAAGTGAGTATAACGTTAGAATTTTAAGCTGAAGGGAATATCTTAGTTGATTGCATATACTATTAGTAAGTAAACATTCATAAGTAGTAGTTTTACTAGTTTAGACTTCAATGCGTATGTATCTGTTAATGGTTACATGTGTTTTTCTTGCTACTTATTAGGCTAATGATACATTATTGACAAGCTTTTATGATTTTCTTCCCTTCTACAGCGTGTTCATTAAACAAGGAGACGTCGGATTCGATCTTTTGAATCCTGTACAACCAGTTATTCAACCACACATTCGGAGAAAGATCATTGAAATCTATATTTGCTTCAATATCTGAAAGTGATTCCGCTCCGCTTACTTTGACTGATATATATATCAAGCTTCTCCTGTGGCACTGATTATATGTTATATTTATGAACATATCTTGGGGAAATTTGCACCAGAGAAATGCTTATAATTGCTCATCTTATGTCCTTTTGCGTTTATATTTAGGTTGAGCCTTTTTTTTCTTTCAAATTTATTTATTTATAAAAAATAAAAAGGTAGAATACCGTCACCTTGTTTCATTAATAAAATTTAAATAAAACAACCCAGATTGTTGCAAGAAAGTATAAGGAACTACAAAGCAGAAAGTAAAACATAAACCTGCAACTGCAACAACACCCTGGAGGGTGGGACAAATTCAAAAGTGATACAACATAACAAGTATGAAAGGATACAAGTATTCTTAAAAATTCAAAAAACTCTTTAAAATTCTAAATATAAAGAAGTTAAAATAGGTGAAGTTATCAAATTCTAAATATTCTTAAAAATTGCTATAAAGAAAATACGAGTTATCAATTTTAAACTTATCCCTACCGGGTACTCCCTTTTTAAATTATGTATTTCTATGTCCCCGTTTTACTGTAGCTACAATAATTTTATTTTATTTTATTTTATTTTATTTTATTTTTGTGTGAAAGTGAGCTAAGATATATCAAGGTGAGCTAGGTCCTGTTTAACTTCGCAGCCAAACTTAGCCAATTTTTCCTTATGGCATACTCACAACCTTTCCTCAATAGTGGCTTTCTTTGTCTACAGGGTCACATCTGGTTAATAAGGCCTAACTATGCTATTATGATATACTTAGAATAAAATGGATCACAACTAAGAGGAGTTTATGTGCAAAACGAAGTTACAAACTAGCCATATAATACAGAAGTTTATTTATTTGTGCAAAACGAAGTTACAAACTAGGCATATAATACAGAAGTTTATTTATTTGGGGAACATAGTGGATACATAGTAAAGAGGTTTCCCTTTTGAGAAACCCCTTAACGACTTAAGAAAAACTTATAATGAGTTCAAGCTTGAGGAGCTTGTTCCTTACAGTACATGCAATATTTTACAAAGTGGTGGTGAGGGAGAACATTGGAGTACGAGAGGAGTTTTTGAAGCAGGGTAAGGGAATGGATGTATTGTGGAGGAGAGGGGTGGAATTTATAGAGGTTTTTCTGGAGTGGAGAAGAAGTCTGTAACAAGCACTTGAAGGAGAATCTGCACTTCTCTAGTGAGTTCTTTCTGAGTGGACGTTTCTTTACACGTTGCTACCTGGAGTCCATGCCTTTCTGAGTGGAGGTATGAGTGGAAGTCTCTTTACACGTGGCTTTCTGGAGGCCACACCTTTCTGAGTGGAGGAATCTAGGTAGGTGTCAATCTGTGCAGGAATATTCTGAGTGAAGTTATCCGGGGTGGAGTTAGTCTGAGTGGAGTCTAGGTGTTCAAATTATGTAGGGCCACCGAATCTAAGGACATTGGGGTCATGGGATTGTTGTCGCCACTATCCCCTGTGTCTGACAGGTTGTCTATTTGAGATAGAAGCGGTTTATCTTCAGGAATCTCCTTTTCACTTTCTGTCACTGTCTCCTTTTCTTTTGAGACAGTTGTCTTTACTGCTTCTGCCACCTGTGTCGCAATCATAGTGCAGATTGATTCTGTTAGATATTATAGTCCCATATTGGTGGTAGAGTTGTTTTGATATTTGTTCACCTCTTATATATAGGTGGTATTGTACTTGGTTAAACTCAATTCAATATTCAGTATTGTATTCATTTCTCTCTGATTTATCTTAACATTGTATCAGAGCCAATTATAAAAAATTTCTTCTCCTAAATTTTCTATATCCAAAAATCTTCAAAAAAAAAAAAACCAAAAAAAAAAAAACAAAAAAAACTACTGCAGATCGTCATCTTCAAGAAGAAGCAACCTGTCCAGTAACCCATCATCAAGAAGCAGCAACCCATCTTCAAGAAGAAGTCTTCCAGATCTTCTGAGATCGCCATCTTCTGAGATCGTCATCTTCTGCACCACAATCCGTCGTCCACTAGATTTCACTGCAGATCCAGATCCACCGCCACACAGCGGTCGATCTTCAGATCCAGATCTGCCAACTCCTTCAGACCTCTCTCACAAGCCCGCCGTCGACCTCTCTCACAAGCCTGCCGTCGTCCTTCTCTCCCATCGTCCTCCACCTCTCTCACAACTCGCTGACCGCCGTTGATCTTCAGTTCCAGCCGCCAAGCCGCCTAGTCTACTTCTACTTCAGATCCAGCAGTTTCATATGGGTACCCCTACTTCTATTGTCAACATACCCGAAAATTTTGTTTGATTCTGTTGTTAAAAAAAAAATCAAAAAAAAAAAAAAAAAAAAAAAAAAAATTCAAAAAATCAAAAAAAAAAGTCGAAAAAAAAGTCGGAAAAAAAAAATTTATTATTATTATTATTATTATTATTATATATATATATATACAGGTCCTACAACTTGATGGCATCTCAGTCTCTCCGACATATTTCCGGCTCCACTGGCTCCCCCGATGCAACCACCACACATTCCTCCTCCAGATTCAACAAGCAGCAGGGCCATTTTCAGTCTTCCTCCGGCATTCTACCCTCTCCTTACATCACCCATCACCATACTCCACCTCTACTTCCGCCACCGGTAGCACCGCCCTACCCCCTACCCCGATCCAGGCACCAGCAACATCTCCCTCCACATTATGCTCTCAGTCATAGCAGCGATGGTCTTGTTTCTCCTCGCAGTGCTTCTTCCCTCACATCTTCGGTCATGCCCATCACTTCAGCCTTGCCGTCTCCTGCTGCTTGGGCTAATACTCAGCAATGCCTCACTCAGCTGGAACTACAGCTCATGGGTCAGTCTATCAATGCTGGCTCCTCTGCTCCTGCACTTTCTGCCACTCCCAGTATGAATTCGTTCTGGATTTTAGATTCTGGTGCATCACATCATCTCACTAGTAATCAGACACTATTCACCACCTGCACAACACTTTCCTCTCACTCTCCATCTCTACACACAGCTGATGGCTCACTACTTCTTATCACACACTCAGGGATAATTAACTCTCCCACTCTCACATTACCATATGTTCTCTATGCTCCTCATTTATCAATAAACCTTATTTCTATTAGTGCGTTGTGCGATAGTGGTCTTGTCGTTACTTTTGACTCTTTAGGTTGTTCTATTACTGATTCCTCCACCGGTGAAGAGTTTGGACGTGCTAGTCGTCAGGGTCGTCTATATTATCTAGATTTTCTTCGTGCACATCCATCGCCTTCTAGTTTTGCCGGTACTATTTCCTCTGATGCTGATCTGTGGCACAGACGTTTAGGTCATATTAGCGCATCACGACTTCATACTATAGCTCGTAGTGGTGCCCTTGGTTCTCTCACCTTTAAACATTTATCTGATTGTCAGGGTTGTCATTTGGCTAAACACATTGCCCTACCCTTTAGTTACAAAAGAACTTCTGAAACCACCCACCCTTTTCAATTTGTTCATTCCGACATATGGGGACCCTCTCCCGTACCATCATGGAAAGGCTATCTCTATTATGTTACCTTCATCGATGACTTCACTAGACAAACTTGGGTTTTTCTTATGCGTCAGCGATCTGAGATACCTGATATTTATCGGGTCTTTACAACCATGATTCACACTCAGTTCGGTGTACGCATTAAGAATTTTCGATCGGACGGTGCACGTGAGTACGCTTCTACCACTATGAGAACAATCCTTCATTCTCACGGCACCCTGTTCCAGCAATCATGCCCTCACACACATGAGCAGAATGGTGTAGCTGAACGCAAGCATCGTCACATCCTTGAGACGGCTCGCGCTCTTCTGCTCTCCTCTTCTGCTCCTCGTTCCTTCTGGGCTGAAGCTATCATGACCTCTGTTAGTCTCATCAACATTACTCCCTCGTCTGCCCTAGTTGGTACGACGCCTTACGAGGCTCTTTATCATTCACCTCCCGACTACAGTATGCTCCGTACCTTTGGATGCACCTGTTATGTCCTTCTCCCTCCTACTGAGCGCACGAAGCTCTCCGCTCGTGTTGCTAAGTGCATTCACTTAGGTCTCAGTCCTGAACACAAAGGTTATCGTTGTTTTGATCCATCCACGGGCCGTGTCCGTATTTCTCGACATGTCTCCTTTGTGGAAGACTCCCCTTACTACCTGACCCCCCCCGAGGATACTAGATTTCTCGATTCCCCAGTTGTTGCTAGCCCACCCATTTTATCTTCCCGCATTCCTTTTGATCCCACTCCTCTGGCTCCATTCACATCTCCTGCAGTCCTTACACCTGTTGTCCCCCCTACCGAACCTCTACCTGCATCCCCACAGCAGCCAGTACCCATCCCACCTACTTCCCCACTGACACATGCACCTACTCCACCGTCCTCACCCCCACATCCTGTCAGTCCACCACCCCTTCGTGAGTCTACTCGTTCCACTTCTGGTATTCCTCCGGCACGTTATACACCTGATGCCACTGGTCCTTCTGACCAGTTTGGTTTTGCCACCCTAGCTTCCTACTCACCACAGTTTCATGCATATCTCACTGCTATACACTCTACACGTGAGCCCAGAACCTATCAAGATGCAATTCAATATCCTGAATGGAGGAAAGCCATTGCAGAGGAATTCAGTGCATTTGATCAAACTGGCACCTGGGATGTTGTTCCTCTACCAGAGGGCATTCAGCCTATTAGCTGCAAGTGGATCTTCAAGGTTAAATATCAACCTGATGGATCTATTGAGCGGCACAAGGCCCGTCTAGTAGCCCGAGGGTTTACTCAGGAGCATGGCATTGACTATGATGAGACCTTTGCTCCCGTTGCACAGATGACTACTGTTCGCACCCTTCTTGCTGTTGCATCCATCCGCCGTTGACCGTTATACCAGATGGACGTGAAGAATGCTTTTCTTCATGGTACCTTATCTGAAGTTGTTTATATGGATCCTCCTCCTGGCCTCCCTACTCCTCCTCGTCATGTTTGCCGGCTGCGTCGGGCTATATATGGTTTGAAGCAGGCCTCTCGAGCCTGGTTTGAGTGTTTTCGCCTTGTCATCACCAAGGCTGGTTTTAGTCAGAGTTCTCAGGACCATTCTATGTTTGTGCGGTCATCACCGCAGGGGAGGGTAATTCTACTACTATATGTTGATGATATGATCATTACTGGGGATGACTCTGCCGGCATTACATCCACCCAGAAATACCTTCACCAGCAGTTTCATATGAAAGACCTTGGTAAGCCACGTTACTTTCTGGGTTTAGAGATTGCTCATGGATCTCAGGGGATACTCATTTCTCAGCAGAAATACACATCAGATATTATTTCCGCTGCATGCCTCTCTGACAGTCGATCGGCTGATACACCCTTAAAGCTTCATGTGAAGCTTCGTCCCACATATGGTGAGCTCCTTCCTGATCCCACTAGATACAGGCAGATTGTTGGACAGCTTGTCTATTTGTGCATGACCAGGCCTGATATTGCTCATGCATAGTATTGTCAGCCAGTTTGTTTCTGCTCCTACATCAGTTCACTACGGTGCTCTTCTTCGGATTCTCAGATATCTTAGGGGCACTATCACTTGCTCATTATTCATGCCTTCTACATCCAAACTAGAGCTCAGTGCATATTCTGATTCAGATTGGGCAGGGGATCCGACTACCAGAAGGTCTACCACAGGTTTCTGTCTATTTCTTGGTGATTCGCTGATCTCATGGCGGAGCAAGAAACAGGCAGTTGTTGCATGTTCTTCCACTGAGGCTGAGTACAGAGCAATGGCAGCTACTACTAGAGAGATTGTTCATGTTCGTTGGTTGTTATCAGATATGGGTGTTACCCTTACAGGAGCTACTCCACTTTATTGTGATAACCGGAGTGCATTGCATATTGCAAGCAACCCGATCTTTCATGAACGAACGAAGCATATTGAAATTGATTGTCATTATGTTCGTGAGCGTTTTGAGGCAGGAACCATCTCTCTCCATTCTGTTACCTCTTCCCAGCAGACTGCAGACTTCTTCACCAAATCCCATACAGTCCAGAGATTTCGACACTTAGTAGGCAAACTCACATTATTTGACCCATCGTGAGTTTGAGAGGGGGTGTTAGATATTATAGTCCCATATTGGTGGTAGAGTTGTTTTGATATTTGTTCACCTCCTATATATAGGTGGTATTGTACTTGGTTAAACTCAATTCAATATTCAGTATTGTATTCATTTCTCTCTGATTTATCTTAACAGATTCTTTTCTTTTGCTCTTTTTGTGTTTGGGTTGGATCCTTTGTGGTTGCTTCTGGAAGCCTTCAATCTGTTGGAGGAGCTGCAGAATTTGGTCATACTTGTTTGGTTCTATAATATCTTGGTTGTCTATAGGGGCTTTGCCCTTGTTTTGACTTTTTGACAAAGTCACAGCCATCAACAAATTTGGTGTGTCTTTACCGGTAGCCGTTCGCTCCGGACTAGCCATTGGTATTGTAGATCCAATGATATCTCTGTGAAGGTTTTTTGGCAAAACCTTAGTCATAAACCGACTTGATGTGTCTTTACTGGTTGCCGTTTGAGCCAGACTAGCTATTGAATTTGTAGGCTCAATAGTACCTCTTTATGCATTTAGAGGGAAATGTAAACCCTTCTCATCCCACTTATTATAGACCGGTGGAGCAGTCTGTGGTGGATTTTTAGGTGGAAATCTAGTCTGGAATAGTTGTTGCTCCAAGCTTGCTATCTTTTCCTGTAATTTCTGTTTTTTAAAAATCAGACAATTTTTATTTTCATTTAGTGTTCTTACCGTTCTTGACATTGCCTCGCAATGATCACAAAATATGATTTTTTCCTGCATATCTTTTGTAATAGAGTATTCTAGGGGAGTTTCCTGCATGGATCTTAAGGAAGGAGAAACAAAGTAGTTATGTCCTAAGTAGCTTCTCGCTACATCTAAAGCTTCTGACAAATTATAGAAACCTTTATAAACTGGATTTTTGAAGTTCTTAATACTGTCTACTACTTCTATCCAACTATGAAAAACACCTACTAAATTATTTTGGAGAACTGCATAAAACTTGTATCCTTTTTGGTTCTGACTAAATACTTCCGATAAGGAATTCATGGTAGCTAAGAAATATTTTTGGTCTTTTCTATTAAATGCAATCCATAAATTGTCTAAGGTGCATTGTTGTTCTTTTGACGTAGAAATATGAGAATATGTTTTGAAAGGAGGATTGCCATTGGAAAAAACAAAAAGTTCTTGATTTCCGAATCTCAGTCGTTCTTGGGGGGTCTGCTTTCACTGGTCTGCTGATTGTTCTGTGGGGGAAACATGTTGTCTGAACGGATACCTGGTTGTGGTGGTGGCCTCGCCATCTGCATATTGTTATAAAAAGTATTCATTAGATCATAATCTTGTGGTGTTTGCAAGAGATAAGAAATTCGTGTATTAATTAATTGTCTCCTAACCAGGTTTTCATAGCCATCCTTAGATGGATCAAAATGTTCAGCTAAGGTGTATAAAAAATGCTTGTCATAGATGCAGTTAATACTTATATAAAAAGCTTCGATAGAACATAATTGCAAAAAGTGGAATAAAGTAAAGTTTATATCTGTATAATCTAGGAATGGATATGGAAAATTGCTAATATTAGGATGTACCATATCATTATCTACTCCTTCAGTCTGTCTTATACTTATTGTGAGAAACGCTTAGATGTAGATAGTACTCCTAGGTTCTCAAGGTTTTTTGCTTTTTGCTGAATAATTTGAGCATACCTTTGTTCTCGAATTTCTTTTAATCTGTCGGATATAATTGTAGCATGTGGTTCTTTAACCCACCAATATTCTAATAGCTCATGAAGAGTTGCTACATTGTTTATTTTAGTAATTACAAAAATGAATTCATTTTCTGTGCAATGTTCTAAAAAGGCAATGACTTCTGTTAATACTAGATCTTCTTGAGTTACATTATATGTTTGTGGATGCTCATCCACATTAAGTAGGTCAAAGATGTACCTATGTTGGTGAGGGTATTATCTCCCGTATCTACTAGCGTATGCAGATGGAGCAAGCGGCTAAGAGTATCGGGTAAGATATTAGTATTGCCTTTGATGTGCTCAAAAGTGATCTGGGTGCTAAGGTGAAGGCACCGATCTAGAAAATTAAGCCAACGTTATCTAGAGCTACGTTTAGGTTCTAAAGCCATTTTTGAATGAAAGGAAACGATGGCTTCACAGTCTGTTCGAACAGTTATTTCTTTCTTTGAAATAATAAATAGTTCAAAACTATCTAAAACATAAGAGATGGCTAATAATTCTGCATCAATACTGCTAATGTTACCTTTTTCTTTATATTTACCACTAGCATAGCGGCAAATTCTTTCTAAACTTTTATCGAAATACTTATTTGGTTTAGCAATCAAAGTTGCACCACAGCCTGTATTGCAACCGTCTGATTCTATAATTAGATAGTCTGAATCCAATGGTAAAGCTAATTCTGGGAGTTCTCTAAGCAAGCTCTTAATTCGTTGGACTAACTTGACATCTTCTTGGTTAAAATATCTTTGTCATTTCTGGGATGTTTTTGCATATAAGGGTCCTGCAATTTTGCCTAAATTTTTTATAAATGGTCTTGCATAATTGACCAACCCTAAAAATTGTTAGAGCTGTTTTAATTCTTCTAATTTGTCTAGAAAATCTAAAGCTTTTTGGACAATATGGGGTTGTAATTTAGTTTTTCCATGCCCAATAATGGCTCCTAAAAATTCAATTTGTGGTTTATACAGCTGCATCTTTGTCTTACTAATTATGATACCATGATTAATAAATTCTGAAATAATAATTTGCAAATGACCTCTGTGTTCTTGCCTTATTTTACTAAAAACTAGAATATCATCTATATAAACATCAAATTTTTTGTGTTTTAGAAAAATTTCATCCATCTTCCTTTGGAAAACAGATGGTGCATTCTTAAGGCCAAAAGGCATGACGAGCCATTCAAAATGTCCTTCAGGACATGTGAATGTTGTCCATTCTACACTTTCAGGACGCATCTTAATCTGTCAAAATCCAAATTTAAAATCAAATTTACCAAAGATGTTACAGTAAAACGGGGACATAGAAATACATAATTTAAAGAGGGAGTACCCGGTAGGGATAAGTTTTTTTTTTGTTTCTTTTTGTTTTTGTTTTTTTTAGTATCAGCTTGCTTCATTAATAAGATTTTAATAAAACAACCCAGAGTGTTGCAAGAAAGTATAAGGAACTACAAAGCAGAAAGTAAAACATAAACCTGCAACAACGCCCTGGAGGGTGGGACAAATTCAAAAGTGATACAACATAACAAGTACGAAAGAATACAAGTATAAACATAGCAGTCATTCCAACAAAACTCTGGAATGTGAGTATCCAGTGTCATATCTCCGCTAAGTCTAGAGTAGGTCCGAACTCTACCTCCCCCTCATCGAACTCATCAACATGGAAGGCCCTGGCGATCCTTTTTTTCGACCTTGTAGCAGTAGCTCTAACCCAAAAGAGAACAAGACGCATTATATGGGTTAAAATATCAGAAGTACTATTACTAGTCTCACAAAAGTACGCTGTTGTTTCTATTAAACCATAAAATCCAGGTCATAGCAGCAATGGTGATGTACCATGCTTCTTTTATCTCGTGTCGCCCAGAGGCAAATTTGGGACCAATCCACAAATCCTCGTATGTGTTGGGATACTCACTTGTACCTAAGGCCTTTAGAACCTCAACTAGTGTTGCCTTACTCCGCTTGTATTTAATGAACATGTGGTTCAGTGACTCTGTGTAGCAGTTGCAAAATCCATAGTTAGTCGCAATGTTCGATTGTCTTTTGACCAGATTCTCACTAGTGAGAATGAACTATCAATTTTTGATTAAAGAATCGTAAATTTTCCCTTGATATATATATATATATATATATATATATATATATTTGAAGAAAAGGTGGAATATGGACACCTTGTTTAATTAATAAGCAATTAACCAAACAAATCCAGCATACTGGGCCAAATTACAAACTACAATCAGGAAAATAAAACATGAAGCGACATGACTAGTACATACAATTAGAGCATACTCCAACACCCTTAGAGGGTGGGCCGAAAAAAAACCCCCAACAAAAACCAGCAATCCACAGTCGGCTAGATGGAACCGTCCACAACTTGACCCCGTCCTCACCAATATTGTACTGGATCCCATCTTGGGCTCAGTCACAAAGCAAGGACCAACTAATTGTATGTATGTCAAATAAGCTTCGTGCACTGCCTCTCCGGCACATGCACACCCACCTGAAGCGAATCACGCGGGATTTAGAAGTTCGCCACTTTCATCCTTCTCCCCAAATCCCATAAACTCTCCAAATCGCTCTCATATTCGGTCCAGTCAAAGTCACAGCAAAAAAGAGAGCCGTGGAAATGATATCTTCAACTCTCTCACGCTTTTGCTCTTTCAAGCGATTTTTCACTAAAAAAAACTCTCACCCACCCTAACCACGGGCATAGTCAAAGAGAGGGCCGTGAAGAGAATACCTTTCCCTCTCTCACGCTTTTACTCTCTCAAGTGATTTCTCACAAACGCTAACATACACTTGCATAGAGTAATGGGAAGCAACATCTTCACTCTCTCACTCTCTCCCACGCAAAAAACTCCGTAACAAATCACAACTAACTGAAGCATCACCTTCTCCTCTCGCCCCTGCGGGTGGTGGACGTTGTAGATTTTGTTGTGTTTGTGTTAGTTTGGTGGATCTACTTGCTTGCTCAATTTATTCGCCTCGTCTACTTCGACTTCCTTATTGCTCTAATTAGTTCCGCTGTGACCAGAGGACGTTTGTTGATGCCCCAATCCCAACAGCTAGTATCAGAGCTTCAGGTTGTCGAGTCCCTGATTTAAGATGACATGCCACAGTATTTTGAAGATCAAGCAGTTCGATGGTAAGATCAATTTCAATCTTTGGAAAACTGACATGTATGATGTTCTTGTTCAAGAGCGGTTGCAGTCAGCAATCAAGAAGAAGGAAAAGCCAACTGATATGAAGGATGACATTTGGGAAGATATTCGTGAAAGAGCCATAAGTCTAATTCGACTATCCTTGGCAGACGAGGTTAAGTGCAGATTTCTTGAAGAAACTGATGCGGCGAGTTTGTGGGAAAGACTTATAACTGACTACTCCGGTTCGTCGTTATTAGATCGGATGCATTGGAAGAGGAAGTTGTTCCGTTTATCTATGAAGGAAGGTACCGATCTCCAAGACCACATTACAGAGTTCAATAAGATATTATCTGAACTTAAGGCGATCAACGCAGATGTGTGTGAGGAAGATAAAGCTTTCAACCTGATATATTCACTGCCAGATTCGTACGAGTCTTTGATCACGACCATGCTACACAGTAGATCTGCCAAGGTGAGTATTTCGGTAGATGGTGTAATCAAAGCACTGAAGAAAAATCAACTTAGGAAGGAGACCCATAAATCTTCATCGTCTATTCCTACAAGTTGTCTTGCAGTGGATGGTCCTTCGGGAGGAAGACAAAGTGCTTTGCAAAAGGATTCGATCCGTTGCCGATATTGCAAGAGGTCAGGGCATATCAAGAAAGACTGTTGGAAATTACAGAATCAAGAGAGCGCCAAGAACAGGAGTTCAGCCGCTAATGTAGTTAGTGCCTTTGGTGCTTTTGATTCAGGTGGTTCGTGTCTTCTTGTTTCAAATTCTTTAGAAGTGGATTCTAGTTGGTTTCTTGACTCAGGGAGTTCTTCTTATATTTTTTCCGTGTGGAAATTATTTTCTACTTATAAGTCTACTACGGGGCGTTGTGTGACAACGGAAACTGGAGAGATTTGTGAAGTAGTGGGTGAGGGGACAGTTGAATTGAAGATGCCAGGTTTAAATATATTAACTTTAAAGGATGTTTTGCATATTCCTCTGCTAAAACGGAATCTGATTTTCTTGGGAACTCTTGATGCACGGGGCTACAGGTACACAGCTCAAGGTGGAGTTCTGTCTATTTTTCAAGATCGTCGTGAAGTGATTAGAGGTATGAGAGTGGTTGGGCCAAGCCAACACAATCTCTACAAGCTTTGGAGAATTCAAAAATTCTACACAGGGGTTGATAGTTCTTTTCCTATTATTCCCGCAAGTTCAGCTAGTTTGCCGCAACTAGAATCATCGAGACGAGACCACGACGTTCGAATATCGTCGAGAGGTGGAGAAAGCCTACGGATATGTGGAGTTCGTGCGGAGTTTGGCAACTTCGTGAATACATCTACGGAGGTGTGCCTTTGAGGGGCGACACTGGATTTGGTGAGATTGGGTAGAGATCATTTCAACTAGAAGAAGAAGCTATTGTTCTAAGTTTTCTTTGCAAGTGGAATTTTTTAGAGTTTGGAGATGAGTAACACATCATGTGATAGCACTCGTATGCAATCCAAGGTGGAGTTTGTTAGGATTGTGTCTTGTATACTTGTTGTTCAGATTAAAAGAATGTAATATGAAGTACGGAGGTCGAAGCGTCGAAGCGAGTAGAAGGAGAACAGCAACAGCAGCAAGGGTGAAGGCTAGTTGCGGTCGACCGGTCTTGGTGACAGTCGACCGCACCCCCGACCGCTGATAGTACAGGGAATGTCAGAGAGTGGTACGGTCGACCAGTCTTGTTGGACGGTCGACCGTTCACGGCGCTGATTCGTTTTTGAACTTCGATTTGTTAGGTCTCGATTTAGCCCAATCTTCAACTCCAAATTAGATCGTGCGGCTCCTATTCAATTACTTCTTTTCCAGGTTATATCGGATGACTGAGGATCAAGATTAGACCTAGGTTTTCTCTCTATTCTTCTATATATATTATAAACTCCTCCAATATGAGAGGGAGTACTTCATAGATTCTTTTCTCCATTGCAAAGAGAGGCTCGAGAGAGAGAGATAGTTCTTGGTGGGTGAGTTTAAGTGAATCAGTAACTCCTTGTCATCTCTTATAGCTGAATGTCAAATCTCCCTATATTTCCTTCCGGATTAAGCAAAAGCTAACCGGGATAAGTCATCGTTGTTGTGTTTGTGTTAGTTTGGTGGATCTACTTGCTTACTCAATTTATTCGCCTCTTCTACTTTGACTTTCTCATTGCTCTAATTAGTTCCGCTGCGACCAGAGGGCGTTTGTTGATGCCCCAATCCCAATAGATTTTAGGTTCATTGATGAGGGCGTAGTGACAGTGCTGTCGCGGAGCCTGTGGCAGTTGGTTAAAGGAGGTCGAATTCAGGGTGTGACTTACACACTGACAACCAAAAATCCCTAACACCTCCAATATTATATACCACTCAGCTTACCTCATGGGGGGACCCCGTCTGCGGGCGCAAGCTCCATAACTGTGTTGCAACAAGTGGGTGCATCTCATGGGGGGACCCCGTCTTCAGGCCCAAGCCCCACTACCGTGCTGCACATCAACAATCTCCCATCTCATCTCATAACTGCCAAACACTAATCAACTCCTCCATTTCATCTCAATCACTTCCCCTCACAATCAAACACTCATACAATCAAATCCCCAACACCTTTCTCTATTGCGGGTGATTTGATGCCACCTTTCTACAGTGCGGGTGAACGTTGCAGCGACGTTGGCTGGTCCCTCCAGCATCGCTCGACCGACGCTTGGAGGAGCACGCCGGAAGGAGCTCGGTGGGAGTTGGAGGGCCTCGACTGGGAGGAGTGGCGAAAGAGTCTCCATCGTCGAGCGTTCGGACTGCTCGACGGGACGATGCGGCGACTTAGGCCCTCCATCATGGCTCGACTGGAGGAGCACGCCGGCAGTTGTTCAACGAGAGTACTGGAGGTTCTCGACTGGACGGAGCGGCGTGCCTCTCGATCGTCGTCTTCGATGGGACTGGAGGTCCTCGACCGGACGTTACAGCGGGAGTAGCGACGGCGAGAGGGGAGGGGTGGACGGCGGGGAGGGGCGACCGGGGAGGGGGCGGCGAAATCCTAGCTGCCACCCCCTCCAAATTCAGATCTAGATCTAGGATTTTTTTTTGGATTTTTTTAAAGGAGTTTCTCTCTCTAGAAAAAAGTCACAAGCGATAAATCGCCTATAGCCCTTTCAATGAGATAATTAATTTTCCCTTGATATGGTTGTAAGACAACTATGAAGATGCATCATTAACGACTAAACAAAAAATAGTGGAATGAATCACCATCATATTTGTGAAGCTCCACCGTCACCTGGTGCCTATATAGCGCCTAGTTATCCTATTAATTAAGCTACAGTCACCCGTAGTTTCAACCTTCAGCTTTTTCCTAGTATCACCTAATTAAATGTAGTTAACTAAACATGGATGGAGTATGGAATTTTATTTATTTAAATGCCACTTTTCAAAACTATTTACAGAAAGAAGACACTTGCCAAAATATATGTGCTCGTAGATTCAACAACTAAACTCGCTGTTTCCAACGACGAGTTTAGTTGTTTCTTGCTTGCTATTAGGACACGACGAGTTTAGTGCTAAGTTGTTTAGAAATTCCTTGTTCTCAACGACGAGTTCAGTACAAAAATTCCAAAAAACACTCGTTCTTCCCAATAGCGAGGGTCTTTGTACTATACTCGTTGAGAACGGCGAGTTTAGTTCAAAATTATCAAATAAGACTCGCTGTTCTCAATGATGATGTTCTTTATACTAGACTCGTTGTTGAGAACGGTGAGGATATAGGAAATTTCATAGAGAGCGACTTAGTGAATTTTCGAAAAAAACTCTAGATTTTTATTTTGAACTAAACTCGCCGTTCCCAATAGCGAGTCTAGTACAAAGAACCTCGCTGTTGGGAACATCAAGTCTTCATTGAAAATTCTGAAATAAACTCGCCATTGGGAACAAGTTTTTCAAAAAAGAAAAAATACATTCTCCATGTCACAACGGCGAGCATGAAACAACTGAACTCATCGTTGGGAATGACTATTTTAGTTATTGAGTCCACAAGCACAAATACTTTTATAACTATCATATTTCTGCCAATAGTTTCAAAAAGTGGCATATAAAAAAATCTGGAGTATTGGATGAGCACATCACCTTATATAACCAAAATTATATGGTCCAATAGATAAGGAAAAACCTTGTTTTATATACAGGAGAGTAATTGGAAATTCAATTGCTTACTAGTAGTTTACACGTGCGATGCATGTCTTAATAAATATAGTTTTTTTAAAAGTAAAAATTCAGACGTAGTCTGGATTTGATCTAAAATCTCATTTACAATAGTTATGCACGTGCGTTGCACGGGTTGGTAGATGGACAAATTGTAACACCCCGAATTTCAAAATACAACTGAATTCGAAGTTCCACAGGATCTTTACACTTCTTTCGTATAATTTTATAAGAAAATAAAAATATTTTTTACATCAGAATTACATTACACCTTTACATTATTATAGCGGAAGCAATTTTACAATAAATTACATGAAACAACATTTAAATCAATCTTGAGCAGCATGTAGACTTTAATTTGTCAAGTATCTTTATCCTGCATGAAAAACTGTGGGTGCGTCAGTTCATTCAACTGACGAAATATTATACACGGCCATCCACTCTATGCCGGAAACACTATAACGATTCTCAATACTTAGCAAACCACAAACTTGTTCACAAACAAAGCTAAAGGGACTATTGATGTCATGTTGTGAATGTGCACTTAGTCATTAATGCAATTATTTGTATTACATGACACTAATGCGCACTTGTTCAGAGTCTATGCAGCCCATACTACATAGGTCCAAGGACAAGCCCTTAATTGTTCTTCATCTTGTAGGGTTCAATCCCTCGTCATGACTTAATTTACTACTGTAACTACGGTAAGTATCCTAGATATTTTATGACCTACGAACTCATGTCTAGGTGCCCTGGAGGGAATCCCAACGCACTGACACATGACTCATCATACAGGCATCCTGTGGTAATTCAGCTCCTACCATAGACATGACACCATCCGCAGTCGTCAAACACCCCACGAGCGTCGCCACCGGGACGGTACTTTGGAACAGTATCCACGCCCTATCATGACGCATTATGGGACATCCTGTGAATACTCTCACGCCGCCAATCTAATGGCCCCCATACTCAATGTTTTTCTTTTACTTTCATCACATCTTCACTATGTATCTAATCCTTAGTTTAATTGAATCATGAATAAAATCAATCCCTTAGGGTTAGCACTCCCACTATACCGGTCTTATTCATTTATTTCACGTGACCCAAACCTTGGTCTTTTCATCTCAAATATCATTTTTCACATTTCTTTTTTTGCCGGTATAAGGCTTAGCTACACCCTAAATCTCAATTTCAACTCATAATTACAACATCGAGCTTTTCATACTCATAAGGTCTTTTCATGATTAATTACAATTTATGTTTCATAAGCATAGTATTCATGTATCCATATCTTTCATAACTCATCACATTCAATAATTCAATTTCACGTGCAATTTGCGTAAGAATAAGTTTCAACTAATAGTAATCAATAATTCATTTATTCCATGAATCTATTATTCTCATTTCCATTCATACTACAAGCACAATTTATAAGTCCAATTGATTACACAAATCACAACTTTCAAAAATTCCTCATTACTAATTCTCATCTTTATAACTCAAAAAAAATCTCATTTATTTTTTCTTTGTTTAAAAGACCATTTAAATTTTAATAAGACGTCATTCCTTGCAAAAAGCCTCAATTTCTCAATTACACTTAATCAAAAGTTATACAAAATTTTCTCATAAAGTCCAAATAATTTTCAGTAGTTTATTCCATATTTTTCCCAATTTTTAATCTATTTTTAAAACTCAAATTAATATTAAAATCCAAAAAAAAAACATTTTTTAAAAAATCCAAACTCCCAACCGGATTCGAACCAACAACCAGCGACCCAATAGACAGTGCACAAAACCACTGCACCAAAGCCCCAAGGCGATATGACTAGGGGTTATTATCCCTATGTATCAAACATCGGCATTCGGATTTTAACAAAAAAAATAAAACAAAAAGCCTCAGTATCGAACCCGAGACCCCTGACTCAGCCCCCCTTTACTGTAGCGAATGAAGACTCTACCGACCAATTGGTCTAAGTGGCCATATCGATTTGAAGGTAATTTATCCGGGTTTTGATTTTGCTCTCTGTTCATATCTATAATTCATGAATTCTCAAAACAAATTTGTCTCCTTTTCTTCTCTTTTGAAAGCAACTTTTTTCAGAATTAAAATACACATAAATCTACAGCAACCAGTATTTTTATAAGCATTTTTAGCTCTATAAAACATGTATTTTAGTCCTAGTTTGTGCTCCATGTCCATAAATTTGACATTTGAAAACCATAGCACAACTCTTCATAATTAAAGTTTGGTTCCCACAAAATTTACTACGTTATTGTTCTCTTTCTTATTGACAATCTACCATATTTTTAGAACACAAAAATCATCTTTTCTAAAGAATAAAAATTCTATTTTTATCAACTAATTACACATGATGCATTCAATCAATTATTTGCAAATACAATCTCTTTCATTTTTTCTAACATTCATTTGGCACATACAAAAATGGAGAATTCTAACACATAAATTAACAATTATCCATTAGCAATCATTCCACCATTTTATCTCTAATATTACCACTCTACTTTAATTAAACAAGCCTGGTTCCAATTTCTCACTAGTTAATTCCTATAATTTCATTAAAATATACCTAGCATGAATTCTAATATTAGAAGCAATGAGAAACACCCACCTCTTTGGAGAAAAACCAAATAAAAGCTCCTAGAGTCTCCTAGAATGCGAGAGAGTAGTCTTCTCCTCCTAAATTGGGTTGCAAAAGCTCTCCTTCTTGCTCCTTGTGCAAAAACCGAAAGCTTCCTTGTGCTTGATGATGGGGCCGGCCTCTAGCTTGGGACACACAACTCACACTTACTCTTTATACTCCCTTATGTATTTCTCTCCTATATTATTTCTTTCTTTCAATAATTTTTTTTTTGTGTGTAGTATGCATAAAGGTAAGGGGGGTATTTATACTAGTTATAGGATGGATTGGAGGGCTAGGATTTCATTAGATGGTTAGAGATGGATGGCTAGGATAGGAGGGAAAGTTGTAGCAACCACCCATAATCAAATAACCACCCATGCACACACACACACTCTCCCACCTTCTCCTTAAGCACAACCGGTCTCCTAGGTGTGCAATGCACACTACGTGCATGCACGTGCCCTTTAGCACCCCTCTATTTGAAATTTGTACAATTTTAATTAATCAATTGTTCACAAATTGTGTCTACATGACAAGTGTGACAATTTAAATGATTAATTAAATTTATGGGCTTCACAAATAGTGGGCTTAGACTTATGGGCCAAATAATAAAATAATAAATTATTAAAGTGGGCTCAAAATAAGAAAACAATGTTTTAGGCTTTACAAAATAAGCTTTTTAGAAAAATAAAGGAAAAAAAAGAAATAATAGTTCACACTACAAAAATGAAAGTTTTATAAAAAGAAAATAAATATACATACAAAATTTTGCACGTGCACAACACATGAAAATCAACATTTTTATTAAAATGAAAGTTTAGGGTTTTACAACACTCCCTCCTTAGAATAGTTCCATCCCCGGAACTACAATTAAAGAGTGAGAAAACAAAACACAATAAGAAAATACAATCAAACAAAGAGCTCAGGATGATCCTTCATCATCCTCTCCTCAGATTCCCAAATAGCCTCTTCAACCAACTGGTTTCTCCAGACTACCTTGACCATCGGTATCGTCTTATTCCTCAAGACTTTCTCTCGACGATCAACAATCTCAACTGAAAGCTCGATGTAACTTAGATCCAACTGCAAACCCTCTGGGACTTTGGGCAAATGATTACTTGGATCTGGAATGTAACCTCTTAGCATAGACACATGAAAGGCATTGTGCACCTGAGACAACTCTTTCGGTAACTCAAGCCGGTAAGCAGTTTTTCCGATCATTTTCAATATCTTATACGGGCCTATGAACCTCGGGGCTAACTTTCCACCCTTGCCGAATCGGATCATGCCTTTGCTGGGCGATACCTTCAGAAAGACAAAGTTACCAACCTCAAACTCAAGGTCTCTCCTCCGGTTGTCTGCATAGCTCTTCTGCCTACTCTGAGCATCCACCAACCTCTTCCTGATCAGATCAATCTTTTCAGAGGTCTGCTGCACAATCTCAAGCCCAAACATCTGCCGCTCCCCAACTTCGAACCAACAGACAGGCGTCCTGCACTTCCTGCCATACAAAGCTTCATATGGCGCCATCCCAATGCTAGTCTGAAAACTGTTGTTGTAGGCAAACTCCACCAAAGCTAAATGCCTTTCCCAACTGCCTCCAAAGTCTAGTAAACAGCACCGAAGCATGTCTTCAAGAATACGGCTGCCTCTCTCGGTTTGCCCATCGGTGTGGGGATGAAAAGCAGTGCTGAAATCTGTCTTGGTACCCAAAGCTGTCTGAAGACTCCTCCAGAAATGCGAAGTAAACCGCGCATCTTGATCAGACACAATGGTTAACGGAACACCATGAAGCCTGACGATCTCACCAACATACATCTCAGCCAACTTGTCCATCAAAGCAGTGAGTTTCATCGCCAAGAAGTGAGTAGACTTGATTAGTCGATCGACTATGACCCAAATTGCATCATTGCCTTTAGGACTCTTAGGCAAACCCGTGATGAAATCCATACTGATGTTATCCCACTTCCATTCCGGAATAGGTAACGGTTGCAATAGACCTCCGGGTTTCTGATTCTCGGCTTTGACTTGTTGACAAATCTCACACCTCGATACAAATTCAGCCACTTCCCTCTTCAATCCTGACCACCAGAAATGCTGTTTAATGTCCTTGTACATCTTGGTACTCCCAGGATGTACTGACAAAAGAGTAGCATGTGCTTCCTGAAGAATACTTTCTTTCAAGTCCGACTGATCCGGAACACACAGCCTTTCTCCAAACCCCAGCACTTCATCCCTGATCTGAAATTTGGGCAACTTGCCAGTACCAACCTGCTCCTTCATCTTCTGAATCTCTGCATCTCCTTCTTACTTGCAATAATCCTTTCGTTCAGTGTCGGTTGAAGCCTCAACTGAGCTAAAAATGATCCCAAGCCTTGCAGAACAACTTCAATACTAGCCCAATCCAACTCCTTTGCCAGCTGCCTTTGAGTTGTAATCAAACTCGCCAGACTGCTCTTGCGGCTAAGTGCATCAGCAACAACATTAGCCTTCCCAGGATGATACTTAATCACTGGACGAATATCCTCAAGTACCTCCAGCCATCTCCTTTGCCTCAGGTTCAGATCCTTCTGGTGATAGATGTACTTCAAGCTTTTATGTTCTGTGTACATGTTCAGCTTCTCACCATACACATAGTGTCTCCATTGCTTTAAGGCGAAGATAATTGCAGCCAACTCTAGATCATGAGTCGGATAATTCTTCTCATGCGGTCTTAGTTGCCTAGACCCATAAGCGATTACTTTCTCTTCTTGCATTATGACACAACCAAGCCCACGATGTGAAGCATCACTGTAGACATCATACTCAACACCTGCTCTAGGCAAAGCCAAAATGGGTGCAGTAGTCAGCCTTTCTTTCAACTCCTGAAAGCTTGCCTCGCACTGTTCGGTCCACTTGAAGTTCACATTTTTTTTTCCAGACCAGTGAGCGACACGACTATCTGAGCGTAGTCCTGTAGTATCCAGTTAGCCCAAGGAAACTCCTGATTTCCTTCACTGTAGTAGGCCTTGTCCAATCTCTCACTGCCTCTATCTTCTGAGGATCAGTTGCCACTCCCTCCTTAGAAAGGATGTGACCTAGGAATGCCACTTCAAATTTTCAGAAATTGCACTTGGATAACTTGGCATACAACTCATGCTCCTGAAGCTTCCTCAAAACTGCTGCCAGATGCTCCGTGTGCTCCTCCTCTGACTTGGAGTACACATGAATATCATCGATAAATACCACAACGAAAGAATCAATGAACGGCCTCAGAACTCTGTTCATCATGTCTATGAAGATTGCAGGCGCATTCGTCATCCCAAATGGCATAACTAAGAATTCGTAATGCTCGTATCGAGTTCTGAACGCAGTCTTATGCACTTCTTCAACTTTCACTCGAACTTGATGATATCCTGATCGAAGATCTATTTTGGAGAAAATAGCTGCTCCTTGTAGACGATTGAACAAGTTATTAATTTGTGGAATCGGATACTTATTCTGAATAGTGACCTTATTCAGCTCTCGGTAATCGATGCACATCCTCATCGAACCATCCTTCTTTTTTACCAAAAGCACCAGCGCTCCCCAAGGTGATGCACTCGGTTGAATAAAGCCTTTCTCCAACAGTTCCTCAATCTGTCATTTGATCTTATCCTGCTCCACAGGCACCATCCTATACGGTGCCTTGGAAATAGGTACACTCCCTGGCTGAATAGTGATGCTGAACTCTACATCACGATACAGGGGTAACCCAGGCAAATCTTCCAAGAATACAGTCGGATAATCCAGAACTACAAGAATTTGCTGCACTTCTACAGGAACATCCCTCTTGCAGATAGCTGCCACCAGACCAGAACATCTTCTCTTCCCTTGGAAAGTGACTTCAGGTCCACCTGGAGCCTTCACTGTTACTGTCTTGGTCTTGCACTCGATGCTCGCACTATACACTGACATCCAATCAATGTCAATGATAACATCGACTCCCAAAATATTCAGCTCGATCAGATCGATCCTGAAAATTCTATCTCTAATCACGATCTCGCAGTCAGCGTAGTACCGATCAGTGGTTAGAGTCTCCCCTGACGGAGTAGCTACTGCTAAAACCTTGCCTAGAAATATCTTCGGTTCGACTCCCAGAACTTTAGCAAATTTAGGTAATACAAAAGTGTGAGAGGACCCAGTATCGAACAAAACAACAACTTTCTTTCCATTCACAATAAGTTCTTCTGTTACATAACACACACTCGTTACATAACAGTGTACTAATCAACGAGAAAAGAGATAACAAAAAACACTCTAAACATCCTTCCTCGTACCAGTGATGACGTGATCCACCTCATCAGCATCAGCTTCAGTCAAGGCAAATACTCGTCCCTGCTGGTACGGCTTCTTCCCGGTCTGCTGAGTTGGTCCATTGTGGACGACATCCTGCAGTTTGGGGCAATGAGACTTGTAGTGGCCTGTCTCTCCACAGTTGAGACAAGTCACTGGAGGTCTCACCCAATTATTCCCGGGTCTTTCTGCCACTTGAACAGCATTCGCACCCGTAGGCTTGAACCTTTGAACCGGTGGCTGTCCCTTGACATTACCAGCAACTGCGGACCTCTTCCCCGCATTCCAGTTGTTCCTCCGATTCTGAACAGCGTGGAACTGCTCCATGTCCGCCTCTGTGGCTGCCGCTCGTTTGACCAGCTTGTCAAACCTCCTGATACCGAGGGGTATCATCCTGGATCTCAAACTTGGCCTCAAACCATGCTTGAACTTTCGAGCCTTCTTCGCCTCATCCATCACTAATTCGGGTGCATATCTTGAGAGCTGAGTGAATCTGGTCTCATACTCCCTAACCGACATGCCACCCTGCTGTAGTGATAGAAACTCCATGGCCTTCTTCTCCTGGATGTCTGAGGAAAAATAATGACTGCGGAATTACTCCAAGAATTCCTCCCAGCCAAGAACCAAGTCTCCCATCGTCCGCTTTATCGACTGTCACCAACAGCCGCATCCTTCTTGAATTGCAGTGTCGCTAACTTCACCTTGCTGCCCTCTGGAGTCTCCAAGACTTCGAAGATAGTCTTTACCTGTCGGATCCAATTGTCAGCCGTGTCAGGGTCTGACTTTCCCTTAAAGTTAAGAGACTAATGCATGAATTCGAAGTTCCAAAATACAAAATACAACTGAATTCGAAGTTCCACAGGATCTTTACACTTCTTTCGTACAATTTACAAGGAAATAAAAACATTTCTAACATTAGAGTTACATTACACCTTTACATTATTACAGCGAAAGCAATTTTATAATAAATTACATGAAACAACATTTAAATCAATCTTGAGCAGCATGTATACTTCAATTTGTCAAGCATCTTTACCCTGCATGAAAAACTGTGGGCGCGTCAGTTCATTCAACTGACGAAATATTATACACGGGCATCCTCTCTATGCCGGAAACACTATAACGATTCTCAATACTTAGCAAACCACAAACTTGTTCACAAACAAAGCTAAAGGGACTATCCTATTGATGTCGTGTTGTGAATGTGCACTTAGTCCTTAATGCAATTATTTGTATTACATAACACTAATGCGCACTTGTTCAGAGTCTATGCAGCCCATACTACATAGGTCCAAGGGCAAGCCCTTAACGGTTCTTCATCTTGTAGGGTTCAATCCATTGTCATGACTTAATCTACTACTGTAACTACGGTAAGTATCCTAGATATTTTATGACCTACGAAATCATGTCTAGGCGCCCTGGAGGGAATCCCAACGCATTGACACATGACTCATCATCCAGGCATCCTGTGGTAATTCAGCTCCTACAATAGACATGACACCACCCGCAATCGTCAAACACCCCACGAGCGTCGCCATCGGGACGGAACTCTGGAGCAGTATCCACGCCCTATCATGACGCATTATGGGACATCCTGTGAATACTCTCACGCCACCAATCTAATGGCCCTCATACTCAATGTTTTTCTCTTACTTTCATCACATCTTCACTATGTATCTAATCCTTAGCTTAATTGAATCATGAATAAAATCAATCCCTTAGGGTTAGCACTCCCACTATACCGGTCTTATTCATTTATTTCACGTGACCCAAACCTTAGTCTTTTCATCTCAAATATCATTTTTCACATTTCTTTTATTGCCGGTATAAGGCTTAGCTACATCCTAGTTATCAATTTCAACTCATAATTACAACATTGAGCTTTTCATACTCATAAGGTCTTTTCATGTAATCACAATTCATGTTTCATAAGCATAGTATTCATGTATCCATATCTTTCATAACTCATCACATTCAATAATTCAATTTCACGTGCAATTTGCGTAAGAATAAGTTTCAACTAGTAGTAATCAATAATTTATTTATTCCACGAATCTATTCTTCTCATTTCCATTCATACTACAAGCACAATTTATAAGTCCAATTGATTACACAAATCACAACTTTCAAAAATTCCTCATTACTAATTTTCATCTTTATAACTAAAAAAAAATCTCATTCATTTTGTCATTTGTTTAAAAGGCCATTTAAATTTTAAAAAGAAGTCATTCCTTGCAAAAAGCCTCAATTTCTCAATTACACTTTATCAAAAGTTATACAAATTTTTCTCATAAAGTCCAAATAATTTTCAGTAGTTTATTCCATATTTTTTCCAATTTTTAATTTATTTTAAAAACTCAAATTAATATTAAAATCCCAAAAAAAATATTTTTTTTTAATCCAAACCCCCAACCGGATTCGAACCAACAACCAGCGGCCCAATAGACAGCGCACAAGACCACTGCGCCAAAGCCCCAAGGCGATATGACTAGGGGTTATTATCCCTATGTATCAAACCTCGGCATTCGGATTTTAACAAAAAAAAATAAAACGAAAAGACTCAGTATCGAACCCGAGACCCCTGACTCAACCCCCCTTTACTGTAGCGAATGAAGACTCTACCGACCAATTGGTCTAAGTGGCCATATCGATTTGAAGGTAATTTATCTGGGTTTTGATTTTGCTCTCTGTTTATATCTATAATTTATGAATTCTCAAAACAAATTTGTCACTTTTTCTTCTCTTTTGAAAGCAACTTTTTTCAGAATTAAAATACACATAAATCTACAGCAACCAGTATTTTTATAAGCATTTTTAGCTCTATAAAACATGTATTTTAGTCCTAGTTTGTGTTCCATGTCCATAAATTTGACATTTGAAAACCATATCACAACTCTTCATAATTAAAGTTCGGTTTCCACAAAAATTACTACGTTATTGTTCTCTTTAGAACACAAAAATCATCTTTTCTAAAGAATAAAAATTCTATTTTTATCAACTAACTACACATGATGCATTCAATCAATTATTTGCAAATACAATCTCTTTCATTTATTCTAACATTCGTGTGGCACATACAAAAATGGAGAATTCTAACACATAAATTAACAATTATCCATTAGCAATCATTCCACCATTTTATCTCTAATATTACCACTCTACTTTAATTAAACAAGCATGATTCTAATTTCTCACTAGTTAATTCCTATAATTTCATTAAAACATACCTAGCATGAATTCTAATACTAGAAGCAACGAGAAACACCCACCTCTTTGGAGGAAAACCAAATAAAAGCTCCTAGAGTCTCCTAGAATGCGAGAGAGTAGCCTTCTCCTCCTAAATTGGGTTGCAGAAGCTCTCCTTCTTGCTCCTTGTGCAAAAACCGAAAGCTTCCTTGTGCTTGATGATGGGGCCGGCCTCTAGCTTGGGACACACAACTCACACTCACTCTTTATATTCCCTTATGTATTTCTCTCCTATATTATTTCTTTCTTTCAATAATTTTTTTTTTGTGTAGTATGCATGAATGTAAGGGGGGTATTTATACTAGTTCTAGGATGGATTGGAGGGCTAGGATTTCATTAGATGGTTAGAGATGGATGACTAGGATAGGAGGGAAAGTTGTTGCAACCACCCATAATCAAATAACCACCCATGCACACACACACTCTCCCACCTTCTCCTTAAGCACAACCGGCCTCCTAGGTATGCAATGCACACTACGTGCATGCACATGCCCTCTAGCACCCCTCTATTTGAAATTTGTACAATTTTAATTAATCAATTGTTCACAAATTGTGTCTACATGACAAGTGTGACAATTTAAATGATTAATTAAATTTGTGGGCTTCACAAATAGTGGGCTTAGACGGGCCAAATAATAAAATAATAAATTATTAAAGTGGGCTAAAAAATAAGAAAACAATGTTTTAGGCTTTACAAAATAAGCTTTTTAGAAAAATAAAGGAAAAGAAAGAAATAATAGTTCATACTACAAAAATGAAAGTTTTATAAAAAGAAAATAAATATACATACAAAATTTTGCACGTGCACAACACGGGAAAATCAACATTTTTATTAAAATGAAAGTTTAGGGTATTACACAATTTACACTAAGGCCTTCTCCCATTATAGTAGTAGAGATTAGTGAATATAGTTTTTTTAAAAGTAAAAATTCAGACGTAGTCTGGATTTGATCTAAAACTTCATTTACAATAGTTATGCACGTATATGCCACAAGTTGGTAGATGGACAAATTACACTAAGGTCTTTTCCCATTATAGTAGTAGAGATTTGAATAGTTCTCTTCTTTGATATATGATTATATATTTGTATGAAATTAAAACCTATTAGTTGCTATCAAATATTTGAACGGGTGACCACACACTAATTGATCTTGTTGTTGGATATATAGGTATATTTTCAATATAAATTGAATATTATTCTGTGTAATGTTGTATTGAGTAATATGTTTGTATACGTGTTATCTGTTCGTTGTTGGACAGTGTTGAATAGGCATAAAGCCCAATACCAAAAACGCAGTCTTATCACATATATACTGGTCTTGTGGTAGTGCCTGTGATTATTCTAATTTTGATAATTAGGATATAATATCTCAAGCAGTAGGAATATTAAACATAACCCTAATTTCTCTTTTCTTATTGTATCATAATTATCAACACTTTTTAGTATCCAAAAAATACGAAAAAAGCTTCAACCTTGTTCTACTAATTTATTTAGGTAGCATGGTGGCAACCGGGACGGGTTGACTCGCGACCCGCCTGTAACCGCTTGCCCCCCGACCTGAACTGGTTGGACCCGGTCCGGGTTCAGGTTAAACCTGACACCCTAAACGGGTCGGACCAGGTCGAATTTTCACACCATCAAACCCGCTCAACCTGGCCCGCGTAACCCGCAACCCGATCCGAACCCGATCCGTAACTCGCCGAGTTGACCCAAACGTTGAACCCAGATGGGTCGAATGGGCGGAAATGCAGCCATTACTGTTGTTCTTGTTTTTTTTTGTTTTTTTGTTTTTTGGATTTTTTTGGGGTGTTTTTGCCTATAAAAGTCTCATAATTTCACTCAATTTTTTTCACACCTTCACTCTAGTCTCCATCTATTAACTCTCTTACTCTGTCAACTCTCTACCACTACTACTACTACTCTCACTTTATTTCAACAAAGAAGCAACAAAGAAGTGAACAAGTTCGATCGTGTCGAACCGACTACGCCAATACGTCTACTACCAACTCTCTCTACTACTCAAATTCTTGTCGAAGCTCACTCTCTTTCTCTCTACGACTCTACTACATGTTTTCTCAAGTGAAGACGCTCAGTCGTTTGAATTCTCGTCGTCTACCCAACTATCTTTATTATTCTCTCTTAACTCTATATTAAGGAAGTACGGAATAAAAATTTCTCAACTCTCTAAACTCTTTATTATTGTTGTAGCTTTAATTTTTATTATTAAACTTGTTCGTTGGTTTTTTGTTAGGGATTTCTACCTAAAACCCCTCTTAGGATCTTGTTGAGTTATTCAATGCAATCAACACAAACTACCATGCACATATGAGATCATATCAAACACACCAAAGTACACACAAATTTATCCCGGTTGGGGCTTTCGCCTTAATCCGGGGGAGAAGAAACCCAAGATGTTATTCAACTAGAGAAGATACAAGAATATTACAATTCTGACCACGACCCCCTCTCAAGTCTCACCAGCAAGTACTAGTTGTTTACAATTAGAGAATCACTCAATCTCTCTTTCAATGAAGTACTCTCTCTCTTAGCTCTCAGTGGAGGCCAATAACAACAATATATAGATATCTAGAGAAAACCTAGTTTAATATCTTGATACAAT
Organism: Hemerocallis citrina; assembly: GCA_017893485.1. Lineage (NCBI taxonomy): Eukaryota > Viridiplantae > Streptophyta > Magnoliopsida > Asparagales > Asphodelaceae > Hemerocallis > Hemerocallis citrina. The sequence continues at coordinate 197,294,806 of CM030368.1, read as the reverse complement.
AACCATTGGATATTGCTGAAGAGATAACCCTGCGATAAGAGCCGTAAGATCTGACTTGAAGAGCAAGTTGGGCTTCTCACGAATCACCAAGACCCGACCCAAATAATTCATCAGCGTCGCATTCTGTCATGCCCCGCTTCCCAGAATACGGAAACACAGGCACGTAACTGAGGCCCAGCAAATGATATAAGTACGCCAATTCATATCATCCATAAGCTGTACCAGTCTTAACTCAACAATATAAGACATATTTATCACAAGCACGCATGAACATGATCACATAAACGAGAATGAAATTCAATAACCAAATCTGGAATATAAGAACTTACCAAATAGCTCGAGGAACTCCTGCTCCAATCGTAGAAGAACTGCTCACCAATGCCTTTTGAAAATTCTCCTTGATCACCTGTACTTGTTTATCTAAAAAGAAAGAATAATTTGTCCTTAGAGCAAGTCATGGACATGCAAGTGGAGAAACAGAGAAACAATAACAATATTGGTATAGCAATGAGTTCAATAAACGATGAAATCATTAGTGTTGAACAGTGACAAAGAGATAACAGTATAATATGCAATAACTATGATTTATCACGGTAACGATGAATAATATCAATAATGGCAATAATAACGATAACACTGATCGATAAGGATAACAATATGCAATGATAATGTGATGAGAGCCTTAGGTCTATTATTTATTTTTAAATCCTAGTTAATGCACGTACTACTGTGTCCCATGTGTGCCGTATCACAGGTTCGATGCATACAATCAATTTCGTTTAGACTAAGGTGGTAGATTCTATAGTTCATGTACTCGGGAACAATATTCAATAATGACCGATGACCGAATCAATCGAGATACTGAAGTCAGTAATCTGCAATTAACCGATGACCGATATAATCAATAACCAATAACCGATATACCGATAATTAGGGAAACACGGGCCCCTCTTCCGAGTACAGTCACTATGTCATCAACTACCCTAATCAACCTTTAATCCCAGCTTGATTTGCTTTCTTTATTCAATTATCATACAATAATGTGATTAATAAGGGACGCTAGTAAAGGTGACAAAACAATCCTAAGATCATGCAATATACTCTATATAATTAAATACACTAAAAATAACATTAGAGATATAATTATACGTTATTAAACATAGGAACCCAATTTTGGACAGCAGTAGGTTGCTGGACCAAAATCAGAATTTCCGTCGCTACAGGACAGCAAAAGTGGATCCGTCAGGTGGCCTAGAAACTAGACTCCTGCCCGGTTCCAATGCATACTTAAAAGCTACATTCCGACAACGATAGCTAGGCGAAATTCAGTAATCTTTATAGATTTTAGTTTCTGGCTGGGTATAGATGTTGGCTAATTTTAATTATAAAGGCAGTAAATAATCATTACAAAAATCAGTAGAAATAATTTTTAACACCCTAAGCATGTTATCTACAAATCTGAAATTTATCTTGGCCATATATGATCGTTAGTCCACTTAATTTATCAGCCGAACATGTTATATACATGAATCTGAATTACAGCGCAGCTGTAGCAAAAGGGTCATAACTTGGGCGATATAAATCGAAATTCGGAATTCTGGTGTCTATTGACATCTAGACAAATAGGGCTACATTTCATCTTCAGGAAGTTTCTGATTTTAATGAAGTTATTTAGGTCGAAACAGCACAATAAGATTCAGGTTGGTGTGATTTCCAGAATAGTCAACATGTTCATTTTGAATAAAACGGTTAAAAGTTAAGAATAATAATTTGGAGTTTAATAATCATAATCACAGCGAACCAATCTTATGTGAACATGGTATTAAGGTCGATGATATCCATAATTCTACTAATTACAATTCAACTAATTTACCAATAGCAATCACATAAACAAACAACCCTAATATACAATCCAAAATAGTTGTCTTTAATGTCATGATATGAAATGTGACAATAATTCCCTATTCTTATATTCAATAACTATAACTATATGGATGTATGTAAAATCCTTATACATTAGAGGCAAAAAGAAGGCACGAAGTCGAGATTACCACTTGGATTCGCTCGTGTAAATCCGTGGCATCTCAACGATAGATACAATAACATTTTACGATATTCAATAGGATCCACTTGCGGAATTCAATAAAAACATCGAATATGATACAATAAATATTCGATAAGAAATGACTTGCCTTTTTGACGAAGAATCCGAACACGAATCAATACAGGATGCAAATCCCGAGAGACGAGGCACTAGCACGGACACACGCACGTACGAGACACGTACAAACACCCACACAAGGTCAGATCCGGAGCGGATCTTGATGGAAGATCAAGATCAGGACGATCGAACGGCTGGATCTGCTTAGATCTGGGCTGAGGATCACGATCAGGTGGACGGTCGAGATCTGATCTGGCTGAAAAGATCAGATTTGATCAAAATCTGATCTTGATCAAATCGATGGCTGAGATTCAATCTCCTACCTTCTGTCTCTTCTTCCCTCCCTTACAGAAATAAAGAGCAAGCGAGAGAGAGAAGGATCTCGACAACACCGACAAGCGGCGACCGGTGGCACAGGGGGAGGATGACGGGGTGCGGGGCGAGGCTGAGCTGTGGTCACGCGGCGTCGCGATAGGGCAGCGAGGGGGGGGGGCGGCGATGCAGCGCGCATAGGGAGGCACGAGGACGGGATAGCAGGGCAAAGCAAGGCTAGTGTCCGCACTGGTTGGGCGGCACAGTCACAGGTGGTCTTGACGGTGTCACCACGGCGTCGCCAGAGGCTCGCTGTGGTGCGGGAGCACAGCAGGGGGGGTCGTTTGTTGTCGAGGTGAGGGAGAGAGGAAGACGATGGGTGAATGCGGTTGGTGTTGTTGTTGTCGTGCGACACGACGTGCTCAGCGGGGGCATCCCGTCGATGAGTGGGAGGACGGGAGGTCGGAACTCGGTGGTGCACAGGATGGGTGAGAGGAAGAGGATGCACAGTATGGGTTCTTTTGGGTTTGTTTTGTTTTGGTTGGTTTTGATCAGAGAAGGGAGAGAGAGTAGGGAAGAGAGTGATAGTAGGGATTTAGTTATTATTTTGGGAGTTACAGATCATGGGGGTTGAGGGGAAGTGATTAAGAGAAATCATAGGGATTAGTCCGTTAGGAGAATTTGGGGAGTTGATTGGGTTATTGGGTTTGGATGAGAGATCCAATAGGGGGTGGATATGGGCTTGGGCTTAAAAATATTTAAATAAAACAATTAGGTTGTTGGGCTGAATTTTTGGGTTCAGATTAAATATAAAATAAAATAAGATCATAATGTGGAGTTGGGCTTAAATAACAATTAGGCTCACATTAATAGTTAATAAAAATAAAAATGCAACTTGGGCTCATACTTTAAATAATAAAATCAATTAGGGAAAAAATAGTTATAAGGTATTGAGAATTTAAATACGGAAAAATACTTTTAAAAAATACGTATTAATGAAAACAGGGGTTACACGTTCGGACGACCACACCTCAAGGTCGGTTGACTGTTCCCCTCTCGGAAACTCTGTGCAGTCGGAGTGGTCGACCGACCCCAAGTGCGGTCGACCGCAACTCCACCTGCTGCTGCTGCTGACTGTTTCCCTTGCTTCCACTCCGTCTCCGATTGTCTTGATTCCTCCATCTTCTCATCATCTTCTTATCCAACATAGTATACATAACATAAACTCAACAATCTCCACCTTGGATTGTATACTAATGAATCCACACATGTGTGATTTAAAACCTTCTAGACTCTTTTCCTTCTCTTCTTACAAACAACTCATTTCGATGGTTTCCTCTGCTAGTTGAATCTATCTCCACCGGTTTTTCTCCCATTGTATGCCCCCTTCAAGGACACACCTCAGTAGATGTAATCATGGAGGTGCCACCCTCCATATGAACTCCATCTACCTCAAGACTCTCTCCACCTTTTGACAATATTCGAATGTCGCAGTCTCGCTCGGATGATTCTAGTGACGACATACTAGATGATATTTTAAGAACAATGGGCTTCGAAACACTTGTGCAAGTTTTTCAGTTCTTCCAAAGCTGGTAGAGGTTGTGCTGACCCTGCTCAATCCCCCTCTCACCCTTCATCACCTCACGATAACTTTCCAAAACTGAATGAGCTCCACCTGGATCTGTGTACTTGCAATCCCGAGCTTCTAAAGTTCTCATGGATATAAGGCTCCGCTTCATCAAAGGAATATACATGCCCTCCTCTAGTGTGTATCTCCTTCCGTCTGTCATCTTCGACTCATTTGTTTTCTCACCTCTTACTTCACAAGTCTTGTCAATCTTCGTTCCCACACAACGACATGAGACAAACTTGTAAGTAGAAATCATTACTTCACAAATCTTATCAACCTTTGTTCTCATATGACGACATGATGCAAATTTGTAAGTAGAAACTATCTCCCTCTCGGAGCAAACTTGAGAAGAACTAACCGAATCAAAAGAACAACCGAAATTCACATCTAAGGAACTTGAAACAAAAACACTGTTTAAGCCATCACCTGATTCAGCAGCACTTGATTTGGCGCCTCTCTGACTCAACCGCTTGTAACAGTCTCTCATGTAATGCTCAATCTCTTTGCACTTGTAACCCCTGTTTCCGTTAATATGTATTTTTCAAGTATTTTCCCCGTATTTTAAAACTCTTAACTGTTCTCTTTTAATATTATTCAAACTATTTTTTTGAAGCCCAATATACAATTGTTTAACTATTTAGTATAAAACCCAAATATTTATTTTAAAGCCCAATTTCTTATTTTTATTTTAACTGAGCCCAATTGTTTATTATAGGCCCAATATTATAAATGTTTTATTTAAATTGTTTGAGCCCATAAACCAAGCCCAAATCCAACCCAGTACTCATATATTTTTCTATAGATTCCATCCTATATGATTATATTCTATTCCCACAATATTAAACCACCCGTTCAAACCCCCTCACATTCCCCCACCCTTCAACTCCCGTAACTCCAAAACCCTCTACATCTCATAACTACCCCACCACTCTACCCATTATTACATTCATTACATTATAATATTATTTTATTATAAAACTTCCCCCTCCCCTGCCTTCTCTCTCCCCGTCTTCCTCTCTTCCCCCTCCTCTGTTTCAAAAGCAAAACAGAACCCAACGGAGCTCCCTTTCCCATCTCCTTCCTCCCGCTCTCTCCCACCGACTCTGTTTCGAACCCAAAACAACCCAACTCCCGATCACCACCCCGCTCCTCTCCTCCGCCTGAACCCAAAGCTCCTCGCTCTCCCCTGCGCACCCTCAACCTCCTCATCTCCCACTCATCGCTCCCCTATCTCCTCCTCGCCCTCGACCCGCCATTGCCTCTTCTTCCGCGACCCGCAACCACCTAGCCGCTTCGCCTTTGACCTTTCCCGCTCATCGTTCTCCCCCTGTGCAGCCCCGCGGCACCTCTCCGGCGCCGTAGTCCCCTGACCCCAGCTGTAGTCAGTCGCCAGCCACCCTGATCCCCTACCTCATCTCCCCGTCGCGACTCCACCTCGGGAGCGCCTCCTTCTCCTCTTCCTCCTCTCGCTCCTGCCTCCAAGAATCTCCCTTCAACTCCACAACCCTGCCTCGTAGCAGCCATGGCCGACCCCTCACTCGCGCCACACTCCTTCGAGGTTGTCTCTAGTCGCTCATCTTCCCCACTCGAGCCTCCCTTAACCTCCATTCGCACCACCCATCGCCGCCTGTCTCCCTCTATTCTCCCGCGCTCTCTTTCTCTATCTCTCCCTCTGCATTTGGGAAGAAAGAGAACGGGTGTATTTATTGCTGTTTGGGTGTGGTATTGGTGTTTGGTGTTTGGTGTGTGGGATCCTGTTTGGTGTGGTGTTAGTGGAGAAGAGTTGGTTGCCGTGTTTGGTGTTTGGTTTGGTTACGATGTTTGGTGTTCGGACCAAGATCCAGTGTGTGCGCGCTTGCTGTTTGTGAAGTGGAGTTACTGTTGCTGTTCCGCACGTAGAGCGCACGTGTTTGTATTTTCTCGTGTGCGTGCTTCGCAGTCTGGGATTCTGATTCCGTTATTCTGGTGTTCTATATCATCATCGTCGATTAACAGGCAACTATCATCATGTACAACCCGTTTGTTCTCGTACAAGCTTTCTTTGCAAAATACCGCAAGTATATATATTCTTTGACTCTAATTCGCATTGTTCGGTCGAATTGAAGTCTGTTGCTATACATGATCCGTCGATCCCGTATTTGCATATGATTGCGAATACTTTGTTGCCATATGCATTACATGAACACGATTAATACACACATATGTACTCTTAGGATTATACATGTTTATGTGCAGGATTGTTTTACCCGTGGTAGTAGTTTAAATATGATATCTTGTTTTTGTTGACTAAAATTAATAAAAGTAACAAGCCGGGGTATAAGGGTAAAGATCTAGTAGCGGACAATATAGAAGAGCGTACTCGGACGGGAGCTCGTGGTTTTCCGATACAAGTTGCAAGTTTGCGAATTATATGTTTATATGTTTCACGCTTCAAGTTTACACTATGTTTCACTCTATATGTTTCACGTTACAAGTTGCACGTATCTCGAACAAGATACTACTGATATGTTTTTTCCGAGTACGTGACCTATAAAATCCACAACTAGGCCTAAACGTAACTGATTGTATGTAGCAACCATGTAATAAAAGTATGGATGCATGAAGTGCTACATTAGATAGAATTAATAAAAGACAGAAGATTAACACGTGTACTTGCATGACCCAATTAAATGTACATGTTCTCGTTGACTCGTATACTTGATTACTTGTTTACATGCCACTTGTTTACATACATGCCTTGTTCATGATCCTGTTTGCATATTGTATTTCTCCTATTACATGATTCTTGACTCCATGATATTTTTTCTGCTTCTTGTTTTGTTTTATACTTGTTCCGTTAGCTTGTACCACTTGCGGCCCGTGATTTGCATTAACGGGCATCTTCTTGTTCCTTTTTTTTTGTATAATGTACTTGCAGGCCCGGATGGAGAATTACCCGAAGGTGTTGCTGATCAAGTGTTTTAGTCTTGTTTATTTTCATGTTGCCTTAGTTCATGTTTTATTTCATGTTACTCCTTATTGTAATCCGGACATGTTCGACCCGTAACTATTTTGTATTTTTTAGCTGTTGGTTATGTATTGGACTATGTCAAGTACTTTTTGTTATCCTATTGTAATTTTACATGCCTGCGTGGTTTGTTGTTATCTTGTTATTGAGTTACCTGCACAGCTTATGAATGGTGTATTCGCATCATTCGCTGGACCTCAATCAAGGCCTCGTATTTCCATATTTTGAGAAGCGGGGCGTGACAGCACTAGTGGCCACGGACCTTACCCCTACATACACTTTTCCTTCCAATCGAAGTACAATCCACCTCCAAGCAACTCACAGAAGTTGACGTCGATTTCTGACTCTCCTTCCTAAGTGCATCCTCCTCCAACCCCTTGATCATACCTACTGTGAAAAACTTCTCCTTGGTAGATTTCTCATCTAGCACGGTTATCATATTGGATGAATTTGGTGGTGAATATATCAAGTTGGAAACCTTTAGATCATCTACGTTGAACGCCCTCAATTCAAACAACTCCATATTGAACTCCACTACATGATCTAGAAGAGCGGTACTTTCCTTCATTGATAAATCCCACAACTTTCTTCGCTGGTACATCCGACCCTGTGATGACGATCCCAAGTAGTCAGTTCTGAATCTTGCCCAAAGACTCGTCGTGCTTCTCCTATACCTGAATTCGTTCGTTGATGACAACCGGATTAAACCCAAGGCTTCTGAATAAATCTCCTCCCAATTCTCCTGCTTTGTGCCGATTGGTTTCCCTTTATCTCCTTCTAGGACTAGATCCATGTCCTGTTGAAACGATGCTTCATGCATGTCCACCTTCAAGAGATCAAAGTTGATCTTGCCTTTGAACTGCTTGATCTTCGTGATATGATCTGCCATCTTCTCCAAAGAACTTGAACAAACCCTTGGACCAAAAGCTCTGATACCAATTGTTAGGGATTTGTACCTAAAACTCCTCTTAGGATCATGTTGAGTTATTCGATGCAATCAACACAAACTACCAAGTACATATGAGATCATACCAAACACACCAAAGCACACATAAATTTGTCCCAGTTGGGGGTTTCGCCTTAATCCGGGGGAGAAGAAATCCAAAAGGTTATTCAACTAGAGAAGATACAAGAATATTGCAATTCTCACCACGACCCTCTCTCAAACCTCACCAGCAAGTACTAGTTGTTTAAATTGAGAGAATCACTCAATCTCTCTTTCAATGAAGTACTCTGTCTTTTAGCTCTCAGTGGAAGCCAATAACAACAATATATAGAGATCTAGAGAAAACCTAGTTTGATATCTTCATACAATAACCATTAGATATTTGTGAAGAGATAACCCTACAATAAGAGCCGTAAGATCTGACTTGAATAACAAGTTGGGCTTCTCACGAATTACCAAGACCCGACCCAAATAATCCATCAGCGTCGCGTTCGGTCGACCACACCTCAAGGTCGGTCGACCGTCCCCCTCTGGGGAACTCTGTGCACTCGGAGCGGTCGACCGACCGCAAGTGCGGTCGACCCCGCGGTCGACCACAACTCCACTTGCTGCTGCTGACTGTTTTCCTTGCGTCCACTCCGTATCCGATCGTCTCGATTCCTCCATCGTCTCATCGTCTTCTTATCCAACATAGTATGCAAGACATAAACCCAACAAGTTTTTCTCTACTTTCTCAACTCTCGCAACACTCCTATCGTTTTTTAGATTTTTTTCACTTATACTACTACTTCAACCGTCTCAACCCTCCTATATTTTTTTTCCCACATACACTACTACTAGATTAGAAATTATTTTTTCACATATACTACTACTTGTAACGCCCCAAGTTCCAAATAGGACCTAATTCGAAGTTCCACAGGATCTTTACACTTTACTTCGTACAATTTTACAAGAAAATTTGAACATTTTATAATACAACACAGTCATTTACATTTATTTACACAACGGAAGATAAAATGAAATACAACAATAAAAATAATATACAATTTGCAACATCTTTAATCAACGACATCATATTAGCTTTATATCTTCATGAAAATCCAACTCCTGCATAATAAACTGTGGGCACGTCAGTTACTTACAACTTACGAAAATGTTATACTCGGCCATCATCTCTATGCCATAAATATAACGATCTTAATACTTTAACAAACCATAAACTTGAATGCAAATAAAGTGTTAAAATGTGACTACACTAAACATGTAAGTGTATGCAATGCCTTAATGCCTAATGCAGATATTTTATACTAAGATGACACTAATGCATACTTATTCAGATTTTATGCATCCCATACTACATAGGTCCGAGGGCAAGCACCTACATACTGTTGGATCCTGTAGGCAAGGCAATAAACACTAGAGGGGGGATGAATAGTATTTTATAAAAATTAAAAAGCGGAATTAAGATTTTCTTCTGCTCAGTCGACTTGAAGGGATAAACCAGTCGACTGAAGCGACAAAAGAAAAGTATTTTAAAGAAGTCTGAGAGGTCGACTTAGAGATGAGACTGTCGACTTGTCACACAAATTACTCAGAGTAGTACGAGTCTGACCAGTCGACTTATAGGAGTACACAGTCGACTGTCCAGACAAGTTTCACAGTAAAAATATAAACTGAGAGAATTGAAATGCAAGTAGAGAGATACAACCATAGAGTGCACACGATATATCCTGGTTCGGTCCTCCCGACCTCCATCCAGTCCCCAAGCAACCCACTTGAGATTTTCCACTATTCTTGAAAAAGATTACAAGAATACCCTACGGCGTTTAGACAACAACCTTGTCCAACCCGTAGTCCTTTCTCTCAACCAGAGAAAGCAACCCACTCTTCTACCAAGAGTGACAAACCTGACTCTACACCCTAGAGTCCTACTCTCCAACCGAGAGGAAAAAGAAAAAAAACAATAAAATTGTTTACAATCAACCTATAGCCTTGTTGTGATTGTGATATTGTACGTGGCTAAATGGTTGACTTCTAAATTCAGTCCAAAACGAATTCAATGTTATGCTGGACTGAAGACAGAGAACCAAGACTTAAGTGAGTTTTGAAAGCTTTTCTCTTGAATGCACAATACTTAGATTTTTCTCAAAAACATACTTAGAGCTTTTTAAAGGTGATTCTTAGGCTATATTTATAGACTAGAATCCCTGGCCGTTAAAAGCAGTTACTCATAACCGTTTAATCAACGGATAAATAACGGATAAAAGTTTTAAATTAGAAAAATAGCTTTTGAAATCAGAAAACTGTCGAAATCACTTGAACAGTCGACTGGGTTGCCTCTATGAGTCGACTGATCAGAGTTTGAATAAGATCAGGCAGTTTTGTACAGACTCAGTCGACTGGTTCTAAAGAGCAGTCGACTGGTAATCAACAGTTGATCTAGTTCAAGCTGTTTCGACCTTTGGATTTGTAAACACACAGTTATAAAAAGTTATATGTGAGTGTATGTGTGTGTGACAAGGCTGTACATCATTCTAAGACTCAGTTAAAAAAGGAATTACATTGTTTACAAGACACACAAATAGATAACATAGAAGCTTTGGTCTTGACTTGAGTCTTGAATCTTGAGTGAAGCTTTTAGCCTTTGTCTTTATCTGGAGCTGTGCTTGATCATTTGTTCAGCTTTAGAATATTGTGACTTGCTTGATCAATTAGCTTTGAGGCCTTTGTGTATCATATATGATGACTTTGGATACAACCTGCAATTATATACAGCATAGCACAGACACATTTTGCATTGTGTTGTAATCATCAAAATCAAGAATCAACATTCTCTCCCTTTTTGATGATGACAACACAATAGCTGAAATAAAAGAAGATAGAAAAATACAAGCATTCATATGCCCCCCCTATCAAAAATACATCATGCATATATTTTCACAAAACTAGAGGAATGCATAAATTATCACAAAAATTAACAATAGAGATTAATACTAGAGTTCTCTCCCCCTTTGTCATCAACAAAAAAGACAAAAAATGGGAAGAAAGAATATTTCACTTAAACAAAATAACACACAACCAAAATTAATTCATAACAACTGAGTCTTTAGAACTAGTACAAAATACCAAAATACTAAAGTGCAACAAGAAATAATAAAAAATAGTAAATAAAAGTAAAAACTCATCAGTCTTCATCGTCGTCATCTTCGTCAGCTTGAGAGGGAGAAGGAAATTAAGAAGTGAACAGATGAGTCAGATGGAAAATTTGGGATTCAAGAGCATCTTGACGATGCATGAGATAGTTAACAGCATTATAAATACTGTGTGGATCATCAAAATCAGCTCGGGGGCGAGAAGAGCTAGAAGCTGAAGATGGTCGAGCCGAAGTAGCTAAAGGAACTTGGGTTTGGGAGGAAGTCCTAGTGGTTGACCTAGGTGGAGAACCAAGAAGCTTCATGCGTGCTAAACTTGTACGATCAAAGCATTCATAGTGCTTGACAACATTTGTTTCTGAATCGAGATCGACATCGTAAGCACAGAAAACACGGGTAAGTAAGGCACCAAAAGGAAGAAAAGTGGAATGAGACTTATGAAGTCTAGAAAAGATGATACGACCCTAATTGAGATTTATTTTACCAAAAATTGCATAGACAACTTGTTGTAATTCAATGGAATACTGATCATAACTCCCTGTTTTAAGGATAATATTATATGACAGTATCCGTGCAATAAGTTTTGTAATAGGGGTAATTGATTTATTAGTCATAGGGGGTCCATGGTTGGGCAAATAGATTTTAGATAAGATGGAGGCATCATCCATCATGATTTCTCCTAAATCAAGTCCTTCATCATCTATACCCATAATCAGATTAATTCTCTCGGATGTGAGTTTCATCTTCTTATGTTTGACAGAAGAGTAGATTATTATTTCACCATCATCCGATTGAATCACCTTCATATTTGTATAAAATAGATAAATAAGTTGAGGGTAATAATGGGGTTGATTTTCTAAGGACAAGAAATCATAAAGACTACAATGTTGGAATAGAGACACAAGGTTAAATCTATCAAGATCATTAAAATTAACAAATCTACTCTGAAAAATAACCATGGTACAAATGATAAATCATTTTTCTATGAGATCGGGGCTTCTAAGATATTGAGTGTAGTCCTTAGAACCCTCATCAACATGAGAGGTTTTTGATCTTTTGGGTGCCATAATATAAAAGTGGAGGTGAATGAAAGTATACCAATAGGAAATGCAAAGAATCAATCAGCAAGGGAACAAGAAATTGACTAGAAAGCACTGAATGAGATCATCTCAAGACAGCAGCAACACAGGAGTCGACTTCTTCTCTTTTCTGCTCTTCTCTTATTGTTCTCCAGATCTGGGTGAAAAATTTGGGGTAAAAGTGAAAAGAAGGAAGGTAGGGTTTTAGGGTTTTAACTAGAGGGTAACGGCTGAGATCAAAGATAGAATCAAATCAACAGCCGAGAATGGTCAAGGGCGAGTCAAAAGATGAATAGACATCTCAAAAACTGTGCGACGATTCGATTTGGAAGACAGAATGAGTCACGACAGTCGACTGTTCTTAGTATGCAGTCGACTTAGTCGAGAGAAAAAGAAATCCATATATAATTATCACAACTGGTCAGTCGACTGGTTGAACATCTCAGTCGATTGTTCACAAAAAAAAAATTAGAGAAGGCAATATGTGGAAGTCGACTGAACAATATGTGTAAGTCGACTTACAAAAAGAAAATTCAACAAATATCAAGAAAATCACAAATCCCTAGTTCTCTTCTTAAAGTTATAAAGGTGTCTTCTTTAAGGGGTTTGGTAAAGATATCAGCTACTTGTTTATCAGTAGAAATAAAGTCTAAAGAGATGTCTCCTTTTAAAATATTATCACGTAGAAAATGATGTCGAATATCAGTATGTTTCGTACGTGAATGTTGAACCGTATTTTTAGATAAGTTAATGGCACTGGTATTATCACACATTATTGAAGGTCTTTCAAAAGAAATACCATAATCTAATAGGGTTTGTTTCATCCACAAAATTTGGGCGCAAGCCAAACTTGCAGCGATATATTCAGCTTCTGTAGTAAATAGGGATACCGAATTTTGCTTCTTACTGCACCAAGAGACTAGTGAATGTCCCAAAAAGTGACATGTCCCACTAGTGCTCTTGCGGTCAGTTTTACTGCCGGCAAAATCAGCATCACTATATGACAAAAGTTGAAAATTATCGGTGCATAGATAGAATAAACCATAATCAGATGTGCCTTTAATATATCTTAAAATTCATTTCACAGCTTTCAAATGAGATTCTTTAGGACTTGACTGATATCTAGCACACAAACATACACTGAACATAATGTCTGGTCTACTAGTAGTTATATATAAGAGTGAGCCTATCATACCTCAATAGAGTTTCTGATCGACACTCTTACCTAATATATCTTTATCAAGGGTAGTGGTAATAGCCATAGGTGTGGCCTTACTACTTGTGTTATCCATGTTAAAATGTTTGAGTAATTCCTTTGCATATTTTCCTTGATTAATAAATATGCCATTTTGTGACTGCTTAATTTGTAGTCCAAGAAAATAATTGAGTTCACCCATGTGACTCATCTCAAACTCGTTTTTCATGGTGTTAGCAAACTCTTGACATAGATTGCTATTAGTAGAGCCAAAAATTATATCGTCAACATATATTTGTATGATTAAAATATCATTCTTAATTCTCCTAATAAATAAAGTAGTATCTACTTTACCTATTTCAAAACCTGTTTCTAAAAGAAAAGTCTTCAGTCGATCATACCAAGCACGAGGTGCTTGTTTAAGACCGTATAAAGCCTTTTTCAATTTAAAAACATGGTTTGGAAATTGTTCATGTTCAAAACCTGGTGGTTGTTTAACATAAACATCCTCCTTAATAAACCCATTATGGAATGCACTTTTAACATCCATTTGATAAAGTGTGAAATTCATAAAACAAGCAAAAGATAATAAAATACGAATTGATTCTAATCTAGCAATAGGAGCATATGTTTCATCAAAATCTATGCCTTCTTCTTGATTATATCATTGAGCAACAAGTCTAGCTTTGTTCCTAACAACTTGTCCTGATTCATTTAACTTATTTTTGAATACCCACTTAGTACGAATAATAGTATGATCAGGAGGTCGTGGAACTAAATCCCATACATCATTCCTTATAAATTGGTTTAACTCATCTTGCATGGAATTCATCCAAAATTCATTCTCACATGCTTCTTGTATATTCTTCGGTTCAAAATCCGACAAGAAAGCTGTGTGGGATATCATATTGATATGTGATCTTATCTGAATACCATGTGAGATGTCATCAATTATTAAGTCATGAGGATGATCTCTAACTTCAACAAAAGATTTTGGTAAAGTTTGAGATATCACAATAGGATCAGTCGACTTGACAGGTTCCTCAGTCGACTTGACTTCCTTATCGGTCGACTTATCCGTGAGACTAGTTTGTTCTAAAGATGTAATTACTTTATTTAAAGGTGATAAATTAGTTTCATCATCTTCAATTAAATTCGATGAAGGCAGAGATTCATCAAATGTAACATGCATGGATTCTTCAATAGTCATTGTTGACTTGTTGAAGATTCTATATGCTTTACTCCTATTTGAGAATCCAACAAAGATACCCTCATTAGATCTAGGATCAAATTTATCTAAATTATATTTAGTGTTCAGAATAAAACACTTACAACCAAATGTCTTAAAGTAAGAGACCTTAGAAATTTTATTAAAAAATAACTCATAACAAGTCTTCTTTAGCTTAGGCCTTATCAAAATTCTGTTTAAAACATAACAAGCTGTAGCAACAGCTTCAGCCCAAAAATACTTAGGTAAATTGCTTTCAACAAGCATAGTACGTGCACATTCTTGCAAAGTCCTATTTTTCCTTTCAACCACTCTATTTTGTGGTGAAGCTCTAGAAAATGCAAATGAATGAGTTATACCATTCTTGTTGCAATATTCTGCAAATGCTTCATTTTCAAATTCTCCACCATGATCACTTCTAATAGTGACTATGGTTAGAGACTTTTGATTTTGAATTCGTTTACAAAAATTTGCAAATTCATCAAAAGCATTATTTTTATGTTTTAAAAAGAAAGTCCACGTGAATCGTGAAAAATCATCTACTAAAACAAATACATATCTACTTTTATTTAAAGAAGCAATTCTAGTAGAGCCAAATAAATCCATATGAATTAATTCGAGCGGTCTACTAGTAGAAATTACTTCTTTTGTCTTAAAAGTAGATTTAATTTGTTTACCTAGTTGACATGCATCACATAACTTATCCTTTTTAAAGGATAGTCTTTGCAACCCTTTAACTAGGTTGTACTTAGACAATTTAGAGAGATTTTTCATATTTACATGACCAAAACGTCTATGCCAAAGCCAAGAATCATTATTAGAAGCTACTAAACAAAAATTATTTGAAAAGTCATTTGCATTCAAACATAACTCATAAATGTTGTTTTTCCTAAAACCTTGAAAAATAATATTTTGCATAGTCGAATCATAAATTAAGCAAGCATCTTTTTCAAACACAATTTTATAACCTTTATCACACAGTTGACTAATACTTAACAGATTATGTTTAAGTCCACTAACTAATAAAATATTTTCTATAGAAGGGTTAGTGTCCTTACCGACCATGCCGATTCCTATAACTTTTCCTTTATTGTTATCACCAAAAGTAACTGTTCCTCCATCAATGCTTTGTATGGTAGATAGGAGGTTGGCATGACCAATCATATGCTTAGAATATCCGCTGTCAAGTATCCAACGATCTTTCTTTGGTACCTATAAAATATTCAATGTAAATATGATGCCCATTTCATTGGGTCCAAAAGATATTAGTTTGTGGGAAACCAAACCCATGATGAGTTTGATTTTCCACCATAAGCAGGAATGAAGTTAGCAGAATTACATAGCATATATGAGTTTATATAAGCAATTCTATCTTTCGAACTCAAGTTGACTGGAACTCATACATGTTTGCTCTGTCCAGTCGACTTTATAACACCTTTCAGTCGACTTCTACTATATGTCAGTCGACTGGATGGTAATATAGGTCGACTTATATGAGGTTTTGGTCTTGTTGAATAAGACTCAGTACCTCTGGACAGGCGACCGGTGGATGGATACAGTCGACTTGACTGAACTTTAGATTTACTTTTATCAATAGAACTTACAAACTTAGGTTTTTCAAAGAACTCATATAATTTATGTCTAACACTAGAAATAGATATAGGTTTATTTATACTAGTGTTCTTCTAAGAATTGTCTTTTTCAAGAGATTTTTTAAAACCAAGTCCAAACTTCTGACTAGATTTTACTTGATTTTGAAGAACATCATTTAAATTCTCTTTTCCTTTATTAAACTTAGATACGTTCTTGGATATCTCTTCATAATTCTTTTTCAGAGATTCAATGTCCATATCTAAACTTAAAATACGAGAATTTAAAGATTTTACTTCTCTATCAAGGTTAAGATTCTCTTGAGAAAGTGTTTGATTAACTTTCTCTAAGTTCTTAACTCTAATCTTTTTCTTTTTTTAGTTCTTGAAAAATTTCATTGAATGCATCAAGTAAATCATTTGAATCATACTCATTACTTACTTGATTCGGTGATGCCATGAAGCACACGTTTGCAACCTCGTTGGTCTCATCAATTTCTTCTTCTGAAGAGGAATCGCTGTCATCCCAAGTTGCTTGATATGCCTTTTTGTTTTTGGCGAACTTGTTCTTTCTGTACTTATCCTTCTTGAAGTTGGATGTCTTTCCCTTAGACTTTGTGTTCTCTAGTGGACAATCCTTCTTTATATGGCCTGCTTTGTTACACCTGAAATAAGTTTGAGGATCATTATAATCTTTAAATTTTGAATTAAACTTACCTTTCCTTAGGAATTTTTTGAATCTCCTTGTGAACATGGCAATCTCCTCCTCATCTTCTTCTTCATCTTCGGAGTCTGACATGGCTTTGAATGCTAATGTTTTTTTCTTTGACTGTTGTGGTTCGGCATCCTTCTTGCATTTTTCAATTTGTACCTCATAAGCCATTAGATTTTCCACAAGATTCTCAAGAAAAAGTTGTGATAAATTATTGACCTCTTCTATGGCAGTGGTCTTCTTTTCCCATTCGGGGGTAAGTGCACGGAGTACTTTTCTCACCATCTCTGCTTGAGTGTATATCTTCCCAAGTGTCACAAGAGAGTTTGTAATATCTGTAAATCTAGTAATCATCTCGGACACACTCTCATTCTCCTTCATGCGGAACATTTCAAAACCTGTGAACAAGAACAGATATTTTAGATTCTTTTTCTTTGTTCGTTCCTTCATGAGTTATCTCGAGTGTGTGCCAGATTTGATGTGCGGTTGTTGCGTTCGACACACGGTTGAACTCCTCCTTTGTGAGAGCACATAATAATGCATTTATTGCTTTTGCATTGTTCATTGTTTGGTTCTTCATGTCGTCGTTCCATTGTGCATATGGAATAGTAGGAGCGGTGTACTCTGTTTTCGTCATGTTCCATATTTCATAGTTGATAGATTGTAGGTAGATCTTCATTCTACACTTCCAATAATTGTAATTTGTTCCATCGAAGAGAGGTGGCCTTTGTGTAGATTGGCCTTCATGGTACTGGTTTGCATTTGAAGTAGTTGTCATTGCACTCAACCAGGCTCTGATACCAAGTGTTGGATCTTGTAGGCAAGGCAATAAATACTAGAGGGGGGTTGAATAGTGTTTTATAAAAATTAAAAAGCGGAATTAAGATTTTCATCTGCTCAGTCGACTTGAAGGGATAAACCAGTCGACTGAAGCGACAAAAGAAAAGTATTTTAAAGAAGTCTGAAAGGTCGACTTAGAGATGAGACTGTTGACTTGTCACACAAATTACTCAGAGTAGTACGAGTCTGACCAGTCGACTTACAGGAGTACACAGTCGACTGTCCAGACAAGTTTCACAGTAAAAATATAAACTGAGAGAATTGAAATGCAAGTAGAGAGATACAACCACAGAGTGTACACGATGTATCCTGGTTCGATCCTCCTGACCTCCATCCAGTCCCCAAGCAACCCACTTGAGATTTTCCACTATTCTTGAAAAAGATTACAAGAATACCCTATGGCGTTTAGACAACAACCTTGTCCAACCCGTAGTCCTTTCTTTCAACCAGAGAAAGCAACCCACTCTTCCACCAAGAGTGACAAACCTGACTCTATACCCTAGAGTCATACTCTCCAACCGAGTGGAAAAAGAAAAAACAATAAAATTGTTTACAATCAACCTATAGCCTTGTTGTGATTGTGATATTGTACGTGGCTAAATGGTTGACTTCTAAATTCAGTCCAAAACGAATTCAATATTATGCTGGACTGAAGACAGAGAACCAAGACTTAAGTGAGTTTTGAAAGCTTTTCTCTTGAATGCACAATACTTAGATTTTCCTCAAAAACATGCTTGGAGCTTTTTAAAGGTGATTCTTAGGCTATATTTATAGACTAGAATTCCTGGCCGTTAAAAGTAGTTACTCATAATCGTTTACTCAACGGATAAATAACGGATAAAAGTTTTAAATTAGAAAAACAGCTTTTGAAATTAGAAAACTGTCGAAATCACTTGAACAGTCGACTGGGTTGTCTCTATGAGTCGACTGATCAGAGTTTGAATAAGATCAGACAGTTTTGTACAGACTCAGTCGACTGGTTCTAAAGAGCAGTCGACTGGTACTCAACAGTTGATCTAGTTCAAGCTGTTTTGACCTTTGGATTTGTAAACACACAGTTATAAAAAGTTATATGTGAGTGTATGTGTGTGTGACAAGGCTGTACATCATTCTAAGACTCAATTAAAGAAGGAATTACATTGTTTACAAGACACACAAATAGATAACATAGAAGCTTTGGTCTTGACTTGAGTCTTGAATCTTGAGTAAAGCTTGTAGCCATTGTCATTATCTGGAGCTGTGCTTGATCATTTGTTCAGCTTTAGAATATTGTGACTTGCTTGATCAATTAGCTTTGAGGCCTTTGTGTATCATATATGATGACTTTGGATACAACCTGCAATTATATACAGCATAGCACAGACACATTTTGCATTGTGTTGTAATCATCAAAATCAAGAATCAATACGTACTCCACATTTAAGGGTTCGATCCCTCGCCATGAAAACTACCCAGTAATAAAGCAAGGTTTAGATCATTCCACAAGTACGGATTCCAGTCCCGGAGTCCACCGCTCGACTGTTATAACAGACTCCTCATCGTGCAAATATCTCGCAAGTGCCTCTCTAGCCCCGGTATACGTATATACATTGGAGTACGACAAACTATCCGCCTGACTACGCATAGTCCCGAATTTAAAATAAAAGTTCGTCTCCCACGATGCAACCACAGTCCCTGTAAGCCCTGTTTTTCCAAATACATATTTTCTGAATATTTCCTGTATTTTGGCGAATTATAGATTCACCTTGTTTTGAAATTTGTTTCAGATATTTTATTAAAGCGTTTTCTAATCGAAACCTATATTTTGTTCGAATAATGACATATTTTAAATTTCTATTTCTATTTGACCGGTTATTTGTATTTTTACTCAAATTAAATTTAAATGTGTTTTCGATATATTATTTTGATAAATATCTATTTTGTTATAATTATTATTATTGTTATTAGTATTATTATTTCTGTTGAGATTGTTATTATTATTTTTATTACTATTAGTTTTAATTGTTCATAATTTAATGTATATGTATATATATAAGTATGTCTCATAAAGCCTATTCTATTTAATTATCTTCTATTGGATTTTTAGACCCAAAACCAATACCCATCTCTTATTGGATCCAAATCCATCTCTCACCCAAACCCAATAACCCATACTACCCCCAATCTCTCCCTAACGGACTAATCCTATAAATTCTCCTAATCACTCCCCTCACTCTCCACAATCAGTAACTCCCAATAATTGAGTAACTAATCCCTACTATTAGGCCCTCAAATCTCTCCCATTACTATATTCTAAGAGCAACCACAGTTGTTTGCTATATTTCCCATATTCTCATTTTATGAGAACTTTATAAGAATGCAGCGCTGCAGTCGTTTGCTATTTTCTTATAAAATAGCAAACGAGCTACAGTGACTTCTCAAATATGAGAAACGAAGTTGCAAATCTCAAATTATAGAAGACGAGACATCATGTATCGTCTTAATATTTTTAATTTTTTTAAATATAATCGGACGAGACAACTTGTCTCGTCCAGTATTTTTTATTTTTTTTTTAATATTTTAAATAGGGTCGGACGATACATGTTGTATCGTCCTTCCCAAAAATTTTTTTTTTTTAAAACCCCTCGACCGGGACATGATGTCCCGTCTCATGACTTTTGTAATTTTTTTTTCATGATCCAACGGATCAGATTAGCCGGAAAAAAAAAAAATCAAAAAAACACCTCGGACGGGACAACATGTCCCGTCCAGGTATTCAGGAAGTATTAGAATTAGGTTTAGTTGGTTTAATTTAGGTTAAGTAGGTGATTAAATAGGTTTAGGTTATATTTTAATAATTAATTTATTTAATTAAATTTTTTTTAATAGTTAATCGGTAATTAATTAAATCTTAAAAAAATATATATATAACGGACGAAACAAGCTGTCTCGTCCTACCCAAATTTTAGCAAAATATAGCGAATAACCACTGCACACCTTTCGATCTATTCTATTTCTATACTTGCCATTTGCCAAAAAAATAGGAAACACCATTGTGGATGCTCTAATCAATTTCAAATTTTAATAACCCCTCACTGTTTAATACTTCCCCTACTCTCTCTCCCCGTCCCCTATTCTCTCTCCCTCCTCTGATTTTAAACCAACCAAAACAAAACAAACCCAACAGAACAAAAACGAAACCAAAACCAAACTAAACAAAACAAAAACCGCCAACACCCCATGTCGTCTCCCTCCCCTGCGTCTTCTTCCGCTCAACCCAATCGAGCGCCTATCAACCCATCGACTCTCCCACCTCTAATCGCCGCCCTTCATCCCTACCGCGGCCGCTATGCACCGCGAGCCAGTGCGCCCCGACAGCGCACCCATGTGCGCTGTGTCCAGCTTCCTCAGTGTCGCCCAGCGACCTACATCGGCGGCCTCCTCCTCTCTCTCCCCCTCCACCGCGTTGCGCCGCGACCACCTCAACCACTCCTGCGACAACAGTGCCAGCCGCCGTTTCTCCCGAAGCGACCACAACAGACGATGCCACGACCCTGTGCTCCTCCGCAAGCCAAGTCGCACCATCTCAACTGTGCCCCTGGCCGTTGCCGCCATGGCCGCCGCCCCCTGCCGTCTTCCTCCACCTTCGCCTCGCCGCCTCGCCGCTAGCCGCCGTTGGTCTCCCGCTCTCATGCTCTGTTTTGAAGGAGGGAAGAGGAAGAACAGTGTTGGGTTGAGATTTAATCTTAACCGTCGGATCTCCCTAAAATTGTGATCTGATCCGATCTCAGCCGTTGGATTTGATCAAGATCTGATCTTGATCAGATCTGATCTTGTCAGCCAGATCAGATCTCAGCCATCCAAACCGATCGTGATCCTCAGCTCGGATCTAAGCGAGATCCAGCCATCCGATCACATCTCAGCCGTCCGATCGTCGTTCATCGCAGTCACGATCACTGTCTTCTTGAACCGTTGATCTCGGCCTTTGATCGTCTCGTTCGTCCTTTGCTTGGTGAGTAAACATTTGATCTACTTTTGTTCTTATTCATCAATTGTCAATCATGATATATTTTGGTTCCCTTCTAATTCTCATATGTTTTATTTCCGATCTCGACCGTTGGATTCGATGGATCTTCATCTTGATCTTGATCATCATCGAGATCCGTGCCCGATCGCGATTATTGTGGTCGTTTGCTCGTCGCCGTGTCGCCGGGATTTCGATCCCGTTATTCTCAATATATCGGATCTAACGTCGTCCTAAAGGCAAGTCATTTCTATCGAATGTTTTTGTATCATATTCGATAATTATTGTTGAATTCCGCAAGTGGATCTTATTTAAAATCGTAACATATTATTGTATCTATCATTGAGATGCCACAGGTTTACACGAGCGAATCCAAGTGGTAGTCTCGACATCGTGCCATCTTTTTGCCTCTAATGTATAGAGATATTCATACACCATATAGTTATAGTTATTGATTATAAAAAATAGGGAATTAAAGACACATTTCATATCATGACATTAATTGACAATTTGCTATAGTAGATTGTAGAAATTAGTTGATCGTTAATGTGATTGTTATTGCTAAATTGTTGAATTGTAATTATTACAATGTTAGACATCACCTACATTAATACCATGTTCACCTAAGGTTGATTCGCTGTGATTAGGATTAATTAAACTCCAATTTACTATCCTTAAATTTTTTAACCATTTTACTTAAAATGAACCTGTAGACTATTCTGAAAATTTCGCCAACCTGAACCTTAAGGTGCTGTTTCGACCTAGATAACTTAATTAAAATCAGAAACTCCCTGAAAGTAAATCGTAGCCCTATATGTCTAGATGTCGATAGACACCAGAACTTTCGAATTCGGACTTATACTGCCCCAGTTACGAACCTTTTGCTACAGCTACGCCGTAATTTCAGATTTACGTACATAACAAGTTAGGCTAATGAATTAAGTGAAATATTAATCATATATGGCCAAGATAAATTCCAGGTTTGTAGATAACATGTTTAGGATGTTAAAAAGTATTTTTACTGATTTTTATAATATTTATTTACTGCCTTTATAATTAAAATTAGACAACATCTACACCCAGCCAGAAACTAAAATCTATAAAGATTACTGAATTTCGCCTAGCTACCGTTGTCGGAATGTAGCTTTTAAGTATGCGTTGGAACCGGGTGGGAGTCTAGTTTCTAGACCACCTGACGGATCCATAGTTTCTGTCCTGTAGCAACGGGAATACTGATTTTGGTACAGCAACCTACTACTGTCCCGAATTGGTATTTTATGTTTTATAATGTACAAATGTGTTTATAATGTTATTTTTAGTGTATTTAATTGCATATAGTATATTGCATGATCTTAGGGTTGGTTTGTCACCTTTTCTTAGTGTCCCTTATTAATCGTATTATTGTTTGTAAATTGAATAAAGAAAGTAAAGCAAGCCGGGGTTAAGGGTTGATTAGGGTAGTTGATGACATAGTGAGTGTACTCGGAAGAGGGGCCCGTGTTTCCCTAATTATCGGTCTATCGGTCTATTGGTTATATCGGTCATCGGTTAATTGCAGATTACTGACTTCAGTATCTCGATTGATTCGATCATCGGTCATTGTTGAATAATGTTCCCGAGTACATGAACTATAGAATCTACCACCTTAGTCTAAGCGAAATTGATTGTATGCATCGAACCTGTGGTACGGCACACATGGGACACAGTAGTACGTGCATTAGCTAGGGTTTAAAAATGAATAATAGACCTAAGAGTCTCCTCACATTTTCATTGCATATTGTTATCTTAATGAACAGTGTTCTCATTATTATTGTCATTATTGGTATTGTTTATCGTTATTGTGGCAAATCGTATTTAATGCATATTATACTGTTATCTCTTTTACACTGTTCAACACTATCGACTTCATCGTTTATTTGAATCCATTGCTATACCACTATTTCCGTTGTTTCTCTGTTTCTCCACTTGCATGTCCACGACTTGCTCTAAGGACAAATTATTCTTTCTTTTTAGATACACAAGTACAGGTGATCAAGGATAATTTTCAGGAGGCATTGGTGAGCAGTTATTCTACGATTGGAGCAGGAGTTCCTTGAGATATTTGGTAAGTTCTTATATTCCAGATTTGGTTATTGAATTTCATTCTCGTTTATGTGATCATGTTTCCTGCGTGGTTGTGATTAATTTTTCTTATATTGTTGAGTTAAGACTGGTACAGCTTATGGATGATATGAGTTAGCGTACTTATATCATTCGCTGGGCCCCAGTAACGTGCCTGTGTTCCCGTATTCTGGGAAGCGGGGCGTGACAGTCCCGAAATCCTCCGCCCGACTATATAGAGTGCCCCACTTACGTTTGCCCAAGTTTACTACACCTTCTCTAAGTGCCTAGTTCTTAAGTTCAAGACATGAATAAATTATCATACCTAGAGTGAGTCTTACCCCCTACCGGACTTAATCACAAATACCGAGATAGCTCCAATAGCCATATCTCAAAAATATAACTCAAATCTTTTACTTCAACAATGCCGGTACCCAAGGTCTTACTAAACTCTAGATCACAACCTTTCATGTACAAGAATTCATGGGTGCTCATACCCTTCATAATCATGTATTAAACTCAATGTATTCTTATCTTCAACTTATTCACAATTTGATCAATGTCTTATCTTAGCACCATTCATGCTTTCATTATTCATTTACAAATTTAAAATGAAAAAATATTTCTTTTCATGAAGATAGATTCATTCCCTTAAGTCTCAATAGCAATTTTAAGCTCTTATAATATATCTCAATCACATCAAATATTTCTTAAACCAAAATAAGTGTATAATTTCTTCAAAAGAATTCAATTCACACAACAATATTTTACTCTGCTTTTAAAAGAATAAATGTCACACTCTTAAAGAAAAATTTTGAAGTCATCAACTCATTTTCTAACTCAATTCCACTTTTAATTTACATGAAAAATTATGAAACTAATTTTAATAAATTCTAAATCTTTTTAGAGAAATATTAGAATTTTTCCCAAAATTTTAATTGCATTTAAACTCATTTAAAAATCCAAAAAAAAATCAAAAGAATTAAAATGGCGCCATCAGGTTTCAAACCAGGCACCCCGACCAAGCTCAGCGAGCACCCAAAGCCCAACCGCAAACCACTTAGTCCATGTGGACTTAGTGTCATAAAGGTGAAATGAAACCCATATATACAGTGCTTCACTGTGTGGGTGAATTAAAACCGAAACAAAATAAAAGAGGGTTTGTCGAGTTTCGAACTCGCGACCCAAGACCACAGGCACGCTACAGTAACAGTCTTAAAGAGCCTCCGCTAACCAATAAGTCCAAGTGTGATTACTGATTATAAATCATATTATTGTAGTTTTGTTCATACAGTACAGTAACTAGTTTATTTCACAAAACTCAAACATATGATCGATCTAAACTTTTTAATAGATTGTAATTATCTCATTCATACTTACTTGAAATCAGTAATTCACGAATTTCCAAACTTATATTTTAGACATTTTATCTATATTCCAAATGATCTCCTTCTCTTTAATGAACAAGAATTGTGTTTCTTCAATTTAATCAAAATAATAATTATTTATCTCTTACAATCAATTAAAATGATTCTATGCGTATCAATTTAACTTCACAAAAAATTCATTTTAAACACAAGGGAAAATCTCAACAATTTCTCATACAATTTTATATTTCGATATTTGTAAATTAACTTGCATATTGTTCATGGCAACAACTTATTGTTTCTTTTTCTCATTCCTACTAACATGATGATAATTTGTTTCTTAATCATAACAAAATTCCTTCAATTCATGGTACACACAATAGCATGCAATTGTTCAATATTTATCTCATCAAATTTATCTATACTACTCATTTAACATACTAGCATGCATTTTCTACATTTAGAAAGTACAAGATCACCCACCTCTTATGAAGAATTTGTAACCAAAGAATGATGGAACACAACTCCTAGCTCCAAGCTCCAACAAGCAACTCCTAGTCCTTCTCCTCCTAGCAAGAGCACTCCAACAAGCAACAAGAACACTCCAACTCTATTTCTTTTTCTTCTCTCTAATTTGTTTAGTTTTTGGTGTAAGATGAGAAGAAAAATGGGGGTGTATTTATAGGACAAAGTGAAGGGCTAAAATATAAATTTCACCCTCCTAATAATTACCCACTACTCTATCTCTTCACTTTCCCTAACCCCCATCTCTTCACCTCTCCTAACTCCCATCCCCTCCGATCCTCTTCAAAACCGGCCAACCCCTCTCTCTCCCAAACCGGCCAACTCCCTCTCTTCCACACGTGCACGTGTTGTGCACTAGTGCACACACACACAAAATTTAATACAATTCCTATAATTTTAAAATTTATATTAAAAGTTGTTACATGTCATGTATGAGTCCATGCATAACTAAAAATTAGATTTAATTAATGGGCTTGTCTTGTGAGCTTGCTTTTTAATTAATTAATTAATTAGTCTAGTGGGCCAGAATCCATTCTTAGGTCCATGGGTTTAAAGAAATGCTAAATAAAAGACTCATGCATGCTAAAATTAATAAATGAGAGTAAGAAAATAAAGATGATAAAATTAGCACGTGCATCATACGTGCAAAAATTTAAAAAATACATTTTTAATTAAAATGAAAATACGGGATGTTACACTACAACACTACATTTATCATGTCACTATCACGAGGTAGTGACCGTAGCCAGTGGACAAGATTCTAGTAGTTCATCTCGTCGGCCTCCAATTATCCCCAATTAGAAACCGAATATAACCCTAACCTTAACATAGATTATGAAAGTGTTCCTCCAAACGATTATGATCCTGACACACAACAAGAAATGTATTCTAGTGACACAAATACATGACACTGAACCCGTACAACCGACTTCTAGTAGAAAACGTAGTGGCCAAATTAGTGATTGGCACAAATTTTATGATTATAAGATTTGTAAAACATGTAGTAAAAGTTACAAATTGAAGAAGGGTGGGGGCACGAGTACTGTAATACTCCATATTTTTAAATAATGCTTTTTAAGATTAATAAATGAATTAATATGATTTTTGGTGATTTAATAAATATTTTTCTGGAAATTTACCTTTTTACACGTGCAAAACACGTGCAAATATTTTCTTGGAAAGTTCAAAGTCAAAAATTATTTTGGAAAAACTCATTATTTATTATTAGATATTATTTGTAAATTTTCTGGATTTTTTCTGATAATTATTGGACCTATTTGCAAATATTACCAAAAGAGGGACTTTTGTGCAAAATTACCACTTGGAGTGAAAACTCCAGATTTTCGAATTATTGGGCTGGGCATGATGCCTAGCCAACTCAGAGGTAAAGTGTTTACATTTTGTTTTAATAAATTTGGTTTATTTTACAAGTTTTGATAAAAAAAAAGGGTCAAAATTGCCACTTAGTGGGGCAAAAGTGCAATTTTGTTTTTCTGAGTTTTCAAAACAGTGCCCGCTGATTGTAGAGTGGGTATTTTTGTTTTTAAATCCTAAGCAAGATGGTTTTATTTAGTTTCTAAGTATAAGGATTTATATATGTAAAGATATATTTAAAAGAGGTATTTTACAAATCTATTCAAAACCCTAGAAACCCTAAATTCCGGCCTATTTAAGATGAGGTGCAGCAACCACTTTGCTACACAACACAAAGGAATTTCTTATTATTATTTTCTTGGAATTTTAAAGCGAGGATCTTGATTTTCTTGCAAAAGGAGAGATTTTTTAAATTTCTTTATTATCTTCGGTTGATTCTTCAATACGGTGAGTGACATAAGTTTGTTTTCTTATTGTTCTAAGCATGTTGTATGTGATGATTTATCTATTAGAAATCATGTTAGATGATGTTATGAAGATATAATGAGTTTTGATGAGTAGATGAACTAAATAGTGAATCTTTCCATGAAACTATACCATTGATGATTAAAACCCTAATTTGATGATTTGAGATTGTTAAAGAACCTAATAGAAATCATGAGTAGGTTGTTCCTTTCAGATTATTAATGACTTGGTTGAGTATAATGAAGGATATGTTGTATAATGCACAATTTGATTGAAGATGATCTTTACTGTAGGTATATATATATATATATATATATATGGGTAAAAGGGATATGAGCAACTTGCTCATTTAGTAAATGAGCAATTGATTATGTGGCATGCATGTGATACATTGGACAACTAACCCTTTTAAGACTTTTCCAATCACATGTATGCCACATCATCAATTGCTTATTTACTAAATGAGCAAGTTGCTCATACCCCTTTTTCCCTATATATATATATATATATATATATATATATATATATATATATATATATATATATATTTATATGATTTGTTATGAAGTTTGGATGAGTGGAACTCGATTATATGTATGTAGTATTCACATATATTCATCACTAAACAATTGTAATTAGTGAGGTGTGCTTATAACAAGTTGTAGAAAAGTTTTGAACCAAAAGAATCAAGTAATTGTTTTCGGGTTTGATGCTATATGGCAGAACTTGAGTTTTGTAAAGTTTTGTGAAGTTTTCGATTGAATTTGAGTTGTTTTAGTACTGAGGTGGTTTTGAACTTTATACTACATATATACAATAGATTCTTAGTGTTTAACTGATGCACAAACACACTCATATACACATTCACATTATGTATATACTGTTTTGAAGATTTTGTGAATTTTGACGGAGTTTTGATTGGATTTCAATTGTTTTGATACTAAGATGGTTTTGAACATTCAACCACTCCTAGTTGATGTATTTTGATGTTTAAACTGATGCTTAATTACCCTATGCATATCCATATAATAAAACACAAAGAAAGCTATGAAGTGGCTCACCTTCAATCCCCCCAAAATCGAAGGCCCAGATCTAACCTCACAAAACACATTCCCCCCCCCCCCCCCCCAAGTTTTTCCTCAAAACTCAAATTCAAATCCCCCCCCCCCCCCAATAAATCCTTTATTTATTTAATTATTTCTCTCTCTCTCTCTCTCTCTCTCTCTCTCTCTCTCTCTATATATATATATATATATATATATATATATATATATATATATATATATATATATATATATATATATATAGAGAGAGAGAGAGAGAGAGAGAGAGAGAGAGAGAGAGAGAGAGAGAGAGAGAGAGAGAGAGAGAGAGAGAGAGAGAGAGAGAGAGAGAGAAATATGGACTTTTATTTATAACTAATTATTGTCATATTATTCAAACATGACTATATAATTGTTGATTTACTGTTTATGAGGCTTTTCATATGTTGTATTGTTCTGAAGACGTGCCGTTGGCACGTGCCCACTGGAAAATATGGTATATATATATATATATATATATATACTACTTTGCTGATTTTGAAAGATTTTGTGAAAATTTTTTATTTTGAGATCTTGATGTGTTTTGATGTTTTTTTTATAACTCTTATATGTTATACAAGATATGTTTGATCATCTCAGAAAACCAGATTTTGATTTTACAAAGTTTTAAACGAGTATCAGTCGAAACATGCACCAAAACCCAACCTGTGTATATGGTAGGTCACGGTCGACCGTCATGCTCCTATTGTGAGAAATTCCCAATTGACAGTCGACTGCCCTTATTGAGCGGTCGACCATCAATTGTTATTTTGGCTGTTTTGTTGGATTTTATTCATTTCTGTTACATGATTATATCCTCGATATTATGGATTATTACTCTACTGTTTTAGATTATGTTTTTACTACAGATTGAAGTATTTTTCAGAGAGTTATATTTAATTATAATAGAGATTTTAATGTATTTTTATGACCCTATTAAGAGAGTTATATGAGTTTTCAAAGAATTGATTTTTTGGTTATATTCTACGACTTAAAAATATGATTTTCTGTTAATTGATGGATTTAATATTTTATTTGAATTCTGAAATTTTATGAACACATTAAATGAATTTGAATTTTGTTGATTTAAGAGGTTTTCTTATTATAAACATTTTGATGATGGATCTGTGAGTTTATTGAAAAGTTTTGGTGTGATGGTTGAGTTGTGAGTCTTCAGAAATTGTGTTGGACCCTAGACACCGGCAGTTGAGGTTTTGTGGTTCGGCCAGTTGTGGCTGTATTGTTGATCAGTTTAGTTCAGTCCAGTAGGGTACACCAACTCTAGGAGATTCATAATTAATTAATTAACTTAACAAGATATGGACAGACACTAGATGGTGATATGATGAAATGAGTGCAAACGTGAATTATGGACTCCAGGATGATCTAAGGAGTGAGATATTCTCCAGTATTCCGGGACGATGGACGTATGGGCCACAGAGTGATCCGCGGAGTGGGATTGATCTCCAGCATTCCGAGGACGAAAGCGACGCTCACAGGATGTTTGTGCAATGAGGGTTCCAGGATGACCTACAGAGTAAGGCAATCTCGAATGATGGACGTAAGGGCTACAGAATGATCTGCGGAGTGGGATTGGCCTCCAGTATTCCAAGGGCGAGAACAGATACTTGCAGAATGTCTAAATCTCGTAGTATAGTAGGATTAGTTGCATAACGAGGGATTAAACCCTATCAAATGAAGAACGATAAGGACTTGCACCAGACCTATGTAAAGTGGGATGCATAGAATCCGACAAGTATGCAATAGAGAGTCAACATATAGCATTGGTGTTTTCTTGACTTGGTTTTATGCATGTCGCTTCCTGTTTTTCTACAGTTGACACTTAGTCTAGTTTCGCTTGATGTTTTCATATTTTAATTGCTGTTATTTCTTATTTCATTTATTCTTGCTGGTGATACATGTTGTTTATGACTCTATGCCTTATGTTTCATTTATGTTGCATTTATTTTTATGTCACTCACACCGTTATGGCTGACCCCTGTAGTTTTGGGGGTTAGGTTATCTTTAGCCTCATATTTTACAGGTAGGTACCTATAGCTTTGGAATTTGGATGCATGAGATAGAATGATGTTATGGCTTATGTAAATTGTAAAAGAATGTGTTGTAATAGAAAGAAATTATAATTCAAGGTGTTTGTTTTCCGCTGTGCTTTGTAAAGAATTAATGTAATAAAAGTTGAAATTTTTTTTCTATGTTTTGGCTATGTTTACTGTTACAATTGAGGTTGATACTGGGAATTGTGCCACGCATTTCTGAGATATCATATTGAAAATTTGGGGCGCTACAAGTACAATTAGTGGACACATTACAAATGTACACCCCGAACTAGTACATGACCAATAAACACAACAAAAGATCAATCATAGGACCGGACAAATAGATGGCCATAGCTATGATTCCGAAATTGTTCGTCGGGAAATAGACAAAACTAGATATTAAGAAATTGTGACCTTTTTCCTATTCCGAGAGTAGGAGCTTAGAGACTTTCAACCAAAATGCACTAAATCCACATTTCAAAAGAATTCGTAGAAACACACTTAAGGCCGATTGTTTTAAACTTTATTCCGAAATGAGAGACGGTTTAATTGCACTTTTGTATTCTTTAACTTGTAGAGTATCGTTAACTTTCGATTGTTGGAAATTTTGTAACGATATTCCAATGATGGGCATAACTTGTCATTGGATCAATAGTAATTGGCTCATTCAAATGAGTCGCAATACGTATTTGAGAAATTTTGTGATTTATTTCATATTCGCAATAAATTTTTTTTTGATTAGTTTTGATAATGCCTCCAATAACAATAGTTTGATTAGTGCATTAAAACAATAATTAGCTCCTCCATGTCTTGAAAATTTTCATGTTAGATGTGCATGTCATATTCTAAATATATGTGTACAAACTATTTTGAAAGTAGTAGATCCATATCTGAATGCAATTAGAAATTGTGTACATTTAATCGTCTGAGTGATATTATACTTCAACGATTTAAAAAATTGTGTAATCTTAAGGGAGTATATTTTAGAAAATTCCCTAGAGATGTTAAACACTGATGGAACTCTACTTTCGACTTATTAAATGTTGTTACTCAATACAAAGCGATTAAAAATAATTTTTGTAATGCAAAATATATGGAAAATTTTCAAAAGACTCCCGAATCATCATTTTTTTTCCAAATCTTTGTTAATTTTTGGAACCTTTTAAAAATGCAACTGTAATGTTTTCAAAATCTTATGATTTCACTTCTAGCTAGCAGTATTTTTATTTCAATAATTACTATGATGCAAACTTTACAAGAAATGATTTCGGACTCTCATATTAGCCATATATTGTTATTCCCGCATATGATAAAATTTTGAAGTATTTTAATCATCCTCCTATGTTATATTCTGTTGCTATTGTAATGGATTCTCGTATCAATAGCTGGTACGATGAGTTTGATTGAAATATTTTTTAACTTTACTTAACGAAGACTCTGAATATACATGTAATGATTATTTAGCTGCATTTGAGTTGACAATGAACAACTTGTATGATTTTTATGATAGAACTTATGTATCTAGTAGTACAACACGCCAAACTAGTATATCAACGTCTTCTTCTTCTAGAGGTAAGGGTAAGAGTACATTTGAAGATGTTACTGCTAATTTACTTGCTTGTATTCAATCTTAAAAACATAGGATTAATGCACCTAATGAATTAAACTGGTATAATTCACAAGATAGTGAGAGTTCTAGTTCTAAGATTGAAGTATTATAATGGTGGAAAGAACATGAAACTCCTTTTCCAATTCTTTCAATTATGACTAGAAATCTGCTAACCCCTCCTGTGTTTACAGTTGCATCAGAAAGGGTTTAATCTTTAAGTGGTAGGGTTTTAACAGATTACAGAAATCACTTGAAGCCGAATTCACTGGAGATGCTCATGTGCACCGAAGGTTAGATGAAAGCTGAAGATAGGATTTAAGGAAATAGCGGTGGACACCTCAACGAGTGGAAGCAACTCACCAGAAAATCAACAAGCTAGGTAGGGAATTTAGGGAGATGAGATCCTAGATTTCTGTTAAGTAAAGCTACATGACAGTAGTCCAATGTCCTCTCTTCAATCTAACTCTAGGTTATTTCAAACTATAGATTATCCCCTTAAACATGTAATTCAATAATTTTTTATGATTTTTTAGTTTTTAGTACATGTATTTGTATGTAAAAATATTGCAAAAATTTATTACAAGTTGAAATGAATAATATATACAATTTGAGAAAAGTGAGTCTCATATAGAGTATGAGAAAATTTTCCTCATATAAAGTGATTATACTCACTTTGTGGGGTCCTTATGGAAGATCCACTCCGTCTATCATGTTTAACATGCTAATGGATGTATGTGTAAAAAAAATCAAGTGGTTTGGAGGTCATTCATTCATGCATCATGTGGTTGAAAAATGAACTATCTCAACAGTAATACAAATTGAACCACAAATTGGACCCGCATGATGCATGAGTGAATGACCTCCAAACCACTTGATTTTTTCTACACATACATCCATTGATAGGATAAACATGATGGACGGAGTGGATCTTCCATGAGGGTCCCACAAAGTGAATATAATCACTTTATATGAGAAAAATTTCCTCATACAAATATAAGACTCACAATTTTGTTTCACTCTTATACTTGTTATACATTTAAAAAAAAAATTGGAGAAAAAAACGCTCGACCCCGGCATGTGTCAGGTTGGGTCCAACCTAAAAGGGTTGATGGGTTGGGTGTAGTCGAGTTTTTGAAACTTCAACCCTGCCTGAGCCCGCTCACTCCCCGGGCAAATCCGGTCGATTTGGGTCCGGCCCAGATCGCCCGGCCGAATGCCAATCCTTAGATGCACCAATATCTCACAAAAGATATTTGGTCTTAAGATGTGACATGACAGACAAATTAGGATTTAGGAGATTCTTCATTATCTTCAAGATTGACCAGAAAACAGAAACCCTCAATATTTGTACTTATATATATCAAGTATTGGGCGAGATGTCGAGATCGTGGTTTTAAATTTTGGTTGATACTTGGATGTTGCAGCCATATTAAATTGAGATTTACCTTTGATACTAATGAAATATCTGATATACTATGGTATATGGTATGACCTATAATTCTAGTTTGTGAACCATGCATGTTAGTGCTGATTGTAAGATTCATCTTTATGTACTTACGAAACGGAGAACATAAATATAGACATCAAGTGGCTCAAATTTGAGGCAAGATATAAACAGAAAGCCAAACTAGTTAAACTACAAAGCAAGCCAAAATCCAAGATTTAGACTATATTTTATTTTTTAAAAGAAAAATGTGGAATACAAACATCTTGTTTCATTAATAAGATTTTAATAACACAATCCTAGAGTATTGGAAGAATGTACACGGAACTACAAAGCAGGAAATGAAGTATAAGCCTCCAACAACATATTCAAAATGGATACCGACATACAACATAACAAGTATGAAAGAAAATAAGTACAAACATAGCGGTCCTTCAAACAAAATTCTGGAAGGTGAGTATATGGGTGTCGGATCTCTGCTATGTCTGAGGTAGGTTCAAACTCTACCTCATCATCGTACTCATCTACTTGGAAGGCTTCAGAAATCTGTCCTTCTTGGCCCTGTAGCAATAGTTGTAACCTAAAAGAAAATAAAATGCATAATGAGTTAAAATACCATAAGTGTCATTATTAGTCCCACGAAAGTAAAAGTTATTTCTGTCAAACCATAAAACCCAGGTCGTAGCAGCGATGGCGATGTACCACGCGTCTTTCATCTCGTCCCGTATAATGGCAAATTAGGGACCAACCCACAAATATTCATATGTGTTGGGATACTCACTCGTACCCAAGGCCCGTAGAACCTCAACCCAGCATTGCCTTAATCCGGTGGCAATCAATGAACAGGTGGTTCAACGATTTTGTATGATAGTTGCAGACCCACAGATGATCACAATGTTCGGCTGTCTTTTGGCAAGGTTCTCTCTAGTCAGGATAGCATTATTGAGCACTAACCAGAAGAATACACTGACTTTGAGATGCGGCTTTGCCTTCCAGAGGATCGTAGCCTACATAGGCCTACATCCCCGGAAGTGGATACAGTTGTACAATGAGCGGACTATGAAAGAGCCATTGTTCTCCAGCCCCCATGATTTTCTGTCCGGGCCATGCGAGCACTTCACTACAGTCTGTGCAATGAATTCTTGGAGGGCTCCTAGCCTCACACGGGATTCCGGACTGAACCGATTTCTAAATGATGATTTCCAAGTTCCCCTCCTCCACGTCTTGGCCACGGAGGTGTGTGGTTGGGATGCTTGCTCGTATAGGTCCAGAAATTTTTCTCTAAGTGTGTGAGCATCGCACCATTTGTCCCACCAGAATGGATTCCAGACTGAGTCGAGTTCTAAATGATGGTTTCCAAGTTTCCCACCTCCACATCTTGGCCACGGAGGTGTGTGGTTGGGATGCTTGCTCGTATAGGTTTAGAAATTTTTCTCTAAGTGTGTGAGCGCCACACCATTTATCCCACCAAAATTTGGTCAACTGGCCATTGCTTATGAATGATGAAGTCACCGTGCAAAAGGGCTCATTGGCTCTAGCGACCCCTTTCTAGAATCATGATACCTTAGAGCCCACCCGGAAACCTAGACTTCTCATTACTTTTCCTTGCAAGTAAGACTAAATGAATTTCTACCAACCTTCGCCATTTGGATGGAACACTTTCCACCATTATTTGCCTAACAGGGCAAGGTCCATGTCTCTGAGATCGATGTTGCCAAGTCCGCCATGCATTTTTTTCATGCATGATTTTTTCCATCTGATCAAATAAATTGTTGGACTTCCTTATCCGTTTCAGCTCCTTTCCACATGAACCTCTTTCGGGTGCGGTTAATTCTTTGGAACACTCACTTTGGTACTTCGAAGAAGGACATGTAATAAGTAAGTAGGTTAGACATGACCGAGTTGATAAGGACCACTCTTCAACCAATAGATAAAGACTTGCCTTTTCATCCCACCAGTCGATCCTCCACTATGTCAATGATCAGTATCCAGTCCGACTTCTTTAGTTTATCTTGTCTAAGTGGTAGGACCAGGTATTTGATAGGAAAGCCTTCTTTCTTACAGTTGAGGATGGTAGTGTGTGCCTCTGCATTTGCTTTTGATAGAGCAATAAGGATCAGATCACTCTTATAGTTATTAACCCTTAACCAGACCATGCCTTAAAGCAGTAGAGGGATCCCTTAAAACAATTTGTTTCCGCCATGTCCCTGTTACCGAAAAAAATCGTATCATCCACATATTGTAGAATCGTACATCCTTGCCGCGTCCTTTTGTAGCCCATAGGGAGATCCAGCCCTCTTCCTTGCAGTTGTCCCACATGGTCTTAAGCACATCTGCAACGAGGGTAAACAAAAGGGGTGAGAGAGGATTCCCTTGTCTAAGTTCTTTCCTACAAAAGAAGGGGTGACATGTTCATCCGTTAACCGAGATAGATATTTTACTCGTAAGACAATGACGAATCCATCTGATCCATCTGACACCATATCCTTTGCCTTTTAGAGTTTCTAACAGGCATTTCCAGTCAACAGAATTATATGCTTTCTCAAAGTCTAACTTCATAATGTAGCTCTTCTCATTTGCAATATGACACTGGTGAATTGCCTAATTAGTTGTGGCCATACATTCTAGAATACATCTCCCCCTTATGAAAACAGATTGTTTGCGATCGATTTAATCCATCCATTATCTTCCCCAAACGCTTGACAAAAATCTTGGTGATAATCTTAACCGGACAATTAAGAAGGCTAATGGTCTGAAATCCCCCACCCTATGGGGTTCCTCCCATTTGAGGATGAGGATGATTTCAGCAAAGTTGAACATGCCCAATTTCAAACTGTGTTCGAAGAATTCATCCATGAGGGTCACAATATCTCCTTTGATTTTGTCCCAAAAGGTTTGGTAAAACATCATAGGGAATCTATCTGGCCCTGGCGCCTTATCTAACCCCATTTGAGTGATCGCCACTTTCACTTCCTTCTCCGTGAATCGGGCCTCCAAATTTCGCAGGGACTAAGCTGCATCATGATGGTTATTCTGCCAAAAACTCTCCTTTAAAGTGATTCTAAAGCCATTCTTTTGCTCGAATAAGTTCTTATAATGAGATTGGAAAGTCTGTGTGATTTCCATCTCGTTCTGAGATATCCCAATGTCCGTTTGGATGGATAGGATAAGGTTATATCTAGATCGTGCACTAGAGTCCTGATGAAAGAAGGCAATGTTCGCGTCTTCCTCTTTGAGCCACAAAATTCTGGACATCTTTTGCCACTTGATCTCCTCAAGTTTATTTATATTTGCAACGTTATCCCTAAGTTCAAGTAGTCTAT
The DNA here is from genome assembly GCA_017893485.1 of Hemerocallis citrina. Taxonomy (NCBI): domain Eukaryota; kingdom Viridiplantae; phylum Streptophyta; class Magnoliopsida; order Asparagales; family Asphodelaceae; genus Hemerocallis; species Hemerocallis citrina. The sequence continues at coordinate 197,257,606 of CM030368.1, read as the reverse complement.
TCCACTCCTCGTGGGACAAGCCACGAGACTCCTCCAATCTTTCTAATTCGCTAATGCCCTCCAGAAACAATTCTTTTGCACGCCAAATATTAGAGAATCTATTGCGATTCCATTTTTGCAATCTATTGCATAGCCGTCGGATCTTTTCACACCATCAGGCTGCTGCATCCATACCACGTGTTGGTAAAGCCCACTTTCATAGCCATGTGGTGAAATACATGAATCTCCAGCCAGGCTTTCTCGAATATGAATTTCCTTGGTTTTCCGGAGCAATGCTTTCCCGTATAGAGAAATATAAGGACGTGGTCCGAGGTTGGTTTGGAAGTGATTTTGCAGATGCTGGCGGGAAATTCATTTCCTAACCTATGGAGACTGGGACTCTATTTAGCTTAGCTATAATGGAGGCCTCTTGCATGTTCAACCAAGTAAAGAGCCTATCCTTTATTGCAATTTCAATGAGCTCCAGGTCATTAATCACCCTATTGAACTCTTCCATATCCATGTCGTTCGACCCTCTATCACGGTGTTCAAAAGCAAACCTTGTGATATTGAAATCACTCTGAACAATCCAGGCACGCTGCCATCGTGCTTGGATTGAAAAGAGTTCATTCCAGAACGTGCCTCTAGCAGTTGACTAATTCGGCTCATTAACAACTGTAACTGTTTGGGACCAGCTATTTGCTCAACGTAGAAGTCGGACCGGCAGTGAATAATCACCTTGGAATTCATCAAGATATGTGAAGATATTTGGATTAAAAACAATGGCAATACCCCCTGAGGCTCCAACCAAGGGACATACTTTCCCTTCCTTAATTCTAATCCCTCCTACCCTCCTAAGCTTAAGCCACTGCATGAGTTTAATCTTCTGCAAATCCACAACCTTTGCTTTAGAAGTATGAATAACATCCCTGACAATTTCTCTTTTATTCCCTCCCCCCCCCCCCCCCCCCAAAAAAAAAAAAAATAAACCGTTTCAAAAGAGGACACTCATTGAGAAACGTTTAGGGGGTTGCATGTGTGGTTGGGGGACTGCCCCTCCACCTCGCCCTCCTCTGAGGGACGCATCGAAATGGGGTTTGTTATCGTGTGTAAGTGTACTCTAGCCCTTTCCCATCCTCTAATTTTGTTAAGTAAGAGAGCATTACGTTCTACATCGCCCACCGCTAGACTACAAATTTCGGCTAAATTAAAAACATTTGTATCTGATATAAAATTGAAATTAGATGCTAAGAGACAATGCGTACCTCCACCGTCGTTTTTAGCCGCCTTGGCCGCTGTGGAATTCTCTAGATAATCATTCAAGGACTCCTCATTAGCCCCCTTAGCCACTTTCTAAACCCTGAAACCCATATGCACTCTCGATGCCCAGGAACTGCTTTGTGAAGCGGTCGATGGGCTACCATCTTTCGGGTAGGGGATGCAATCCCTCGCTGTGTATCTGCTAAAAACTCTAAGTCGTCTGAGTCGTCATCTGTGAATGTGTATTCCTCTTCCAAGTTTAGTCGTGTCTCCAAAACGTCATCACTAATAGAAGCATCCACAAAAGAAGTTATCTTGAAAGTGGTCCCTGTCATAGGCCCATCTTCCTGATGTAACTTCAACGTCAGCACTTGGACTTGTATAGAGGGTCATGCACCCCTTCATGGGCCCATCCGTAATAGTATTCAAGATAGGATTATTAGTTTCCGTATTAACAGTAGCATTAAGCCCAAGCCCACTCTCATAAATAGCAGTAATATTTTGGAATTTGTGAGACGAACCCCTTCTCGAGCCCAAGCCCAATAGGCCCGCCATCAAGAGCATAAAGATCCACTCTCTTTGCCTTTGACTTCGCACCCCTACCATTCCCGGAGCACTGCGCTTCAAGAGAACTGCCTGACATCTCTGCCCCTAAGTGTTGATTTGCAGCGTTGATTTTGCCCTTCTTAGCAACCAACTTTATAATTCCATCTACCCCAATCTGAGTTTTGCCATTCCCATATTGAGCTCTGTCTTTTCGATTGATGTCTTTGCTACTCTAAGCTTCCACCTCCTTTGATTCTCTCCTTTTCAAACTTTGGCCCCTTTTTCCCCATGTGGCACTCCGATCAAAACCTCCCTCTCAGTCTCTCTTTCGCCGCCCTCTACACCCACAGGGGTTGGTTGGAGTTGGTGTTGACCGTTGCTAGCTTTGGGTTGATTTCAACCCTTAATTTTCAATCCAGATTTGAGATCTGGACCGTTGAATATCCTTGCTGAATATGGGTCTTCAACTACGTTATCAATTGAAGCCCTCTGACAATTAGGTTGGGTGATCAAGTAGGCCACCATCCTCTGTACCTTCCCTTAGTTTTGTCATATAACAACCAAGATTTATTAAACACTAAGATGTGGCTAATTGCCAATGCGAGGTCTATTATATTGTATAAAAGCCCCTCCTCATCTTCAATGAATTGAATGTGGACAATATTTATAACATTTATATATAAAACCATATCTCATCCTCTGGTTTGTTGGGGGGTGGGAAAAACTGATAGTTGACACTTGACAGGGAAGGAAAAAGAATAGGCATAACCTTTCTAAAAGTCTATCAAGAAATATAATATATGAAACTTTAAGCAATTGTCCATTATTCTCTAATATCAAATTGCTAGTCGGGCCCTGGTTACGGAATAACATCATCCTTTAATGACTTCTCTGGTTATATAAATTATTAAATATGAAGGTTAGACGGTGATATATGGGATTATAAGGAAGGTCAGGTTGGCACACAATTTAATTATTCTAATTTTTAACTGCTCTTTAATGGCCTGTGCGAATTAGCGCCACCTTGTTTTCCTTTCTGGACAAGAAAATCGTCACATTGTTAAGATTTGATCAGCACGAATCATATCAGAATACAATTAATATAATGGTGATAGTTATTGCATATTAATGAACAATGTTGGGGTATTTCTTAAATATTTATTCGGATGCAGTGATTTTTTTTTTTTTTTGAATAAAAAGGGGAGTTCGTCACCGCTTTATTAATGAATAATTAACAAAGCACAGTAGTACAGAATACAAAACAAAATCGCAATTCATAAAGAACCTGATCCAGAGAATACTAATAAAGTCATACATCACAATCTACTAAACTGAAAGTACATAGAAGCACACAATACAAACAAATTCAACAGGAACTCTCCTGTAAGCCCCACGGTCAGTAAAACACAAAAAGCACTGACCCTGTCTTCTAGAGATACTCTTCTTCCATCCGTAGTCTTTTCTTCGTACCTGTATGACCTGTCCAAGAATGGCTAAAGGCTAAGATTTTATGTATTAAGATAGGAAATCTAAGCTAGAATGCCGGAAACAATAACCATTACGATCAAGTCATAGGCCCCAAAAAATAGCTGTTACTGCAATATCCCAAGCAATCTTATTTTCTTTACCAACGGTTCTATCACTCCACTCACCCCATACATCAATAGTAGAATTCGGAACCTCTAAGATCCCAAATCCTAAACCCAATGAGGCGATTGCAACCCCAGCCTACTAAACAAGTGGAGCCGATGAGAATCTGAGGTGGATGTGCAGTCTTCGGCAAGTTCATATTGTGGCCCTTGAAATTAGGTCTGCCGGTCACCATATTACACTGGCACTGAGATTCTTGAGGTCTGGTGATTAGTGTTCAAGGCTTCGTGATGGGATGACTGGCAAGTGAGTATAACGTTACAATTTTAAGCTGAAGGGAAATATATCATTAGCCTAATAAGTAGCCAGAAAAACACATGTAACCATTAACAGATCTGTTAATGGTTACATGTGTTTTACTTATTAGGCTAATAGATATATTGTTGACAAGCTTTTATGATTTTCTTCCCTTCTACAGCGTGATCATTAAACAAGGAGATGTCGGATTCGATCTTTTGAATCCTGTACAACCAGTTATTCAACCACACATTCGGAGAAGATCATTGAAATCTATATTTGCTTCAATATCTGTAAGTGATTCCGCTCCGCTTACTTAGACTGATATATATATCAAGCTTCCCCTGTGGCACTGATTATATGTTATATTTATATACATATCTTGGGGAAATTTGTACAAGAGAAATGCTTATAATTGCTCGTCTTATGTCCTTGGTGTTGTGCGAAATACAAATCAAACCAACAATCAAACCAATGCGGAAACAAAGAGAGAACCAGCGAGAGAAAAACAGAGAAAAGCAAGCAACACAAGAACACAAGATTTACGTGGTTCGGCAAAACGATGCCTACATCCACAAGGGCGGTTGGGGTTTCTTTACTATGATCTCCAATGGGCAAACAAAGCCTTTACAAGAGATGACGGCTGCAAAATCCGAATAAGGTGTTACAATTTACAAAACCCTAACGGGTGTATTTATAGGAAAACTATTGGGCCTTTCGAATTGGGTCGAATCTGGATCCAAAACCCGCCGACAGTCGACTGGTCCAATTACCAGTCGACTGATTCCTTCGGGACGGTCGACTGACTCCCACATACAGTCGACTGCTGCTGCTGTATTCTCAGTCTTCGAAAAACTCCTCTGGACAGTCGACTGCTCCTCCAATTAGTCGACTGAAGCTCTGAAACTTTCGAACACTGCAGATACCAAATACCAGAATCGAGCCATTATCCTACAATCTCCACCTTGGCGAGATCTTCCAAGTCAAGTATCCAACAATCTCCACCTTGGTGAAATCTTTCAAGTAGCCCAAGCAATCTCCACAAATACTTCAAAACAACTGCTCATCACCAAATGCAACAAACGAACCCAAACTCCACCTTAGTATGATATCACATACTAAACAAACCAATAGCAAAGTACTATCCCAAACGCCCATGCCAAATTATCAAACATGCAAAATATTAGCCAGGTTCATGCAATGCTTGAACTTGGCTGCCCCAACAACTTTGGTCAACATATCCGCAAGATTATCAGCTGTTCCAATCTTCACCAAATGAATATCACCATCCTTTATCAAATCACGCACAAAATGATAACGGACATCAATATGTTTAGTCCTCGAATGATGAACTTGGTTCTTCGCTAAATGAATAGCACTCTGACTGTCACAGTGTACCTCCACCTTCTCCCGATGAATTCCCAAGCTCTTCAAAAGTCCATGTATCCAAATGGCTTCCTTCATGGCCTCATCAACCGCCATGTATTCAGCCTCAGTAGTAGACAACGCTACAGTGGACTGCAAATTTGACCTCCAACTTATAGGTGCCCTAGCCATAGTAAACAAATAGCCTGTAGTAGACCGCCTCTTATCTAGATCACCTGCATAGTCAGAATCAACATATCCAACCAATAACCTGCTAATATTGTCATCCCTTTCAAATTTCAAACCCACATCTGTGGTGCCACTTATGTACCTCAAAATCCATTTAACTGCTTGCCAATGCTCTTTGCCTGGATCATGCATATATCGACTAACCATACTCACCGCCTGAGAGATGTCTGGTCGAGTACAAACCATGGCATACATCAAACTGCCAACCACACTAGTGTAAGGTACATTCGCCATATACTGTCTCTCTTCATCTGTACGAGAAGCACTAATTCTGAAATGACTGGCTAAGGGTGTGCTAACTGGTTTAGTTTTCTCATCTATACCGAACCGTTTCAGCACCTTCAAAAGATATTGCTTCTGTGTCAAACTCACTACGCCCTTTGCTCTGTCTCTAGCTATCTCCATCCCAAGTATCTTCTTGGCTTCACCAAGATCCTTCATCTCGAATTCAGAACTCAACTGATTCTTCAAATTTTGAATCTCCTTAGCATTTTTAGAGGCAATTAACATATCATCCACATATAATAACAGATATATGAAAGAACCATCCTGCAATTTCCTGAAGTAGACACAATGATCAAACTCACTTCTGGAATATCTCTGCACCTTCATAAACTGGTCAAACCTCAAATACCACTGCCTTGGAGATTGCTTCAACCCATAGAGAGACTTCTTCAACATGCAAACACAATTTTCCTTCCCAGCAATTTTGAACCCATCTGGCTGCGACATATAAATTTCTTCATCTAGATCCCCATGTAAGAACGCAGTCTTCACATCCATCTGTGTCAATTCAAGATCAAACTGTGCTACCAAAGCTAACAAAATCCGAATAGAAGGATGCTTCACAACCGGAGAAAACACTTCATTATAGTCAATTCCTTCCTTTTGAGCATACCCCTTTGCAACTAGTCTAGCCTTGAACCGAACACTGCCTTTTGGACCTTCTTTCTTTGTATACACCCACTTGCAACCAATTGCTTTCTTCCCCTTTGGTAGTTGCACTAGATCCCAAGTCTTATTCTTATGAAGAGAGTTCATCTCTTCATCCATAGCAACTTTCCAATCTGCATTTTCTGAACTTCTAGTGGCTTCTTTGAAGTTGGAGGGAACTTCATCATCCACAATGGGAAGAGCAAATGCAACTGTGTCTGTAAAACGAGACGGTCGTTTGATATCTCTTCTTTGCCTTCTTACTGCAATTGATTCTTCCTGCTGGATAGGAACTTCTTCATCATTCTCAGTATCAACCACATCATCTTCATCTTGGACAGGAACAGGATTTTCAACTGACAACTTTTCTAACTCCACCTGTTGGAAAACTCTCCTACCAGTCGACTGCTCCTGTACATCAGTCGACTGTCCCGAGCTCCCACTCTTCTGCTGTTCTAGACCACCAGTCGACTGCTCCTGTACACCAGTCGACTGTCCCGAGATTCTGCTACTCACCTGTTGGAGAACTGTCCCACTCTTCTGCTGCTCACCAGTCGACTGTCCTATACCACCAGTCGACTGTCCCGAGCTCATCATGCTGGTCTCATCAAAAGTCACATCTCTGCTGATTACTAACTTCTTCTGTTCTGGACACCACAACCTGTAACCTTTGACACCAGTACTAAAACCAACAAATATAGCCTTTTTGGCTCTTGCATCAAGTTTAGTTTCAGTTACATGAAAATAAGCAGGACAACCAAATATATGCAAAAAACTATAATCAGATGCAGGTTTACCACTCCATACCTCAATAGGCGTTTTGCCTTCAAGTGCTGCTGATGGTAAACGGTTGACAATGTGGCTTGCATATATAACAGCTTCTGCCCAAAATGTCTTTTTCAATCCAGACTGTGCTAACATACATCTCACCTTCTCAAGTAAGGTTCTGTTCATCCTTTCTGCAACCCCATTTTGCTGTGGAGTCTTCCTAACTGTGAAGTGCCTCTGGATCCCTTCATCTTCACACAATTTCAGAAACGGATCATTCTTATATTCCCCTCCATTATCTGACCTCAGAACCTTAATCTTCCTACCAGTCTGATTTTCAACTTTCTTCTTCCAACTTGTGAACAATGTCAAAACTTCATCTTTGTGCTTCATGGTATATACCCAAACTCGTCTGGAGTAATCATCAACAAAAGTAACAAACCAGTGTCTACCACTCATAGAAGGTGTCTGAGTAGGGCCCCAAACATCTGTGTGCACATAATCGAGGATACCCTTTGTCTGATGTACAGCTGTACCAAATTTCACCCTAGTTTGCTTACCCAAAACACAATGTTCACAAAATTCCAACTTGCACCCTTTAGCATCTTTAAGCAACCCTTGCTTCACAAGCCCCTGCAAGGCCTTTTCTCCTGCATGCCCGAGTCGCATATGCCACAACCTGGTAGAGTCGGGAACAACCTGTTTAGGCCTTTCAGTTACACTGGCAGCCTCACCCAAATATGTTTTTCCCTGCAAGAAAAACAAGTTCCTTTTTCTTTGCCCTTTCATCACCACGAGTGATCCGCTAGTCACCTTCAGAATGCCACCTTCACTAGCAAATTTCAATCCACTGGCCTCCAAAGCACCAAGTGAAATTAAATTCTTCTTCAAATCTGGAACATACCATACATCTGAAAGCTCCTTAATAAGACCATCGTGCATTAGCAATTCAATCTTCCCGATTCCTACCTTCTTACAAGGTGCATCATTTCCCATCAAAACTACACCACCATCCATATACTCCAAAGAAGTAAACCACTCCTTTTTCCAAGACATATGATAGGAGGCTGCTGTATCAAGAAACCATACTTCTTGATAAAGTGAGGGACTAGAAGCAAGTGCAAAAGAAAAATCCTCGCCACTTTCTAAATTATCAACAGTCACATTTGCAGTCGAATTTCCCTTATTTCGTAGCTTTGGACAATCCTTTTTCCAATGCCCCCTTTCATGACAGAAAGCACATTCATCTTTGGCTGGTATTTTCCTGTCCTTCGAAACTCCTCTCGATTTGGAACGAGATTTGTTTCCCTTTTTCCCAGATTTGGACTCAGATCTTGTCTCAGTCCTACCCCTTACAATCAAAGCTTCAGAAGTTTCTCTATCAACCACCTTATCCCTTCTCCTAGTTTCATTATTCAACAAAGCATTTGCAACATCTTCATATTTCACAGTATCTTTTCCATATAATAAAGTAGTTGCTAAATGATCATAACTTTCAGGTAATGAATTCAACAGAATTAGGGCTTTATCCTCATCCTTAATTTGCTCATCCAAATTTAACAAATCAGCCAATAATTTATTAAATGATTCAACATGAGCATTCATAGACATACCTTCCGTATAGGTGAAGCGAAAAAGTCTCTTCTTCAAATACAGCCGATTCTCCAAACTTTTCCTCATGTATTTGTCTTCGAGTTTCTTCCACAACACCGCAGCAATGGTATCCCTCATCAAATCGTACTTCTGAGCCTTCTCAATAAAGAGCCGAATAGTCCAACACGCAACTCTATTCAACTTCTTCCAATCTGCTTCGGACATATCCTTTGGTTTTTCTACTTCCAAAGCAACATCTTGTTCTTGCTGAACAAGAACATCCAACACCTCACATTGCCACATCCCGAAATTGTTTGTCCCATCAAATTTTTCAACTTCAAATTTTGCGTTGTGAATCGTTGTTCTTGACGAACTTGATCCCACAACATCCTTGGTTGCATCTGCATCACCCGCCATCTCCCTCTAGGTCGAACCAACAGCTCTGATACCACTTGTTGTGTGAAATACAAATCAAACCAACAATCAAACCAACGCGGAAACAAAGAGAGAACCAGCGAGAGAAAAACAGAGAAAAGCAAGCAACACAAGAACACAAGATTTACGTGGTTCGGCAAAACGATGCCTACATCCACAAGGGCGGTTGGGGTTTCTTTACTATGATCTCCAATGGGCAAACAAAGCCTTTACAAGAGATGACGGCTGCAAAATCCGAATAAGGTGTTACAATTTACAAAACCCTAACGGGTGTATTTATAGGGAAACTATTGGGCCTTTCGAATTGGGCCGAATCTGGATCCAAAACCCGCCGACAGTCGACTGGTCCAATTACCAGTCGACTGATTCCTTCGGGACGGTCGACTGACTCCCACATACAGTCGACTGCTGCTGCTGTATTCTCAGTCTTCGAAAAACTCCTCTGGACAGTCGACTGCTCCTCCAATTAGTCGACTGAAGCTCTGAAACTTTCGAACACTGCAGATACCAAATACCAGAATCGAGCCATTATCCTACAATCTCCACCTTGGCGAGATCTTCCAAGTCAAGTATCCAACACTTGGCGTTTATATTTAGGTTGAGCCTTTTAAAAAAATAATAATAAAAATAAAAATAAAAGGGTAGAATACCGTCACCTTGTTTCATTAATAAAATTTTAATAAAATAACCTAGAGTCTTGCAAGAAAGTATAAGAAACTACAAAGCAGAAAGTAAAACATAAACTTGCAACAACACCCTCGAGGGTGGGACAAATTCATAAGTGATACAACATAACAAGTACGAAAGGATACAAGTATAAACATAGCAGTCATTCCAACAAAACTCTGAAATGTGAGTATCCAGCTGCCATCTCTCCGCTAAGTCTAGAGTAGGTCCGAACGCTACCTCCTCATCATCAAACTCGTCAACCTGGAAGGCGCTCGCAATCCTTCTTTTCGACCCTGTAGCAGCAGCTGTAACCCAAAAGAGAACAAGATGTATTATATGGGTTAAAATATCAGAAGTACTATTATTAGTCCCACAAAGTAAGTTGTTGTTTCTGTCAAACCATAAAGCCTAGGTCATAGCAGCAATGGTGATATACCATGCTTTTTTCATCTCGTGTCGCCTAGTGGCAAATTTGTGACTAATTCACGAATCATCATATGTATTTGGATACTCACTTATACCTAAGACCTTCAGAACTTAAACCAACGTTGTCTTATTTTGCTGGCATTTAATGAACATGTGGTTCATCGACTCTGTGTGCCAGTTGCAAAATCCATAGTTAGTCGCAATGTTCGATTATTTTTTGACCAGGTTCTCTTTAGTGAGAATGGACTATCAATTTTTGATAAAAGAATCGTAAATTTTCCCTTGATATAGTTGTAAGATAACTATGAAGATGCATCATTGACGACTGATGCTATTTGTTTTTGGGGTGTGGGGACAGCAGGTGTGAGTTCTTGTAATTTGTATAGCGGAAGATATGGTACTGGCATCGATCTGATCCTAAGCTGTAGGACCGGCTCGGGAGTAGTAGGTGGGAGGTAGAGGCCGGGCGCTTGGCTCGGACCCAGTAACTCGGCTCGGATCTAGTAGCTCGGCTCAGTCTTGGGTACCTGCACACTACCTAGAAATACCGGGAGAAGTTTCGGTGACAGGCATTCCGATGATCTAGTTAGTCACTGAGGAAGCAACAGTAGCTAGGGTTCAGGTGAGAAAAGTTTATTACCTTTGAAATTGAGGAGGAGAACTGGTATTTATAGGCAGGGGTAAATGAGTCTGAGATCCTAACGGACCGGGTTGGACCCGTTTACCCATGGGCCTGAACTGGTTCAAGCCCAACATGATGCTGGACATGATGATCGCAGGGAAGCGAGTTTTTAGGAGATCTGAGGGCTCTGATTGTGCCACTCTCTCTATTCCATATCACAAGCCCCTACTCTTGCAGGGCGGTGTAAAAACAGTTGTGGAGGAGTAGTCTGGCTCTACAGAGAAGAGTGGAAAAGAGTTTTTTGGAAGGTTTTTGGGGTCGGCACCGAGCCGAGCCTAGTCTTGGCGGCCGAGCACAAGGTGCTTCTGCCGAGGTTCGTCGACCAAGCCCTGGTGATTCCCCCAGGCATCAAGGCAAGGGGGTCAGCTCGGAGTGCCGAGGTTTTGGGAGATCGTTAAGATAGGTTCGGGTCGTCGAGCCTATGGCGACTTAGCTTTGGGGAAGCTACCCCTGTGCTCGAAATCACTGTTGAGGGTCAAGGCTTAGGGGGTCGGTTCGGAGCGTCGAGCCCATTACAACTTTAGCTTTGAGGATGCTACCCCTGTGCTCGAAATCATTGTCGAGGGTCGACTGTCGAGGCTTAGGGTGTCGGTTCGGAGCGTCGAGCCGATTGCGGTTTTAGCTTTAAGGAAGCTGCCCCTGTGCTCGAAATCACTGTCGAGGGTCGAGGCTTAGAGGGTCGGTTCGGAGCGTCGAGCCCATTGCAATTTAGCTTGGAGAAAGCTACCCCTCTGCTTGAAATTACTTCCGAGCATCGAGGCTTAGGGGGTCAGCACAGAGTGTCGAGCTCAAGTGACTTAGCTTGGACACAGCTACCCCTGTGCTCGAGATCACTTCCGAGCGTCGAGGCTTAGGGGGTTGGCACAGAGCATCTAGCTCAAGCGAATTAGCTTGGAGAAAGCTACCCCTGTGCTCGAGATCACTTTCGAGCATTGAGGCTTAGGGGGTCGGCCCAGAGCGTCAAGCTCAAGCGACTTAGCCTGGAGAAAACTACCCCTGTGCTCGAGATCAGTTCCGAGCGTCGAGGCTTAGGGGGTCGGCCCAGAGCATCGAGCTCAAGTGACTTAGCCTGGAGAAAACTATCCCTGTGCTCGAGATTAGTTCTGAGCGTCAAGTCTTAGGGGGTCGACACAGAGCGTCGAGCTCAAGCAACTTAGCTTGGAGAAAGCTACCCCTGTGTTCGAGATCACTTCAGAGCGTCAAGTCTTAGGGGGTCGGCCCAGAGCGTTGAGCTCAAGTGACTTAGCTTGAAGAAAGCTACCCCTGTGCTCGAGATCACTTCCGAGCGTCGATGCTTAGGGGGTTGGCACAGAACGTCATGCTTAAGCGACTTAGCTTGGAGAAAGCTACCCCTTGTGCTCGAGATCACTTCCGAGCATCGAGGCTTAGGGGGTCGGTACAGAGCATCTAGCTCAAGCGACTTAGCTTGGAGAAAGCTACCCCTGTGCTCGAGATCACTTTCGAGCATCGAGGCTTAGGGGGTCGGCCCAGAGCATCAAGCTCAAGCAACTTAGCTTAGAGAAAACTATCCCTGTGCTTGAGATCACTTCCGAGCATCGAGGCTTAGGGGGTCGGCCCACAACGTCGAGCTTAAGCGACTTAGCATGGAGAAAGCTACCCCTGTGCTCCAGATCACTTTCGAGCATCGAGGCTTAGGGGGTCGGCACAGAGCGTCGTGCTCAAGCGACTTAGCTTGGATAAAGCTACCCCTATGCTCGAGATCACTTCCGAGCATCGAGACTTTAGGGGTCGGCACAGAGCGTCGAGCTCAAGCGACTTAGCTTGGAGAAAGCTACCCCTGTGCTCGAGATCACTTCCGAGCGTCGAGGCTTAGGGGGTCAGCACAGAGCGTCGAGCTTAAATGACTTAGGTTGGAGAAAGCTACCCCTATGCCCGAGATCACTTCCGAGCGTCGAGGCTTTGGGGGTCGGCCCAGAGCGTCGAGCTCAAGCGACTTAGCTTGGAGAAAGCTACCCCTGTGTGACGCGTGTCCTGCTGACGTCATTTTCACGGAATTCTAGGAGCCGTTTTCACGAAATTCTAGGAACCATTTTTGCGAGAATCGAGGAGCCATTATTACGAGAATCGAAGAGTCTCAAGCTCTCTATATATACACTCCAAGCCCTCTCCCTCATTTCTCACTTTTGCTCTCTTTCTCTAGATCCCAGAACTTCTATCTTTCGAAATTTTCTGTTCACCGATGATTAAACCTTCCGTTCAGACTCCAATCAGTTTAGTGTTTTAAATATATCTAGGGCTCAGTCCGGATCTTTAGCCTCTACCCCCGACAGTGGCACTCACATGGGTCTGTCAGATTCCTCTTCTTGGGAAAGGGATGAGAACATCTATGTGGTGCAACTGCTCCGCACTCGCAAGCTGTTTGTGGTGGAAAGCAGCGATTTGGATGAGGATGAGCATTTTTCGAGGACGTCGATGATGAGGTCGAGGAGGTGCAATCCGTTGAAGGAGTTAATGTCGAGGGGGGACGATCAAGGGGGTGTGTTCCGCCGAAGGTGCCAGAGTTGAGGGTGAACAGACCGAGGGGATGGACTCCTCTTCGAGGGCCTCCGTCCTCGAGTTGCTGGCCACTCCGTCGCCTGAGAAGGCTCCAAAGATTTGGAAGAAGAGGATGAAGTGGACCATGCCCAGCAGTCCTGACAAGATGATTGCTCCCCGGAAGCTGGAGGTCCCCTTCCTACCCCAGCCGTTATCGATCAGGATGTACGCAGACGATGTAGGGGACTTGGTCCTTTATGGAGTACAGCCCTCCTCGCCGAGCCATGTGAAGACCAAGATGGACGGTACCCCCACTTTTTTGAAAAAGGATGACCTGTCGGTGATTCACGCAAGCTACTTCATTGGGAGGGAGTTCGAGTTGATGCTCCCCAACGCCGGTCTTAGGCCTACCGACCCTCTGGCACCCTGGTACTACATCTTCCCCGTGGACGCATTCTCCTCGGGACTGAGGCTGCCCATCCACCCCTTCATTCGTGAAGTACTGAATTGGGCCTCGTTATGTCCGATGCAGTATGATCCGAACTCGTAGAAGCAGATGGTGAGTTTCATCTTGCTGTGCAAGGAGAGGAGGGTACCGCTAAGGCTAAACATGTTCCGAGCCATGTTTGGCCTTAGCTCATCAAGCGAATTTGAGAGAATCTATTACGTGTCGCCTCGGAGCGGGGGCAAGGTCGTGCATGGTCACCCTGACTTGATAAAGGAATGGAAAAAAAATTACTTCATCATCAAGAGCGAGGAGCCATGGAAAATTCCGACAAGGTGGAACTTCTATAAGCCTAACTTCAAGGGCCCCAAAAAGGGAGATCTTTCGGCCGAGGAGTGGGCCTTTGTGGAGCATCTTCGCAAGAGTAACAACATAAGTTGGCCGAAGGTGACAGAGAGTCACATGGCCGCTGTCGGACCGAGCCCCGCCCCGTCTCGTATGTTATTCGTTTGTTTTTCTTTTTGTAATTTCCTCTTGTGCTCATCACTTTTTAATGAATCTTCGTGCAGAGATGGACGCAGAATCGATCAAGGAGAGGAGGCTTGCCATGAAGAGGTAGAAGGCGGAGCAGGCCGGCCCGGGGAAGCAAGCGGGGGGATCTTTCGCACGCACGACCTGAGGGTCAGTTAGAGCCGAGGGCCAAGAAGGTGAGGTTCAGTCAGACTCGCAAGACCTCAGTCGTTCTAAGCTCCAGCACCCTGAAGGTGACTGAGGTCGTGCAGGGGGTGTTCCCCCTTTTCGCACCGATGCCCAGGCCATGGTTGGGGAAGAGGGGCTTTGGCCATGGGCCCCTGACTGGGCCATTCGAAGGGGGGATACCTTGATGGAAGGTCCCATTGCCATCGAATTCGTGGACAAGTTGGCCATGCCTCGTGATCGACAGAGTATGAGTGCCGACACCTTTGAGTTGGCCTACATGAGGTGGGCTCAGGTGAGCGTGCAGGTAAGTTTTGTGGGTAAAATAACATGTATTTCTATTTTCGTTTCGTTTGCTAACTGTTTAGCCTCGGCTGCATGCTTGTCTTTCTGGCACTCAGGTGATGAGGCTCCACAACCAGGAGTTGAAGTATGAAAGAAACCAGGCGAACCGCTTCAAGCGCGAGATGATGGACCTGAAGCTGGCCTTGGACGCTTCTTAAAAGCGAGAGCAGGCCCTGAAGGCCGACCTCGCCTTGTTGGTTGACGAGGGGTTGCGAAAGGAGGCTGCGCTGAAGAAGGCATTTAAGGTGAAACGAGGGATGCACACCTTGAAAGCCCAAGACATAGTCATCGAGGCCTAGAACGAGGTGTATGATCGGGCGCTGGGCCATGTCAAACACTTCTACCCGACCTTGAACCTGACGGACTTTGACTAAGACATGGAGATCCCCGAACTGCCGAAGACCCCTGGGAATGATGCTCAAGTCGAAGGGGATACCGGAGGCGGAGCTGGCAGAGCCGAGCCGATCGTCGATCCGGTTGTCGACCCTGTCGTCGCTGTCGACGTCGAGGGAGAGGTTGGAAATAAGTAGTTGTCGTTTTTTTCCTTTTGTTTTACTTTTTCCCTGAAAATTTATTTGCCGAAGGCGGACTGGCCACCGCAATATTTTGTAAAGCCTTCTAATTTATAACAAGGATTTTTTGTTTGGCCAAGCATTTTGACCTCGACTTTTGGTTTGATTTTGGGATGATCTTCTTTGCCTGTCTGACTCTTCTGACTTGCATCATTTTTTTAGATTAGAAATTAGGAACTATTGGCCTCGGAATGATTTTTTGTTTCAATTCTGTCATATGTCGGCCTCCCTCCTTGAGTCTAATCCTCTACGATCCGAGGTGACATGGCTTCAGAGCAAGATCAAGGTATTGGAGTCCAACCTTGATCGATATCGGAAGAAAGCTCGTGATCACGATGCAGCTTTCCACTACTTCCGAAACAAGTCGAAGGAGCTGAGTGTGGAGGCCGCTCAGTTGAAGAAGGCGATAGTCGACCGCGACCTGGGAGGTGTTGGCCTTGGGTTTTCCATGTCAAGTGCCTCGGTTCAGCGGCCTACTTCGGAGTCGCTCCTTCATGAGGTTATTGTGGAGAAAGAAATCGAGATTCAACGTTACAAGATGATGTTGGGGTTGTCGGTCTCTTTGGGGGGTAGGCGCCCCTCGGGCTGCGATCCGTCTCCGATTTGGTAGTTGGAATATGTGAGGCCGGGTGATGCTCAAAGCTCGGTGGCCAGTATATCCACCCTGGCTGCCCCTAGGGATTCTGGTGGCCAGGCCGGGGAGCCAAGCCGCTCGGCGGGGTTTCAATTGGCCTGTGTTAGCCCGAAGGGGCTCTGAGGAGAGTTTAGGCTGAGGTGATGGTCGTTTGTAATAACTTTATTGTACCGTGGCCTCCCAAGGCGTTTCTCAATAAAAATGACTCTTTCGATTCCTTTTTTTTGTGGAGATAGCGTCGAACTTGGGTTCTTTAGCTTGAGAAAGCTATCTTTATGCTCGAGATTGTTGCAGGGCATAGAGGCTTGAGGGTCGGCACCGTGAGTCGAGCTCAGGTGCCTTAGCTTGAGAAGGCTACCCTTATGCTTGAGAAGGCATTTTTAATTGAACCCTATTGATTTTGTTCTACCTCTTATTGAACCCTAAAACCCAATTTCATTTGTTCTTGACCCAAATCCGTTTTTATTGAATCCTAAACCACTAACCCAGTATCCTAATTGTACCCTATAAATACAATCCTATTGCAACCCTAATTTTTGCACACAAATTGAAACCCTAGCCATCTAATCTCTCTCCTCTCTCCTCTTTCTCTCTCCTCTGTGTTTCTTTCTCCCCATTTTCCTGCCTAAATCACCACTGAACCCACTTCCTGCTTCTTCTCCGTTCGTCCTTTGGTGCCACTCCGGCGACCCCTGTCGCCACTCCTTCGAGCGATGCCCTCTCCCAACCGTCGAGCAACTCTGGCGACCCTCTTCCACCTAGCACAGCCGCGAAACCCAACGTAGTTGTCACTGCTGCCCTTTCCCGTTCGACGGCAGCGACCAGCGACCACCTTCCACCGTCGACGCGCCGCCCTTTCCCTTCATGCAGCCAGCCAGCATCGCTGCCCCCTTGCCACTATTGTTGCCGTCTCTTTGTTGCAGTGCCTATCTCTTCTTGCTGCTATTGCTGAGTTCTTTTGTGCTAATTTTGCTTTGGATCTTTATTGCACGTGTATTGTACGTGTTAAATTGCTAGTTCGTGGTCCGTTGCTTCGTTGCTTCGGAATTCTCATCTCGTTATTCTGGATTTTCATTCTCACCGTTTATGAGGCAAGTAACTTGTATTAAATTTCTTTGCATATACAAGTACTAAATACCGGTTGTAGTGTAGTTGGGTTCTAGAGATAATTTGTTTGTGAATTCTCTTGTTGATATTATCTCTATTGTGATGATTTGACCATAGCTGCCTCACGACATATATGACATGAATTAACCTAGGGTTGACTACTTTCGATGTATATGTTCATGCTATCTTGGGATATCTGTGATTGATGTATTATTCGTGTTATACTTGTCGAATACTTGCAAAATACCATATACTATGTTGCTTGGACATCTAGTACACCATATTCCATGTTATCATCCTATTGTTTCCCTATTGTTATTATCGTTCATCTCATGTTTCTAGATTGCATATTGTATTGTTGCTTTAATAAAATAATTAATAAGCCGGGATTTAAGAGTTGACTTAAGTAGTGGACAATATAGGAACTGTACTCGGAGGAGGGGCCCGTATTTTCCTATTTATCGGTCTATCGGTCTATCGGTCTATTGGTCTATTGGTCATATCGGTCATCGATTAATTGTAGATTACTGATTATAGTATCTCGATTGATTCGGTCATTGGTCATTATTGAATATTGTTGCCGAGTACATGAACTACAGAGCCCACCACTAAGTCTAAAGCGAAACTATTTGAATGTAGCAACCATGTAGTAAAAGAATGGATACATGTAGTGCTATCTAGATAGTAATAATACAAGATATAATCACTTGACACTAGATACTTGATATTTGTTACTTGATTCTTGACACTCGTTACTCGTTACTTGTTTACATGATACTTGTTCACTCGACACTTATTACATACTACTTACACTTGTTTATCTTGCCATACTAGTTGTTATATTTTGTTATCATGCCTATTCCATGTTATTAGTTTATCCTTCTCATGTACTTGTGCCTGCACTACAAGCGGCCCGTAACTTGCATTGACGGGCGTTTTGTTTTCTTTTCCTGTTTCTACAATTTATTAAATTGCAGATTTTGGAGAATAGTTGCCTGCTGGAGTCGGAGAACAAACAGTCTGAAGACTACTGCTTTATAATTGCTTATTGCCTCAATCAACTTAATGTATTGAGACTTATTACTATTTGGATTGGATTTATTATTGTATTGAACTTATGTCCCGAATATTATTATTTGTTTCCAGACGTTGGATTATTATTGTATTTGGATATTTTTATTGCTTAATTCCAAGTACTATTGTTCATGAGATTATTATTATTGCCTGCGCAATTATTCTATATTATTTATATTGTTGAGTTAATCAGATAACAGCTTATGGGTGACGTTAGTCATTCGCTAGGCCAATGTCATGTACTCGTATTCCGTATTTTTGGGAAGCAGGGCATGACATTAGATCTACATCGTGCACTAGATGCCTGATGAAAGAAGGCAATGTTTGCGTCTTCCTCTTTGAGCTACAAAATTCTGGATCTTTGTTGCAACTTGATCTCCTCAAGTTTATTTAAATTTGCAATGTTATCTCTAAGTTCAAGTAGTCTATTCCGCTCCTCCTGGGACAAGTCACGAGACTCCTCCAATCTTTCTATTTCACCAATGCCCTCTAGAATCGATTATTTTGCATGCCAAATATTAGAGAATCTATTGCGGTTCAATTTTTGCAATCGATCGCGTAGCCGCCGGATTTTTTCATACAAGCAGACTATTGCATCCGTACCCCGTGTTGGTAAAGCCCACTTTCATAGCCATGTGGTGAAATCCCCAAATCTCAAGCCATGCCTTCTCGAATATGAATTTCCTCGATTTTCGGGAGCAATGCTTTCCCATATATAGAAAGATAGGGATGTGGTCCGAGGTTCGTTTTGGAAGTGATTGTGCATATGCCAGCAGAAAATTCGTTTCCCAATCCATAGAGACTAGGACTCTATCTAGCTTAGCTATAATGGGGGTTGCTTGCATGTTCAACCAAGAGAAGAGCCTATCATTTATTGCAATTTAAATCAGCTCTAGGTCATTAATCACTCTATTAAACTCTTCCATATCCATGTCATTCGACCCTCTACTACGGTGTTCAAAGGCAAACATTGTGATGTTGAAATCACCCCCAACAACCCAGACATGCTGCCATCGTGCATGGATTGAAAAGAGTTCATTCCAGAACGAGCCTCTAGCAGTTGACTAATTCGGCTCATTGACAACCGTAACTGTTTGGGACCAGCTGTCCGCTCAACATAGAAGTCGGACCGACAGTGAATAATCACTTCGAAATTCATCAAGACATGTGAAGATATCTGGATTAAAAACAATGGCAATACCCCCTGAGGCTCCAACAGAGGGCGTACTTTCCCTTCCTTAATTCTAATCTCTCCTAGCCTCCTGAGATTAAGCCACTACATGAGCTTGGTCTCTTGTAGACTCACAACCTCTGCTTTAGAAGTATGAATAACGTCCCTAACCATTTCTCTTTTATCCCCCCCCCCCCCTCAAACAATCCAAAAGAGGACACTCATTGGGAAC
Organism: Hemerocallis citrina; assembly: GCA_017893485.1. NCBI lineage: Eukaryota > Viridiplantae > Streptophyta > Magnoliopsida > Asparagales > Asphodelaceae > Hemerocallis > Hemerocallis citrina. The sequence goes on along the minus strand of CM030368.1, from coordinate 197,238,042 downwards.
CGTTTAGGGGGTTGCACGTGTGGTTGGGGGAGTGCCCCTCCACCTCGCCCTCCTCTGAGGAACGCGTCGAAATGGGATTTATTATCGTGTGTAAGTGTACTCTAGACCTTTCCCATCCTCTAATTATGTTAAGCAAGAGAGCATTACGTTCTACATCGCCCACTGCTAGGCCACAGGTTTCGGCTAAATTAAAAATATTTGTATCTGACATAAAATTGAAAATAGATGCTAAGAGACAATGCGTACCTCCGCCGTCGTTTTTAGCCGCCTTGGCCATTGCGACAATCTCTAGATAGTCATCCAAGGACTCCTCATGAGCCCCCTTAGCCACTTTTTGAACCCTGAAACCCATAGGTACTCTCGATGCCCAGGAACTGCTTTGTGAAGCGGTCGCTGGGAATGTAGAAGCTACCATCTTTTTGGTAGGGGATGCAACCCCTCGCTGTGTATCTGCTACAAACTCTGAGCTGTCTGAGTCGTCATCTGTGAATGTGTATTCATCATCCAAGTTTAGTCGTGTTTCCAAAACATCATCACTAATAGAAGCATGCACAAAAGAAGCTATCTTGAAAGCGGTCCCTGTCTCTTCCCGATGTACGTCAAAGTCAGCACATGGACTTGTATAGAGGGCCATGCACCCCTTTGTGGGCCCTTCCATAATAGTATTCATGATAGGATTATTAATTTCCGTATTAACAGTAGCATTAAGCCTAAGCACACTCTCATAAATAGCAGTAATATTTCGGAATTTGTGAGACGGACCCCTTCTCGGGCCCAAGCCCAATAGGCCCGCCATCAACAGCATAAAGATCCACTCTCTCTGTCTCTGTCTTCGCACCCCCACCATTCTCAAAGCACTGCACTTCAAGAGAACTGCCACAATGCCATGTGGCGCTTCGGTAGTGGCTGGCATCTCTGGCCCCATGTGTTGATTTGCAACGTTGGTTTTGCCCTTCTTAGCAACCAACTCTAAGATTCCATCTACCCCAATCTGAGTTCTGCCATTCCCATATTGAGCACTGCCTTCTCGATTACTGTCTTTGCTACTCTGAGCTTTCACCTCCTTTGATTCTCTCCTTTTCAAACTGTCCTATCATTTTTGTGCAGTCAACTTTGGCCCCTTCTTGCCCATGTGGCTCTCCGAATCGAAACCTCCCTCTCGGTCTCTCTTTCGTCGCCCTCTACACTCGGGGACTGGTTGGAGTTGGTGTTGACCGTTGCTAGCTTTGGGTTGATTTCGACCCTTAATTTTCAATCCAGATTTGAGATCTGGACCGTTGGATATCCTTGCTGAAGATGGGTCTTCAATTACGTTATCAATTGAAGCCCACTGACAATTAGGTTGGGTGATCAAGAAGGCCACCATCCTCTGTACCTTTCCTTAGTTTTGTCATAATCACAACCAAGATTTAAACACTAAGATGTGGCTAATTGCCAATGTGAGCTCTATTATATTGTATAAAAGCCCCTCCTCATCTTTAATGAATTGAATGAGGACAACATTTATAACATTTATATATAAAACCGTAGCTCATGCTCTGGTTTGTTGGGGGGTGAAAAACCGATAGTTGACACTTGACAGGCAAGGAAAAAAGAATAGACATAACCTTTCTAAAAGTCTATCAAGAAATATAATATGTGAAGCTTTAAGCAATTGTCCATTATTCTCTAATATCAAATTGCTAGTGGGGTGGGTTATTGGGGGGAGCTCATTGGCCCTGGTTAATAACATCATCCTTTAATGACTTCTCTGGTTATATAAACTAGTAATTTACGGTCTTAATAAATTTAGTTTTCTTAAAGTAAAATTCAGATTTTGTCTGAGTTTGTACCTAATGTCTCTTTTATAATAGTTATGCACGTATATTGCACGTGTTGATAGATTTACAAATAACACTGAAGTCTTCTCCCATAATAATATTAGAGATTAGAGATTATTAAATATGAAGGTTAGACTAGAATTTAACACGTATTTAACACGTGCGATGCATGTTTTAATCAATATGTAGTTTTTAAAGTAATATAATATAGCACATGTTAATAAATACTTTTTTTTTTTGATATAAATAAATACATATTTTTAAAAGTAATATAAAGAATATAATGAGAGAGTTTGAGTTATACGTGTAATGCACGTAAATTGATAGATTTAAATAAAGTGTATAATGAGAGAGTTGGAGTTGCACGTGCAATGCATGTAAAGTGGTAGATTTACAAATGACACTAAGGCCTTCTCCCATTATAATAATATATATATTATATATTATATATATACTAGCAATTTACACGTGTGGTGCACGTCTTAATAAATTTAATTTTTTAAGAGTAAAAATTCAGATATGGTATGAGTTTGAATCTGAAATCTTCTTTATATTAGTTATGTACGTGTGTTGCACATGTTGGTAGATTTACAAATGACACTAAGCCTTTCTCCCATTATACTATTACTAGTAATTTACACGTGCGATGCCGTTTTAATAATTTTAAGAAATAAAAATAAAAACTCTGATGTAGGGAGGATTTGAACCGGAAACCTCATTTATATTAGTTATGTACGTGCGTTGCACATGTTGATAGAATGACAAAATGAAAAATGACACAAAGTCCTTCTCCCATTATAATATTAGAGATAATATTAGAGATTATTATTATATTATTATCTCTACTACTATAATCGGAAAAGGCCTTAGTGTAATTTGTCCTTCTACCAACCCGTGCAACACACGTACATGAACTTTTACTTTTTAAAAAAATATGTATTTTTTTAAGCCGTGCAACGCACGTGTAAATTACTAGTATATATTATTAGAAATTAGAGATATTACTAGCAATTTACACGTGTGGTGTACGTCTTAATAAATTTAGTTTTTTTTAAGAGTAAAAATTCAGATATGGTATGAGTTTGAATCTGAAATCTTTTTTATATTAGTTATGTGCGTGTGTTGCACATGTTGGTAGATTTACAAATGACTTTAAGGCCTTCTGTCAATATAATATTAGAGATAGAGATAGAGATCAGAGATTAGAGATTAAATATGAAGGTTAGATGGTGATATGGGATTATAAGGAAGGTCAGGTTGGCACACAATTTAATTATTCTATTTTTTAACTGCTCTTTAACATTGTTTTCCTTTCTGGACGAGAAAATCGTCACATTGTTAAGATTTGATCAGCACGAATGATATCAGAATACAATTAAGATAATGGTGATGGTTATTGCAGTAAGCATATCAATGAACAATGTTGGGGTATTTCTATAGAGGATGAACACACATACATGAGTTTTTATTCCAAACATACATTATAAAGAATTTTTTTCCAAACTATCCCATTTTTTGAAAATTTTTTCCAAACTGCTCTATTTTTTAAAAAAAATCCCAAACTGCCTCACTCGCTTTCTGAAAAAGCGAGTGTAGTTAATATCTCATCGCTTTTTTGGAAAGCGACTGTGAGGCTTCTGATTTTCGAAAGCCTACACTCGCTTTCTGAAAAACCGAGAAGGTTTTAACCACACATTAGCTTCCCAAAAGCGAGTGTCTATTGGGTCTTTTTAAGCTTCAGATCTCAATTTGGATCTCACTTTCTCTCCTTTTTTACTCTTGCTTATCTCCCTTATTACTCTCTCCTTAACTCCGTAACCCAAAATCCTAACTTCCCAAAATTGAGCTCCTACCCATAAAATCTCCTCTAAATCTAAATATATTCACTTAATCTTTCCTAACCATATCACCTTCCACTCTCAAAACCCTAAGCCTATAGTCCGAAAGATCCATATTTCGGAATTTTGATAATCTTGAAGAGAATAGCAACTTCAACTCTTCCACCCAACATCTACGGCTCTATCCTTCCGAATAAGCTTGTGAAGGTATGATATTGGCCTATTATTTTGTGCATTTTTATAGGTTTTGTTTGTGGGTAGATAATAACTCGTATATTCGTATAAATATATGTAGGTATGGATTACGATATTCCTATTTGGTTATACTTTGGTGGTGAAATAATTCGTGATCCAAAGATAGGTTATTGTCATAGTGCCATTGATCCTGAAATATTTTGGATACATCGTACCATTACATTGGCAGAATTAGTTGAGAAAATTTATGAAGTTACTAATTGGGATAGGGATCAATGGAATGTGAAAATTTTAGCTCGGTATGCAGCAGGAAGAGGAGATGGTCAGTATTTTATGACAGTGCTCGTATCTACTGATAATGCTATGAAGTCAATGATTGCTAGGACACTTGGTCCCAATTGTACTTGGTCTGCATTAGAGTTATATATTCAACAAATTCAAATTATGAATGCTCAGCCACATGCTCAGCCTAAGTGGAATCTTCATTCAATCGATTCTTGACTGTGTCCTTTAACCACTTCAACCGAATAAATTTTTTCATTTACTGCTCAGGTTTCCACTTCGACACCAAGGTACTGTTCCACTAGATATACCGGCTCGAAGTCCATTGTGCTGGTCACTGTCTGCCCATCAACTAGAAGACCGGTGAGTACAGAGACATCCTATAGTGTCACGGTCATCTCCCCAACTGGCAGGTGAAAGGTGTGTGTTTCAGGCCGCTATCTCTCAAGCAGTGCGGTAAGAAGAGGCTGATTACGTTTGATGGAGCTCATCAATGTAATACCATATAATCCACTGTCCCGTAGAATCTCGTGAATCTGTAGGTGCATAGGCAGTGGATGACCCCCCCCTAAATGTACATTCCTTGGATTCACCTTCCCACACATCCTTCAAACGGTGATATGACTAGAGAGTAAGGAGTGTGGGGTTGAGGGGACCTGGACCTCCGTGAGGAATATAAGATGATGAAGAGGCTGAAGAAGAAAGACCCACCTCATTTGGATTAGTTGGGACCTATACAACAATAACATTTACATCAAAAGATCGATATTACATTTTTTGTATGATAATCAAACTAATCAAATATAAATAATTATTCACTTATATTAGTACGCTCGGTACCACGACCACGACCACCACGTCCACCACGAGGAGGTGGGCCAAAAGAAGTACGTGGTCCATCATCGCGAGGAGGTCTACTACTCGATCCTTCCTCCACATTCCCCATCGTGCGTGCCATTTATAATAAAAGAGAGTATACTACAACTAAAAATAATCGTTATTAACTATACCAAAATATATAACCTACATATATCTACATATATCCAATTTTCTATTAGAGCTAATCTACATATATAACCTATCTACATATATAACCTACAGTTGTTTTTTTGAAACTCAATTCCTATTTTTCGTATCAAAATATATACTCCAAACTACATACCTAAATATGTACTCCAAACTATATTCCGTATCAAAATATATACTCCAAACTACAAGCCTACAAAATTTTGCTAGTTGTTTATTAAAGAAAATCAACAAGTTTGGGTGATTAACACAACATTAAAAAAGGAAGAGTTTGATAAATATACTGCAAGTTTTCTCCCTAAATTCGAAGCACTCCACCTCCTTCAACCGCAAGCTTTACCCCCAAATTCGAAGTACTCCACCTCCTTTAACTGCAAGCTTTACTCCCAAATTCGAAAATGAACACAATCTTGGATATTGGGGTTTAGGGTTTTTTGGGGTTAAATAAGGATGAGAGAAGTGAAAAATCGAAAGAAGATGAGAAATGTGAGGATTTTATGAGTGAATCGACGTATTTTGGTGGGTTAATGGCCGAAATTAGAGCAAATCTAGGATGGGTTAGGGTTTCGTTAGAAGATGAGGAGGAAGATAGAGAGTAAAAGAGTAAGTGAGATCTGATTGAGAGCATGAGGGTTAAAAAGTCCCAATCGACACTCGCTTTCTGAAAAAGCTAGTTTGGGTTAAACCCCATCGTTTTTTCAAAAAGCGAGTCTAAGCTTTCTGAAAACCAAAGCCTCACACTCGCTTTCTAAAAAAGCGATGGGGTTTTACCCAAACTCGCTTTTTTGGAAAGCGAGTAGGGCGTTTTGGAAATTTTTTTAAAAAGTAGGATAGTTTGGGAAAAAATTTCAAAAAGTGGGATAGTTTGGGAAAAAATTCCATTATAAATGCATTGGGGCTTACTTCTCACTAAAAGACAAGGTTAAAATCTTATCCGTTAGTGAGAAGTGGGCCCCAATGTATTTATAATGTATGTTTGGGATAAAAACTCATATATGTCTAGCATTTTGCATTTCTATAATATTTTTCTGATGCAATGATTGAGGTACGAGAAAGAGTTTCACAAAGTCCGATGCATATCATATATTTTCTTGGGTAATGCTACACCTACAATTTTTACAACCTTTCAATCTTATGTGGCATAATCTCATTGGAGATGTGTATAACCCATTACAACATACTCTACAATACATTTTCAATGAGATTGTGCCACCTAAGATTGTAAAAGAAAAGTTTGTAAGAAAAGTTTGTTGATGTGGGTAAATAATCTAACGCGATCAGAGCCGTCTGATCCCCTCAAAATCCGCTCATCTCGGCCCATCCAGCGAGCCTTCTGCTGGCTCAGGCCCACAGAAAAATGGGTCAACTCGGCCCATTAGGGTTAGGGCTCCCCCTCTCTCTCTGCCTATAGATCCTAGACCCCCCCTTTTTGCTAGTAATAACTCTTTCTCCACTGAAACCTTAGCTCCAGTTTTTTCCCAGTGACTGGCTCGATCGTCGGAGGGCATGTTGCCGGGATCACCCCCGGTGTCCCTAGGCATTTTGCAGGTTTAGGGCGGCCCGCTACCAGCAGCACCCCTTCTTCTGCTCCTAACCAAATTCTCATCTCAAATTCAGATCTGTCTCTCCTCTACAAATAACAAGAACTCACATCTGTTGCTCCCATCTCTAAATCAGCAACATCAGTTGTAGGTGTGGCATTACCCTATTTTCTTTGCAAAAGATATACTTATTCTGTTTGTGTAAGTCTAGCTTTCTGTTAATTTCACCTTAATAATGGAAAATAACCATGTTACCTCATCCCGCCATTTTCCTTAATAAAGAAAAACACCTCTAATTACACAAATCAAATTATCTTCTTCTTTAGCTTCATCATTCATTACTTTATATTTTTCCATTTTATAAGTTTAAACTTTTTCCCCTTTTATAAGTATGTATGGATTATAGTGAGAGACACTGAGTTATGCAATAACAAATCATCACAAACAGCCAAGCAAGTAGCCCACACCAAGCACAAGATTTATTCTGGTTTGGTGAGCCTAATTATGAGGAGAAATAACTCAGATATTACTCAACTAGAGTAGATAAACGAGTTGCAATCACTCTAAAAAAGAATCTATCTATCTCTCAAGCCTCATTAGAAGATATTCTACTTTTTGCAATAGAAAACTCTCAGATGAAGTACTACCTCTCAGTGGAGACCATTAAATCGTTATATAGAGATCTAGAGAAACCCTATGTTTGTAGTCTTGATCCAATACCATCCGATATACCCTAAAGAGCAAACTTCTTGATAGGAGTCATATGATCTTACTTGGAGAAGAAATTGGGCTCAAACAGATCCACCAAGATCAAGCTCAAATAGCTGCTGCCTTCACTTGCGGTCGAGCACTCCTTGCTTAGTTGCAGTCGACTATCACCATCCTGCTAGCCAGAAACACCAACTCCTTCTCCGTTATGTCTTCACTTAGAACATCTTCTCACTTCGCTTTATTCTCTTCTCATTGCATAAACCTAGCAATCTTCTTATTAGATTGCATATTCATGCTTCCACACCTGTGTGATTAATTACTTCTAGACTCTTTTATTTCTCATCTTGCAAACAACACGTTTCAGTGTTTTTTTCTGCTAATCGAATTTACCTTCACTTGTTATTTTTTCAATTGTATCCCTCTTCAAGGGCATACCCAGTAGGCATCAATATGGAGGACGAATTCCACCTACCTCGAGGCATCATCCACCTCTCGATGATATTCGAACATCTTGATTTTGCTTCATTGATTCTAGTGATAGCGAACTAGATGATGCTTTAGGAGTGCTGAGATTTAAATCACTTGTACAAGATTTTCAGCTCTCACAAAGCTTGTAGAGGTTGTACTGAACACTCCTTCGTCACCTCATCTCCTTACGACCACATTTCCAAACTTATAGAACATCTTGAGCTGTGTACCTGCAACCCCGTACTTCTAGAGTTCTCAATGATATTAGGTTCCGTTCCAACTCCAATGTAAACCTCTTTCCATCTGGAACTCGAAGCAAATATGAGAAGAATTACCCGAATCAAGAAACCAGTCAGAATCCACAAATATAGAACTTGAAACAAGAAGACAGTCTAAGTTATCACCAAATTTAACGGCGCTGACTATGTTGGCACCCGTCCGATTGAACAAGTTGCAACAATCCCTCTTATAATGCTCAATCCCTCTGCATTTGTGGCAACGGATCTCACCCTTACGTACAATTTTTCTTCCAATTGAACTTCTCTCCACTGCCATGCAATCCATTGAAGTATACGCTTATTTCTGAGTCTCCTTTCTATGTTCATTATCCTTTAAGCCCTTGTCACACTAACCATCGAGAGCTTCTCCTTGGCAGATTTTTCATGTAGCATGGTGGTTATCAAATGCTCGTACGAATCTAACAGTGAATATATCAAGTTGAAAGCTTTATCCTCTTCGCTTAGATCATCTGCGTATATCAACCTCAATTCAAATAACACCTTATTGAATTCCACTATATGATCTTGAGGAGCGGTACCTTTCTTCAACGAGAAACGAAACAGTTTTCTCTTCTAGTACATCTGATCCTGTACGACGATCCCGAGTAGTCAATTCCGAGTCTCGCACACAGACTCGCCACGCTTTTCTCTTCAAGAAAGTTGCACTTGACTTCGTCCTCTAGTGACAGTCGGATTAAACTCAAGGTTTTTAAACAAATCACATCTCACTTCTCCTGCTTCATGTTGGTTGGCTTCCCTTTATCTCCTTCTATGGCAAGATGGAAGTCCTTTTGAAACAATACGTCGTACATGTCCACACTCCAGATATTAAAGTTGATATTACCATCAAATTGCCTGATCTTCATTAAACTCTAATATGTCATCTTCTCAAAGGAACTCGAGCAACCTTCGAAACTCGGGATAAATTTTTTTGTAAGGATTATAGTGAGAGACGTTGAGTTATGCGACAACCGATCATCACAAACAACCAAACATGTAGACCACACCAAACACACAAAAACACACAAGATTTATTTCGGTTCGGTGGGCCTAATCCTGGGGAGAAATAACCGAGATATTACTTAACTAGAGAAAATACAAAGTTTACAATCACTCTCACCAAGAATCTATCCATCGCTCAAGCCTCATTAGAAAATACTTTACTGTTTACAAATGAAAACTCTCATATGAAATATTACCTCTCAATGGAGGTCATTACATTGTTATATAGAGATGTAGAGAAACCCTGGGTTTGTAGCCTTGATCTAACACCGTCCAATATACCCTGAAGAGCAAGGCACATGATATGAGCCGCTTGATCTTACTTGGGGTATAAACTGGGCTCAAACAGATCCACCAAAACCATGCCCAAATAGCTGTTGTCGTCGCTTGCAGTCGAGCACTTATTGCTTGGTTGTATTTGACTGCTAATATAGCAATCGACTGTCACCATCCTGTCAACCAGAAACAACTACTCCATCTCTGCTCCGTCTTTTCACTTTTCTCTATTCTCTTCATATCTAACCTAATATGCAAGACATAAAAGAGATACTTATTATGTTTGTGTAAGTCTAGCTTTCAGTTAATTTTCACCTAAATAATGTTACCCCATCCTTTCCTTAATGAAGAAAACACCTTTAATTACACAAAATCAAATTTTCTTTCTTCTTTAGCTTCGTCATTCATTATTTTATGGATCCCCACCCCCAATAATAATAATAATAATAATAAATAAATAAATGATTCTAGCCCTCTGTCTCTGACGTTTCTCTACATTCTTTTTTGCTACCTCTCTATTTTTCAAGCCCCATTTGCATTTCGTTCTCTTTCGCTCTCATTCCAAAATCCCTTTTCAATAGATTGTAATCTTTTTCTTGAGGACAAAGAGAGGGGATTGATGAAAATGGTGGAGTTCATAAAACAAAGAATAAAGTAAGACCTATCATACTCCCACTTACACCCCTCTTCTTTTAACCAATCAATGGAAGAAGCATCACTCTTCCTCTTTGGCAAACAAATAGAAGACCAGCAAAGAACTCTTCTAGGTCCATATCTCCATTGGTCTTCTCCCACTAGCCAACCTCCTGGTTCTTGAATCTCTCTCTACTGCATTTTTACTTGATCAAGTTTCACATTGGCTCTCTTGAATTTTCCTTTTTAGTTCTCTCATATTGGTTCTCTTGGGTTTTTTAGGGCGAGGGTAGAGTTTTCATTTTGCCAAATTTTACAGCTTCTTTGGTGACTTGAAGTTGGGTTTTGTCTTCTAGGACAAGTGTCTTTGTAGCTTCCACAGTCATTAAATTTCATATAGGACTTCATCAGACTTTATTAAGCAATGGATGCAGTCCTCTTTCGCGAAAATTTGAGGGGTGTTAAAGGGATTATCTATGAGGATTCAGGGTTTGGAGTGGGGTTAAGTTCTGGGAGAGGAGATGGGCTTTTGAATGATAAGACGGCAATAGCTCTCAAAACCCATAGTGAGGCCGAAAGGAGAAGAAGGGAGAGGATTAATGGGCATCTCGTGGCGCTGAGAAGCATGGTGCCTTTTGCTGATAAGGTTGTTGCTCTTCCCCTTCTTTGATTTGTTTGTTGAGATTACTACAAGTTCTTGTTGCTATACATGGTCTCATATATGTTCAATTACTTTGGTAAAATTTAGGGGCATCTTCGTTTGTTCATTACATTTAGTAATTTTTGAAGTGGTAAACTCTGTTGGGGATCACGTTCATTGGAAAGAAAGAAGAGTCTACAAGTAGCATATGTATTATTCTGCGGGTTTGATGATTTGACTCTCGAATCCAATGATTGTTAGATGTCCCTAAAATTAGTGAATTGGGAATTTCTAACCATATATGCATGCTCCGTGGGCATCTTTCTTCAAGCTTCGTTCTTTTGTCTATGTTCGTCTACTTGACATGCTGGTGTAGGATGTTTTGTCGAGTATACGCTAGGTTGGAAGAAACCTTCCATTGCTGAGGCATATACTATCTTATAAAGCACATATATTAGAGGACTCTTTTGTCCTTTGTCCTAGTAGCTTTTTTGCAAGAGGACTCTTTAGGTGATTGTGTTATTGGTAGCTCTACTCACTTTTGTTGCCTTACTTTATCAGCTGTTCTTGCTTATATCTTTGGATCACATCTTAACCAATTACTTTTAAGTTAACCTGTTAAGACATGACTGTATAGCATAGATGATGATGAATTTAATATCGATTATGTATTCTTTTGTAGTTATGCAATGTTCTGATATTATGTTCTTATCTGATGTCTTTAAAATGGTGTCATAACAGAATCTACACTATTCTGCTTGGGCATTATTCTTCCCAATTTTTTTTTTTTTTTGTTTTCGCCATAATTGTTAGGGGAAACCACCATCTTCATTCTTTCCTAGCTAGTAAGTTGAAACTTTATATCTTCCATTGTAAAATTTTTTCCCGAAAGGCATCTTTCATTCTACTTCCATTTACTTCAACATCCCTCCACCTTTGGCACTCTAAAGCCATGAGAGATGCATTTTACATCTAATGTTCACTACCATTACATTGTCCTTCTATATTGTAGGGAGAACAAGTCATACTAACATATTCATTTGCTACTACGGTCTGCATTAAGCTCTTTAATTTCATTGATATATTTTGTTCTGATTTATATAGTTGCAATTTAAATTCTCTTGAACAAATTGCTGTCTGTATATTACCCAGTCTAGTTTCTTGTAATTTGGGAGTAAAGGTTCATTTTACTGTGCCATTTGATCAGAGCACTCTTTTCTGTGTGCTCGTTAAATTTCTGGATCCGATACACGAGAACAAGGGTTTGAAGAAAGAGAAGAATCGAGAAAGCAAGCAAAGATGCAGCAGTAGTGCAGGATGCAGTCGACTGCATTGACCGGAGTTGCACTCGACTTTGAAGATTTGACAGTCGACCGCAACCATTAGCTCCGCTCCCTGACTTGGTGAGACTCAAAGCAGTCGATTGCATTGTTTTGCTGTCGACCGCAAAGATGCAGAGTAGGGAAATTGGTCTACGGATAAGATACAATCTTATGTAATCCTATATATATTATACGGTGTACGATTCTAAGGTTAATTGTGTTATTGTTCTTTCAGTCTGAGAGAGATCTAGCAGCCATTTTTTAGAGACGGTGAAGAAGATAAACTCTGTACCTTGGTGGTGAGATCTTGAATGATTGTAAACCTGTTTCTCTTCATATTCTCTAGTGAAAATCACAGTATTGCCTTTGCGCGGGAAAACAACAATTGCATTGGGTGCACCTCGATAAAAATCTTGTGTGTTCTGTGTTATTAGCTTTGTTTGTTTGTGTCTTTGATTCGATTACTTGTTTGTATCTCTAGTTGGGTATTGAAGTCAACAAAGTGGTAAGAGCACCTGGTTTGTTTGAGATGGGCGACAAGGAGAAAGTTGAAAGGTTCGAGGGAACAAAGTTCTCATTGTGGAAGATCCAGATGATAACGTATTTCCAATAGAAAGATCAAGATGATTCATTGTTTGGCACGAAGCCAGAATGAGCGAATGTAGATCCAATTGCGTTGGCGGCTTGGCACCGTTTGGATCAGAAGGCATTTGGGCAAATTCAGTTGTCTAGAAAAATGCTATTCCATATTGAGAAGACAGAGACCACGAATGAGGCAATGGGGATTCTCATCAGATTCTTCATTTGAAGAATTTAGTCAACATGAAGTTGTCAGAGAGGGTTCAATAGCGGAGCATGTGAATAATTTTTGCATTATATACAATCAATTGGAATCGTCAGGGTTGAAGTTTGTGGAGAGAGCATAGATATTGTTACCACTATCTAGTCTTTTTGATAGTTATGGTCCGGTAGAACAAACTATCACAAGTACTATGACTAATCCAACTACTCTGAAAGATGTTGTGAGCAGCATCATGAATGAGGAGATGAGAAGGAACAGAAATAAAGAGTTTTCATCATCTTTTAGCAACTCTGCGTTGTCAGTTGAGAACCATGGGAGAAGCAATAATAGAGGTCAAAAAAACAAAAAAATCACAGGTGAAAGTCTAGAGCAGGAAATTCCAAAGCAAGTATTGGCACTATCATAAGCCGGGAAACATGAGAGACCAATGCAAAAAGTATAGGAAAAAACAAGGTGAGCAACAAGGAGCCAATGTGGTAAGCAATGAAATTCCTGTAGATAATTTGTTATCTGCTGGAGTTGATATGATAGAAGGTGATTGGTTTATAGATCCAGGTGCTTTTCATTGTACTCCTATGAGGGATACTTTTGAGAACAATATGACCTGTGATTTTGGTTCAGTCACAGTTGGAAATGGGCAAAAATGCCTAGTTGTTGCCTTATTGGAAAATGCACAATTACAGTGAAAGTTCACATTGGTGGGCAACTAGTTTTTTATAAGGCAAGGTTCTTTTCAGGTTTGAGGAAAAACTTGATCTCGACTAGCAAATTGGATACAGAGGGGCTTACGACAACATTTAGACATTGAGAGCGGAAGATTACTACAGGTGTTAGGTAAGTGGCAACAGAAAAACATGTTGGCACGTTGTACTTACTAAGAGGAGGTGATTCAGGTGAAATTATTGCAACGACATCAACAGATTATTCTCTTTCAATCTATGGTATGTCAGGTTGGGGCATCTTGGTGAAAAAGGTATCAAATAGCTTTTTTCCAAAGATCTTTTGCGAGGGCTGAAGAAAGTTCAGATGGATTTCTGTGAGAATTGTGTAATGGGCAAATCAAAGACAGTTAGTTTTCAAATAAGTGGGCGTGAGAAGAAGCTTGGAAAGCTAGTTTGTACATACAGATGTGTGGGGTTCGGCTCATGAGTTCTCTTATAGTGGTAACTGGTAAGAGATACTGTCACATTTATCAATGATGCTACTATAAAAGTATGGGTTTATACAATTCGTGAGAGTTCCGAGGTGTTGACATTCCGAGTGTGAAGGCTCAAAGTTGAAAATGAGATAGGTTGCAAAGTGAGAGCGGTAAAATCAGACAACAGTGGTGAGTATACGAGTAAAGAGTTTAGTGATTTTATGTCACATGCAGGTATCCAAGGAATCAAGACAGTTCCTAGAAATCCACAGAAATGGAGTAGAAGAAAGAATGAATCACACGATACTGAAATAGCAAGATGCATGATGCTTCATGTGAAACTTCTTGTCCATCTTTGGGCAGCTACAGTAGATACATCAATGTACTTGATCAACCGTTATCTTGATGGGGGCATACCGCAAGAATTATGATCAGGTAAACCTGTTAATTATTCGCATTAAAAAATTTATAGTTGTATTGCATATTCACTAATTAACAGAGAAGAAAGAAAGAAACTAGATTCAAAATCTAGAAAGTGTCTTCATTGGCTACAACGACGATGAGTATGATTACAGACTTTGGGACTTTGTTGATTCGCAGCAAGAATGTGGTTTTCAATGAAAAACTCTTCTATAAAGACAAATGCACAGATCATGGCGATACAACAGGTTTAGATCCAGAAAAAGTTTCAGATTTTGGTTCTGAAGATGGTCCTAGTGATTGGGCCCCTACAGTGCAGCGACAGGTACAGATACCATTTGCAGTATATGAGGCTCATGATGAGCCTATTGGGATTGTGCATGATATCCAAGATGAACATGCAAAGCCAGAGCCATTCGGGAATCTTGAACCGATCGGTGAACCAGTACCTACTTTGAGAAGGTTGATACAATATAGAAGTGCAACAGAGATATTTGATCCATCAGCCGTCATAGTTCATGAGCATATTCTGTACATAGATTCAGGTGAGCCAGAAACTCATAACGAGACTTTGAAAGATATGACTCGAATTCATTGGGAGCCAGCCATAAAGGACGAGATGAAGTCCTTGACACATAACCAAACTTTAGAGTTGACCAAGTTACCTGCATGAAAGCATACTATTATGAACAAGTGGATTTTCAGAATCAAGGATAAGGCAGATGGTAGCAAAATGTACAAGGCGAGACTTGTTGTCAAAGGGTTTTCTCAGAAAGAATGTGTTGACTACAGTGAGATCTTCACTTCATTTGTGAAGATGACTTTGATTAGGGGTTTGCTTAGTACAGTGGCAGTGAAAAATTTGCATTTAGAGTAACTGGATGTCAAAACAGCTTTTCTCCATGGTGATGTAGAAAAAGAGTTGTACATAAAGCAACCCACAGGCTTTGAAGTCAAAGGAAAGGAAGATATGGTTTGTCTATTAAAGAAGAGTCTATATGAGCTCAAACAGGCACCACGGCAATGGTACTTGAGTTTGATTGTTTCATGCGAGGAAAGAGATTCGAAAGATGCTAGTCAGATCATTGTGTCTATGTACACAGGTTTGGCGACAATGATAAAGTAATTTTAGCTTTGTATGTGGATGATATGCAATTGGTAGGTTCATGTATAAAGAAAATTGATGATGTGAAAAAGTTGCTAACTTCTGAATTTTCTATGAAAGATTTGCGGGAGGTAAAATAAATTCTTGGCATGAAAATCAATAAAGACAGGTAGAGTAAGAAGATTTGGTTGTCACAAGCGGACTATGTGAAAAAAGTGATGAAGCGATTCAATATGGATGGTCCAAGGCTAGAAACTTGTCCCTTGGGTGCACCCTTCAAGTTATCTATGGACTTGTGTCTTACATTGAAGGCAAAATGGAGGAAATAACTGCAATTCCTTATGTCTCGGCCGTTGGTAGTTTTATGTATGCGATGGTGTCTAAAAGACCAGATATCGCACATGCAGTGAGAGTTGTTAGCCGGTACATGAAAAATCCAAGTAAAAAGCATTGGTATGCAATGAAGTAGTTTTTTAGATTTCTTGCAGGTACTTCAGATCATTCTCTATGTTTTGGGGGGTGATTCTATGCATATATATGGTTATCTTGATGCAAACTTTTGCGATGATCGTGATGGTTGTAAGAGTGCTACAAGATATGTGTTCACAGTTGGAAGTACAGTTGTAAGTTGGGCTTCTCGGTTATAGAAAATTGTAGTGCAATCAACAACAGAATCAGAATATATGGCACTTATAGAGTCTTCAAAGGACTTGTCATGGATTTCGGAACTTATGGATCAGTTGTGTAGAAAGCAACTCATAGGGAATCTATGGTGTGACAGTCAGAGTGCAGTATTCTTGGTAAAAACTCGGCGTTCAATGCTAGGACTCGACATATTCAGATGTGGTATCACTTTATCAGGATGGCAGTTGAAAAAGAAGTGATTGAAGATATCGAAGATTCTTGGCACAAGGAATCCGACCGACATGCCACAAAGGTAGTGAATAGCAAGAAGCATCGATTATGCTATTCTGCTATCGGATTATCTCCAGGTTGATTGATGGGAAACTCATAGAGGCACATGTCTTGAATAGGCCAAGAGAGAAATAAAGAACAGGTTAGAGACTTTGTGTATATGTCTCTAAGTGGGAGATTGTTGGGATTTATAGATCTGTTACACGAGAACAATAGTTTGAAGAAGAAAAAGAATCAAGATAGCAAATGAAGACACAGCAGCAGTGCAGGATGCAGTCTACTCCAGTGACCAGAGCTGCACTCGACTTTGAAGATTTGACAGTCGACTGCCAAGAGGGGCAATCGACCGCAACCATCACCTCCGCTCTCTGACTTTGTGAGACTTAAAGCAATCGACTACATTGTTTCGCTATCGACAGCAAAGATGCAAAGTCAGAAAATTGGCTTATGGCTGAGATCTAATTATTGTAATCCTATATATATTGTATGGTGTTAGGAAATTGAGGATCTTGTTGAGTTTTCGACACAATCAATGCAAACCACTAAGCAAAACTAGATCAAACCAATCACACAAAGCACACAAGAATTATCCCGGTTGAGCTTTCTCTTTAAACCGGGAAAGGAAGAATTGAAATGTTATTTCAACTAGAGAAAATACAAGAATGTTACAATTCTTACCACGACCCTTTCTCAAGCCTAACTGGAACTTGCTTGCTGTTTACAATAGATAAATCTCTCACCCTCTCAGATGAAGTACTCTCTTATTCTATTCGGCACTCAATAGAATCATATCTTTCTAGAAGCCATTACAATTGATTATATAGATCTAGAGAAACCCTAGTTTAGATATCTTGATACAATAGCCATCCGATGTATACTGAAGAGATAAACATACAATTAGAGCCGTACGATCTAACCAGAAGACGAAGTGGGCTTCAATCGAATCAACAAATCCGCACCCAAAAAACCCATCAGCGCTGCAGACGGTCGACCGCAACTCCCAATCGTCCAACCCGAGTAGGGGACAATCGACCTCACAGTCTACCTGTTGCCTCTCCGTCACTGTTGCTGCTGCTGACTGCTATTCTTTTTCTTCGATCCTTCGCTTCGAATCCTCTACTTGTATCGCCATCTTCTCTTCACACCGAATAAGTATGCAATACATAAAACCCAACATATGGTGTACGATTCTAGGGTTAATTGTGTTCTTCACACCGAATAAGTATGCAATACATAAAACCCAACATATGGTGTTCGATTCTAGGGTTAATTGTGTTATTGTTCTATTAGTAAGAGAGAGAGAGATCAAGATCAGAGAGGAAAGAAGAAGATAAACCCTACTTCTTGATTGTGAGATCATGAGTGATTGTAAACTTGTTTCTCTTCATATTCTCTA
Organism: Hemerocallis citrina; assembly: GCA_017893485.1. Taxonomy (NCBI): domain Eukaryota; kingdom Viridiplantae; phylum Streptophyta; class Magnoliopsida; order Asparagales; family Asphodelaceae; genus Hemerocallis; species Hemerocallis citrina. The sequence continues at coordinate 197,220,234 of CM030368.1, read as the reverse complement.
GTGGAAATCGCAGGATTGCCTCGACGCGGGTAGTCATTGTATTGGGTGAACCTCGATAAAAATCTCGTGTGTTTTGTTGTTGTTGGCTTTGTTTGTTTGTGTTTCTTTGATTCGATTACTTGTTTGCATCTCGGGTTGGGTATTGAACTCAACGCTTTTTTGGGTAGATAAGGTAATCTTGAGAGAGTATCTAATATTTTGCAGGAGAAATTGTATCTGTGTGACAGCTGCTTGTGTTGAATACACGTAATCGACATGACACTAGTATTTTGAAATTAAAATTTCCGGTTTGTTAGATAGTAAAGTGATTCAGAGTATTGCCTTACATCTTGTTTGTGTCTGTGTTTCAGATAATAGAAGGAAATATGATGCTTTTTGGTCATGCTGACCACCCTTTTATTTTGACATTTTAGATGATAATTATTTAATATAGTTTTGCTTAGAGATGTTAGCAACTGTGTTCATACATTTCCTTCCAGCATTAGTTACAATTCTTTGTTTTACAGAACATACACTTGGTAGATATATACGGTGCTCCCTCGTATATCTGAAACGCACACATAATATACCACATTCTTCAACAGTTTCACCATAGGCGTTCTCTAATTTTGCCTTCCACATACATAGTTTACTGTTTTGTTTGATCAAACTACTAGCAGATGCTCTTTCATTTCGTATTTACTTTGACTGTTGAGTATTGTTACCAGCTAGAAATATTTCATCATCAACCTATTGCATTATTATTCAAAGTTGAACTCCAAGTGAAAAGGCCCCTTTCGTATCACAAAAAAAGCTTCATATGTTTATTCTATTTTACTCAATATAACTGGGGAATATTTTTGTGGGGTGAATTAATGATACATTGTCAACTTCTGCTATTTGCTAGTACATAAATGGGTATTGTCTATAGGTCCTGAACTTTTATTCCCACTTTGCAGTTGGATAAAGCTGCATTGCTTGCCGAAGTTATTGCACACATAAAGCATCTTAAGAGCCATGCAACTGAAATCAGCAAAAATTGCTCCTTCCCATCTGACACGGATGGAGTGAAGGTCGAAGTTGATACAGATAGAACGAATGGCAGAAAAGTTTCTATCAGGACAACCCTCTGCTGCGAGGACCGTCCAGATCTCCTTTCAGATTTACTACAAACTCTTCGGACTCTAAAATTGAAGGCAGTGCACGCAGAGATGTCTACTCTGGGCGGCAGAGTAAGCAACGTATTTGTGATCAATTGTGAAGGGCATCCCAGTGAAACTGAGCAGCACATCTTAACGGCCAACATCCACCGGGCACTGAAGTCTATTCTAGACAGGCCAACCTTATCGGAATTTGTGCCCAGAAGCTCCATGTTTTATAGCAAAAGGCGTAGGATATCAATGTTTGAGTCATCCTCCTCATCGTCATGACCAGTTCTGGTTGTGCTTGTTCTGAGTTTCTTATGAGGGCAGAAGTTGTTGCTGCAAATGATGCGGTGAACTTGGTGGATATCTTATTTAAGGTATTACTGAAAGTGTAAAGGTAAGGTTGGTGTGTAAATGATGCATAAAATGATGCAAGTTATAGAAGCAAATGAGAAACAGCCGAGCAAGCAAAGTGTAAAAGTAAATAAAAGGAAATTTACAGGCAGGGAGAACTGCTTAATTGGGCCGACAAAATAATGCATGTTGAATTCCTTTGTGGGCTAATGAGTATATTCAAGACTTTTTCTTTTTTTAGTTTTGCTAGAATTATAATTTAACTATTTGTTATGATCCAATTTAGTCTAACATTGATTATATAGAGAACCAATGTTGGGTAGTTATAAACTTGAGTTATCGTTCTTTAACAACTATGAATGCTCCCGTTTTGAATGTTTATTTGTACTACTTTGTTTCGTTAATCATCATTAATGAAACGATGACGGATATCATCTTTTTTTATAAAAAAACAACTAACTTTTATAAATGAGTTTTCCTAAATTCGTAAAGCTCTTATTAGTGAAGAAACTTTTGTGGTCCAAAATATTTTGATCACATATAAATGACTTTTATTTATGGCCAAAAGATGTTTCGTATTCGATTCACTAACTTGCAAGTATTTGTTAGACAGAAGGTAAACCAAAACAAAAATACAAACAAATGAAAGGCTTATAGTATTTCTTATGTTCACTTTCATTTGAAAGCTAAAAGCCTAAAACCTTGCGTCCACTAGTTATATCTGGCTTAATCCACGTGTCCTTGTGACCATCATTCTCACCACCCACTCGTTACCTACACTTTGATATTCTTAGAGCATCCACAGTTCTTAAACAGAAAATATACATATAGCATTTTGGTATTTTATATCAATTTAATATTAAAAAAATTCAGACGCAACTTTACTTTGCGTTGCACGATTTTTTAAATCTTTGTATGATTTTTAATTAATTTGAAATGTTATTTAAGTTTAAAAAAATTAATAATAATAAGTGGGCCCTTTTGCTGGACGCAACTTCAAGTTGCGTCCAAGGAGCTCCCTGCATGCATTTCATTTATTAAATTTCCTTTTTTTTTAAAGAAGTCGGATGCAATGTGAAGTTGCGTCTGATGGATTAAAAAAATATTTTTTTTCGTCGGACGCAACTTCAAGTTGCATCTCTTATATTATGCATTTTGCTATAACTTGTACCATATATAGCAATCTACTGTAGCTATTTATGCATAAATAGCAAACGACTGCAGCTCGTCGTTTGCTATAAAATGCATTTTATGTATAAATAGCACGCGACTCTGGATGCTCTTACACTATAAAATAGTAGGATTTTATTTTCATATTCATAACCGTTAAAAATATATCTGTTATGTATTCTAGATTATATAAGAGCGAGTGCATAACAATCCCCTACCACCGGCATAACAATTCACTTGGACGAACATACAGCGGAATCCGACACTGGCCAAACTTGATCGAGTGCTGGTGTCACTTTAGTGGGAGCACGCTCACCCTCTAGCTAAGGTCAAAACGTCTATTCGATACACCTTGGACCACCTGCCACTGGTGATCGACTGTGGGATTAGCAGAAGGAAGAATTTCTTCAGCTTCAAATTCGAGAAAGCATGGACCTTGTGTGAGGATACTCGCCATCTTATTGCTGAATCTTGGAATGCTAACACAACTCAGGCGTCTGCAGTCGGTATGTGGGTAGAGAAAACTAGACGCCTAAGAAGGTGCCTAAAATCCTGGGCTAGGGATAAAGCGCGCAACATCAGTCAGCGAAGAGATGAGCTAGCGAGCAGAATCGCTAGCCTGGAAGCCGCTCAAGAGGATACAGACCTCCAGGAGGCAGAGAAGGACGAGCTAGCAAATAAAAGACTTGAGTTGCAATACATAGCTAAGATGGAGGAAATCTATTGGCAACAGAGAGCAAGGATTCAATGGCTGAAAGAAGGAGATGCTAACACAAAATATTTCCACAAGATGGCTAGTGGTAGGCGTACACACAACCACATCACAGGTATCTCGGTTAATGGATCCTGGACCGAAAACGAAGATCAGGTCAAGGAGCACCTGGATGATTTCTATCACGACTTGTTAGGACGGAATCAGGAGCCTAGATGTTCCTTAGCCCAGGATATGTGGTGTTCATCCAGATTAGACGAGCAATGACATCGAAGGGAGCTTTGAAAAATCTGAAGTCCTAGACGCAATCAAAAGCCTAGGTCAGGACAAGGTGCCAGGACCGGACGGCCTCCCGATTTTCTTCTATTTAACTTATTGGAGTATAATCAAGAATGACTTGCTGGACATCTTCCACGAGGTCTATGAGGGAAGTGCTAACTTGGATAGGTTAAATTATGCCTCCATCATACTAGTACCCAAGAAAAGCGAAGTTAGATCACATGAAGATCTCAGACCTATAAGTCTGCTGAACGGGTCGTTCAAAATTATCACGAAAGTATTGGCACAACGTCTAGCTCCGCATCTAAATGAGATTATCGCCTAATCACAAAGCGGGTTCATAAGGGGAAAGGATATCATGGATAGCATCGCTTCCGCCCACGAGATTGTTTTATGAGGTAACAGTACCAAAGCAGAAGGCTTCATTCTTAATCTTGATTTCCATAAGGCTTACGATTCAGTATCGTGGGACTGTGTGGAGGAAGTTCTCGCCCTTAAAGGCTTTGGTACTATATGGAGATCATGGATGAGCAAATGTATTCGAGGAGGCAAATCGAAATCCAAGTTAACGGATGGCAAGGGAAAGTGATTAACTGTAAGAGAGGGCTGCGACAGGGGGATCCCCTGTCGTCCCTACTCTTCGCAATTGTTGCAGACGATCTTGCAGAAATGATCAGTAGGGCTATGAATAACAATACAATCAAAGGGATTCGGATCAAGGGCATCCCTACTCCAATGTCGATTCTTCAATATGCGGACGATACAATGCTGTTCGGAAAAGCATCGGTTGAAGAAGCTGTGGCTATGAAGGCGGTGCTGGCCTGCTTCCAAGGTTGGTCTGGACTCAAAGTGAATTTGACTAAAACTAGCATAATACCAATGTCTGATCTTCCGATCAATCTGCTCAAGGATATATCGGACATCTTTGAATGCAAGACTAGTGCTTACCCCATTAAATACCTGGGTACCCCGATTAGACCAGGTGCTCTATTGAGGGAGGATTGGTACCCTCTCATCGATAAGATTCATAAGAAGCTCTCCGAATGGTAGAGTCGGTACCTTTCCCTCGGAGGAAGGATCATTATGCTAAATTCGGTCATTAGTGCGATCCCGCTTTACCTAATGTCCATCTTTGAGCTGCCTAAGTGGGTCATCAACAAAATTGATAAACTTAGGCGGAGATTTTTATGGAAAGGCTCGGACGAGGGTAACAAAGGATTCAATCTCGTAAACTGGGGAAGAGTGTGTAAGAGAAGGGAATTCGGGGGTTTGGGGATCATGTGTCTGTAGGACATGAACAGAGCATTACTTAGCAAGTGGTGGTGGAAGATCTCTAATAATCACAGAGGTTGGTGGAGCTTCTCTTTTGCACAAATCCGAAAAAGACGCAAATTCCGGTTCGGAGGCAAAAGCCCATCAGCCAAAGTTTCACTTATGTGGAAAGGCATATCTAAGCAAGGATTATTGTTCCACTCCAACACTAGATGCAAAGTAGGTAATGGGAGGCACACCAGGTTCTGGAAAGATAAATGGTGCGGAATGACCACCCTTCAAAACCAATTCCCTCTAGCTGCTGATGCAACTAACAACTTAGATCTTACAGTGGCAGACGTGCAGAAGAGTGGAAAACTAAACTTTATAGTGCACCAGAATATCACCCAAGAGAGCTTGGTACAATTCGAGGCTTTAAATGATCTTATTCTGTAGACAGAAGGGAGGGGTAATTCGACAGAAGATGAGAGGTGGTGGGACAGAGACAACTCTAAGCTTTTCTCGGTCTCATCCATGTATAAATGGATCAATGACGGAGGGACTAGATGCCAGGTACAATCGATCATATGGGGAACCCAAGCGCCGTTCAGGGTCAAAGTGTTTTGTTGGCTAGCCAATAAAAACGCGATTCTGTCAAAAGCTAACCTTAAAAAGAGAGGCTTGCAGATAGATACGAGTTGTGGGAGCTGCTCTGTAGCGGAAGAAGACGTCAACCACATCCTATTCCTTTGTCCTAGAGCTAGGCTGTCCTGGGAGGTTGTCAGTAGAGGGTTTGGGTGTAATCAGATTCCTAATTCAACAACAGAAATTTGGGGGTCATATAGAGAAGCTTACATTAAAATAGATGATAGAAGGGCATGGGATATAGCAATAGCTGCTTTAATTTGGTCTTTATGGCTTCAAAGAAATGATCTTGTTTTTCGCAATGTTTCGTACAGATTTCCCCACTTTATGAATAAAATATTTATGTTGATTCATGATTGGGCAGGTGCTATGGAGGCAAAAAAGAGGCTCAGGTCCGCTGAAGGAGAGTAGACAGAGTGGGATTGGAGCGTACCTTCAAGCACAGTCGAGCTTGATGGGGAGCGCTGCTAGCATTTTGGGGGTTGTTGTTGTTTCAGCCCAGCAGTACCTTTTGGCTACCTTCGGTGTTTCAGAGTTGTAGAAGCCTTCGATGGATATGTTGTTACTTTTATTATCTTCTCTATTATGTAACCTCTATTGTATGTCCTACTTTGTTTCCTTAATAGTTCATTAATGAAACGATGGCTTAGACCATCTCTTTTATCAAAAAAAAAAAAAGTACACAAAATAAATTAGCAAGAAAACTCCCATCCTTAAAAACTAAACAAAACAAAAAGAAATAACTCAATTAACCGGTTTATTCAGACATAACTTCTCTTCTCGATTCGACTTTGATCGTTATGGTTTAGTACCAAGATTGAGTCTTTTTAAAGATGAGTATTAAGAAATTTGACTAATATATAAATACTATTCTAAATTTTACTCAAAGAAATAAAAAAAAAACATAAGTCTATCACTACAAGTTTCAATTTTTTGTATTTTAAATTTACCAAATTGATGGGTAAGTTTGTTTGCTTTTTTCTTTTGATTTCCTTAATTTTAACTACCATAAAAGAAAAATTTATGTCAAAACTCTAATATTATAATGGGAGAGTTGGAATTGTCGTTTGTAAACATATCAAATTACCTGGAGCGCCCGTTATAACTAATATGAATGAGGGTCTTAAGTTTGAGACATACTACATCAGAGTTTTTTTTATAAAAAGAATATAATTAAAACGTGCATTACATGTATAAATTATGAATTAAATTAGAGAAACAAATTAAGGGTGGTCTCCTACTTTCAAAAAATGATATTTTCTTTGTATTTTATCTTAACAAAAGATAAATATGTAAAGAGAGATAAATCTCCAACTTAGAAAAATCAGTTTAAAACATCACCTAACAAATCAAAGAATGAAAATATCATACCCCTTATTAAAACATAAGAGCATCCATGGTCGGTTGAGGTAAAATATGCATATCTTAGCAATTCGCGCGAATACTAGAGTCGTCAAAAGCTAAAAAATACATAATTTTGTTCAAAATGAAACAGACAAAACATGAAAATTTAATAATAAAATATACGGGATATTTCGTCAAAAAAAAAAAATCACATGGGACGAAACATCCGTCAAAAGTGAATTTGATTTTTTTGGGGATTTTTGGGAATTTTTTAAAGGGTTTTAAAATTTTAAAAAAAAAGGTTGGGGACGAAACATACCGGTGAGTTTTTTTGGAATTAAGTTGTTAATTAAGTTTTTAATTAACTAAACCTAATTAATTAACAAATTATTTAATTAAAAGTTTAATTAAAATACTAACTACACTAATAAATTAACTAAATTAGGAGCTTAATAAAAAAAAAAAAATTATAATTCAGAATTTCATCGGACGAAACATTATGTTTCGTCCGATGAAAAAACTAAAATAAAATATTACAGTATATCCGGTGCTATCTTTCCCTTTTTACTGCAGAAAAAAAAAAGAAAAAAAAAAGAATAGCTGACAAGCATGATGTCTACAATACGAATTTATATATAATATGCGTATTTAGTAGACGACCATGGATGCTCTAACGATAGCTTATAACTTAAAGATTTCCAATAATTGCTATAAAAAATTCAGATTCTAAACCAAAACCCTAAACCCTCACCAAACTCCTCCATAAATATAGTAATGCAAACACAATTTGTTTTCCATGATTAGAACTTAAACCCACTTAATACCTAATAATACCATCATTATTATTTTCTCTCCTTTGTTACAAGAAAACAGAAGAACAAGATGGCCTGTATAATAAAGTACTTGCGGGCCCCACCTTTCCCCCACTTCCGAAAACGAAATATCTCTATTTCAAGTGTCAGGTTTGGTTGTTTGTTTGTTTGTTTTCTCTGCTTTTAAAACTCCAATCCTTCTCTCCTTTCTTCATCATCAACTTCTTCTGTTGCATAATCCTTTCTGCAATTGCAATTCCATCTCAGAATCCCATTTTTAAAAGGTATGTATCTCTCTCTTTCTTTCTCTCTCTCTCTCTCTCTCTCTCTCTCTTCATGTTTTTTTAAACTGAATTATATGCAGTGCAGGCTTTTTTTTTGGGTTTATTTCTTTATGGGTTAGAAATTTTACTTCCCCCCCCCCCCCCCCCCCCCCCTCTGAATTATAGGTTATTGGGTATTATCCTTGATTTTTATGATGTGGGTTTTTGGTAGATGACTAGTTTGTTCAATTTCTGTTTTTGATGGATGAGAACTTTTACTACTGTTTGCAAGTTTGTGTTGGGATTTCTTTGATAATTCTGAAGTGGGTCTCTTGTTTGCTTGATAAGGATATTGGGAAGTTAAGTTTTTTCTTGTTATTTGTGGAGTTGATTGTGGTTTGAACTTGTATGAATTTAGTTTGAGAGTAGGGATTGGCATCATGTATTTAATTGTTTGATAATAATGGCATGAAGTAAGGAAGTTCGTTTCTTGTTGGTGATTTTTCTTGCTTAAGAGAAGAACAGGGATTTAGCTTTTAGTAATTATCTTTCCAAAAAAATATTGTTGTTTAGGAATTTTTGACTTGTATGTTTCCACCCACTTTTTAGTTGGAATTAGAAGAAATTAATTTTCTGTGTCTATTTAGCAATAATTAGGTTTTACTTGTCTGAGATTAAGTAAAATATCTTTGAATTATGAAGAAAGTAACAGATGCTTCTGCTGTATTTAGATTGAAGCTAAAAAAGGAAAGGAGGCATCTTTATCTGTGTTAAGATTAACTAAGAGATTGAAGAAAGATTATTTGATGGATTGGATTAATTGATTGAATTATAATTGAGTACAATATCTCCTATATATAGTAGAGAGGCAAAGACTAAACTAATATATTATTCAATATGGGACTAAACGAGTATCTCGTATCTAACACCCCTCTTAAACTCAAGTTGATTCAAGCTAAAGAGTTTGATAAAATTATGGCATATCATTCTCTTGAATCAAATTGAATATATCAATGTTGTTAATAGCGATAGCGTATAGCGTAGCATTAGGTTCCGTTAGCGTTTAGCGCAAATAGCGTAACGCAATAACGTAAGCTATGAAGATTTTTGATTTTTTAATGTAAAAAATCAAAATTAATTATATAATAATAATAATAAATTATAAATAATTCAATCGAACATAAAACAAAATTGAAGCCAAATAATGACAAATAATGAATATTTCACTAAAAATGAGATGTTGAGAACTTCATAATTCATATTCAACTCACATAGAATGAACACAAAGTTTAAAGAACAATAAAGCAAACACATTCAAGTGAAAACCATTCAACTCATAATTCATGATTCATGTTCTCCTTCCTTTTTATATGCCCATTCTCTTACCGGATCAAGAGCTTGTGCCATCTTTTATGATTCTACACATACACAACATACAACAAACAAAATAATTTTATAGTTAAATGACTTCATTACTATTCTAATTAATTTAATTTTTTATTTGCAAGTTCAAATCAAAACTCCAAAGCTTATGCAACATTGCTTATGAAGGGCTCAAAATCATGTGTTATTTTGCATGTAAATTATGTGAACTGTGAAGCTATATAAATTATGTTATAATCAGTCCAATCTTCACATTTGATAACTACTCCTCTTTTCACAATCTATCTGTATAACTACTCCCCTCTTCACATGTTTACAATCTCAAACCCAAATCATAATCAGTCGAATCTCATGTTTACGATAAAGTATAAACAGTTTACTAAATGCCTCTTCACATGTTAACTACAAACATTTTACTAATCATAATCAGTCCCTTCTTCACATGTTTACTAATTACTATAAATAGTCATAATCAGTCCAATCAGCAACCCAAATTAGCAAACCCAAATCAGCAAAATTTAAAATAAAATAATAGTCCAATCTCAAACCCAAATCAGCAAAATTTAGGAGAAGAAGAAAGTTGAGAATAAGAAGAAATTCAAATTCAAATAAATAAAATAAAACAATACAAATTAGAGGAAGAAGAAACTTAGGAAAAGAGATTTGAATACCTTTTCTGTTGTCGCCGTAGCCACCCTTGTCGTCGCCGCTCCAGTCGCCGGAATTCCTTGACGTCGCTGCTCGCCGCTCCAGTCGCCGATCGATGCTCCAGTCGCCGCTTCCTTATGAAACCCTAAAATAAAAACAAAAGTTTGGGATTTGGGAGGGACTATCAGTCTGTGAAAGAAAAGGGGAAAGAGAAAAAATAATGGCACATGTAGCACACGTAGTGCACCGCTACGTAACGTGTGCACTATGCACGTATAGCACATCGCTATGCATGCAGTGCGCTATACACGTGCACTATGTAGCAAAAGAAGGTTAGTTAAGCTAGGTAGCGCATTATAGCGCTTAGCGTAGCACGATTTTTAAACACTGGAATATATATACAATACAAGCTCAAGAGTTTACAATAGGAAAGGTCAAGAGTTTAGAATATGAAAGATCTAGAATCAATGAGAGATCAAGAGTTTAGAATAGGAAAGATCATGAGGTATTCAGGGGCGAATCAATGAGAGATCAAGAGTTTAGAATAGGAAAGGCAAGAGGTTGTTCGACACATATCTTTATCATGCCCCTGTAAGATGGAGCACTGTAAGGTGATTCCAATCTTGTTCGTCAATTATTGAAAGCGAGAGCGGGAAAGAGGTTTGGTAAGCACATCAGCTAGTTGATCAACAGAGGAAACATGGACAACTTGAAGAGAACCCCCTTGAACTTGTTCCCGAATGAAGTGGTAGTCAATAGCAACATGTTTCATGCGAGAATGAAAAACCGAATTTAAGCATAGATTTTTTGCACCAACATTGTCACAATAGATAACTGGTTGTTGAGGTAGGAAAACATGAAGCTCGGTGAGTAGAGAACAAATCCAGTGAATTTCAGCAGCTGTGGTAGCAACAGCTCATTACTCAGCCTCGGTAAAAGAGCGGGCCACCGTCCTTTGTTTCTTTGAACTCCATGAGATTGGATTGCAACCAATGTAGATGAGATAAGCACTTGTGGAGGTAAAGTTATCCTTGTTGCCACCCCAGTCTGCATCCAAAAAAGCGTGAAGTGACAATGGGGAGTTACGGTAGATAACAACACCAATACCACAAAGATACCATAGTGGACACTTTGCTGCATTCCAATGATCAGTCTTGGGGTAGTGCATAAATTGTGATAACTTGTTGACCATGTAAGCAATGTCCGGGCGTGTGAGTGATAAGTATTGGAGACTGCCAACAATAGCTCGGTATTCAGTTGGATCAAATAGGGCTGAGCGAGAGTGAAGGGTAAGAGTTGGAGTAGTGACAAGTGGCGTAGACACAGGCTAGGCATCTGACATGTGAGTGCGAGTAAGGAGATCATGGATATATCGTCGTTGAGAAAGAAAGATGCCCTGCGGATGTGGAATGACTTCAACTCCAAGAAAATATGAAAGTGAGCCAAGATCCTTGAGGGAGAATCTATTGGAGAGAAGATGAATGAACTTGTGTACTGTTGCATCATTGTTTCCGATGCTAATGATGTCATCAATGTAAATCAAGAGATATATCATGATGTCAGAAGCATTGTAGACAAATAGTGAAGTGCCGGCATGAGAGTTAGTGAAGTCAGAGGTGATGAGAAACTGACGTAGCTCATGGTACCATGCATGAGGGGCTTGTTTGAGACTGTATTTTGCTTTGCGCAGTTTACAGACATGTTGATGATGGTCTTTGTCAATGAATCCTTATGGTTGCACCATAAAGACGTCTTCAGATAAAGAGCCTTGGAGAAAGGCATTATTGACATCAAGTTGTCGCAGTGACCAACCACGAGTGACGGCAAGAAAGAGAACAAGACGTACTGTTGTTTGTTTGACAACATGACTGAAGGTGTCATGATAGTTAACACCCGGGCATTGGTGGAATCCCTTGGCATCTAAACGTGCTTTGTACCTGTCAACATAATCATCAGATAAATATTTAGATCAAAAAATTCACTTACAACCAACGACATTGTGGGACGAATGAGATGGAACAAGGTCTCACGTACTCTTTAGACATGGCTTGACGCCATTTGGGATCTTTGATGACATGGGTCACTGTAGAAGGTTCTAGGTCAGGGTTGGTGGAAAGTTTGGCAATGAGATTGAGTTTTTGAATTTGTTTGTTGATATTATTTTTGGATCGAGTAACTATACCTTGGTGTGGAGGAGGAATGGGTTTCGGGTCGGGGGGGGGGGGGGGGGGGGGTGGTGGTGATTGGGTTATGGGTGAGTTGGATTCAGAATGTGGGTTGTGGGGTGGCAGTTGGGTGCTGTGGTGTGGTGAAGGTGGAGTTGCGGCGCTGAGTCTCAGGTTTGGTGGGAGAAATGTGTTTTTGGATGGGAGAATAATTGCGGTGGGTAGGGTTGTAGAGTCGTGAGTGGAATCCTCTTGAGGGACATGTTTGAATGAAAGTGACAGATGGTGTGATGGTGGCCGAAGACGATGACTTGGAAGGGAACTAGACGTAGGACGTGGAAGAGGAAGGACGAGGAAGATTTGGGTTGAATGGTTTTGAAGGGCATAATCAACTCGATGAATTTAACATGACGAGAAGTGAAGAGACATGTGGTGATGGGATCAAGACAAAGATATGCACTCTGGGTGGAGGAATAACCGAGAAAGACACAAGGGGTGGAACGGGAAGATAGCTTGTGAGACGAATATGGGCGCAACCAAGGATAACATAAACAACCAAAACTCCAAAGTTTGGAGTAGTTGGGAGGTGCTTCAAAGAGCTTTGCATATGGTGATAGAAGTTGGAGTGTGGGAGTGGGTAGATGATTAATAAGATAAACAACAGTGGAGAATGCATGACCAGTATGACAAAGGCATGAAAGCTTGTGAGATGAGTAATAAGCCTATTTCAACAATATGACGATGACGACGTTCAGAATACCCATTGTGTTCAAGAGTGTGTGGAGATAAGGTTAAGTGAGATATCCCACTAAAACTTAGATATGTTGAAAGTGCTTGATATTCCACCCCATTGTCAGAATAAAATATGATTTTCCGATTAAAATAGTTTTCCACCATTGATTTAAAGCAAACAAAAACGTTATAGACATCAATTTTTTTTTAAAGTGGATAAAGCCATATGAATTTTATAAAATGATCAACAAAAAGAACATAATATTTAAAATCATCAATGGAATGCAAGGGAGAGGTCCACACATCTGAAAATATTATTTCAAGTGGAGAAGTTGAAACAATAGTGGAAATGAAGAAAGGTAACTTGTGACTTTTATTACATTGACATGCATTGCAATTGAAATTCAGAGATGACGAACTTGTGATTTCTAATTAAAAGTAGAGACAATATACCTAAGAATTGACAACGATGGATGACCTAAGAGATGATGCCACTCGGATAAAGTGATCTTGACACTGGAAAAAACTACCAATGGAGAAGATTTGATAGAACAAACTAGCCATTCATACACACCATCTTTAGTCTAACCGTGTAAAAGTGTTTCCCACGTGCGAAGATCCTTCACACGAAAAGAAGAGCGTAAGAATTTGATGATGTATTGTTAGATTTACAAAATTGAGAAATAGAAATAAGGTTTTTATGCATGGTAGGAACACAAAACACGTTATGAAGTGAGAAAGTATGTGAGGTAGTGTGTAGAGATGTAAAACCAATATACGAAATAGGGAGACCCGTGTCATCACCAATCAGAACGTTGTCATCTCCTAAATCAGGAGCATAAATAGAAAGATTACTCAGGTCGGTGGTAACATGGTGCGATGTGCCACTATCAAGGAGCCGATTGGAACATTTGGAGTTGTCATTTATTGTAACATTAGCACGTGGTTTTCATGGACGAGATGCTCGCAGCTGTGGATTGAACTGTGGTTTCGTTGGTGTCAAGTGAAATAGAGGATACTGTTGAACAGTGTGTCCTTGAACACGGTTGCCTTGACACTTTCCACGATATGTCCGAAGAGGGGGACGACCAGTCCGCATATTGGAATTGGGTGTGAGAACTTGATTGTTTTCATTTGACCATAGTTAGGAGAATGAGGAAAGCTTAGGATTTTTGTGAAGAAAAAGAAGAGAGGTTCATGAAGATAGCTCTGATCCCATAAAGAGTTTGATAAAATTATGGCATATCATTCTCTTGAATCAAATTGAATACATATACAATACAAGTTAAAGAGTTTAGAATAGGAAAGATCAAGAGTTTAGAATATGAAAAGTCTAGAATCAATGAGATCAAGAGTTTGGAATAGGAAAGGTCAAGAGGTATTTAAGGGAGAATCAATGAGAGATCAAGAGTTTATAATAGGAAAGGTCAAGAGGTTGTTTTATACATATCTTTACAAGCAACATGAGTTTGGATATTGACGATGTTCATGTGGCGGTGACGACGCACAGTGGCGCATGGTGATGCAGGGACAACGCTTGGTGACGGCGCATGGGATGACGCTCGGTGATGGCGGGACGATGCTCGGTAGTGGCACAAGGGAAGGCACATGGTAGCGACGCATGGGACGGTGCACAGTGGCACAGGGATGACGCTCGGTAGTGGCGCAGTGGAAGGCACACGGTAGTGGCACAATGTACAATCCGGCTTTTGGATCCGAAAATTGTAGGAGTAGTGTTCTTTGGCAGGAGGTAGTAAAAGTAGTGCTATTCGGCGGGAAGTAGTAAAAGTAGTGGTGGTAGTAGTTCTGTATGGTCCTGGACAGATTGGATGGACGTCAGGAATTGGGATGACGTCGGGAACTGGATGATGTGGGAACTGGGTGGATTTTTGTTATTATTGGGTATTGGGTATTGGGTATCGAGTATCGGGTTCGGGTATAGTGGCAATAGGGTATTGTTTGGGTTTCTGGTATAGGGTAAGCGGGTTTGGTATAATGTTAATAGGTAGAATTAGGATTTGTTTTTGAATTGTAGGGTTTTGGATGATGGTGTGGCGGCTAGGGTCAACAGAGGAGGAATTAGGGTGCAGGCGGTAGCCGGTGCAGGTGGCCGGCGGGAGTAGGTTCAGGGAGGTGATTGGGTTTCGGGAGGTCTGGCTGGTGAAGTCGAAGTCGGGGTGTTGATGTTTTCGATGACGAGACGAGAACAAGGATGAGGACGAGGACGAGAAGGAGACGGTGATGGCATTGGCAGTGGCAGCAGTGATGGAGGCCGAGGTGATGGTGGGGTCACTGAAGTGGAGTTCGGGAAGTTGACGTCGGGAGTTAAGGGTAGGGTTCGCCGGAGTGGGTTGCGGGTGATGTTGACGTCGGGAAGGGAAGATGGTGGGGATGTGGGTTGCTGTTTGGGGGTGCAACCGTTGGGATGTTCAAGGTGGAGTTGGTGATGTTGGGTTTACAAGCAGAGAGAGAGAGATGTAATGGTGATGGTAATGGTTAGATGATTAGGTTAGGGTAATTAGAAGTGGGTTGAAGACAGTAGGAGTAGGGGATAAGGGTGGTGCTGGAGGATGAAGGTGGCAGTGGTTGGAGGAGATGGTGATGGTCGGGTGAGATGAAAGGTGGTGTTGGGTTTAGGAAGGTGATTAGGCTAATTAATGGAGGTTAGGGTTTTAATGTGAAGTTGAAGAATTTGAAGGTGGCGACTGATAGTGATGGATGGAGAAGGAGCTGATTAGTAGAGAATAGGGCTAGGAGATTAGGGATTGGATTTGGGATTTGGGATTTTTTTTTCTTTACTTTTCATGGTTGCAAAACAGGATCTAGGGTTTTTAATTGGAGCAACCTGACTTTGATACCATGTTAAGATAAACAAAGAGATTGATACCATGTTAAGATAAACAAAGAGATTGAAGAAAGATTATTGGATTGATAGGATTGATTGATTGAATTATGACTGAGTACAATATCTCCTATATATAGGAGAGAAGTAAAGACTACAATATTCGATATGAGACTAAACTAATATCTCACATCTAACAATCTCTAATTGGATATTTACTTGTCTACACATTGTTAGTAATATGATGTGGGAGTCACACCAAGAACAAAATAATAACAATTCAGAATCCTATCGTAGGAGACGAGATGAATTTTTCTTTGAGTTCTCCTTCTATTAACAAAATAATAACATTTTTCAGCATTCGATATTCTCCATGTCCTAAAATGAGTAGAAGGCAACATGTTTGATTCTTGTCCAGCGACAATGTTCATTGTTTTACTCACCAACCGGAATTTTTTATGCATATGCTGCAGTATATTTTAAACCCCTCTTGTAGTTTTGTGTAAAAGATTTGACAGTTGAACTGAGCTCATACCTCTATTAGCCTATACTTTATCTTTTAGTTGCCAAAAAAGGGTCTACGATTGATGATAACAGTATTGTGATCTTGCTGTAAATAAACTTTTACCACTTCCCAGTATTTAATTGTTTTCTTTGACTGATGATAAGTTTGCTGATTTAGTTATATTATACAATTCTGATTGTGTAATTATTTCTGTAAAAGGATCGATTTAGTAATTTCAGAATCTGAACATGTTTTGTATTTCTTTTCTTATGCTCATTTCTATAGGATTTAGGGCAAAAATACTTTATTTCTCTAGAATAAACTGTTTTTTAATGTCTAGGACTTGCAGAATATGTTTTTTTTGATTTTGACATAACCGACAAATGCGTCTTCTTCAGCCATTAATAGATAGGGGTATTCTTTAGTTGTAGTGGAATATTTGTCCACATGATCCAAAAAATTGATGTTTGTAGTAATGATGATGGGAGAGTCCTAACTCCCAACAACAACATACGCTATAATCATTTGGAATTTTATGCTACATAATAACATTTATTTACTCTTTCCACTCTATACCTGCTAAAATTCTAAAATTATTGGCTTTAAATGCCCTTCTATTTTCTTGATGAAAGAAAATATTTAGAAGAAATAGACTTATAAATTTTCATGAAAAGCCACGAAGTAAAAATAATAAGAAATAGTTTCAGCATGTTGATGCTCTTGATGTCTTCTAGACATACTCATTAAATGCTATTTCTGTTTGACGGACAACTGAAGCTTGATCGTGTTGAAAGGAACTAAAATTCCATTGTTAGTTATTGGAGGTTTGAATTGCACCTAAGACTCGGGAAAAATAAAAAAGAAACTTTCGAGGTTCTTGGTCTACTTCTGGTGTAAACTATACTAATGTTTGGAGAAAGGGATATCCTTTCAAATGTTTAGTTGATTTCTTTAATAAGTGATAATATATGCTGTCAAATATTATGTTATATAGTTAAATAAATTAAGAGATGATTGACCTGTTTATCTCACTTGATATACTTTTTGTCGGCAATCATGCTCTTTAATCTTGTTTTCAAAAAATGGACTGTCCTTTCATTTGAACGGACAGGTGACGTCATACTTTGATTAGAATATGGCAAAAGAGGTGAAGAAAATTAATTATGACCCTTTTCAAGAAGACCCTTCTTTGTTTACTACGGATTTTGCATCTGAAGGACTAACTTGGATTAAAGGCTTCTATCAGAAGCTTGAGGTATGTTTCATTTTATAAAACCTTAACTAGACGCTCTTATGAAAAATTCATAATTTTTCTCAATCATGTATCTGATTTGGGCATGATATTTCAGTATGTTCATCGTTTTCTAATGTTACAAAAAAAAAAAAACTTCCAGACTTCTTGCAATGTATATGCTGATGCTTGCGACAAATATGTTAGTACGGCGGGTGAACACATCAAAAAGATATTTGACGAGGTCCGTGAATGGGAGAACCCGTTTGATGATAACAAGCTAGATTTCGACTTATGTTCCAAACGAAATTCAATTACCAGGGTATCCGATGAATCATCTGTAAAGCTTCAGAAGAGTTCTTCTAAAGATACAATATCAGATTGTAATCAGCTGCAATCAACTGCTTCGTTACCGGAAGTTTCGGACTTACTTCCATTATGTAGTAAGTGTAAAAAGAAACCGGTTTCTATTGAAGGCTCGGGAGAAATTTGTATGGAGTCTACAAATGCTGAAGAATGCTTTCAGTTACCATCAGAAGTAAACGGTATTAGTTTCATTACTGATGAAGTTGAATTATTTATTTTACCTAATCATTTATTATGTTGTTTCTATTATATT
Organism: Hemerocallis citrina; assembly: GCA_017893485.1. Taxonomy (NCBI): domain Eukaryota; kingdom Viridiplantae; phylum Streptophyta; class Magnoliopsida; order Asparagales; family Asphodelaceae; genus Hemerocallis; species Hemerocallis citrina. The sequence continues at coordinate 197,202,155 of CM030368.1, read as the reverse complement.
TCAGCTGAAGATTCTCATGGTTGATGTTGTAACAGATATGTTTCAGGAAACAATAACACTTGTCGAATCTCCCAGAAATGAAAATAAACCGATAATTGGACCCAAAAAGTCAGATGCTTTTCTGCAAGTGGAGGAAAATGGTACTTGATGCACCTCTCACTATACCAGCAATATGCTAGTGTTTTCTTGGTTTGCTAGTCTTTGGGTTTACCACATTAGTATTTGTCATTTGTCCATACAATAATTGGTATAGTTGGAACTTTCCTGTGCATCTTCTGGGAAATTATTTCTTTAAAAAGAAAAAAAATGGCTTATACGTTGGTGCATTCTTTACGGCAATTTTTATTTTGACAGCTATTTCTACTTGCTAAAATGTTTATCAAGTTGCTGTAAAATGTAACTCATGCGAGTTTTGGAATATGCCAAATGGATTTCATCCATCATCGTTGGCCTTACTGAGAATGAATAAATATTTGGTTAGAAACATTAATTAACGTTGAAAGATCTATGATATAATAATATTTTACCAGTTTGTTAATCTGGTTTTTGAATTCTCTATGAGAGACATTTCTCCTTAGTTTTTTTCTCCCATATTTCTGAAATCTCTACAACATAATCTCCTTAGTTTTTCTCTAATTTCTCCTTGAGAGATGATTATTATTTTTGTCCTTATTAGTTTATCTTTATTGATGTCTAACAGTTGTTCTTTATGTTTACTGTTTGAGACCAATCTCTGTAGTTTTATCATTCAAAATTTGATATATAAGATGGATACCCTTATAGATGCATGACTTGATCTTCGAGTTTGGGTGCATGTCCCAAGCTTCTTGATTCGAGTTGTATAGGTTACTAAGTTGTACTATCACGTACCTACTCGTATGTTTGCTGAAGCTTGTCGGCCTAAAGGCTTAAATGAGCTCAAGTATGGCAATTTGGATAGAGCAGTTATCAACATGAAGACCAGGTTCAATAACCCCTCCCCACACACACACACAAAAAAAAAACATGAAGACTAGGTTTTGGGCGTCTCTTTGCAAAGTTTTTCTGATTTATGGCTTCATGCAAAGATTGGTGCTATTATCCTTATGTATTCAGTATGCAATGTGTAAATGATGGTTTTATACCTTCTAATTAAATGTAATCTTCATGTGACCTTTGTATGTGCAGATTGTAAAAAAGTTGCTGATGGAAGAGAAGAGTTCACATCCAGCTCTTCTAATGTGCTTAGTCATAGTTTAGAAGTGGAAGGGTTTGAGGCCATAAAGATTGATGATTTTTGGTTTGATGCAGAGTTTTCACGTCGTGCAGGGAAGAATTCGTCATTCAAGGTAAACTTAGGCAATATTATTTACTTATATTTATCATGGTAATTTCATATGATTATTTGTTAAAACATTTATACATTCAGTGCTTATATAGGTAAAACTAGATATGTCAAGTGTATTACGCATATTAATACTACCTAGTGTTAGGAATATGTCTTGAATACTCGTGGTTTAGATTAGAAGAAAATACGATGAAACACAAAGGTTGAAGTGTCGAAGACAGTAGAAGAGAAAACAGCAACAAAACAGAAGAGGGACGGTCGACCTCACGCCTGACCGACCACCCGACCGACCCTGTACAGGGTTTGGCCAAGAGAGGGACGGTCGACCGAACTTGTTGGTGCAGTCGACCAACCGTGGCGCTGTGTTCTTTTTTAGTCTCGATTTGTTAGGTCGTTTCAGCCAAATCTTCAATTCCAAGTCAAATCGTATGGCTCTCCTATTCAGTTACTTCTTCGACGGGTTATATCGGACGACTGAGAATCAAGATTAACCTAGGGTTCTCCATATTCTTCTTCTATATATTGTAATCTTCTCCAATATGAGAGAGTAGTACTTCATCGATATTTTATTCATTGATATCTTCTTTGCATGGCTTTCTTGCCATAGATCATGATACATCCTCCTTTATCCCTCGATGCAAACAATAAAAAATATAATGGTGAGTCACCTGGCATCTGCTGGTAATAATGTTAGCCATGTTAGCCATTGGACGTTGCGTCGTCACTTTCATCTTTCAACTGACCATAAGTTAAGCAGGGAAAAGCACTTACAAGGCACATGTGCACAAATATGAACTGTATTCAACACTAATTATATATATGCCAAGAGATTTTTCCCGATCTGATATAGAACTCTTGTTATAAGTCAAAAGGGGAAACGAAAAAGCGACCTAACATCCTCTGTACTTAACTCTTTTTTTCAACTTATTTTGTTACTTATATTCAAAGTCTTATCTGGCAACTGAAAATTGTTACTTCACAGAAAAAGCTCAAGAATGTATTCATGCCTCGGAAGGTCCGCAACCTAGCTGGCAATGGGAGTACTTGGGAAGTGCAAAATAAACATAACAGTTCTGCTTCATCAGTTGTTTCTACAAATGGTGATTTATATCTTCAAGATTCAACTCAAGCTACCCTTGAATTAGAATGGGAGCTACTGTAAATCAATGGAAGACAAGCTGGTAAATAACTGCAGCATGCAAGTCCTTTTCTGCATACAAGCAATTGATGGGTACTGCACAGATCAAGGTCCTTCAAGTTCAGGCCATACAGGATAAGTTACTCATGAGACCTAGTCAATACTTTTCACTTTTCTTCTTCTTCAATCCCTTTCTTTGCCGAGAATAATTTAGCATTTGCTCAAGAAACTTTTGCGATCGGAATGTTTGGCCAGTCCCTTTCTTCGCTGAGAATAATTTAGCATTTGCTCGAGAACCTGCTGTGACTGGAAAGTTTGGTCCTTTTTTCGAGTTTTCAGATAGTTTCGGTGGTTCATCTGTGTGTTCCTACTTCCGAAATAGGCACCGTTCAGATGTAAAACATCTGCTTTTAAGGCTGGAATAAATGTGGTTTGATACATGCGGGACAATAAATTTATGGATAAAGTTCGTTACAATTATGTTTCAGTTCTAGTGTGAATGATTGGTTCAAAAAATGTCTGCAACAAAATTCTTCTTGCTATGATTCAGTTCCCGTACACCAAATAAGCATACAAAATCTCGTTCCATGTATCAGGAACACCAGGTAGACACCAATGGATGCAATCAGCATAAACATTGGGTTGAGACCTCTCGTTGCTTGTTAGCAGCTTTCCTCGTCGCTCTGTGTAAACTGTGGTGTGCCCATCCTTTCTGTACTCTGAAAGTTGTGTGATGTTTAGTAGTGTCACTTGCGCCTTCATTTCATGAAGAGCATCTCTTAGAATTCCCATTATCTCTAGACTCGATCCAGCTCCCCAGAATGGCCCGTCGATTGGTTGTGTCTCGTTGAAGCAGTTATCGTGGCTCCCTGGCCTCCATTCCCGGCTCCTGTATTTTTTTTTATTGCAGAGGTCGATGCAAATGATACTTTTGGTTAGAACAAACCGAAAATGATGTTTTCTTTAACATTACAATTCGAAATTTGAAACAAATTTGTCTCTTGAATGTTGAGCAGGCTAGGATAGTGTTTTTTTTTTTTGAGGAAAAGGTGAAATCTGGTCACCCTGTTTCATTAATAAGAGCTTAACGAAGCAGGCTAGGATAGTTACCATAGATGAGTAGGGGATAAGCTCATGAAGAAGGCTTTCCGAGTTTGGGGGTTGAATGTGGAATCAACCCATTTAGCCCAAGTCTTCAGAGCCATTTTGTATGCTGTGTGCACATCATATTCTTGTATATCGAGGGATCCATTCCTACAAATACTCACAAATAACACCGTGTTATAAGAAATTATTCAACCCGAAATTAAGTTTAACAATTCCGTGTCAGGAATCATAGCCATAAAAGAAGATGAACAAGGAGGTGTCCGTCAACTAACGTTGTTGCGTTGATGAGAGGTTGGTACATCCACCACACATAGCTTTCAAACACCATGATATCGACACCGTCCCAATGCTTGCTGTGCTTGGCAACAGAATCCAATCTCACTTGCCTCTTTTGCACTGTGTGCTTAGTTGCATGGTCACTGTTGGACTCGACGATGAAAGGAGCCCAGTAGAACTCGACTGTTGCATTGTACTCCTGATGATTTGTAATAGATTACCATATATTACTCGATTTGGACGTGAGTGGCAGGGAGTTATACTCTAAATATTGCACTATAAAACTTATACTAAATTGATACATTGATACTGCTTTTAGAAAAAAACATGTAAGATTCATGTGAATATATACTTAGCCAACAATATATATATGTGAAGTAAATGTAAATTATACCTCGGCAAAGAAAATCCTCCTAGGAGGATCCTTGTATACGAGCTTCTTGTTGTCGGTCACAGCGGATTGGAGGAGGCAAACCATGGATTCCCATTGAGTTCTCTGAAGGGAGTCTCCTATGAGCATTAGCCTCTTGTTTCTCAACCTCTCCAACAATATCAGGGCATCAAATCTAGTATCAAAGAACGAAGTCCAATCTTAAGCCTACACTCACAATGCCCAATATCATAAGAAATACAGTTCCGATTCAGATACCATACAACACAATACACCGACACAGTTATAAAATACTACTTAATGTGAAATGTCCTTGCCTTTACACCAAAGGGATTGAATCTGTCAAGGGTTTTTATAATTTTCACGCTTAAAAAGCATCGTGCCAGATATGTGTCTGATTCGGTCCAAGACGACACAGTTGTGAAATATATAGAAAAATGCTTAAATTGCATATTAAGTCAAATACGGAGTTATTTGGAAACACTTAAAACCATAAAAAACAAAATTAATTACAACAAGTAGTGCAGCTAAAGTGTTCTTCCATATGTTTGTCTCGATCATTCCTTACTTTTCCTTCCTCTTACACCTAAGCAAACACCCGAATAGTCACCTTTGCACGACGAGTAAAACTTTAATGCTATTGCAGTTGCATCAAACTAAAAGCTCACAAATAACCAAACGATTCAAAAGAGACAGTCACTAACCTCGGTAGTTTACATTGATGAGGTTGCCACCTCCACTTTTGATACAATGAGTCTGGCCTTCCATTCCTCTGGCAAGTTACAGGCTGTGTCAAGTAAGGGCAGCTATCCTCTGTATACAAAGGCCGGCTCCCATTCTCATCCAACACCCACTTCCCTTCAAATACATTGCATCCCTTCTTGAATTCACTAGCAAACTCTGCATCAAACACAGTACTACTTCTAATGGTTGGTGACAACCACCATCTCGAGAATTCTGTCACAATTTTCGTGGTTCCAATTAGAGCTAGGGAAGCAAGGAGGAAAGGGAAGAAGGTGAGGAGGGGCTTCATTTAGGGGAGAATGAGAGGTAGAAGAAGAAGAAGAAGACATGGTTAATTATTTGAATGGAAGTTTAGATAAAGACTTTTGTTCTTCTAAGTTGGTGAAGGAGATTAATGGCTTGTCCATGAAGTGGCTTAGGACACACTCATGCAACCACCTAGTAAAGGATAGTTGGATAAGAGATGGCAGATTTCTTCATGTTCTGTTTGGTGTGATCATTGTGGAATTTTCATATAGTTTATTAGAATTTTTCTCCAAAATAAGCAACTTTTTTAAACTATATTCCATAAAAAAACACTTGTCAAACTTAATCCACGAGTGAGCTAGTTGTTGTCATGTCAAATAAAACCGCAGTTCCTAACTGCAGCCTCATTAATATTGTTATCACAGTTCGCAACTACGGTTTATAATGAGCAGACAACAAAATGCTTAAGTTAGGAATAAGTTTGACATGTAACTCAAGTGGAGATATTGTTTGAAAAAGATGCTTATTGTAAAAAAAATTAGTTAATTATACAAGATGTAGGTTGTTTAAATTGCTATAGTTGAAATTGCAGTTGCAAAAACATTTTTCATTATCATTTCTTTAGATTGGTTTGATGAAGTTGATAAGAATAGCTCAGAAATTGAATAGCAAAAAATGTGTATAGAAAAATGAGCATTATAATTGTTCTACTAATTTATGTATTGCTTTCACATTATAAAACTCATTAAAGTGGTATCCACAAGCAATTAATGCAAAAATATGTTGAAAAATGCCAAGTGTACTACTTTTTATTTACTACTTTCGTACTAGTAGATTAATGGAGATGGAGTACATGTATAAAATATTTGCAATATAGCTTGTGAACTTCATTTTTATGAGTTTAGTAATACCAAAGTAGTGAAAATAGAGTTGTACAATTAGCAATATTCAAATATATTATATGAGCTCTGTCTTCTTAAGTAATGTAATATAAAAGTAGTATAATTATCATTTTTTTTAAAAGACAATATGTCTATCTTTAAATAAAACATATATATCTAGTGTTTGAATTGATGTAAGTAGTACAAGATTCTCTTGTGTTGCATTACCTTATTAAGTTCCAAAGTTACAACTTAAAAGTAAGAAAATTATTCACTATTTGCACATTGGATTTTTAATTAAACTTTTTTTATAAGTTGACTTGCAACTACTTACAATTGAAGTAAACATCTTAAACTTTTTATCAAAGTGAATCTTGCAAGTTGACTTGCAACAACTTGCAATAAATTTTTAATTTAAAAAATCTTGCAAGTTAACTTGTGACTATTTGCAATGAACCAATCACTTTGAATTTTTATTCAAAGATGATTTTGCACGTTGACTTGCAACTAGTTGTAATGAACCAAACACCTTGAATTTTTAACTAAAGAACTTTTTGCTAGTTGACTTGCAACTACTTGCAATGAACTAAGCAATTTGAATTTATAATTAGAGAGAATCTTCAAAGTTGACTTGCGATTATTTTCAATGAACTAAATATCTTGGACTTTTAACCAAAAAAATCTTGCAAGTTAAATTGCAAAAAACTTATAATGAACCAAATATCTTGGACTTTTCATCAAGAGAATCTTGCAAGTTGACTCACAACAACTTCTTGCAGTGAACCAGACACCTTCAATTTTTAATTAAAGATAATTTTGCAAGTTGAATTGCAACTACTTGCAACGAACCAAACACATTGTAACCCTCGTTTCCGTAAATATATAATTTCTGAATAATATTCTGTATTTCGAATTTTATATGAATTTAGTTGTGTTAAATTCATTTGAACTTTTTATATTTAAAATATTTCTGATAAAGGTATATTTTACCTTACTTTCTATTTTGCAATTGATCGACTATTTTCATTTTAGCCAAACTAAAATTATTCGAGACTTCCTTAATTATTTGTTAAAGCCAATTTCTTTATATAGCATTGCTATAATTATTTTATTATTTTCATTGTTAAATCTATTATTTTTAGTATTGTCATTATTACCATTTTTATTAATATTGTTTGTTCTTATTATTAGTAATATTATTATTGTTAAAATTAGTGATATTGTTGTTACTTATATTTTCTTGATCTTTATAATTAATATTATTATTTTTAAAGCCCAAATTAATCTTGATATATTTTGTAATATTTATTTAATTTAAAGCCCAAACACAATTGTTTATTTTAAAGCCCAATGGTTTTAAATCCAATACCCATTAACCCATTTTTTTCTTAGTTGTTTGTTGATCAGATCTACTCTTAATCTACCCCCAGAATCTCTCCTGTAATCCCCCTAATCTCTATCCCTAATTATGAGCCTATTGATTCCCCTCATTGTGTAATCCCCGTAACTCCCTCCCTAAAATCCCTCTACACCTTAAATTTTAATTATTTCTATATACCTCTCTCTCTCTCTTCTTAAAAACAAAAACAAAACAAAGCCACAGAACAAAACAAAACCCAAAACAAACCCATTACATCGTTTTCAACACTTCGAACCGCCCCGACTCCCTCCGTCGAGTCGCCATTCCACTCCGCGGCCAAACCCAAAGTCTTCATCCCGCTCGTCGCCATCGTCGAGAGCCCATCGCCATTGCTTCTCCACAGTCGAGAATCGAAGCTCAAGAACCCATCTTCATCCTCCTCCTCGTCGACGCTTCGGCTTCCCTCGCTCGTCATCGCCATTGTGCCGCTTCCGCTCGAACCCCTCGAGCTCGTCGCCATTGCTACCACCGAAGAACCCCCCTCTCGCTCATCTCTCCTCTCCCGCTCTCACCCTCTGTTCGAACAGAGGCAACACCGCCATCGCCTATTCCGTCCGCCATTTCCCTGTTCTTCGTCCTCGTCCAAACCCATTCACCTCCCCCATCATCCCGCTCCTCCCGAGCGCAACGGACGACCACAGCCAGCCCCCGATCTCCTCTTCTCCTCCGTCGCATCGTCGTCGTCATCAACCTCCAGAACCCCCGCCGTCCTTCTCCTCTGTTTTTTTGCCGAAAACAGAGCCTTGCTCGAGCTCGAGCCGCTACGCCGTCAAAATCGCCGCAGTCGTCGCCTTGCGGTCGCCGTCAGCCACCTCGTCTCTGTGCCCCTGGCCGTTGCCGCCATGGCCGCCGCCCCCTGCCGTCTCCCTCCGCCTTTGCCTCGCCGCCTCGCCGCTAGCCGCCGTTGGTCTCCCGCTCTCATGCTCTGTTTTGAAGTGGGAAGAAGAAGAAGGAGGAAAACAGTGGATGGTGGGATTTAATCTCGGCCGTTAGATTCGATCAAGATCTGATCTTGATCAGATCTGATCTTTTCAGCCAGATCGGATCTCAGCCATCCAATCCGATCGTGATCCTCAGCCCAGATCTAAGCAGATCCAGCCACCTGATCATCCTGATCTTGATCTTCCATCAAGATCCGCTCCGGATCCAACCTTGTGTGGGTGTTTGTACGTGTCCCGTACGTGCACACGTCTGTACTAGTGCCTCGTCTCTCGGGATTTACATCCCGTATTGGTTCGTGTTCGGATTCTTCGTCCTAAAGGCAAGTCACTTCTATCGAATATCTTTTTTGTATCATATTCGATACTTATTGTTGAAATTCCGCAAGTGGATCTTATTTAAAAATCGTAAAATATTGTTGTATCAATCGTCGAGATGCCACGGATTTACACGAGCGAATCCAAGTGGTAGTCTCGACATCGTGCCATCTTTTTGCCTCTAAAGTATAGAGATGTTCATACACCATATAGTTATAGTTATTGATTATAAAAATAGGGAATTGTAGACATATTTCATATCATGAAGTTAAATGACAAATAGTTATAGTAGATTGTAGAAATTTGTTGATCGTTAATGTGATTGTTATTGCTAATTTGTTGAATTGTAGTTATTAAAATGTTAGACATCATCTATATTAATACCATGTTCATCTAAGGTTGATTCGCTACGATTAAGATTAATTAAACTCCAATTTACTATTATTAAACTTTATTTTTACCATTTTACTTAAAATGAACTTATAGACTATTCAGAAAATTACGCCAATCTGAACCTTAATGTGCTGTTTAGACCTAGATCACTTCATTAAAATCAGAAACTCCCTGAAAGTAAATCGTAGCCCTATCTGTCTAGATGTCGATAGATACCAAGACTTTCGAATTCGGAGTTATACTGCTCCAGTTATAAACCTTTTACCACAGCTGCGCTATAATTCCAGATTCACGTACATAACAAGTTAGGCTAATGAATTAAGTGAACTATTAATCATATATGGCCAAGATAAATTACAGATTTGTAAATAACATGTTTAGGGTGTTAAAAGGTATTTTTACTGATTTTTATAATATTTATTTACTGCCTTTATAATTAAAATTAGACATCATCTACACACAGCCAGAAACTAAAATCTATAAAGATCATTGAGTTTCACATAGCTACCGTTGTCAGAACGTAGCTTTTAAGTATGCGTTGGGACCGGGTGGGAGTCTAGTTTCTAGACCACCTGACGGATCCACATTTGCTGCCCTGTAGCAACGGGAATGCTGATTTTGGTACAGCAACCTACTGCTGTCCAGAATTGGGATTCTATATTTTATAATGTACAATTGTGTTGATAATGTTATATTTAGTGTATTTAATTGTATATAGTATATTGCATGGTCTTAGGATTGTTTTGACACCTTCTCTAGCGTCCCTTATTAATTGCATTATTGTATGATAATTGAGTAAAGAAAGTAACAAGCCGGGGTTAAGGGTTGATTAGGATAGTTGACAATATAGTAAGTGTACTCGGATGATGGCCAGTGTTTATCGTTATCGGCATCGTGTAAGAAATTACACATGTCCCGTGTTTTATTGTTATCGGCATCGTGTAAGAAATTACGCATGTCCCGTGTTTTATCGTTATCGGCATCGTGTAAGAAATTATACATGTCCCGTGTTTATCGTTATCGTCATCATTCCTAGTACATGAACTATAGAGTTTACCATCTTAATCTAAACGAAATTGATTGTATGCATCGAACCTGTGGTACGGCACACATGGGACACAGTAGTACGTGCATTAGTTAGGATTTAAAAATGAATAATAGACTTAAGGCCCCACCACATTATCATTGCATATTGTTATCTCAATGAACAGTGTTATCTTTATTATTGCCTTTATTGGTATTGTTTATCGTTATCGTGGTAAATCGTATTTAATGCATATTATATTGTTATCTGTTTTACACTGTTCAATACTATTGACTTCATCGTTCAGTTGAATTCATTGCTATACCTTTATTGCCATTGTTTCACTGTTTCTCCACTTGCATGTCCACGACTTGCTCTAAGGACAAATTATTCTTTCTTTTTAGATGAACAAGTAACAGGTGTACAAGGAGAATTTTCAGAAGGCATTGGTGAGCAGTTCTCTACGATTGGAGCTGGAGCCTATCGAGCTATTTGGTAAGTTCTTGTATTCTAGATTTGGTTATCGAATTTCATTATCGTTTATGTGATTATGTTTCCTGCGTGGTTGTGATTTATTTTTCTTATATTGTTGAGTTAAGACTGGTACAGCTTATGGATGATATGAGTTGGCATACTTATATCATTCGCTGGGCCTCAGTTACGTGCCTGTGTTTCCGTATTCCGGGAAGCGGGGCGTGACACACATTATTCTGTTAATCAAAAGGAATCTTGCAAGTTGACTTGCAACTACTTGCAATGAACCAAACACTTAATGTAACTAAAGTAACAACTACTCCAAACTAAAAGATGAGTTGTTATTGTTAATTCAACCAATAAACCATAAAGACTTCTATTTGGAAGTCATGTTGTACAAACACATATCTAATACAATGCAATCTATTTCAATGTTACATTAAATATTTTACATTTATGTTTTATGATACTTCTTATGTTCCAATTACTGACATTGGATTACACATACAATAAACCAATAGTAAAACTAGATCATGATCTTTATTAGAAACATGTAAAGTAACAATATACAACTGACATGTAGAATCCACATGTGCAACAAAAAAAAATCGTCTATCCTTATTGCTGGTTTTAAAATTTGTAAATGATATACATTCAACAAACTTGTGGTATTGCAACTTAATCAACTTTTACCACAAAATCCACACTTGAAACTTAATTTCACTATGGCTACACACGTCTTTATTTAAATAATTATCATTACAAGTATTATTGAGAGCTGAAGTAAAGTCAAGAAGTCAACTATTCCAGTTCTACTTGCACCAATCCTTATTATGAGACACAATAATCTGTATAACCATGACATCGCTAGAAAAAATTTAAAAATATTTAGAAAACTTTAAATAAATAAAAAAATCAAATCCAAATTATCTCTAATGAAAGGAATTATCTCCCCCCATTAAAAAAATGAAAAATGAAAAATGAACAAAAAAAAATAAATAAATAAAAAATAAGTGACTCCGAAGGGATGAGAATTGAGAATTCTTATTACCCTGCTAGTCTAAGACCACCGGCGCCACCATGCCATCTCATCCGTCGCACGTGTCACCACCTCAACCTCCTCACGTCCATACGTGTCCTCTCCTCCCTAACAGGTGTCACACAAATCCCAAACCCCTCCCTCTTTAAAACCATCTCATCTCCTCTTCATCCTCTCAACTTGTCAAACTCAAAATTTACGCTCACACTCAACAATGGCATCATATAAAGAAACAAGGAAGGAAGAAACATCACACGGAGAAGAGCAGAGACAACCAAACATGACACCAGAAGAGATAGGCCAGTACAGATACCAGGCACAGCAGAACTCCATCGAGTCCATTCGGGCCGCGGAGGAGCGGTACAACCGGGCTAAAGAATCCGGTGGTAAGGTACTTCATGAGACCCAGGAGGCGGTTGTGCATGGACTTGGTGCAACGGGTGCGTACATGTCGGCTAAGGGGTCTGAGGCTATGGGTACCGCGGCACATGGAGCACGTGTTGCCGGTGAGTATACTGCGCAGAAGGCGGCAGCTGCCACGGATGTGGCGTCTAAGACAGGACAGAGAGGGTATGAGGTGACGAAGGATTATGTGCAGCAGGCGGGTGGGAAGACAAAGGTGAGGACTATATAAACCAAATATGTTTCACACTATGTGCATGAGCTTATTCGCATTCAAAGTCTGTTTGCATCAGGTTAATACATAACACATGGGAAAATTTTTGAATTTGAACACTCTGTATTCAGTTCCTTATTGGTTGTGGTTGTCAGACAGGCCTTATTAATCCCTAAAATTCTCATATTAGATGTCAATCTATTTTTTGTTAATAATAATAATTGAAGGAAACTACTGTTGCGGCTGGTGAAACTACTGCTGGGTATGCAAAAGAGGTGGCTATCAAAGCCAAAGATGCAACCTTGAGCGCAGTGTCCAAGGCGAAAGATGTGAGTCTGAGTGCAGGTGAAACTGCGGTAGATTATGCGAAGCAGGCAGCAGAGAAAGGAAAGGAAGCCACTTTGAGCGCTGGCGGAACTGCTGCAGATTATGCAAAGAAAGGTGCTGCGATGGCCAAGGACACTGCAGTCAGCACGGGCCAAACTGCCATAGACTACACAAAGCAAGGTGCAGTGAAGGCAAAGGATGCTGCGGGCAGCACCGGCCAAACCGCAGTCGACTACACAAAGCAAGGGGCAGTGAAGGCAAAAGATGCTGCGGTCAGCACGGGCAAAACCGCAGTGGATTACACAAAGCAAGGGGCAGTGAAGGCGAAAGATACAAGCATGGGTGCCTCAAAAAGTGCGTCCGACATTGTATGTGAGAAGACCCAAATGATGAAGGGGGCTGCTATTGATACTGCACAGAGAAGCAGAGAGCTCGCCGAAGAGAAAGCAAAGGGAACAAAGGAGTACGTCGGTGAGAAAACAGGGCAAACAATGGAAGCAGCAAAGGAAACTGGAAATCAAGCGAAGGAGAAAGCGGGGGAAACAAAGGAGTACACTAAGGAGAAAGCAAGGCAAGCAAAGGAAGCAGCAGAGCAAACCGGAAGTCAAGCAAAAGAGAAGGCAGAGGAAAAAGCAGGCGAAGCAAAGGAGTACACTAAGGGGAAAGCAGGGGAAACAAAAGAAGCGGCGGAGTATGCAGCGCAGAAAGCTAGAGAGTATGCAGAGCAGAAAGCAAAGGAAGCGAAGGAAGCCACAGGCGACATGAAGGAGGCTGCAGAGAAAGCAGCCCAGCGAGCTAGTGGCTACGCAGAGGAAAAAGCCAAGGAAGCCAAAGAAGCAGGAAAGGACACTGCAGGTCAATCGAAGGTATATATGTATCATATCATATGTATCGTATAAGTATATTTCAGAGTTGCCAGCCCACCATGTTTTGATCTGATCTAGGTTGTTTTCTGTGTTGTCAGTTATGAACTTGGTTTGGAATGTGAATGTTGTGATGCAGGAGGAGGTTGGCGAGAAAACCCGAGAAGCTGAGGAGAAACTGAGCAAGCTTTCTCTAAGGGAGAAGGAAGAGGAAAGGGCAGAAGAGAAACAAGGCAAGCAGAGCAGCGAAGGATATGAAGAGAAGTGGGAGAAAGTGGAGGAACCTGGTAAAGTTTTGAAGGAAGAAAAGGTGATGTCAGTTGAACCAGAAGAGATGCAGGAAGGGAAGGATACACCCATGACTGCCATTGGCGAGATCTGCGAGACTGTCGGTCAGACGGTGATTGGAATGGCGAAGACGGCCACGGACATCACAGTGGGTGAAGAAGAAGAAGAAGAAGAGCAAAATGAGTGATCTTTGTACGTTTTCTATGTAATGTGGAAGTAGAACAGGTAGTCTTTTTCCTCTCAAAATTAAGAACATGCTGTCTTTTGTAAAAGAATGTGAACATAAAGTGGCTGTATGCTCATATAGATATATCTGGATTTGATAGTTTCTGCAATAGCATTTACATTTTGAGTATCTGAGCGTAAACATTCTAACTTTAAAATGCAAGTGATTCTAGGGTTAGATATTCAAGCATAAACCACAACAAACAAGCTTATGCTTCATTTTTCTCGGCACGAATTTGAAACAAATGATAATAGAGTTGGCAGCTCACAATATGGGAGTATCAACAAAAGGGCCATGAAGTAAACCCTCGGCCATAATCTTGTAGGCAGCTTCAGTCAAGTGAATGCCATCCCAGTTCGAGTACTCCGATGGATCTTTGCAGACGCTTGAGCCCAGAAAGCCACACCGCTCGTTCAGGTTGAAGTTGTAAGGTCCACCCACCCCGCAACACGCCATTAGATCCCCGTGTTTGAACCCTGCACGCCCATGGTAGAATTCAGAATCCGAACTTACATGACATACATATTTTTGAGGAAGCTTATATTCATACTTACCAAAGCTATCAGGAGAGTGAGCAAACCGAATAGTTGAGCCATAATAGTCGGCATAGATGATCCTAGCCTTGGGGTTCTTCTCCTGGAGTTGCAGCAAGCCTTGGCGAAGTAATTGATTGTGGTACTCTGCAAAACTGTTGAAGTTCTTCAAGCATCCACTTTGGTTATCGTAGTCATCTTTGTTCGGACTACCAAAGAGAGTTAGGTACATAGCCGAGCATCCAACTGGAAGGTTTCCAGGGATGACAAGGTTCACTGCTCCTAGATCGATCAGTCTCTAAAATCAAGGATGAATATTAATCTTCAGACAATATACATAACAGACAACTAATTATGTATATATATTTGTATCAGCTTAATTGGAAGGAATTATCTGAGAGAATTGAAAACAAGTTCAGTCTCTAAAATCAAGGATGAATATTAATCATCGGACAATATACATAATAGACAACTAATATTGTACATATATTTGTATCAGCTTAATAGGAAGGAATCATCTCAGAGTATTGAAAACAAGTCGACTAGTCGTTGAAGGATGTACGAATATAACTGATAAAACAACATATATAAATGTTTTTTATTGTAGAATGGATTTGAGTTACATACTTGAGAAGACGTGACAATTATTTCGACTACTTTGGGCACATATGCTTTCACCTGGTCCATGCTGTTGCCTGTGAAGAAGCCGTAATTGTAGTCGTTTCCTCCAATCTCTCCAACAAGGAAGAGGGATCTCTTGAAGTAGTCACTGCAATCTGCACAATATTAAGGCTTCATACACTTGTAGGGACTCCGTGCAGGGTGTGTATTTTGTTTCCATTAGTAAAGTACTCGTCAGCTATTACATTGAAAAAGAATTTTCGCAGTCCTAAATATTTCAATTGGGAAGGAAACTTCCAATGACAACACCATCTTCTTCTTCCCACGGTGTTTATATGTCACTTCATCTTCGCTTTTCAAATATACCTCCCAACTACAACAATCCAAATACTAGGTATCTATTTATTTCTTAAGCATCGAAACAATATCTAACCAAATGTCTATCATGTCGTGTGCTAGCTCTAAATACAATATCAACCAATATGGGTATGTACTGTACATGTAACTATAGCAGCTAGAGTATACAGTAGAGCGTTCGGTTTAAATTTAGTTTCAACTGTAAGAAATAATTTTTTGGTATTTATTTTAGTATAACTGAAGGAAGAAGATGGTGTGACATTAAATGGTATGAAAAATAAGAAGATATGAGTGAGACTCAAATGTTGCAACTATAACTATCAAGTCGAACTACAGAAATAAAAGAAGTTTTTCCATGTGCCGTTCAATTCCTAATAAGCCAAACATACTCAAAGTCTGAACTCATGCAAGAACTGCAACTTCAAAGAATACAAAAAGAAAACCTTTTGATGAGTTGCAGAGAGATGGCTTCAAGCCTTCAAACCAACCAACTTGTGTGCTCAACGACATATTCGTCCAGAGCACCTGCCCTGCACCTAGCTCTTCAAAGAAAGCAGGATCCAGTGCCGTGGCTCCCGCCACTGCAAAATTCACTCCTTTTTTGAAATTCTGGCCTTTCGCCAAGTATGGAGGGAGCATAGGAAGCCCCAAAGCTTCAGCTGCAAGGTTCAACGCAAACAAAAACAAATGTTGTTAAGATAAGTTCTTGTAACTTCAAACTCGAATTGGAGGTAAACTTAAAACAACTTTACATATCACTATTTACAAAATATCCGTACCACTACTGCAGACGAATTGCAACCAGATGCGCTTGCAAGTATGGGTATAAGACACCGTGGATTTTTTTAAACTTACTGCTTAAAATTTTGAACTATACAATTATTGCTACCATTCACGTACTAGGGAGATAAGAATTGAGTCAAGTTAAGAGCACAAGTAGCAATTGCAACAATAAGAAGAATTCGCACAAAACACACATAAATAAACTTTCAATATTCTTTGAAAAAAACATATCAAAGATGGTTCAACTTAAACCTAGTTACAAGTGTAAAGAAAGTAGTAATAGGTCCATTACCAATGAAGTCAACCACCAAGCGGCCATCCGAGCATCGGCCAGTTGCATGCTGGAAATATGTCATTCCATACGGTAGGTTGCTGATTGAAGGGAAGAAGATCGCCCCGGAGTTGAGAAAGTTTCCTGTATCAGCTAATGAATCCCCAAAGCTAAATATTGAAGTGTAGTTTTGTGGCAGTTCAGTCTTAGAGCAGACAATTTGGAAGAAGAGGAAGAGGAAGAAGGCAGCAGAAGAGAATGGGAGGTTCATTGCAAAGTGTTTGGATACGCAGGGACAGCGAAAACAGTCTTTAATAGTATGGGCATTGTCACTTAATCTTTTCCTGCTTTACCTTCTGGTGTTACGACATTTGAGGTGCAATAAATAGATTAGCTGCAACAAACAAAGACTGACCTGTGGCTTTGAAGGAGTAAGTGGGTAAGCTTTCAGCAACTTTCCCCAACTAATTCTGCAGAAAGGTTGTTGGGAAAACTTCTTATAGCTTAACATGTTTTATTTTCTATATGATATTTCGTTCTACCCACAGTAACGGTAAATTGATCATCCTCTTATTAGTCCAAGTAAATCAATAATCAAAACCTGAACAAGCTCAGTTTCAAGGGAGGAAATCAGGATCTGAAGTCTATTACTAAGGTGCATTATTCCCTCAAACTTTCACAAAATGCACTCAGAATTGAAAGAAGGTTTATCCCTCTCACCATCTACAATACACACTTATTACATATATATATAGTACCCCTATTACAACACATACATTATCTGTATAACATCTCTAATACTCCTCAAGTTGGAGCATATATGTCATACATGTCCAACTTGTCATTGATGAACTATATTCTGACTCTCGCATGAGACTTTGTGAGAGCATCGGCTAGGAGGTGATTAGTACGAATGTGTTTAGCCTTTATCTGAGTAGGCTCATATGGCGTGCCACTAATCTTGTTGCGAACCACATGGCAGTCAACCTCAATATACTTGGTTCGTTCATGAAACACAGCATTAGTGGCTATGTGAATGAGAGACTGGCTATCACAATACATACATATCAACTCATGCTGAAGAATCCCCAACTCAGTAAATAATCGTTTGACCCATGTCATCTCGCATGTAAGGCCAACCATAGTACGATACTCGTATTCAGCACTCGATCGAGACACCACATTTTGTTTCTTACTCTTCCATGAAACTAAGTTTCCCCGAACAAACACATAATACTCAGTGGTGGATATCCTAGTCGATAGGCAGCCAGCCCAGTCATCATCTAACCAGCCAGCAATCCGACAGTGTCCATCATCAGTATACAACAACCCTCTGCCAGGGGAGCTCTTCAAATACTGAGGAATTCTCATAACTGCATTCTAATGACTTGTATAGGGAGACGTCATAAACTGACTTACTATGCTAACTGAGTATGCAATATCAGAAAGAGTGACTGTGAGATAATTCACTTTTCCTATAAGCCTCCTATATCTCTCTGGATCCTCCAACATGACACCCTGATCTGGCAACAACTTAAAATTTGGGTCCATAGGAGTGTGTGATGGCCTACATCCTAGCGTACCGCTCTCAGTAAGTATGTTCAGTACATACTTTCTCTGTGACAAACAAATTCCCTGCTTAGATTGAGCAACTTCGATCCCCAAGAAATACTTTATTCACCCGAGATCCTTAGTTTGAAACTTTTGTTAAAAATATGACTTTAGATCTTGAATACCATTCTAATCATCTCTTGTAATTACAATGTCATCAACATATACAACTAAAATGATTCTCTTCCCGTGATGATGTTAATAGAACACAGAATGATCATTATCACTCCTCCTCAATCCAAAACTAATGACAACTTTAGAGAAACGATCAAACCAAGTACGAGGAGACTATTTGAGTCCATACAAAGATCGTTTCAAGCAACAGACTTTAGTGGGCTCAGCTTTGCTAACAAAAGCGGGGGGCTGCTCCTTATAAACCTCTTCCACAAGAACGCCATTGAGAAAGATATTTTTCATATCAAGTTGATAAAGCAGCCAATGAAATCGAGCAGCCAAGGCAATAATGATCCGAACAGAAGGCATTTTGGCCACAGGAGAGAATGTCTCATCATAATCAATGCCATAGGTATGAGAATAACCTTTAGCAACCAATCGAGCTTTTAGGCGAGCCAGAGAACCATCAGGGTTTACTTTAACTGTGTATACTCATTTACAACCAACACAACATTTGCCAGATGGAAGATTAACAAGATCACAAAGTACCATTTTTCTTATGAGCAAGTATCTCTTCTCGCATAGCCTGGCTCCAATCAGGATGTTGTGATATTGCTTCTGATAATGACTTAGGAACCTGGTGACTGTCCAAAATAGAGACAAAGGCATAGTGGGCATATAAAAGACGACTGTATAAAGGATGAGCAGTGGAGCGGATCTCTTTGTATATGGCAATAGGAAGATCAAGATCAGAATGCTCACGAGAAGATGGTGTGGGCACAAGGGGGAACCGGGGGTGTAGTAGCAGTCTCAGACGGCCGTGTCTCATCGACTTGAGGCGATGGGACAATGGGCACAGTGGCATGATCTGAGGAAGTGGTGTCCGAACGTCGTTCAGACACTTAAGTGATTGTAGGCTGTTTGAGCATTGCTGAGAAGCTCTGTGTTACAGAATCAGTAGAAGTAGATACCACAAGTCTAGGGTATGTTAGAAATTCAGATTCAGTCGCATCGGAGGGAACTGGGGTTAAACAAGAGGAAGGGTTAGATAAATAAGATTGGGACTCATGAAATGTAACATCGGTAGAGATGAAATGACAACGCAACTCAGTGTTGAAGAATCTACCACAACTTGTAGTGCTAATAGCAGAAGTACACAATAAGCAATAGAAACTATCAAGACTTAGATGAACCAAGAACAAGCCACCACAATATATACAAGATCTCACAAGAACACAATCAATATGCAGAGATAACCAATACTTCTTATTTCCCAATAAATACAAAGATTACAAAAGAGATTACAACTCTCAATCTCTCTCCCTCACCTTTGAAACACTCGGCACAATCCCCTATTGAAGTTGAACAATGATAATGGCTCACCAATTCTCTATAATCAGTTATACAAATCCTAGAGTCTACAACCATATATATAGCCCAGAAGTAAACCCTAAAAGATAAGCACAAATCTAGCTTATTGGGCCTTAAACTCGTCAGCCCAAAACACACGGCACCGCTGTCGGTCGACCGCACCGCCAGGTCGGTCGACCGCAACGTGTAAACCCCACACCCGAGATATGACCGATCGGCTGCACGGTCGACCGTCCCTTTCTCTGTTGAATCATGTACACTCGAAGATACCTAGCAGCCTAGTTGCGGTCGGGTGGTCGGTCGACTGTACCACAGGACAGTCGACCGCAACTCTCCAGACTGCACATCTTCTACTTGCTGTTGTATTCTCTTGCTGTCTTCGTCTCCTCTTTTTCTTCTCCAACTTCAAGTACTCCATGCCTAAGTGTATTTGAGGCCACAATCCTAACACTCGGGACTATAGCATCTATAACCTTTCTGGAAGCGACAATGCCTTAGGAAAATACATTGGATAAAACAGGGAGCTAACTTGGAGCGACCAGAACGATGGTTATGGATAAAACTTCCAAAGATTTTGGGAGGAAGGGGGAATTGGTCAACATTTGAAAATATACGGAAAAGGGTGTTTGACCATCTAACACAGATGAGGGCATGCGATTAATTAGGTGACATGCAGTAAGATCCGCATCCCCCCAAATACACTAAGAAACTTGTCTATGAATAAGCATTGTCCTTGCAACCTCTAACAGGTGACGATTTTTACACTCGACAACCTATTTTGTTGAGGGGTATAAGGGCAAGAAGACTCATGAAGAGTACCACAAGAAAACATAAAACTAGTGAACTCAGAAAAAATTACTCTTTGACATTATCACTTCTCAAAATTTGAACAGAAACATCAAACTAGGTTCTCACATCGGCGCAGAATGATTTAAAAATAGACAAAACTTCAGACCGAGATTTCATTAAATATAACCATGTGGTATGAGAATAGTCATCAACAAAGGTAACCAAATATCTAAAGTCACTGAACTGAGACTGGGCAGGGCAAGGTCTCCACACATCAGAATGAACTAAACTAAAAGATCGACTCGACCATTTATTGACTCTAAAAGGGTAAGACATATGCAAGTGTTTACCTAATTGGCATGACTTACAAGATAACTCCTTAAGAGAAAATAATTCAGGTCTCAACTTCTTCATATTCTGTAACGACAAATGACCCAACTGATAATGCAAATTCAAAGATGCACTCAAGCATGCAAATGAGGTAGGAACACTGCCAAGCTGATAAAGACACCCTGACACACGCCCTGTGGCAATAGTTTTTCCGATCCTAAGTTCTTGAAATGCACAATAATTAGGAAAAAAGATAACAGAACAATTTAGTGTTTGGATAATTTTACTAACAGACATTAGGTTAACGAAAAATTTTGGCATATGAAGAACACAACTAAGTGGTAAAGTGGAAGTAAGGTTTACATGTCCGACACCCCCAACGGGAGAAGTAGAACCATCAACAAGTCTAACAAGTGGATGAAAAGATCTACTAACAGAGAACAATATATCTGAATTCCCAGTCATATGATCAAATGCACCTGAATCTATTATCTATGATGTTGAAGGTGAATTGGTTAAACATGTGATACATGGCCTTGCTAATGTGACAGATGAAGAAGACCGCGGAAAGCGTGATATTGCTCATTTCTTTGATATTGTTGAAACCTCTGCAGCTCATTCCCAATCATCTGGACAGTGATTCAATTAGAGGCTACATGTGCAATGTGTCGTGCTTGATTGCCTTGAGAGTGCATGATAGAGAAATTTCCTTCCTTAATTGCTGACAAGCCTCAAACGGGTGCAATATGGGTTTAGATTTCTTTGCAGCAATTCATCAAACACCTTATGTTCCACTCCAATATAAGTTAAATTCAAATTCAATCAAAACTTGGATATTTCCAGTCAAGGAGATGATGAGTGTTGTCGGGAGGGTGGTGGTGTAGAGGGTCGGCAGTAGGATAGCAAGAAGAACAAGAAGAATCAGAAGATCGGCAGTGAGATGGGTAGTTGGAGGCAGGAGCTTTCAAGCTTTCAATTAGCTGACTGGCCTGCAATGCCTATTGAGATAGAAGGATTGAAGGGACTTCCAATGGCTGGGGATGATGGCTTGGACTGGCTAAGAATCGCTAGATTTGATTCAAGAATGGCTGGCGACTGGACTGGGGAGATCGTTGCTGGGGATGATGTACAGGTTGTTGAAGTTTCTCATTGCATTGCATTGTTCCTTAAAAGTTGGTTTGGATAAGTTGGAGAGTTGGAAGCAGGAGTGTTGGCAGGAGCTTTCAAGTTCTGATACCATGAAAGAAGGTTTATCCTTCTCACCTTCTACAAATACACACTTATCACATCATATAGTACTACAACACGTACATTACCCGTATAATATTTCCGATAAGAATAAACTGACTATTTAGGAGGATGTTTACCGATAAAAGAAGCCAACTCCTTTAACCTTCCTTCCGTTTCCCGTTTTGAGCACAATGATTGCAGCATATTGACTGGCTAAAATTGCCATCTTGGAAGTGGAAGTTTTATAATCCTTTGAATTTAAAACTTGACCTTGAAGACCATACTGAATCATTTCATCAATTAAGTGAAACATTTAAATAATGCAACACATATATAGTCTTAAAGTCTACACATAATAAAGACAGTTGGTTTCCAACAGAATGCGATGTTCAGTAATAGTTTCTTGCAGGATTTTTCAGTAGAAACTTCTTCAATTCCTAGTTTCATCATATGTAACTTACTCACGTTATAGATCTATGAGCAAATCTTGGTAAAATCATTACATCAAAAACTAGTGTCGGCAAATGGGAAGACACCTGGATGGATATTACACACTATATCCTTCATATCAGTTTATGTAGTATGGATAGCAGTAGAAAAATATCTACAACTTATGTTCTTCCTAAATAGAAGTCAAAACGGTTAGCAGGAAAATAAGAATAAAACTCAATGAAAATAGGGTAGAAATGAAGGAAATTTGCGTAGGTGAAATTTATAATAAATATTTAAGATTGAAGTGCAGTACAAGAGAGAGATTTAAGGACAGCACATTGATCTCCAGCTGTTGAGAATTTGAATTGAGATTTTATTGAGCCATAAAAGTAGGTACTAGATTCATGACGAAAGCCCACTTGACAACAAAATATTATGCATGACGAATCGGAAGATTTACATGGATCTATTGATGCAATTTGAAGCTTTTCAAAGCCTGATACTGAAGGCTAACTGGTTAACCACAAATGATTTCATCTCTATTAATGTATGCCTCCAAAATGGTAATGGTTCCAGATGTGCTAGTAACCTTCTTATGAAACAATCCGCACACTTCTTGGATACACATTCTTCCTCAGCCTTACCTGTAAAGATGATACATGACAACTGAAAAAAGATCGAAGCTTGCAGTGATACCAAATCTCATAATCTCTCTAAAATGGCTCAGGCAAAGCAGTGAAGAACCCAATAGCAAGGTTTCTAAAAATATGTGTTTTGAAGACTAATGAACTCATTAATTGGTATATCGAAGTATATTTGAATTTTAATTACTTTCTAATTAGAACCCAGAAACCAAAAACATCACTCGGTTGAACCTAACCAGTCCGGTCCCACTATAATTTTGATTTTGAGTAAAGGAAGCCTCATACCTATATAAGGAAAATTTCTTCATGTATAGTATTTGTAGTCACTTGGTGAGACCCTATATAGATGACATTTATGTTGTAAAATGTATGTGCACAAAAAGCAAGTCATTTGGAGGCATCTTACCTTAGCCATAAAGTGGTGCCAGTTCATTCTATTATTGGAAACCATTCATTTTTCAACCACTTAAAACATGAGCAAGAGATCTCCAAATGACTTGATAATTTATTGGTGTGGATTGTCCATGGGGTGCCCTAACGAGTGATTATAAGCGCTCTATATGAGGAAGTGCCACATATAGTTTACAAGGCACCCTTTTCTTACTATCTGTTTTGATTCAGGGAACTTGACTAAAACTGAGTCAAACTTTCAGCTAATCTATCACCTAAGTTATACTCCCCTCTGTCCTTTTTCCTCCCTAAACATTAACAACGAATATATTTTTCAATGTCTAGTTATTAAAATTAGTAAACATAGCAATTTATGTTTACATTGAATATTTTGCCAGTAATCGAATATAACAGTTAGCCTATTTCTTCATGCAGAGATTTTAGATAATCTACTCTGCCTAAGTTATCTTCTGCTTCTCTCATCTTTCCTCCGTATTCTTCAGTGAAAAGCCATACTCTGTTGTGTCTTGTTATAAAATTAGTGACATATAGCAAATAGTGTACATATTAAACAATTTACATCAAACAAATATAATGACTAAGCCAAGCATTACTTCAGCGTTACTTCAAGCGTCAACAATGATAAACCATGTTAAAAGTCTTCATCAATTGTCATTAAAACTATTTTCTTATCAATAAAGATCAAATACAAATCACAATTTCATGCAGAACAAAACTTTGTTAACAGGATATCAACCTAAAGTCAACCGTTCAGTTTTGATGTCAAATCCTAAATTGTGTTCGATCCTCGTAAAGGTATACTCAGACTGAACTTTGTGTGCATATACAATTTCCATACATGGGAAAAAAAAAAAAAGAAAGAATAGGGTTCCAGATCATTGTCTACTCAGTTCCTGTAGTTTCATCCGCTCCTCTCTTGATGTATACAACCCCTAGCAGTTAAGTCAGTGCGTGACTCCTCTAAAGGTGTCAACCTTGTTGATGCTGACAGATATCTACTCCATTGTTGTGTTGTGGAAGATCACCACCCGAACTTTCATTTCCACATCATCATATCCCCTCATTCTAATTATACCATGGTTCTCTGATAACGAACTATGGTAAATACCTACAGTACTGATATCCATATGATTTGCCATAGAATAAATTGGACCTTCCAGATTTTATTTTATTTTATAATTCTATTTTGGCATTTTTATTTTTACTAGCAAAAACTTATTTTAGGAAAAGGGAGGAACATTTGATAACCTTTAAAAATAGGGCAAGTAGGAGTCAGATTGATTTTTTCATCACTAAAAAAGGTAGATCACTTGACATATAAAGATTGTAAAGTTATACCGGGAGAATGTTTAACCTCACAGCATAGATTAATGGTATTAGATGTTGAGATTAGGAAACACATATGTGCAAAAAAGAAGACTAGGTACTCACGAATTAGATGGTGGAACTTGAATGAAGAGAAACTAGAAGTTTTAGAGATAAAGTCCTTCAAGGAGCATCATGGAATTGGGAAGGGGAGACAAATATGATGTGGAATAAAATGGCTACGTACATAAGAGAAATTTCAAAGGAGGTACTTGGAGAATCTAAGGATAAAGGGTTGGTAAATAAAGAAACATGATGGTGGCAAGAAGAAGTCCAAAAAAATGTGAGAGAAAAAAGATCAACCTTCAAAATATGGCAAAAGAGTAGAAATAAAGAGGATTTGAAGATATATAAGACCGTTAGAAAAAAAACAGTAAGAGATGCAAAAGAAAAAGCTTATGATAATTTATACAAAAAAATAGGAGCAAAATAAGGAGAAAATAACATTTATAAGCTTGCTAAACCAAAAGAATAGAAAAACAAATGATCTTGATACAATTAGGTGTATTAAAAGCGAGGATTCAAGAGTCTTAGTACAAGATGAAGAAATTAAGGAAAGATGGTGAAATTACTTTGAAAGATTATTATTAAATGAAAAGATTGTGAGCAACTTAAATATAGAGGACTTGAGGGAGAGTCGAGAGCATATGTTTTTCCGTAGAATTATGACCTCGGAGGTACGAAATGCTCTAAAATGATGAAAATAGGAAAAGCTTTAGGACCGGATAATATACCCATTGAAGTTTGAAAGTGTCTTGGGGATGTAGAAATGGGTTGGCTAACAAAATTATTTAATAGAATTTTGAGGACTAAGAAGAAGCCCGATGAATGGAGAAAGAGTATTTTAGTACCTATATATAAAAATAAAGGAGATAAACAAAATTGCTCCAACTACCGAGGGATGAAATTAATGAGTCATATGATAACAATTTGGGAGAGAGTGATCAAACATAAACTGAGACTAGAAACTACAGTGACTGAGAATAAATTTGGATTTATGTCTGGGAGGTCAACAATAGAAGCAATTTATGTACTGAGGAGACTTGTGAAAAAAATATAGAAAGAATAAGAAAGATCTACATATGGTTTTTATAGATCTAGAAAAAGCATACGATAAAGTCCCTAGAGATATAATATGGTGGGTGTTAAATAATAAAAAAGTAACTATTCGGTATATTGAGATTATTAAGGATATGTATGAAGGAACAACGACCACAATTAGAACAATCACAGGAAAGACCAGTGATGTTCTTATTACAGTAGGTTTATACCAAGGTTCAGCTTTAAGCCCCTACCTTTTTACTTTTGTTATGGATGAATTGACGGAATGAATACAAGATGAGGAGCCTTGGTATATGCTTGTTGCCAATGACGTCGTCTTAGGGACGAGACTAAAACAGAAGTCAATGCTAAATTAGAGTTGTGGAGAGAAACTTTGGAAGTTAGAGGCTTTAGGATAAACAGAACTAAAACAGAGTATATGGAGTATAATTTTAGTAATATTTAGAACACAACTGAGGAAGTAGTGAAGCTTGATGGTCAAGAGATACCAAAGAGAGACCGTTTCCGATATTTAGGCTCGATTATACAAAGAGATAGGGAGATTTGTGAAGATGTTATACATAGGTACCAAGCAAGGTGGTTTAAGTGGAGAAGTATCAGTGGTGTTTTGTGTAACAAACGTATATCTTTGAAGTTAAAGAAAAAAATTTATAGGACGACTGTTAGATCAACACTGATATATAGAGCAGAGTGTTGGGCAACAAAGAAACAACATGTCCAAAAAATGAGTGTAGCGGATATGAGGATGATAAGATGGATGTGTGGTAAAACAAGAAAGGATAGAATTAGGAATGAGTATATACGAGACATGCTAAAGGTAGCTCCAATCCAAGATAAGTTAAGAGAGAATCGCCTCAGATGGTTTGGATATGTCACATGTAAAACTAGTAGTGCCCTTGTTAGAAAGAGTGATTTGATAAGTATTGAGTGTAGAGTTAGGGGTAGATGAAGACTTAAACTAACTTGGCTGGAAACGGTGAGAAAAAATATGATAGCTTGTGACCTTACAGAAGATATTGCGTTAAACCGAGCAGAATGGAAAACCATGATTCATGTAGCTGACCCCAACTAGTTTGGAAAAAGGCTTTATTGTTTTTGTTGTTGTTTATGTTTATTTTTGGCATTTGGCTGTGGCCATCCACATTGGGGAGAGAGAGATTTCCCAACATCCCAAATTAATTCTGTTTAAGGCCGAAATCGAACATGTGATTTAATTCACTTAAGAGTGAGAAGCCTTGCCACTTGTAGAAGTGCTTGGCAAGGCTTCTCACTCTTGTTTGAGTTCCCTCTAGCCACAGTTCATCCAAGCCGATGGCCTCTTAAAAATGTTGTTCAAGTAGTGCTACTCTCTCACAGTGTGAACCTCAGCAGATGTGATCATACATTCAATTGACTAAAGCTTCAAACTCTCCTCATAGACTGGACAGTTTGCATTAGAAAGATAATTAAAATCTAGTTTTTATTCTACCATGAATCATGAAAGGTTGATGGTTGATGATTGGGAAATATGAATTACAATGCAAAAGAAGACGTGTAGTTTCGGAACTCCAAATTTTAGGCCACACCTACTGTACGCTTAGAAAAAATGGATTGATTTTATGTAAGGGGTGGAAATGGGTTTAATCATATTTCTAAAATTTATTGGGTTAAAAAGCAATATATTAATAGAACTGAAACCACCAATACTAAATTTGGCAACATTTGCTACTACTTCTGTTAACTGTCAAGTCCCATAATGCTGAGTGCTTGTAAGAACCTATGTTTTACAAGATTTTTCACATGCATTTGCTATATTTAGTACCCAACGAGACAAGACTCAATAGAGGACAACCCAAGTTTGATTCATGAGTCCGAACACTTTGAACATACACCCATTACTGCTACCCTGTGTAGGATTAACCCACTCGTTCCTTACTTCCTTACCATTCAGACTATAAATGAGAGCCACTTCAACAAGGCAATGTTCAAATGGTTCCAGAATACAACCTAATTAAGGATGGAAAATTGCATACCTTGAAGCTAGAGAAAGACAAATAAAATTTAACAGTTCAAGCTCGAATTCTCTTTCTCCATGTCGATGATTCCGGCAAGCCTGTCATGGACCTGTCAAAGATTTTGACAATCGCTAATGAACTCAACATAAAACTAAATCATAACGGGATATTTAAACATAGAAGCTATCACACCTCTGAAAGTCTGCTCGTGGTCTCATGAGTTGCAGGCGAACCATCATACCTGGATGAAAATAACATAAGAAACAAGAAAAGAACGAACTTCTGAAAATGACAAGAGACTTCAATCTTACCATTCACGAGGAATTCCAGCTTCTTCACGAGCAGAGTGGTTGAAAGGTCCCTTCAACTCAACATTGTACTCTTTCAATATATCTAAAGCAGAGAGAAAAAAATCTAATTGTGATCTTGATAAATTGTTATCTGAGACAATGTTTGCATATGCTATAAGGGTGCCATTTTTCATTTACCTTTAAAACTAACACAAGGAACCCTTCCCATCTTTTGACAAATCAAGACGAACCAAAATACACCAACTGCAACATGTGCAACTTCTTCCTCAGCAATCTTAGCCACAATGTCTGATGTCCTGTGATCCCCGAACCCAACCAATTTCTGCACTAGCCTGGGCCCCGCATCCAGTCCTCTCGCCTCCTAATTTTTTTTACATAATAGCTTGAAATAAAACAACTTAGTCATCAAGGGCTAAATTGGACTAATATGAATACAAGAAACCACCTGAACTAAAGGAATCACTGCAAGGCGAGATGAAACATCCCCAGAGGTTTTCTCACACTCCCTCCACAGCAAATTGTGAGCAGGCATATCCCCATAGCTGTTGGAAGTAACAAGAAGCAATTCTTTGTCAAAACTAAATATATAACAAAGAGTGATATTTTCTGGAGTTTTTTGCAGATCAGCTACTATTAATAGTGGTATAATAATCAGATCAAAAAAAAATTAAAAGAATTAGGGCATATCTGTCCAGCTAGCAAACTATTTGAAAACTTCTTAATCTTATAAGTAAATACTGTTTTACACGAGACATTTCTTTCAAATTTGAAATTCCATATGTTCTAAGGTTGGGACTCGGATGAAGACCTCCGTAACAGACCAACAGTGTTTTTTCCAAGCTTATTTAGTAGTAGCAGGTAAGGTGGGTCGGTGAAGTGTAAATTGAGCAGTTCTGTACAACAAGATGTTAGCGTGCATGGTAGCAGATATACAAATTCAAATAAATATCAATATACTATGGGGGTATACGTGATACAAATTCCTAGACATGAATTAAAGTAAAAACAACCACAGAGTCGATGTATCAAGAGAATCAAACCATGAAGTTATGTTATTATAGCTCATAAGTACTCTTGACATGATGATATTGATGGGAGAGAGTAAGAATTAATATCGTGTCAGACACGCACTTACAACACCCCATTCAAAATAATATGTTCTATAGAGTATGCACAGATGATATGCTTGAATTTAATTAACAAGACCAATTTTGATTTCTAGGTATGAAACTTTACATGGGCTGCTTAAAACCTCTCCTGTTTTATAAATTTGAAATCAGTGAGATCACATAGCTTGTGTATCAGGATAATAATTTGACTTCCATAACTTCATTTGCTAAAATACCCAAATAACTTCTTTATTCACGTACAAACATACTAACATGCTTGTTCTGTTCAGGCTTCTCCTTTTGCTGATAGATCTATATAATTCACCGTGTACCAGAAAAATTTCCCAATTACAGCAAGTTAATATAAAACTTCGCAAAGTAAAGTCATCCATTAAGGTTTAGGAGCAGTTGACTGAAATCCCTCCCCAATATCTATATTGATGTCCATTTTACTATATTATGCACAGTCGCAAATGTTGACACAATAGTTTGTTCACGAGGAATTTGATAACCACAAATATCAATCAACAGATGAATCACACAAAATTACCTACGATATCTTGGAAACTTCCTCACAAAAAACTAATGTGCCCGGCGAAGTTGTGGACAGAAGTACAGAACATGCTTGTTCATCCAATGCAAACATTTACAAATATTTGATCCTTCACTCATCTCCAAAATTTGTTTCATCATTTAAGGTAGTTTGGTTCCACACTGACAACTATAAACATTCTCTAGATCATTTCTACATTATAGGTTCTACATATAAGATTAACACTCCAATACATATACTTAACTATATGTTAAATGCACGTGACAAGTATACACATACACATAATTGTGTTCCTGAATCAAAAATTTTAAAAACTATCGTCTCCAACATCTTAATTCATGAAGCCCTTCCCTTGAACATATTTTCTCCGCCAAGAATTTGATAAGATAAGAGAGTTGAAATCATATCAATGGCTGGTCCACAGATTATGCCATCCATTCAAAGAGCTTTTTCCACCATAATTAACCCCATTTGATGATAAAAGACAAATAGTAAAGCACTGGTTTTCCATGTCTATCAATTCCAGGACAACATCAAGAAAATCTAGGAAAATAATAAATCACATAATTATCATTACCTGAAACCAAGCTCAACTAGCCTCTGCTGACACCACCCAAAATGCCTACTCTCATCATCCGCAACTCTAGCAAAATCCGAAAAGAACTCATCCCCAAGCTCATCCCAACACCCCAAAAATCTCACTACCGTATCCCATGCCAAGTCAACCGCATTCAGCTCCACATGCGCCAAATTGTGCAGCATGTAAGCATTCAACGGCATTCCCAGTTTCTTATGTGAGGGTATCTCCTTGGGCGTCACCTACAAAGTGATAAAACATCACCCAACACAACCCATTAGTAATCCAAATACAACTACTTTTGCTTATCACTCCCTATTTATATTCTTCTATTTGCATAAATTCACAATTCCAATAATTTTTGGGTTCTTTTTGCAATTTGGTCCCTCACTTATAGATATCTACTATTAAGTCTCTCAAATCATAGTATTTGATATTTTGTTTTTTTTGAATGACTTGACCAATTTGATCCCAAATTTCCACTTTTTGTTCGGTCAAATCCTAAGGGAGGACAGTTTTTAGGGAGATCCAAAGGCACCTATAGAACATAAGCAATTCAAATTAAGGGGCCAAATTGTAGATACTGGTATCACGGGAACTCACCAATTGAAGGACCAAACTGCGAGTGACCCATAAACTTTTCTAGGGTAAATTGCAAAAAAAAAAAAAAACATACTATGAGGTCAGCGCAAATAATACCATCGAGTACATCAACGCAAGTAACACCCCTAGTATACCTTGGAATTTTTTGCCGTAATAGGCCACTTTTTGAAAATGTTTGTGATTATTAGCCAGTTTCGAACTATTAGCGCTCGTGGGCTACTTTGTGCCACGTCAGCAGCGGGCACTATTCTTATTAGCGACCTCTTCATTTTGAAAGTCGCTAATGGGAATAACGGCCTATGTTTTAAAATATTTGAAATTTTTTGTTTGTTGTCGCTATTCCCGCTAGCGACCTTATAAATGTCGCTAATGAGATTAGCGACCTCAAATGAATGTATTGAGACACTTAGCGATTTCCAGAGAGCTTTTGCTATCTTGGAAAAAAAAAACTGAAGTGCTAGTATTGGGAATAACGACCTTAGTATACTTTGATCGTTATTCGCAATAGCGACCTCAGTAGGAAACTCAATCTCCTTGTTCTTTATAAAATTTGCAAAATAGTTACACAACTAAGGCCTCTATTTGAAATAGCGATCTTAGTACAATAAAGGTCTATATTCCGAATAGCAACCTTTGTACAACTAAGATCGCTATTCCGAATAGCGACCTCAGTTTCAAAAATAAATTGATTGTTATTTTTTCAAAGAGCAAAAGCTCTCTAGATTTTGCTAAGTGTTAGAATACATTTCATTAAAGGTCGTTAATCTCATTAGCGACCTCATATATACTAAAGTCGTTAGTGAAAATGGCGACAGCAAACAAAAAATTTCAAATATTTTAAAACATAAGCCGCTATTTCCATTAGCGACTTTCAATGAAGAGGTCGCTAATGAGAATAGCGGCCGCTGCTGGCGTGTCACAAAGTAGCCCACGAGCGCTAATAGCTTTGAAACTGGCCCATAATCGCAAATATTTTTTAAAAGTGGCCTATTACGGCAAAAAATTCTATACCTTGTTGGGGTTTAAAGTGTAAGCTGAACATCACTTGACTGAATATTTTAGACATTCTTTTATCATTTTGTCCTGATTAAATATCAGTAAGCTAAATTAGTCATAAAAATAAAGAAAATATTTTCTAAAAAATTTAAAATATATTTCACTCAGTCAACTAATAGTCAACAAACGGTCAAACCCCCACTAAGATCTACCCAGAGTGTTATATGCACTGACGAAAACAGTTGGGAATTGAGTAACGTCTTTCGTACTCAAACTTTATAGACTCACAAAGATACAAAGAGCATAGACCTCATATACAAGTTTAAGTTCATTATTTGTTTGTGGGCTCCATTCTTTCTCTCTTGTCTACATTCTGAGTCTACCATAGTTGAGTTAAGGATAGCACTGCTAGTAGGAAATCATTTGCGTTGATCTCATAGTAGTTTTTAGTTTTTTTCCTACTCATTACCCAATGCACTCTACCTGTTTGACAAAATTACACAAAGAAAAAGAAGACTAAAAACAGGACATACCAAAACGGGTTTGGAGGGCCTAGCGGGTCGGGTTGGAGGCCGAGCAGACCCAACCGGAATCTCGCCGCGTTGCCAGCGAGAGAAGGCGATATGGGAGAGCTTGGATTTGGATAACGGGTCGGGCGTGGATAGAATGAGGGACCCGCATTCGGCGAGGGAGGGAAGGGAGAGAATTGGGTTATTGGATTCCAGTTGGGTTTGGATTTGGGTTTCCGGTTGGATTGGGCCGGCGGGTCCCCAGGAGTGGGTGGGGTCGGGAGGGGAGGTTCGCCACTGTTGGAGGCCGGACCAGTGGTGGAATTTCGAGGATGATGAGGGGTTTTTTGGAAATTTTGTTGGGTTTTTGTGAGGAGATGAAGAGAGCCGGAACAGTGCAGAGCGCATTACTAACATTTTTCTTTTGTTTTTTTTTAAAAAAATTTTTGGGGACTTTTAAGTCTTGTTTTATTTTAGGATAGATTTCATTAAAATCCTTAGGTTTTGGAGGTTTTGCACTTGTGTTTTTACAAATATGAGGTTTCTACAAATATGATATTTTATTAGGCATAGCAGCATCGAGAGGGAAATTTTTTTTTAATGCCAATTTTTGAAAATATTTGCATAAATATGACAGTTACCAAAGTATTTGCGTTCGTAAACACAACAACTAAACTCGCCGTTCAAAACGACGAGTTTAGTTGTTTCATGCTCGCCGTTAGGAACGGCGAGTTTAGTGCTAATTTTTTGAGAAACTCGTCATTTCCAATAGCGAGTTCAATTCAAAATTTTCAATGAAGACTCGTTGTTCCCAATGGCGAGGACATTTATACTAGGCTCGTTGTTGGGAATAGCAAGTTTAGTATAAAATTTTCAATAAGGACTCGTTGTTCCCAATGGCGAGAACATTTATACTAGATTTGCTGTTGGGAATAGCGAGGATGTAGGAAATTTCACAGAGAGTGGAACACTCTGTTGGACTTAGTGAATTTTCGAAAAAAACTCTAGAGAATTTTTTTTTGAACTAAACTTGTCGTTCATAACAGCGAGTCTAGTGTAAATGTCCTCGCCGTTGGGAACGGCGAGTCTTTAAAAAAATGAACTAAACTCGTTGTTCCCAACAACGAGTTTAGTGTAAATATCCCCACCGTTGGAAACGACGAGTCTTAAAAAAAAAATGGAAAAAGAAAAAGAAAAAGAACTAAACTCGTTGTTCTCAACAGCAAGTTTAGTATAAATGTTCTTGTCGTTGGGAACAGCAAGTTTTCATTTGAAAATTTTGAACTAGACTCATTATTCCCAACAACGAAGTTTGTTGTGTAAATGTCCTCGCCATTGGGAACGACGAGTCTTCATTAAAACTTTTGAATTGAACTCGTTATTGGGAACGACGAGTTTCTCAAAAAATTAGCACTAAACTCGTTGTTCGCAACGGCGAACATGAAACAACTAAACTTGCATTTCCCAACGGCGAGTTTACTTGTTGAGTCTACAAACGCAAATACTTTGACAACTGTCCTCTTTCTGCAAATATTTCTAAAATTCGGCATTAAAAAAAGATCTCAAGAGGGTGCACACGTTTTCAGACCATACAGGGATGGAACTTTTTTCCAAAACAACCCACTTTGTGAAATTATTTACCAAACTGGCCCACGTTTGAAACTATTTACCAAACTGACCCACTCGTTATCTGGGAGAGGGAGCTTGGCGAAACAATCATCGCTATCTGAGATAGCGAGTGTAGGCTTGAGATGTTTGGAGAAAAACTAGAAAAAATACTTGCTTTAGATGTCTGAGACAACGAGTGTCGATAGGGGAATTTTTAAACCCAGACTATCATTGTCTCATTCTCCTCTCCACTTCTCTCTCTCTGTAACTACTGTTTTCCCGTATTTGTATTTTATACTGTATTTTTGCCATATTGTACTCTTTCATCTATTTGAGATCCGTATTTTATTTCTATTCGAATAAAATCATTATTTTTGTCTCGACTCGAAATTGTGGGTTCTTTTGTCAAATTAGTTTGTGTGCCATTTTGCCCCGTTCTTCATGAGAAATAGCCCGATTCTTCTCGTTCATCTTTCTAATCCCCATTATTGTGCTTTTTGACCATTTCATCTGTTGGGCTCTTTTTGAAACGGATCCCAAAAACCCACGAACCCGCAAACCCGCTAACCTAGTATATAAACCCTACCCTAACCCTAATTAACACCTCCACTGTTTTAACCTAATTACTCTACCGCCGCTAATCACCTCCCCAAATCATCTTCTCCTCCATCTTCGCAACTGCATCAACCCAACCTCCCTCGGCCTCTCCGATCACTTTCGCTCGCCCCTAATCCACCTCGTCGACCTCCACAGCACCACCACCACCACCCCCATCTCCTTCACCGTCGCCATTACCCAAAACTTCGACACCCATCCTCGCCAAAACCCATTTCCACCACCTCCGACCACTACTCCACCGCGACACCTCGCCGTCGCCTCCAGCACACCCCCTCGACCTCCTCTCCTCCTCCGTCGCTTCGCCAACACCCTCGCACCGCCGAACAACTCCCCCGCACACCTCCCCTGTTTCGAACCCACGAACAGAGGAGCACGCCGCCGCCGTCGCCTCCCGTCGCACTCGAGCCTTCCCCGCCGCTCGTCGCACCGCCGTCGCCGCACTCCGTCACGCCGCCGTCGCCGCCCCATCTCTCTCCCTCTCTCCCTGTTCGAACGAAGAAAAAGAACGAAGAAGAAGGAGGAAAAGAGTGGGAGAGAATCACAGCCGTTCGATCTCTTCAAGATCCGTGCGCGTGATTGCTGTCCCGTGTTCGTCCACAGCAGATCCGGAGCTGTGTTCGCTGTTCTGGCCTCAGATCCGCTGCTTCCCAGCGATCTGATTCGCCTGTTTGCTGTTCCGTGTTCTACCCGCACCGGATCCGAGCGCTACACGCTGTTTTGGACCGATCGTGTGTGCAAGGAAAGCTCGATCTTCGATCAATTTTTGGACGCGCATTTCGAGGATATTTCCGGGGATTTTTCTACTCTATTTGCTTCAACAAGCGGAGATTTTAATCGTCGATTTAAGGCAAGTAACCTTGTACATCTTATTGTCCTAGTACAAGTCTCTTTGAAATACCACATGTAGTTAGTTTGTGACTCTCCTTTGAAATATCATAGTAAAACAATTTGAAACTTCAAACTCACCAATCTAAGAGTCACAAAACTTCCTCGTATTAAATAATAATTCAATTGGACTCTTTTATCTCCTTGAACTTGCGAATCACATGGACATATGAATTAAGGACCCCTAGAAATTGTAGACGCATATAAATTTAGTGCTTTGGCAATTTGTGATTATTATGACTTGGAAAATATTATTATTCGCTGTTTGATTCCCATTACCATGTATTTGTGCCACATAATGATTTTAGACACCAAATTACATAATTCTATGAAATCTACATTAGTGAATTATTTCCCTATGTTGCTGTCTGGATTTTCTTTTGAGGTTTCGACCCTTTTAACATTGGAATTTGGGCCCGAGGCCTGAATACAAAACGTAGATCAGGATGTGTAGATGTCGATAGACTCCAGAATGATTGAATTTGGAGTTACGGTCTAGGAGATATGGCTGTTATACTGCAGCTGTGTCAGTAGGTGCAGTTCTGTAAAAACTGCTGTATATGTTTTCTTTACAAATTATTTTCGCGGTGCAAACAGCGAGTGTTTGACCCCAAATTTCATATGTAGTTGCTGGACACCCTATAGGACATCTCCAATTTTTCTTAGAATTAAATTAGATTATTTCAACCCTGTTTCACATGTATAAGTACAAGAACACAAAATCTGCCTGAACAAATGTGACAAGCCGGGGGTTATGGGAAAGACTATAGAGTGGACAACATAGGTAAGTGTACTCGGAAGGGGGCCCGTGTTTCCCAAGTTGTATGTTAAATGGAACTAAGTGCCACGTAGAACTAAGTGCCACGTCATGGGTGACGGGGGCCACCTCTAGAGCCTACGGGGGCCACCTCTAGAGCCCATTATATGATTACATGATGTATGTTTGAGATCATATGGAACTAAGTGCCACGTAGAACTAAGTGCCACGTCATGGATGACGGGGGCCACCTCTAGAGCCTACGGGGGCCACCTCTAGAGCCCACGGTTGATCACCTGCTAGTTTGATGCCTGAGTACACCGCCCTATAGACTCCATTACTAGGTCTAAGCGCAATTGATTTGACTGTAGCAACCATGTAGTATAATGGATGCATGTCGTGCTACCTAGATAGTAATAATCCCAAGACTTGAACTTGACACCTGTCACTTGATACCTGATGATATGATACATGAAACATGACACCTGAGACTTAAAGCCTGGAACTTGATATTTGGACTTGACATTTGAGACCTGACATTCAAAACAACATATGACACTAGACTTGAGGTTGTCGCTTGATTTTAATTACCTTTATAGGCGTACCTGACATGTGATTCACCACTAGCAGTTGTTATCCAATCTAGTTATTATGATGTTCCCTCTTGCTAGCTAGTCTTTGAATTTACCACTACTTCTTATAACCTTGCTTATTCTTGATTCCAATTCTTGTTTTCCCCTTTCTTGTACTTGCTTTCACTATTTGTGGCCCTAGCTTGCACTAAGGGCATTTTCTCTTGTTTCCCCTCTTGTTTCCTGTTTATATTTATTAAACAGACTTGGGAGACAAGCTATCTGCTGGAATTGGCGAGCAGACATTTCAGGTTTTGCTTGGAGCAAGGATCTGTTTAAATAGTTGCTTTTCTTGAGGTATTTATTTCTCCTGCTGTATAAGACTTGCTTCCAAGTTTACACTTGATCCAGACATGAGAACTATTTGAATATCAAGATATAGTTTAAATTGTTTTCTGTTGCTTAATAAGTTATTCATGCATGCTTGGTTATATATAAATCTGGTTATATTCTTGTTATGATGCTGAGTCGATCCTACAGCTTATGGATGATGTAAAAAATCATTCGCTGGGCTTCGTCACGTGCTCGTATTCCATATTTTTGGGAAGCGGGGCGTGACAAGGTTTTTAGTGGTATCAGAGCCAGGTTTGGCTAATGTGTTAGTTTGACTAATACATTAGACAGGCTTGACTCAGTCAGGATTAACTCAACATTAAACAGGCCATGCAACCACATGAATAATTTAATAGTCAACTCGATCTGGATACAAGTCTTATCCCATCCATTTTGATCCCTTCACATTCAATTCTTTGATTCATTGCCCATTTCCATTGCTTGCATTCATCCTGATTTGTTAATTCCTTATTGGGTACAATTTATTCTTTTCGTACCCATATTCTTTTGCTTCTAGTGCAAGCAATCTCTTATTTCTGCTTGCCTCGTTAACTCTTTCTTATTTCATCTCGTGTGTCGTTCATTGCTTTCCCTGCCTTGCATTCATTTTCATTTGTTGATTCATATTGAGTATCATGTTGGTTATTTCTTTCCCGCTATATTCTCTTCAATTCAGATTTTGCCCCTCATCCCTCTTCCTTCGTATTCAATTCCTTAATTTTCTTTCGTCCCTTCTAGTCATCATTCTCTTTAACTCCTTATTGGACGTAGCTTCATTTTTCTCCTACTTATTTTTCTCCTTATAATTATTATTATTATTATTATTTTCCGAATACTTTCTATATTTTGATTATTAATTATTATATTTATTTTCGATCTTCTATGAAGATGTATCTCAACAAGGATTTTGTTATTTCGAACGATGATGTATTTTAACTCACTTTTCATTTTCAATCGACTATATATTTCTACTGAATTATTATTAGATAAGGCAAATTCTTATTTCGTTGTATAATGCTATTTTTACTACCATTAGTATCATTGCTATTATTTTCACTATCATTACTAATATTATTATTATTGTTACTACTATTGATATTCTCATTGTTGTTTTCACTATTTCATTATTATTGTTAATATTATTATTATTGTTATCATTCTTTTGCTATTACTATTATTATTATTGTCATGATCATTGTTATTCTATTGTTATTAATATGGACCTTTTTATATTATTATTGTTATTAGTACTATTATTTTCTTTCGCTACTACTATCATTATTATTAAATTGTTTTGAGCCTGATCATGCTCAATTTTATATACATTTCACTACTTCGGCGCAACCTAATGTCGAGATGGCAAATATGCAACTCGATGTCAATGGAGGCAAATTGCAACTAGATATCGGCGAGGCAAAATGTGCAGCCGAATATTTGGATGGCAATTTGAAACCTGATGTCGTGAAGGCAAATATGTAACTTGATGTTAAGGAGGCAAGATTTTCTACCTATTACTAATTTATTTTTCAAGACTCGTTACTTATATAATGAAACTGATGGTAAAAGAATACTTTCGTTATTATTGGTATTATTAATATTACTGTCATTTCAATTGATGTTATTATTATCGTTTTCATCACCTTTATTACTGTTATTATTTTTATTATTATTACTGTTGCTTTATTGATATTATTGTTATTTTTGCTATTATCATATTATTATTATTGATATTATTTTTAATGGTATTATTATTACTATTGCGTTGTTTTTATGAGTGTGTTGAATTCTATTATGACATGTGTGTGTTATCATTATTATTAGTGTTGTCAATATTTTTATTATGTTATTATTACCTGTATGATTATGATGATCTTAATTTTTGTTATTATTATTGTTATTATTATTATTTTAATACTATTATTACTAAGTTTATTATTATCATTGTTATATTTATTTTATTATTGTTATTATTATTTTGTTACTATTGATATTATTATTATTGATATTTGTTGTGTTATAATTTATGTTAAAAGCCATTAGTTTTGATAGGTATTCTATCTTTTAGTTATAAAAATTGAAGCTCAATCCCTATATCCATTTTGCATTATTGTCTATCTCTGTTTGGAGCCCATACTCTCTTTGATCTTGGCGTCCCATTCCTTTCTTCCTGCTCGGATCGTCGCTTGGTGTCACGTTGTCTACAACGACATGTCTGGAGCTTGGAGTGTCACCATCAGAGTAGCGCAGCGGAAGCGTGGTGGGCCCATGACCTACGGGACCCAGGATCATGTTGTTGCTTCTCCTTCCTAGTATTTTGTTTTGTTCCATTCCTTGCACCATTTGCTGTCCCTTATTTCTTGCTTTTGTTCTCATCCATTGACTCATTGCGTGGTGCATCTTTCCCTTGTTGCTCCCTTCTTCGATTCGAGCTCTTCCTATTCGTTCACCTCCTTGCCTTGTTATCTTGCAAGTCTTGTGGTATTCAGTGTTCTTCTTCGCTTTGATACCGGTTATTTCCTTCTTGCTTTCCCTCCTGCCATCATGTACCCATTCATTATTTGATTCAAATCTTCCCTGTCTTCTCCTTCTTTGATTCCAGTTCTGCCTACTCCTTCATCGTATTTATTATCTTGTGTTATTTGGATCCTTTTAGATACTGTTATTCTCTTTCATGCCATCCATTTGACCTCGTTGTTATCCACTCCCTTCTTATTTTGGTGTTCCACCAAGTTGACTTCTTCTTGGATCCCTTGTTTGTTACTCTCCCCTAAGTCGCTTTTACCCTGTTCTGTGCACCGCCTAAGCAAATTTCGAGAACGAAATTTTTGTGTAAGGTGGGTAGGATTTGTAACTACTGTTTTCCCGTATTTGTATTTTATACTGTATTTTTGCCATATTGTACTCTTTCATCTATTTGAGATCCGTATTTTATTTCTATTCGAATAAAATCATTATTTTTGTCTCAACTCGAAATTGTGGGTTCTTTTGTCAAATTAGTTTGTGTGCCATTTTGCCCCGTTCTTCATGAGAAATAGCCCGATTCTTCTCGTTCATCTTTCTAATCCCCATTATTGTGCTTTTTGACCATTTCATCTGTTGGGCTCTTTTTGAAACGGATCCCAAAAACCCACGAACCCGCAAACCCGCTAACCTAGTATATAAACCCTACCCTAACCCTAATTAACACCTCCACTGTTTTAACCTAATTACTCTACCGCCGCTAATCACCTCCCCAAATCATCTTCTCCTCCATCTTCGCAACTGCATCAACCCAACCTCCCTCGGCCTCTCCGATCACTTTCGCTCGCCCCTAATCCACCTCGTCGACCTCCACAGCACCACCACCACCACCCCCATCTCCTTCACCGTCGCCATTACCCAAAACTTCGACACCCATCCTCGCCAAAACCCATTTCCACCACCTCCGACCACTACTCCACCGCGACACCTCGCCGTCGCCTCCAGCACACCCCCTCGACCTCCTCTCCTCCTCCGTCGCTTCGCCAACACCCTCGCACCGCCGAACAACTCCCCCGCACACCTCCCCTGTTTCGAACCCACGAACAGAGGAGCACGCCGCCGCCGTCGCCTCCCGTCGCACTCGAGCCTTCTCCGCCGCTCGTCGCACCGCCGTCGCCGCACTCCGTCACGCCGCCGTCGCCGCCCCATCTCTCTCCCTCTCTCCCTGTTCGAACGAAGAAGAAGAACGAAGAAGAAGGAGGAAAAGAGCGGGAGAGAATCACAGCCGTTCGATCTCTTCAAGATCCGTGCGCGTGATTGCTGTCCCGTGTTCGTCCACAGCAGATCCGGAGCTGTGTTCGCTGTTCTGGCCTCAGATCCGCTGCTTCCCAGCGATCTGATTCGCCTGTTTGCTGTTCCGTGTTCTACCCGCACCGGATCCGAGCGCTACACGCTGTTTTGGACCGATCGTGTGTGCAAGGAAAGCTCGATCTTCGATCAATTTTTGGACGCGCGTTTCGAGGATATTTCCGGGGATTTTTCTACTCTATTTGCTTCAACAAGCGGAGATTTTAATCGTCGATTTAAGGCAAGTAACCTTGTACATCTTATTGTCCTAGTACAAGTCTCTTTGAAATACCACATGTAGTTAGTTTGTGACTCTCCTTTGAAATATCATAGTAAAACAATTTGAACCTTCAAACTCACCAATCTAAGAGTCACAAAACTTCCTCGTATTAAATAATAATTCAATTGGACTCTTTTATCTCCTTGAACTTGCGAATCACATGGACATATGAATTAAGGACCCCTAGAAATTGTAGACGCATATAAATTTAGTGCTTTGGCAATTTGTGATTATTATGACTTGGAAAATATTATTATTCGCTGTTTGATTCCCATTACCATGTATTTGTGCCACATAATGATTTTAGACACCAAATTACATAATTCTATGAAATCTACATTAGTGAATTATTTCCCTATGTTGCTGTCTGGATTTTCTTTTGAGGTTTCGACCCTTTTAACATTGGAATTTGGGCCCGAGGCCTGAATACAAAACGTAGATCAGGATGTGTAGATGTCGATAGACTCCAGAATGATTGAATTTGGAGTTACGGTCTAGGAGATATGGCTGTTATACTGCAGCTGTGTCAGTAGGCGCAGTTCTGTAAAAACTGCTGTATATGTTTTCTTTACAAATTATTTTCGCGGTGCAAACAGCGAGTGTTTGACCCCAAATTTCATATGTAGTTGCTGGACACCCTATAGGACATCTCCAATTTTTGTTAGAATTAAATTAGATTATTTCAACCCTGTTTCACATGTATAAGTACAAGAACACAAAATCTGCCTGAACAAATGTGACAAGCCGGGGGTTATGGGAAAGACTATAGAGTGGACAACATAGGTAAGTGTACTCGGAAGGGGGCCCGTGTTTCCCAAGTTGTATGTTAAATGGAACTAAGTGCCACGTAGAACTAAGTGCCACGTCATGGGTGACGGGGGCCACCTCTAGAGCCTACGGGGGCCACCTCTAGAGCCTATTATATGATTACATGATGTATGTTTGAGATCATATGGAACTAAGTGCCACGTAGAACTAAGTGCCACGTCATGGATGACGGGGGCCACCTCTAGAGCCTACGGGGGCCACCTCTAGAGCCCATG
This sequence comes from Hemerocallis citrina, assembly GCA_017893485.1. NCBI lineage: Eukaryota > Viridiplantae > Streptophyta > Magnoliopsida > Asparagales > Asphodelaceae > Hemerocallis > Hemerocallis citrina. The sequence goes on along the minus strand of CM030368.1, from coordinate 197,159,580 downwards.
GTTGATCACCTGCTAGTTTGATGCCTGAGTACACCGCCCTATAGACTCCATTACTAGGTCTAAGCACAATTGATTTGACTGTAGCAACCATGTAGTATAATGGATGCATGTCGTGCTACCTAGATAGTAATAATCCCAAGACTTGAACTTGACACCTGTCACTTGATACCTGATGATATGATACATGAAACATGACACCTGAGACTTAAAGCCTGGAACTTGATATTTGGACTTGACATTTGAGACCTGACATTCAAAACAACATATGACACTAGACTTGAGGTTGTCGCTTGATTTTAATTACCTTTATAGGCGTACCTGACATGTGATTCACCACTAGCAGTTGTTATCCAATCTAGTTATTATGATGTTCCCTCTTGCTAGCTAGTCTTTGAATTTACCACTACTTCTTATAACCTTGCTTATTCTTGATTCCAATTCTTGTTTTCCCCTTTCTTGTACTTGCTTTCACTATTTGTGGCCCTAGCTTGCACTAAGGGCATTTTCTCTTGTTTCCCCTCTTGTTTCCTGTTTATATTTATTAAACAGACTTGGGAGACAAGCTATCTGCTGGAATTGGCGAGCAGACATTTCAGGTTTTGCTTGGAGCAAGGATCTGTTTAAATAGTTGCTTTTCTTGAGGTATTTATTTCTCCTGCTGTATAAGACTTGCTTCCAAGTTTACACTTGATCCAGACATGAGAACTATTTGAATATCAAGATATAGTTTAAATTGTTTTCTGTTGCTTAATAAGTTATTCATGCATGCTTGGTTATATATAAATCTGGTTATATTCTTGTTATGATGCTGAGTCGATCCTACAGCTTATGGATGATGTAAAAAATCATTCGCTGGGCTTCGTCACGTGCTCGTATTCCATATTTTTGGGAAGCGGGGCGTGACACTCTCTCTCCACTATCTCTCCCAACTCCAAAACCCTAGCTTCCAAATACGTACTCTCACTCATAAAAACTCTCCAAATCTCAAGGGATTCTCTTCATCTACTCACATTCATCTCTCTCCCCACTCTCAAAACTCTAAACCCATCATCCAAGATCCTCAATTAAGTTGAATTCGGGATAGTGTAAAGATGATTGGTTTGGAAGAAAGTTCTCTATGCCATCTTCTCCATACTCATAATTGCTCAATCTTCCCGATCATTGATTTGAATGTATGTTTGTATAACCTTTTATCGTGTACACTTGGGTAGATTAGATAATGACTCTCATTTTTGTATAAATATGTATATGTATGGATTACGATATTCCTATTTGGTTTTATTTTGGTGGTGAAATTATTCGTGACGCAAAGCTAGGTTATTTTTATAGTGTCGTTGATCCTGAAATAATTTGGGCACCCCGTACAATTACATTGGCAGAACTAGTCGAGAAAATTTATGAAGTTACTAACTGGGCTAGAGATCAATGAAATGTTAAAATTTTAGCTCATTATGCTGTGAGAAAATGTGAAGGTCATATTCACTTAGTACAACATAGGTTAATTTAGGTTGATATTGGTTAATTACACTCACTTACTTCGTACAAATAACACTCACTTAGTATAAATTAATTTAGGTTAATTTAGAATAATTTAGGTTAATTAGTACACTCATAGATCACACTCACTTAGTACAAATTAATTTATTTTAATTTAGGTTGATTAGTACACTCACAGATTACACTAATGCATCACAGATGACTACACCAATCATCCCACAAATAACCATTTGTCAACATTACGTTCTACCTAATCCACAATTCAAATTAATCCCCAAAATCAAATTGCAAAATTTATGAATACATATCACACGATAGATGGGTGTTTTAGGATGAATAGAATGAGGATAAGATTTTTCCACTTGCTTCCAAACCAATCCTCTTTACCTATCCCGAATTCAAATTAATGAGGGATCTTGGGTGATGGGTTTAGGTTTTTTTTTTTTTTTGGGGGGGGGGGGGAGAGGAAGGGGAGTGGATGAAGATGATCCCTCGAGATTTGGAGAGTTTTTGTGGCTGAGAGCACAAAATTGGAAAGTAGGGTTTCAGATTTGGGAGAGATAGTGGAGAGAGATAAGTGAAAAGGAGAATGAGACAGCTAGAGTTTGGGTTTAAAAAAAAATTCAAATCGACACTCGATATCTCATTCACAGACAACGATTGTGATACAAACACTCCTTGTGTCTGAGACAACAAGTCGAAAGCAAGCATTTTTTAAGTTTTTCTCCAAACACCTCAAGCCTACACTCGCTATCTCAGATAGCGAGGATCCTTTTGCTAAGCTCACTATCTACAAAACGAGGGGGTCGTTTTGGTAAATAATTTTGAAAATGGGTCAGTTTGACAAATATTTTCAAAAAGTGGGTCATTTTGGGAAAATACCGAAGGGATGCAAAGGTCACGAGAAGGATATAGTGGAGCTCAGCGCAAAACAAGGGCCTTTTAGAATTGATTCATAAATAATTTTAGAACTGAACATGGCTTAAACACATTACCTGTAATTATACTATATCTTAAGCTAATAGCCCCCCCCCCCCCCCCCCCCCCCCCCCCCCCCCCCCCGCATTCTCTATTTTGAAATGGAGAAAGGAGAGCAAAAGTAGGAAATCACACCACACTTTTTACTTAACATAACAAAATACAAAAAAAATCCTTCCTCTCCTAACTCCCCCTCCCCCAAAATCCCGCTAACCCTCCTCCCCTAAATCTCAGCAGTCGTCATTAGCCAGCCCACCCAAATCCTCGCCGTCGACACTCGCCGGCCCGCCATGGGTGATGACTCCATTGATAAGAATTCTCCTATGAGAAATTAGGGTTTTTGAAATCCTAATTTGTTTTGTAATATTGTATTCATGAAACCCTAATTTACTTTACTCTTGATTTCTAATTAGGGAATTTTAATTCTTGAAATTTCGGAATCCAAACCCTAATTATGGATTCAAAAATAAAGATTGGTTATTTTCAGACCAAATCCTAACTAATTTTCTGTTCTTGATTCTTTGTTTCTTCAAATTTAAATAAATTTGATTTTTAGATGCCACGGTAGAAATTGGGATTTCGGAAGGCGAAGAGATAAAAGAAAGAATAAACTGTGGGAAAGTGTACCCCTGTTTTTCATCTTATGTATTTTTGGGTGTATTTTTCTTTTGTGTATTTTATTCACATTGTATCTCTTATGAATCGTATATTGGATTTTCTTTTTCAATATATTCATCGATTTAATTTGTCGTCTTTTATTTGATCTTCTTGATTCAATCGTCAGTCTAGTATTTCATCTCTGTTTGATCGAGCAATTATTTTTTATTTTCATTATAATTGTTCATGTCCTACCTTCTTTATTTATTTTTTTGTTCCCATCTCATTAATTGGATCTTTACCCTATTCAAGACTCTTTTAAATCTCCTTGTTTAAACTCAATAATATCAACCCATTTTAATCCCTATTGGATCCTGTTACTGCTAAATCTGGTGTGGGGGCAAACAGATAGAATTTGTAGATTCTTTAGGATGTCGAATAGTCAAACCTGAAAACCATTTCGCCGGAGTTTGACCGTTATCTCCCGTCATTGACCTGCAAAAAGTGCGAAACACCGGGGTTGATCCCGGCGACGCACCATCCGACGCTCAAGTCAGTAATCAGAAAGATTATGAATGAGCTTTGATTGGCAAAAGATTGATTACCTGGTAACAGTGGGGGATGAGGGGTATTTATAGCCGCCTTAGGGACCAGTTTCGGAATAAGATCAAATCCCTACTTCCCAGTAAATGGATAGAAGTGAATCAGGGCCGTTGATTAGGTTTAATCATAAACCCTAATTCTACCCAGCTGGAATGTCTCTTGCGGGTTGAAACCCGCACCCAGTTGAGATGGATCCGTTCGTGGGTTATTGGACCTTTGGAAAAAAGACTCAGTACCCACTTCTGACCCGTTTATAGGTGAAATTACCATTTCACCCCTGATCTTTAAGATTCACGCCTGATTTGGATGGTTCCGATTTAGCCCTATTTTTAGCCATATCACGACCCCCCCCACTCCCAAAGACTGAGTTTAATCAGCCTTTGCGGAGTAGTTTTACTATTTTAATGGCTTGCAGAGTTGTATCAGCGTCCATATGAGGGGTGTTGAATCTTTGTATAAGGTATTATGGTGATTTTTAGCATTGGTTGCGCGCCCAAGGTTGTTCTTGAGCTCTCCTGGACTTTTGGTATTTTTTCTTAATTTTTATCTATTTTTTGGACCATTTATTTAATTTCGTGAAGCGGTGATTTATTGTTCAGGGGCCTTAATTAATTATTCTAAGCAATAATTATTTATGCAGGGGCTCAAAAATATTTTCCCAAATTTATAATTATTTTTTTAGAATTTTTAATTAATTTTCCTAAATTTTTAATCGTTTGTTCGCAATTTTTAAATAAATAATTCGATTTTAATAAATAAAAAATTAATTTTTAAATATATTAATGACGTGCCGCGATCTGGGCTCTCCATCAGCCAACGGCGCAAATTTTGGGGAATCTAAGACCTCCGGTTGCTCGAAGGTGTGTTTCACTTCATTCAGCGGCAGGTCGCTTCGGCGTCGCTGTCGAACCCTTCCAAACACGTGTTAGGATGGAGGCCGAAGTTTACGGGGGTTCGGGATCTCCTGCCGAGGTGTAAGGATACCTCGACGTGGCGACACGTGTAATTAAGGGGTTTGGCGAGTCTTTGTCGAAGTCCAGAGTGGGTTTTACCATGTTTAGGCGTCGGTGCCAAGAGCGCTCGGCAAGGCGTGCCGAGATCCCAAAGTGAGGATTTTTTCCATGTTTGGGCGTCGGTGCCAAGAGCGCTCGGTAAGGCGTGCCGAAGTCCCAAATTGAGAATTTTTTCCACGTTTGGGCGTCGGTGCCAAGAGCGCTCGGCAAGGCATGCTGAGGTCCCAAAGTGAGGATTTTTTTCACGTTTGGGCGTTGGTGCCAAGAGCGCTTGGTAAGGCGTGCCAAGGTCCCAAAATGATGATTTTCTCCACGTTTGGGCGTCGGTGCCAAGAGCGCTCGGCAAGGCATGCTGAGGTCCCAAAGTGAGGATTTTTTTCACGTTTGGGGTGCCAGTGCCAAGAGCGCTCAGCAAGGCGTGCCGAGGTCCCAAAGTGAGGATTTTTTTCACGTTTGGGCGTCGATGCCAAGAGCGCTCGGCAAGACCTGTCGAGGTCCCAAAGTGAGGATTTTTTTCATGTTTGGGCGTTGGTACCAAGAGCGCTCAGCAAGGCGTGTCGAGGTCCCAAAGTGAGGATTTTTCCACGTTCGGGCGTCGGTGCCAAGAGCGCTCGGCAAGACGTGCCGAGGTCCAAAGTGAGGATTTTTTCCACGTTCGGGCGTCGGTGCCAAGAGCGCTCGGCAAGGCGTGCCGAGGTCCCAAAGTGAGGAATACTGCTTGGAGATGACAGCTGGCCTTTGGACCGTTGATCTTTTGAAGACTTTGACCGTTAGTTATTAATGCGACGGTACAACTTTTGTCGTTTTGCGTAAATGGGCCTGACTATTGGTCTTTCGAGGCCCAACATCCTCGTTTGGTGTGCCCACTCCTATAAAACTCAACCCCCCCTCATTTCTTCACTTCTCCAAATTTTTACTCAGGCGGTGATTTTTCCTATCGAGAGCTTCCGGTGATCGTCGACCGTTTTTTGGTGAATACTCCGACCGCGACAGTCACTTCAAGGTAACTTACACTTAGTTTATTTTAAGTAGAAAAAATGTTTCTTTCCCCTGTTTTGGAGCCTTCCCCCTCTGCTGGTGAAGCGCCGTCTCCGAGTCAGAGACCTCGCACCGACAAGGGCAAGAGAGTTGATGGTCGAGACACCATAGTGGAAGATCCGAAACGTATGGGGAAGTTCGGCAGACTGCCAAGGGTGCTGACGGGGCTCCATAGGGTTTGGGAACTTTCGGAGGAGCACGCCGAGTGCATAGTACATGGGAGGGGTCGAAGCTTCGAGGAGAACGCAGCGAGAGAGACCTCAGAAGCAGATGACACAGTCTCCATTCTCAACTAGGCAGACTTGGCAGCGATCCGAGAGTGCTTTCATATCTCGGAGGAGTACGAGTTGATGCTGCCGGGTCCCGGGGTGAGGGCCAACTCACCGATGCCGGTAAACATGTGTTTCTGGCCGATCGACACCTTCATCGCCGGGGCGCGCCTTCCTCTCCACCCGTTCACAACTCAAGTGCTTAGGTGGTTCGGGGTCAGCCCCATCCAACTAATGCCGAACGCGTGGAGGGCATCAATGGGTTCGCGCTCCACTGCCAGGCGGCAGAGATCGAGCCGGAGGTGAGGGTGCTCCGAACGCTCTATAGGCTTCATCAGCAGCATAAGGCCAAGTTCAGATACTACTTGGCTCTGAGGTATGGTGCTCGGCTTGTCAGCTGCCCCGACTCGACAAAACACTGGCGAGACAAGTATTTCATAGTCCGGAGTCGCGAGACATGGCCGATTCCTTCAGGTTGGGTGGAGGAGGTGACGAAGAGGGTGAGGGAGTCGCCAGTGCTTCATCCCAACGAGGAAGAGGCGGTTCGGATTCTTCTCGACCGGCCAAAGTTCGACTGGAGAGATCTGACCGAAGATGCGCTCTTATCCGTTGTTTTTTTTATATACATATTTATTTTCGATCTTGTGTTTTAACCAACTTTCCTTGCTGCAGGGACTATGGACTACGACGCAATCATGGCGCAGAGGGCGGCCCTCGAAAGTAAGGTGCCTAAGAAGCACAAGAGGGTCGCCACAAAGTTGGCCTCGGGGAAGCCGAAGGCCATCGATGCTACCGCTTCGGAGGCGGAGGCTTCGACTATTTTGACCCCGAGACGGGCGCTAGTGACGGCCTCGCCGTCGACCGGGGCTGGCGAGTTTCCGATAGCCGCTGCGCTCGGGATGGAGGCTACTCTGCTGACGGTGGACGCCGAGGTGTTCCTCACCGAGGAACACAAGAAGAATTTTGTTTCGGACTGGCAAGTTCGAAAACATGATGGCTTCCTCAGCGATTCGACGTCGAGCATGCAGGCAGTGAAACACTTGGCGACGCCGAAGGATCGAGCGGCCATGGATGCCGGCAGCGCGGGGGACGATGCCTTCGAGATCGCGCACTCGGCGATTTCGGTAAGTATTCATTCCCTCCTTGTTATTTACTTGCATGTTGGTTTTTCTAACTCCCGCCCCCCTTTTTTTTGTTCGGCTGCAGATAACCGTCCACTTCGGTCATCTCATGGAGAAGATGACGGAGCTCGAGAAGGAGCTCAAGCAGGAGGCCGACCGTGCTCGGGCTGAAAAGGCACGCCTCGCCAACGAGCTCGACAAGCTGAAGGTCGAGTTCGAGGGGAAGACGACGAGGCTTGAATACCTCAAAGGCTTTGTTACAAAACTCGAGGACGACCTGCTTCGGTAGAGGGAGGAGTCGGCCAAGCAGCTGGTCGAGGCGGTGGAAGTTGCCAAGGTCGCTGCGGCAAAGAAGGCCGAAGATGCGACTATGGGGAAAGCGCAGGGCTTCCTCGCGGCTAACATGGCCAAGGCGTATGCTCGCGCCATTGAGGAAGTGACGGAGCGGTACCCCGAGGTCGACTGCTCCGGATGGCGGCTCTTCCCTGACCACGTCGACGGCTTCGATGCCGAGTCCGAGGCGGAAGGAGGGGATGACAAAGAGGATGTCGAGGTCGAGGTGATCGGCGAACGCCAGGGGCCCGAGGTAACTCCACTGGCAATGGTCCCTCCTTCGAGGGAATCTGACCCCATCCAATCCCGTCGCCCCGAGAAAGATGTCGCCCCCTGACTTCTTCTTTTTTTTATTATATATTTTTTTTCTTTTGATGTACTGCCTAATTGCGGACTGGCCACCGCACTTTTTTGGACTGAATGAAAAATCCATCTTCTTGAGTTCGGCTAAATCTTTGTGAGTCCATGTCAATGAGTTTACAAAATTCTTAAAATTCGGCTGAGTGTTCATGTTGTCTCGTTCAGGAGTTGTCTTAGTGTTAACCAAACTTGCTAATTTTTTCAGCTCGTTGAGGTAACCCAACTCGATGACGCGACTCATGCAGCGGAAGGGTCAGGTTCTGAGGTCGGCTCAGGGGTGGCGAAGTTGTGCCTTGCGAGGTGCCGAGAGCGTCTTTACGAAGTCGAGTTGGGGTTGCGTAGAGCCGAAAGCGAACAAAATCATCTGCAACTAATTGTAGGCTGCCGCGACATCGAGATTCGGAGACTAGAAGGGAGGCTTGCTGATATGACCCCCGAAGGCGATGATGATGGGTCGTCAACGGCCTTTACTCTTGGCTTGAGACTTAAGTGTCTCCGCCACTCCTTGTCGAAGATGACGACGGAGAGGGACGAGTTATTAGCTGAAATCCACCATTTGCAAATAGTAGAAGAAGAGCTTTTGGCGGAAGAAGAAGAATTAATATCGGCGGTGGGCAAGTTGATGGCCGAGCGCGACGAGTTAACGGTAGAGGTCGACGAGTTGAAGAGGGTTACAGTTGACAAGAGTATCAAAGTTACTCAGCTCCACCGAATTATTGCAGTCTGTTCTGGTGCTGCAGGCTCTGCTGCGCCCCCTCGCATCAAGATAGCAGTGAAGGACGACTCTCTGAAGCATCGGATAGTCGAGCTAGAGGCCAAAGTTGCTCGCCTCAAACCTCGTTCAGGACCGATCAACGTCAGAAGCACTTCATGTACCCGTAAAGAGAGCGAGCGTGGGATTTCGTTCTACGAGCTCGCGACTCGTTCACCTGTGGTTCGGAAAAGTCCAGGTGACGCCCAAAGCGGGGTTGCTATCTCGTCGAGCGGCGCATCCGTAGGGGCGACTATGAGAAGTAGCGCAGAGGGTACATCTCAGTTCGCCGGTCTAGGGACAAGCGCCGAGGTTAAGCACCGCCGCCCCCGGGTATCTTTGAAGCGGAACATCCCCGTGCCGAGGAGGCATTGAGGTAGTCTTCTATTTTCCAAGTTTTGAATCTGTGTCTAAGTATAAGGAGTCGGTCTTGTAATTTTGCTTTTTAACCCCTGTAACTTCGTTGTAAAGAGAAGTACTTGTAATCTTGACTTGTTCCCCAACTTTATAGAAGCGAGACTTGTTCCCTCTCCTGGACTTGTGTGTTTTGTTAGTCAATTGTGGTTGTAGGAGCACTTTTGAAGGGCAGGCCACTTCTTACTCGCTCATGAGAACGCTCGGCAAGGCGCGCTGAAGTCCAACGCGAGAGTTTTTTTCTCACGTTTGAGCGTCGGTGTCCAGAGCGCTCGGAAAGGCGTGCCGAAGTCCAATGCGAGAGTTTTTTCTCTCATTTGAGCGTCGGTGCCAAGAGCGCTCGGCGAGGCGCGCCGAAATCCAACGTGAGAGTTTTTTCTCACGTTTGAGCGTTGGTGCCCAGAGCGCTCGGCAAGGCGTGCCGAAGTCCAACTTTTGACAACTACTCAAAATCAGAAGTTTTCCTTCTTATAGGCACGGAATGTCGACTTTAGGAACTTGAGATTGATAAGCAGTGCCATGGTTTTTGTTGTCTCCCGAGGCGCTGCGAACTGTAAGAGAAATCATTTCAACTTTAAACGAACCATAAGGTTAGCTCTTCTAAGTACTCTTTTCCCATGTCTAGTATAGTGGTAGGAAATCGGTTTTCGGCCGAGTGATTTGGGTCCCGAAGACGTGGTTCAAGTAAGTTTCAACGGTTGTGGGAGCAGTTTCGAATGGCGAACCACTTCTAGCTCGCTTAAGAGCGAGCTCGGAAAGCGGAGTCGAACCAAGTTTTGGACTCCGAACGCGTCGTTTGAGTGAGTTTCAACGGTTGTAGGAGCAGTTCCGAATGGCGAACCACTTCTAGCTCGCTTAAGAGCGAGCTTGCGAAGCGGAGTCGAGCCAAGTTTTGGACTCCGAACACATCGTTTGAGTGAGTTTCAATGGTTGTGAGAGCAGTTCCGAATGGCGAACCACTTCTAGCTCGCTTAAGAGCGACCTTGCAAAGCAGAGTCGAGCCAAGTTTGGACTCCGAACACGTCGTTTGAGTGAGTTTCAACGGTTGTAGGATCAGTTTCGAATGGCAAACCACTTCTAGCTCGCTTAAGAGAGAGCTTGCAAAGCGGAGTCGAGCCAAGTTTTGGACTCCAAATACGTCGTTGGAGTGAGTTTCAGCGGTTGTGGGAGCAGTTCCGAATGGCGAACCACTTCTAGCTCGCTTAAGAGTGAACTTGCAAAGTGGAGTCGAGCCAAGTTTTTGACTCTGAACATGTCGTTTGAGGGAGAGCAATTAAAGGCCTTAAACAGAGACAAAATAACCACAAGAGAAGTATGAGGGGGAAAGAAGTCTTTTATTGATAACTGCTAATCGGCTGCTTCTAAGTTGCAAGCCGTTATTACAATGAGAAAGTAAAGAAGCAAATACAAATAAAATGATAGGAATGGCTCGACATTTGAAGGTACTCGGAGAGGCGTTCAAGCGCTCTCTTGGTACTTCAGTAAATGGTCGGCATTCCAAGTTCTGGATATCTCTCTGCCTTCAAGGTCCTCTAGACAATACACTCCGGGATGGACTACTTTGGAAACTTTGTACGGTCCCTCCCAATTCGGAGCTAGCTTACTCTTTTGACTAGAAAACGAGATAGCTAGCTTTCTGAAGACCAAGTCCCCTTCCTTGAGATCTGTGGGACGAACCCTTTTGTTGTAGGCCTGCTCAATCCTTCTCCGATAATTTTGCTGGCGAATAGAAGCTCTTTTACGGAGCTCGTCAATCAGGTCCAAATTTTCTCGGAGTTCTCTGGCATTCTGCTCTTCATCATAGGCAATAAGGCGGAGAGATGGCAGACCAACCTCTAAGGGGATTACAGCTTCGGACCCATAGGTGAGATTGAAGGGTGACTCTCCTGTGGGGGTCCATGTAGTAGTGCGGTAGTTCAATAATACGTTTGGAAGCAGTTCCGCCCATAAGCCTCTGGCCGACTTATCTAGTCACTTCTTGATCCCGGAGAGGATCTGCCTGTTGGCGTTCTCTACCTGGCCATTTGACTAAGGATGGGAGACGGAGAAGAAGCATTGCTGAATGCCAAGGTCTTCACACAAAGATCGGAACGCGGCCCCTGTAAACTGTGTTCCATTATCTGTTATTAGGACCCGAGGTATGCCAAATCGACAAATTACATTTCTCCAGAAGAACTGTAGCACTTTGTTCTCGGTAATGGTAGCCAATGGCTCGGCTTCGATCCACTTGGAGAAATAGCCGATTGCCACGACTAGGAATTTGAACTGGCCTTGAACTGGTGGGAACGGGCCTAACAAGTCCATCCCTTACATTGCGAAGGGAATTAGGCTTGAGAGAGAGGTGAGTTGTGCTTGGGATAGGCGACGGATGTTGGAGAACTGCTGACAAGGACAGCATTGCCGGATGTGTTGCTCGGCAGCTCGAAGTAAGGTAGGTAAAAAATACCTGTAGTTCAGAACTTTCCTGGCGAGGGACCTGGACCCTGAATGTGCTTCGCCTATGCCTTCATAGAGTTCTTGCAAGGCATACAAGGCTTCTTCCGGGGAGAGGCACCTCAAGTAGGGTTTGCCATTTACTTGGGTGTAGGAGCGTTTGTACAAGACTCCTTCAACAAGGGTGTACCGCTCCACTCTCGTTCGGATTCGATGGGCTTGTTTAGGGTCTTCGGGAAGGACCCTGTCCCTGAGGAACTCTATCAAAGGCTTCATCCAGTTATTCCGGAGTTGGACGGGCAACGACTCCATCGAGTCTGGGGCTTCTTCTTCTATGCTCAGTCTTAGGAGTATTTCGATGAGGACGATCTGCTCGAGACCTTGGAGGGAGGAGAAGGCCAGTTTGGAGAGGGCATCTGCTTGGGAGTTCTCTTCTCTAGGGCTCCGCTGGATCAGTGCCTCTTCGAATGAAGCCTTGAGACTATGGACCTTGGCTCGATCGACCACTTCATCAGACGGCTGGAGGTTTCGGGTTTGTGCAGGATTTACTTAAGCGGCTGGTCGGTAAGAACGACCACCGAGTGGGATTGAAAATAAGGACGGAGCTTCCTGGCTGCCATAACCAAGGCGTATGCTATCTTCTCCAATCTGGGATAGCGGAGCTCGGCATCCCGAAGTACCTTGCTCACGTAATAGATAGGCTTCTGAGCCTTGTCTTCTTCCCTCACTAGAACAGCGCTGAGGGTTTGCTCGGAAGCAGCTAGGTAGAGGTAGAGTGTTTCCCCGGAAATAGGCTTGCTGAGGAGAGGGGGATTGACCAGATAGGCCTTTAGCTGATCGAACGATTCTTGCTGCTGTTGGTCCCACTCGAAGCCTTTAGCCCCCCTGAGGGCTTTGAAGAAAGGAAGACACTTCTCTCCTGACTTAGACAGGAAGCGCCCTATGGCCGCGAGGTGCCCTGTGAGCTTCTGAACCTCTTTCACACTTGTTGGAGGAGCCATGTCCAGTTTGGCTTTGATCTTCTCGGGGTTGGCTTCGATACCTCTTTGACTGACCATGAAGCCTAGGAACTTACCCGACGAGACTCCGAACACACACTTGTTCGGTTTGAGCCTCATATCATGCTTCTTCAACACATTGAATGCTTCTTGGAGATCGGCAACATGGTCGGCCTCATGGATGCTTTTAACAAGCATATCATCAACATACACTTCCATGTTTCGGTCGATCTGATTCTGGAAGACCTTGTTGACGAGACGCTGGTAGGTTGCACCGGCATTTTTCAGCCCGAAGGGCATTATCCTGTAGCAATAGAGTCCTTGATCGGTGACGAAGGAGGTCTTCGGGATATCCGGGTGGAACATTCTGATTTGGTTATATCCGGAGAAGGCGTCCATGAAGCTCAGCAGCTCATGGCCTGAAGTAGCGTCGATCAAGGTGTCGATGCTGGGGAGAGGGAATGGATCCTTAGGGCATGCTTTGTTCAGGTCCGTGAAGTCGATGCAAATTTTCCAACTTCCGTTGGCCTTCTTAACCATAACGACATTAGAGAGCCACTTGTGATAGTTGACTTCTTGTGTGAACCGGGCTTTGAGAAGCTTGTCCACTTCTTCCTTTATGGCTTGTTGGCGCTCGGGGGCAAATTTGTGCCTCTTCTGCTGGACCGGTTTGGACCCCGGAGCAACGCTTAGGTGGTGGATGAGAAGCTCCTCAGAAATTCTTGGCATATCGGTAGCCGACCAGGCGAAGAGGTCATGGTTCTTCCTGATGCATTGGACTATGTCGGAACAAAAGGCAGAGGGGAGGGTCTTGCTGATGAAGAACTTGTGGTTCGGATCTTGCTTAGAAAAGAGCACTTCCACTAGCTCGTCCACTGGTTCGGACATAGGTTGGGCATTCCCCTGGGGAATCTCAAGAGTCTCGAGGGAGAGGATAGGTCCCCCGGTGGAGGTCATGTAACACTTGCGGGCCATCTCTTGACTACCTCTTACTTTCCCTACACCTGACTTGGTGGGGAACTTCATTTTAAGATGATAAGCCGACGGGACAGCCTCTAAAGCAGCTAGGCTAGGTCGGCCTAGAATCACATTGTATGCAGCTGGGATGTCGACGGCCATGAAATCCATTGGCACTATCCGGGTAGTAGGAGTTTTGCCAGTGGTTACGTCGAGGGTTATTACCCCTTCGATAGTCACTGGCACTTCTGTGAACCCATGAAGCATGTAGCTGGCGAGTTTGAGCCTGTCCCATGATAACTTGAGTCCTCGGAAGGCCGCCAGGAAGTGGATGTTGACAGAGCTACCATTGTCCACCAGAATCCTCTCCACTTTGAAGTTGGCCATGTGGAGGTTGATTACTAATGCATCGCAATGGGGGGTTCGGACTCCCTCCAGGTCTTCATCTGAGAAAGTGACCGAGACTCCGAGACCTTTGGAAGGGGGTATGCCATGAACCGAATTGACTTCTCGTATGAAAGCCTTCCGGGAAGAGTTGGAGGTTCCTCCCATGGGACCTCCATGAATGAGATGCAAGATGCGTTCCTCTTCAAACTCGGGAGTATCGTCGCGCCTCTCGGGACGCTTGTTAGCCCCCCTGGGGGGTGGAGGAAGATCAATTCGGTCCTTTCTCACAAACTTAGACGGCTGTCCTCTCTGAATGAGGGCCTCAATTTCATTTTTTAGGACTCGATAGTCGTTGGTGTCGTGGCCGTGATCTCGATGATATCGGTACCACTTTTCCTTGTCCCTCTTCTTGCGGGGGGTATTTATCTTCGAGGCAGGAGGCAGAACTCTTTCCTTCTCGGCCTCCATTAGAATAATGGAAATGTTGGCGTTAAGAGGGGTAAATTTCTCGAATCTGGGAGGCAGGCGACGCTAGCCCCCGTTGTCCTTCTGGAGCTTCTTAGCTTCCTCTTCTTCAGCTGCCTTTCTCTTGGTCCCAAAGGAAGACCCCTCAAAAGTGGGGCGATGTTCAGCTTCCTCAGCCCGAATATACTTTTCGCTTCTGAGAAGAAGGTCAGAGAAGTTTTGCGGGGGCTTTTTGGCTAGGGAGGACCGAAGGCTTGAGTTGAGGACATTTGACTAGAAGGCTGCTGCAGTGACCGATTGGTCGAGGGAGGCAATGGACCTAGCTTCCGCGGTAAACCACTTCACATAATCTCTCAGCTTCTCGCCCTTCTTCTGGCTGAGGTAGAGTAGCGAGATACTAGTCTTCTCGGTGCGACGGCTACTTACGAAGTGGGTGATGAAGAGGGTTTCAAATTTTTCAAAGGTGAAGATGGAGGACGGGGCGAGGCAAGAGTACCATTCCCGAGCCGGACCCTTGAGAGTAGCTGGGAAGGTCTTGCATAGTAGAGCATCGGAAGCCTGGTGGATCATCATGAGAGTTTTGAAACTCTTAATGTGATCCATGGGGTCGGACTCCCCAGTATATGTTTCAAACTGTGGGGGCTTGAAGTTTGGTGGAACGGGTGCTTCCATGATAGTTCAGGAAAAGGGAGGTCGGCTCGGACGGAGGGCCCTTCCTCTCAGCTCCTCTTTCCTGTCTAGTTGGCCGAGGCGCCTCTCCATCTCGTGGAGATGACGATGGACAGAATCATCCCTCAGACGGTAGCCAAGAGAGTCTCTGGACTCGTCTTCGTACGAAGGGGAGCAGGGGCTACGGCGACGGTAGCTCAGGGAATGGCGAGGACTAGGGATATGATGGTGGTAGCTCGGAGCTTGAGGAGGAGTTAGAGACCGATAGTGAGGACTTTGGACCGGAGGAGGAGTGGGGACCCTTTGAGTATTGTTGTTGTTGTTTGGTCGGAGGTTGATGGCTTGCAAGATTGTGGCTTGGAATTGTTGGAATTCGGCTCGGGTGATAGGCCCGTTTTCGTCTCTCGGGGCTTGCCGACCAGCGGGAGAGTGATGCCTTCTTCGATGGTTCTCAGGGGACTCTCTTCGCCTTCTGTGAGGAGGGGACCTCCTGTGGTCACGACGACGAGGAGATCGCTCATTTGGACGTTCTGAGCGGGTGGCTCCCTCACGGGCCCGCCTTTCATCCAAACGGCGGCGAAGGTCCTCTTCTTTCTGCCGGTTGATTAGGATGTTGTGGAGGTCTTCGGAAGGTCGGGGGTTGTGAGATTCCATTGAGTCGGTTGAAGGGTTATGTATGGAGACGTGGTCACGGTGAAGGGGTTGTTTCTGAGGATTGAGAAGAGAGGTCCCTACACCGGCATTCTGGGGCTCGAGTGGAGCCCGCTGGGATTGAAGAGGAGGTTGCTCCTGCTGTAGGGGCTGATCAGGCTGAGGAGGGAGTTGCCCCTACTGCTGGACGATTTGGAGGGGAACCTCCTGTTGTGGTTGAGGAGGAGTAGGTCCACGGTTGGACCCTTTGGATCTCAGTTTTCGGGGAGGCATGGCTGGAGGTGATCTTAACCAAGGGAAGAGGAAGGATTGCTATTCGTGGGTTCCCACAGCGGTGCCAATCTGTTACCGCTAAATCTGGTGTGAGAGCAAATAGATAGAATTTGTGGATTCTTTGGGATGTCGAATAGTCAAACCTGAAAACATTTCCACCGGAGTTTGACTGTTATCTCCCGTTGTTGACGTGCAAAAAGTGCAAAACACCGGGGTTGATCCCGGCAACGCACTCTCCGACGCTCAAGTCAGTAATCAGAAAGATTATGAATGAGCTTTGATTGGCAAAAGATTGATTACCTAGTAACAGTGGGGGATGGAGGGTATTTATAGCCACCTTAGGGACCAGTTTCGGGATAAGATCAAATCCCTACTTTCCAGTAAATGGATAGAAGTGAATCAGGGCCGTTGATTAGGTTTAATCATAAACCCCTAATTCTACCCAGCTGGACTGGGTCTCTTGCGGGTTGAAACCCGCACCCAGTTGAGATGGATCCGTTCGTGGGTTATTGGGCCTTTGGAAAAAAAAACCAGTACCCACTTCTGACCCGCTTGTAGGTGAAATTACCATTTCACCCCTGATCTTTAAGATTTGCGCCTGATTTGGACGGTTTTGATTTACCCCTATTTTTAGCCATATCAGATCCTAAACCCCACCAAACCCCTAACCCATTTAAACTCATACCCGTTATGCATATAACCCTAATACTTTACCGCGACAGCAGCATCCGCAGTCAGCAGTGATAGCAGCATCCCCAGTGACGCAACACCCGACTAATCTCCCTACCTCCCTGCGTCGACCACAGCAACAGACCCGCAGCGACCCCCTGACTCTCCTTTTCGTTGTCCCTCCTCCCGTCGCGATGCCAACAGCGGATAGTAGACAGCAGCGCTGTACTGTCTCCGTCGTTTGCCGCCGCAGTGTCGCCGATCGCCGTGCCGTTTGCTTCTCTCTCTTGGGTTGCACGTACGTGAGATTTCACGTGTGTTCCGCATGTGAGTTCGTCATTAATTGGCTCGTGGTTTGTTTGTTCGTTGAGTTCGTCGCCCGGGAATCCGTTTCCGTTATTCTTGTTCTTACTTCGTCGTTTTCGTCGACATCTATAAGGCAAATAACTTGTATTATTTTTGTTGTATAATACAAGTACTAAATACCGCCTGTAGTGTAGTTGCTTCAAGATCTATCCCCATGAAACCCTTGTTAAAGCTTGTCTCTATGTGTGATCCGCCCGTAGTTTTCTCATTAGACACACGACATAAAATAACTTAGAGATAATCAGTTCTTGGTATATACATGCATGTTGTTTGTATGATATTGTATGCTTGATGTGTTAGTAGTAGTATAACTTGTTGTAGACTCGCTAAATATCCTATACCATGTTGCTTGGACATCTAGTATACCATATTTCACAATTTGTTATGATTTGGATGAGTTTCATATGGACTAGTTGATTTTATGCATGAAAAATATTTCTGTCTTTTCTGTTACTCCGTTTTTGTTCAGTACTTTAGACCCTATTAAGGTCAGTATATGAAAATTATTTGTAAATATGAATTATAAAGGATTCTGTCTACTTTCCAGATTTTCTGACAGATCTCAGTTTCGAGTTATGAGTTGCAAGTTATGGCTATTTTACTACAGAGGTGTAGAAAAATTTTAGATTTGGTTTATGTGAATTCTGGAAAGTAAATTATTTTTATACTGATGTTAAAGATAATATTTTGATCCAATATTTTGCTGAGCACAACTAGACCTGATTGGGATTAACCCCTAATTTTTGTGGATTTAATTGATGACTTTTATGAACTATTCTATACTTGCAAACAACTAATATAATTGCATAATTTTCGTGCTGTTCAGTAAAGAACCTTAATTTCAACCTGATTCTACTTGTTGTTTATAAAAACTTTGTAAATATCAAATGTAGCCTACTGTATCTATTTTATCACCCTTTTGACGGATCTGGATTTCGATTTATATTTTGTAATATATTGATGTTTTGGTACTGCTGTGTTTATGATTCCAGATTTACAAATCTGTTGCATCTTGCTGCTTGCTGATTTTAATTGACTATCCTATCTATATTGAAAAATTATGAAACTTTATTTTCTATTAATAAACATATTAGGGAATACCCCAGATATTTTTTGGATTTAATCAGTAAGTTTTTATGCCGTTTCCCTATTTATGAACACAAACTCCTGATTTATGGCTGAACACGTTTGCTGGATACAATTCTGTTTTGAGACTTTTTTTTGTGTGAAATATCATATGACTTATATATATTTGCTGGATTCGGCCGGGAGTCTATTTTCTAGATCTTCTGAAGGATCCAGATTTGCATATCCGTGGCAACGGGAATCCCAGATTCAGTGCAGCACTGTCTTGCTGTCCTGAACTAGGATTGTCATTATCCTATCCTCTTATGAGTTCTTCACTTGTACAAGTTTGTTTTCAAACCTGAACCTGTTACTTATTTATACCATGTTATTCTTATCATGTTTTGTACACGTACATGCCTGTTTGATAATAATAATAAGAAACTAAGCCGTGATTAAAGGGAAAGCTCTAATAGTGGAAAATACAGAAACGTGTACTCGGAAGAGAATCAATAGATCCTACTGGTTACTTGGAGCTTGATTACATGACACTTGGAGCTTGACACATGATACATGACATTTGATACACGATACATGACATTTGATACACGATACATGACACTTGCACACTTGACACAGGACACTTGGAGCTTGATATTTGGTACTTGGAGCTTGATATTTGGTATTTGGAGCTTGATACTTGGAGCTTGTCCCTGAGTACACAGCCCTCTATGATCCACTATAAAATCTAAAACGAAATTGTTTGAATGTAGTAACCATGTGGTAAAAACCCGGGACGCATGAAAGTGCTACCTAGTTAGGACTAGATACAGGACTTGAACATGCTCACTTGACACTTGCTACTTGTTACTTGTACATGATACTTGATTCTTGACACATGTTACTCGTTACTCGTTTACTTGATACTTGACACTTGTTTCATGTCACTTGCTCTCGTTCATCTTGCCATGCTACTTGTCATGTTCTTGATTTGAGTTAGTTGCTCTATTTTGTTCTTACATCCATTCCAAGCTATACTTGCTTTCGTTGTTACTCTATTCTTGTTTATCTTTCCTGTACTTGTGCAGGCACTACAAGCGGCCCGTAACTTGCATTGACGAGCGTTTTGTTTCTTTTTCTTTTTTCTGCAATTTGTTAAAATTGCAGATTATGGTGATCAGCTGCCCAATGGAGTAGGTGATCTGATATTCTAGTTGGCTGGAGCTCTTGCTATATCTATTTATTTCTTGTTGCTTATCTTGAATAAATGTAATTGCTACATGGATTATTTTGTATTGGGCTTTGTGTCCCAGACTTGTGTTTTGTTCCAGACATGATTATTTGAAATTTGGTATTCTTGTTTCTTATTTCAAGTAATCTTGTTGACTATGTTGATTCAGTTATGCATGCATGGTTGACTATTCTTCTTGTACCCCTCTTGTTTATACTTGTACTTGTTGTAAAGATCCTGACAGCTTATGGATGATGAAAATCATTCGCTAGACTTAGTTATGTATCTGTATTCCGTATCTCTTTTTTGGGAAGCAGGTCATGACAGAAAGTAAGAGGTAATGTGAGTGTTTATTATATGCTTGTTTTTGTTTATTCACTGATTTACACTACTCTCTCCTATGTGTACTCGCAGAGATTACACAGATGGAAGTTAGGTATGTATGTCATGTCGTCGCTGCAATTGGCCCAGATGTAGGTTACCTGAAGATTAACTTTTATTCTTCAATTTGATGGTAATTGTGTTCACTACTTCTCATAATTATTTCTCATGAAAAATTACTTTTGTTAAGTTCTCCAGCTTTTCATTTTTTTTTAGCAATCTCTCATAATTATTTTAGCAATCTTTCTTCAATTAGAATTGTTGTTTCAATTTTTATATCCTTCTTTCGGGTAATATTTAATTTGTTTGTGTCTGAGTATTTTTCTGTTTTTTTATAATAGTATGGTCAAGTTTTGAGACTCAGGATCAGATGCAAACCTAATAATGTAGGGTTTCAGATTAGAAGAAGGGGATCATCAAGTGTGAGATTGGAACGAAATGACTTGCATATGAGGGCTTTTTCTTCTAATTGTTATTTGTTTTCATTTGGACTTTTGCATTCTAAGTAATATTATCATTAAATTTTCAATTACGAAGAATGATGGATTGTAGATAATGGTAAAAAGCATGAAAGTTGAATAGTTTGATCCATTTTATCATTATTGTATTTTATTATTTTTATTTTCTAAATAAAGCAAATGAGTGAACAAATGAGTGAATATATACGAAAGTTAAGGACAAATGGTTGATGAAATGTGAAGATGAAAATTTGATGAAGCAAGAGAAGCTTCGCAATATGCTGGAATCAGAAGGGAAACAACATGCAGATAGTGATATCTTTTCTATATCTTTTGTTTTATTTGAAAAATTTTGGTGAATTGTAGTATTATATGTGTATTTTATAGTTTGATCATTTTATAAAGACACAACTAAGGAGTAATATAGAACAAATGGAAGCAAATATTGAGGAACTTCGCAGACAATTGAGTATTTGCAAGCAAGCTTTAGAATGGAGGAATCTGACAGGATTATAAGTCTCTTTCTTAGCATCTCTAAATTTCGGTAATTATTCGACTATTTTTTTATTTTCTTTTAATTGAATAGAAATATAGAATGAAGTTGGTTGGTTTGAAAGTGTGAATTAGTTAATTTGTAGATTTGTCATTTTTTCATTATAGTGTGATTGAAATAGCTACGAGGCATTTCTAAATTTTTAAGTACTATATAATTTTTGAGTCCTTCAAAATTATTTTAATCAAGGTAACACAAGTATTAATCTATTATAACTACGAGTCAACGATGATATGAACATGTAGTCAGCCGCACATGCAAATAATAATAATAATTGTGGCTTAAAAGAAAAACATGCAAATTGTATGGTAAATAATGATCGGTTGAAATTCATAAATTCAAATCTCCGTTTTATGAATTTCAACCGCGCCACACATTTTAAAATTAGATTTATATTTATCGTCCGCTTAAAATCAATTTCTCATATCTATGCTAACAATTGAATAAAATGCAGTTTTGCAATGGATGCTTTCTTCTTCTTCTTCTTCTTCGTCTTCTTCCTCTTCGACCTCTTCTTCATACTTGCTTCTTCGACCTCTCCTTCCTGCTTGTCTCAGTGATCGCTTCAAATACATCCCAGAAACAATGAGGGCCCAACTTATTGATGCATGCATCATCAAACTTCATACGAGAAAACAATCAAACATCCTTGAAATTGTTGTCTGCAACTTGATGCACGGGATTGGGGGGGTGTGTGTGTGTGTGTTGAAACGACTACACGGACCTTGCACTGCCGGATATCTAAGGCATCACGATGCAGACCTTACGTAGGAAAATGTGAGAAATGAGAAGATGGGGACGAACACCTATCAAAACAGTTCACCAT
Organism: Hemerocallis citrina; assembly: GCA_017893485.1. Taxonomy (NCBI): domain Eukaryota; kingdom Viridiplantae; phylum Streptophyta; class Magnoliopsida; order Asparagales; family Asphodelaceae; genus Hemerocallis; species Hemerocallis citrina. The sequence goes on along the minus strand of CM030368.1, from coordinate 197,138,224 downwards.
ATTTGTGTTGTCACAAACTGCATGCGTCTATCTCATTGGATTGATTCCAACGGATTCTTTGTCTTCGATCTTTCCTCCTCCTCCTCCTCTTACTCCTACTCTCCTCTCCGAACGCTTTAACGACCTCCTGGAACCAATGAGGACCCGGCCCAGATCATCAACTCATCCACCATCATCATGCAGGAATACAACATCTGCAACTTGATCCACGGGATTAATTGTGTGTCACCGTGCACTGCAGAGTATGAACGTGCACTGAAGGCGGGCGGCAGAGGGTGCAGGGGTTGAAGTGGACGACCGACAAGTACAAATCTTAACTTGGTTGTTGAGTTGGAGGGTCTAAGTGATGATGAAGATGAAGATGAAGATGATGTGGTTTTGAAGGATGGGTAGGAGTGCCCGTTCTGGTGGAATCGGTATCGGAGAGACATCATTCCCGAGGGGAAGCATGTCGTTGAAGAGGAGCGAAGCAGAGGGAGAAGAAGAAGAAGAGTAGGATTGATGGCTGGCAATGGCATGTTGGCTATATATATATATCATGAGAGCTAAGCAACAGTATGGCCAGTAGAAGATGAAGAAGTGATTCTTAGGATTGATTGCTAATTAGTTTGTTGTTCGCTTCGTAGTATTATCTTTCGAGTAATTGTTTGTTTTTTGGTTTGCTGATGTTTGAACTATGCACAATTGTGTTCTTGCTGGTTGATGGTGCGGTGATGTTCTAGTTTAATTATCAACATTTTATAAATCGTTGATTATTACTAGTAGGATTTCCAATGTTGCTTCTGTTGGATATATTGGTATATTCTTTCTATATAAATATAGCACGTGCATATGTGTAACACGTGTAATGAACGTACAATTGATTGGATATTGGAACGCGGGTTTGTAGGCTTATAACCCGATACCCAAACCAGTATTTAGGAATAAATACTGGCTTGTGATAGCAGTCTAGGTATTCCAATCTTGATACCTAGGGTGAATATCTCAAGCAACTTAGATCTAGAGATAAACCCTAATTTCCAATTGTTAATTTCTCACAAAACCTAACAATCTTGAGATATTATATTAATCAATTTGTGAGATTAATAAAGGGGATTACCGGATCTCGTTGTAGCTGCCGTAGCCGACACCCACGACCACAGATGGGCGACGCCTCCATGGGTGTCAGTGTGTCACCGTCAATGGGCGCCGCCGCAGCTCCTGACGTCGCTGAGCATCGATGCCGCGCCGGGGCGCGAGCGCTGAAGTCGCGGGGGCGCGAACGCGGCTGTCGCTGGGCCACCCAGGGCGCCATCGAAAGCTGCCGAAGGGCGCCACCTCCTCTGGGGTCACCGACGTCGACCGCCGTGTCGCTGGCGAGTTCTCCATGGCCGTCGTCCAGGCCAACTCCCTATGGAAGACGGCAGCTAGATCGAATCCGATCCTGCGATTTGAGATCCAGCGAAGCTCTCGCCCCTTTCCTTCTCCGATCGCAGTCGACGGCAGCCTCCCCCTCAGGCGCCAACTCCGATCATCTTCTCCCTTCTTCATCTTTGGCAGATTGGGTCTATGTGTAGAACCCTAATTTGAAGAAGACAGTGAAGAGATTTTTGTATCTCATCATCAGATCTGTTTAGACGCACACAAGGTGTTCGATGCTGGGTCTCTTTGGCGCAGAATGGTTTGTTGTTTGGATTTGTTCCCAACAGACACGAGTCTAATCAACTGAAGGGGAAGAGATGGTGAAAGATAAGTTCTTTACTTTCCAAATATTAAATTTCTGTTAAATATTTTGCTATGTGCTGCAAGTTCAAAACACTTGTTCTAAGATTACGTTTTGAATTATAAGATTACTATGATGCTAAGAGTGGTTAAGTTCAAGACTGTATTAATCATTTGTTTAATTTAAAACAAGTTGAACAGTTGTTTTGGCTATGTGCTAAAACACAATATCTATTTTGTTAAACAATATGTTGACTATATAATTCAGATCTCCAATTAAATTGTTGCTAGAATTAGATGCGCTAATAATTTGTTTAATTGGCTAATCTTTAACAATTTGATGAATGTAGGAACTTTAATGTTACCTACAAATTGTGTATGTTGGAGACGATGGATTTGCATCATGGTATGATAAGTCTGCACTACGCAGGCTTCTCCATCGAATTTGGAAAAACACTTCTAACTTGAAGTGTCGGTATGATCTACTTTAATTTTCTCAATATTTTTCATGTGATGAATGTGTTAACGTTTTGTGCGTTTAATCATATGATTAAGAGTTTTAGATCATAGTTATTCTCGCTTGGAAAACTAGCATGTTTAGGGTTGTTAAGTGTTTTATCATACTATGTGTATAGATATTTTGACAAATCCATTGTTTGCAGTTTGTGTGAGATTACATATTTGCTTCTCTAAAATTTAAAATAAAATAAAATTGTATAAGATGTATAACAAATGTCTGTAACTTAGGAGAGAGCATCTCTTAATGTAGAATATGACTCTACTAGTTACATTGTGTTCCCTCTCGTTCATTGTACTGTGTGTGCAAAGTTGAATTATAATATGATAGTCATTATCTCATTTAGCGTTATGAAGATGATGAAGAACGAGTAAAGGAAAGAACTCTTTGCTCAATGTGTTTGAGCTAGTAGACATTGTTAGAAGCATTAGAGAAAGCAAATAATTTTTGAAAAATGTGATAGAGTATTTTGTATTAACTCTTATAAAGTGAATATATTGTCAATCGTATGTATAAGTTGAGTTTAACAAATGAGACAATAATAATAGTTCTAATTGTGTTCTTGAACATAGCATAATTGGCTAAGATTTGAGAACTGTATATTCAATTATTTGTGAGGAAATGTGATCTAATTATCAAAACTGTGGGGAAATGGAGTTAAAAGCTATTGAGTCAAAGCTTTAACATCCAAGTTGTTTTGAAATTTAGAATCACTATGAACTATATATTAAATTGTTTGTTCTTGTTAAAACTCATAACCCTACTAAATGACACTCCATTAAAATATGACAAATTAAAAGTTGTGCTCAGATTATAATCACTAGAAAATTATTTAGTATGGTCTCTAGGAGCACACAACTTCTTGAGTCAATGCATTCTGATATTTGTGATCTCAGTAGCTTTGTGACTAGATGAGACGATTGTTGGTCAGAAGTATTTAATCTCTTTTGTAGATGATTAATATAAGTCTGTCATATATATGAAGAATGAAGCACTTGTTATTCTTAATGAATTAAAAATTATAGTTAAATGCTAAAAATCAAGGGTTCAGATTTGATAGAGGTAGTGAGTATGTTTTAACAACTTTAGAGAAGTTTGCATTGGGCATAATCTCTAGTGCACTCTACTTACCACAGTCAAACGGTATTGATAAAAGAAAGAATCAAACACTTAGTGAAATGTTGAATTCTATATTATTGACTGTTGTTTGTCTTGTGTAATTATGAGTGATGTTGTATTGTTAATCATATCTCTAATGTGTTACTACACTCTAAACTGAATACACCTTGTAAATCATGGTATGAAAACACAAACAGTTTTGTTAAAGAGAAAATGTGTATTGTGATACTTTTGTTAGAGTACATGACCCTAGAAGGCCTAAAGTATGACCTACAATAAATATTTGTGTGTGCTTAAAAAGTGTAGAATGTAGTTCTGTGGACAGATGTTGGATCTATCTAATTTGCGTTAGAAGAATCTAGACTTGCAAAGTTCTTTGAGGATATGTTCATCAAAGATAAATGTATGAAATAATCTAGTCCTACAGACATGTTCAATGATTCACAGTTGGAATCAAGAACCAGCCTTACTGACACTTGAAAATCTAAATGACAAATGAGCTTAGAAGAGTCTTTAGTAGACAATGAGATGATTTTGTATCATATAATAATACTTTAATTTAGTTGATCTGCCGAAAGGGGCTAAAACTATAGTTAGTAAGTGGGGTTTTGTAGAAGAAACTTAATCTTGATTGTTCAGTAGCAATTTTAATGCTTTTCAGTAGCTAACAGATTGGCTGAGGAAAATGGGGTAGATTTATTTGATGTCTACTCACATGTTTGTCATATTGCTACAATAAGTATTCCTCTTACCCCTACATCTATTGAAAATTTTGTCATTCATAAAGGATAATTAAAAGGCTTTGTACTTGATGTCTTGTACTGAACAGTTTTGTACTGAAAAGTTTTGAACTAATATGTTTAGTGAACAAGATTTATAATTTAGTAAAATCATTGTATATTCTTAAAATATGTATAGCCAACGAATAAATAATTTGACAAAATTTTGAAAGAGCCTAGTATATGAATCAAGTAATTCAGATCAGTGCCTTCAACTTTGTGGTGTGTTAAATATAGTGGCTATTATTTGCTTGTTCTGTCGACATGCAAGTTCTTGAAAGTGACCTCTCTATTATAAATGAAGTTAAAATTATGCTATCCAAAGAATTCAACACGAAAACCTAGGTACTGTGGACACCATAGGTATAAGGGTGAGTTTTCAGTTGGCAAGGGATAACTCTTTGCCAAACTCATCAAATCAAAATGTGTTTCAAAAGTGGGGATATAGTGATTGAAAGTGTGTTTTGAAACACCTTATGATTATGATAAAAGGTTGACACCTAATGATGGTACAACTATGAGACAGGTAGATCATTCTAAAGGAATTGACAGTCTCATGTATACAAAGATCTGCACTAGAATAGACATAGCCTTTGAGGTAGGTATGATCTGCAGATTCACTAATAATCCCATACAATTTGAGTGCCCTTAAGAGGCAAATGAGATACCTGAGTGGTATTCAAGAGTTTGCTTTGTGCTACTCTAGTCATTCTTCGAATGAATGACTGACCTGATGCATTATGATGCTCAGAATTTAGTGAAAGTCGATAACTAGTAGATATGTGTTTACACTAGGAGAAACAGAAATGTTATGGAAACAAAAAGCAAACAGGCACTGTGCAATCATCCATGAAATCAGACCTCTACGTGTAATCCTCTGCAGGGAAGAAGGCTGAGTGGATTGAAGAAATTGTTGCTAGTTATCCATTAAGAAGTTTAAGTAACTCTCTAATTCTGTTATGCGACTATCAAGTTACAATGCACTGTAGCTCATAACTCACTCTATAATAGTAAGAGGAGTATATTAAGGCTGAAAGAAGCCTAGTTGAACTTTCTCATAGATAAAGTGCAATTGCGACAAGTATGGCTAATGCTCTTGCTAAGAGACTTGAAAGTGATCTAATTATCAAAACTGTAGGGGAAAGTGGAATTAAAAGCTATTGAGTAAAAAGCTTTAACATCCAAGTTGTTTTGAAATTTAGAATCCAATTGGAGCCATAGAGAAGTTCAAACTTAAGCATCAATTTTAGGCAGTTGACATGTTTTAGATAATTTTGATGATTCGACGTAAATTTCATAAATATATAATGTCATTCCAATTTTGATGGTATTATATATCTAGGAATTTACTTAGAATAATCATATTATTCCAATACGAAACATGAAAACTTGTCGATGTGTTTCCGATGATTAAATTGTCCTAAATATCATTCCAATTTTGATGATATGTCTTTTATGGTTACATGTTTCATTCCAATTTTGATGATTCAATGTTAAACCATGATTGAAACGGCAGTCTTTTCATTCCAATATGAAACATAGTATGGTTCTTGTGTAGAAACTATAAAGTTCATGTACTTTACTTATTAAAGATACTTGATTTTGATGCTTGCGTTACATTTTTGCTAAGCTAATTATGAATTGTACTAAGTTCTTTTGTGGAACTAGATACTTTGTGAAATATGTTGGAATTCTTAGAGATGTGTCTCTTGATATTCTTATTTTCAATAAGCTAGCAAAGATGGAGGAGTTGAATCTGTCAACATAGATTTCAAAAATAATGATTTGCTCAAAATGGAGGAGTAAACATAAAGCAGTGTGCAAGGATAGAATTTCAATTTATTTCTTTTGAGAATAAATTAGTCACTTGCTTGGTAAAACTTCTGTTGAGTTTAAGACTCTTGTGTTCATGAGCTTAAAACTCATATTTTGTTCTTGAAGTTTATTTGCTTTGTTTGATTTTGAAACTATGACAGATTATTCCAGTTGGTTTAGTCTTTGTGAACTATTCTGAATTGGATATGGTTTGGAACTAGTTAATTATATTGGTTTAGTCTTGATTGAACTATTCAGTTTTATAATTCTATTGGTTCTTATGAAACTATACCTTTATGATGCTTTTCCTTTATGGACTGCTATCAGCCAGTCAGTTGTATACTGATCTGATGAGATAATCCTGTACTTTATATATTGAGAATATAGGAGGAGATTGTTGGATATATTGGTATATTCTCTCTATATAAATATAGCACGTGCATATGTGTAACACGTGTAATGAACGTACAATTGATTGGATATTGGAACGCAGGTTTGTGGGCTTATAACCCGATACCCAAACCAGTATTTAGGAATAAATACTGGCTTGTGATAGCAGTCTAGGTATTCCAATCTTGATACCTAGGGTGAATATCTCAAGCAACTTAGATCTAGAGATAAACCCTAATTTCCAATTGTTAATTTCTCACAAAACCTAACAGCTTCAAGTTGAATATAGTCAATATGGTTTCTTGTTCACTATTAAAAATTTATTTCCTATGTTTTTCGGGTAGCTGTGCTCTCTCAGAGCATCTACATGTAGTCGTTTAGACTCAAAATTTTTAAAAATAGAATTTTTGAGTTGGACTTGTAGTCGTTGAAACCCAAGTCCAACAGTTGATGATTTTTTTTCTTTTGAATCTCGACAGTTGATTTTAAATTAAAAAAAAATTTGAGTCCAACACATTTTTTTATAACAAAAATTGTACGCATAAATACATTATAATTTCTATAAGTTCATTCAATCTCATCCCTTGATCTAATAATCAAACCAATCTAAAAGTAACTTTATATGTATAGATAATCCTATAGGCTATATTTCATAGAAAAAAAAAGAAAAACAGGGGGGGAAACATGGACGCAATAAGGTGTTTGCGTCCGATCTGGGTTTTTTTTTTTTTTTTTTTTAATATATAAATTTCCGAATGTAAAGTCATTTTGCGTCTGATTCCTTCAGGATTTTTTTTTTAAAATCAGACGCAAAATGATCATGCGTCCGAAACACTTTTTTTTTAAAAAAAATTGATCGGACGCAAACATCATCTTACGTCGGAGAAATTTATTTTAGATTAGACACAAGATGATCTGCCAATTCCTATATTTGTAAAATTCTTATATCGTCTTTCAAATATAGAAACCTACTGTATCAATTTTTCCAAAATTTAGAAATATAGGGAACGACTGCAACGGTTCGGTTCGTTCGCTATATTTTCCAAATTTTGAAAATATAGCAAACGACTACATATTGACTACATATGCTCGTAGTACGAATTCTAAGTGTCACTAGTCATTTGCACATTCATCAAGTAATTCCAATGATCCACTTGGATAGCATGCGTATAAAATGCTTGCAAAGAATATATATCAACTAATTTTTCGATAATCTGAATCAAACAACAAAAGCTCGCTACTCGCGATCCACTACTTCTTGAGGATCAAACCCAAAAGCTCGTCTAAAAGATCCACTTGCAGATGCATTGAAAATCACTAAATTACAATATCCAAGTCGGGTTTGGATCAGCCAAATGTTGGGAGCAAACTGAAGAGCTTATCCTGCTAGACAATAACACACTGGATCATACAACTAAATAGCCGCAACAATATCAATATCAAGATCAAGAAGATTGCAAAACCTGCTCATTTTCAAAGTAATAGTTGTTGGAACAAAAACAAAGCTGCAATTAGATTTCAGGAAAATGTTGCTGCTAACAAGCCTTCTAAAATAATTTGGCCAGCTAAAAATCAACAGATAACAACTAACGTAATTCCCCACAAACTTTGACACAGTTGCCTATCAGAGTTAACACAGATGTTGCAGTCAAAGATATCAACAGCTGAAATATTTTTAAAGATGCATATATACATAATAGGGGGAAATCCACATCCCACACTACATAACAAAAATCCACCAAATACACAAGCTGAAACACCCACACTATCCTCCACATAATCTTCCTTTGCCTCTAATTATAAATATATTAACTACAGGCTTCATTAGAATCCCAGCAGCAAGGTGGGAAATAAGACAAAATAGAAAAATGGGACGGGAATTTACATTTGGGTCCTTTACCTACGCCTACAATGAGAAACATCACTGCCCCCAAAATTCTATTTTGTTTTTTTTAAAGGAAAAACTACAATACATAATTTTGTATCCAACGATAATGATCTTGCCAAAGCAAACTGCTCCAAGACCAATAAATCAGTCCAACAGATACAGTCGCACAGTTGCTTTCTTCTTGCTGCATATGCAGGTCAAACTCCATAGTTATCTGCATAACATAATGAAATTGTAAACTGATCATGATTACGGGACCTTAAACTTAATCTAATGTGAAAAGATATTTCCAAACTCATAAAATAACTAGGTAGGTTTGCCCGTTGACACGTGCCTACGATAAGTCTTCGGAACGGTGCACCTTGTTTGATCATATAAAATAGTTTTGGAGGTCCAGCAAATTAATTGAAGTAGCAAACATATTATGAGAAACTTATGGGGGTCCAGCAAAAATCATATTATACGATTTTTTTTTTTTTTGAATTATTTTTAAAGTTGTTTAATTTTTTTTAGTTTTTTATTTTTTTTTAATTTTTTTTTTTTTATTTTTTGAATAGAAGAGGGAGGGGAGAGCGAGAGAGAGAAAAATAATAATCAAATAAATATAATAATAATTAAATAAATATGGGAGTTGTTTTGGGTGGGGGACTTGAATTTGAGTTTTGAGGGAAAAAATATGTTTTGTGAGGCTTAGATCTGAACCTTTGATTTTTGGAAAAATTGAAGAAGAGCCACGTGATAGCTTTCTTTGTGTTTTATTATATAGATTTCTATCAATTCCATTATGATAAAGCAGGCTCAACAAACATAACAACATTTTACATTTTCTTGGCTTGTTAGCCTTTACATAACGAATTTATCATAGTGTTACTTGAAGCTCAGGATAACTTTTTAAGGCTTTGTAATTTCCCATTTTCTTTTATTGGAATTCATTGCCCTCAGTACATCCAGTACAATATAACACAATATAACACTGTATCTTCAGTTTGATTTGACAAGGGGACAAGTTGTTGGACCAATTTTGTACGATTATATATAGCTGTATGCTATATATAGCATACAGCCATAGTAAGAAGTACTGTATCTTTACCTATTAGCAATACTGAGTCAAAGTCGTGCTTAAACAGGGCAAAAAAAAACGAGAACTAGAAACTGGAAGAAGAAAAAATAGTGAAAAAAAACGAGAACTAAAAACATGAAGCCCATGGACAGCCCAAGTACATGAAGGACATGGCCTGCAACGCATATCTCGGAACCGAATCCCATCTAGGGCTTAATATTGTCAATTTGCTCATGTTTCTCTCCATGCGCAATTTAAGTGTTTTTAACTTCCTTATATTCTCCCTGTTCTCTTTTGTTTCATACAATCATGCAATCAGTTGTACGTGGAAATGAGCCACGAGACATCGATGTCAAATGTCCCACAGAGAACCTTCTAGTATGTCAAACCACTCAATGAATATAGGCTACTACTCAGCGATAGAAACTTCAGGTCTTGCTTAAGAAAGCTCGACTTGTATGATTGACAAAATCAGTCAGGGTTAATGCGTTCACATGTCATCAGAATATCGAACAGTGACTAGGTGTCAGATTAATAAACAGAGTAAAATCTGAAAAGATTCTAAAATTTTAAAGTTGAGTATAAAGGAAAACGGAAAAAAGAAGGCTGGGAGACCATTTTGTTTCAGCGTCGTTTTATTTTAAAGTTTAATCACCATTTTTTGAAACAGGTTAGTGATCGGTTCCATTTAATCCCCCTTTTCTCCTTTTATAAAACACTGTAAAATATTCAGTATAAATTGTAGAAAAATTTCTTTCATGGTTTTTAAGGATATATCACCACAAACTTTTTATTTTCAAAAAAAAAATACTGTAAACTATTAGACATGCATAAAAAATTTAAAACAGTGACGGATTTGGAACAGCATGATTGCCCACTATATGAAACACTTGAATAAGGATTAAACTGACCCCCCTGTCTTATAACAAACCCTAGCCCTACATCTTATCCACCTAAACCCACCATCTTAGAGATGGAAGTACTCAAAGAGGATTCAAAATGAGGAAACCCTAGATTGAATCCACATAAGTATGTCAAGGTGAAAATATAGAACGATATGAGAAAACAGAACTGATGGAACAGGAAGAACTTCATGGTCAAGAGGAGCACCTTCCTCACGACCAAGAAAAGGAACACCTCCATCCCCTTTCAGAAAACATATATAAATACATAGGAGTCCTAACAGATTATCTGGCCTTATTGATTGGCATATTCTCTGAATTAAATGTCCAAAATTTCAATTCAAATGTCAATTGCATAGTATTCCCAACTCTTTTCTTAGATCATACTGAACATAATTCCAAAAAATAACAGAGGTACATTTTACTAACACAATTCATTGATTTTTCTATTCTGGCACGGACTGTAGTTGCTTTACACACATAAACTAAGTCAAAGATAATTTAAATATTTTCAAAATAATACTGAGAAAAGATGACGCCCTGTTTATATAGATTTTCCAAAAAAGGAAACAAGACTTTTCTTGGGGTTTAAATTTAATATATAGGTTTTAATCATACTACACTATATAGGAGTTTGTATATATTTTAACAAGCAAAGAAATTTTTTAGATTTATATCTTATATTTAGTAGATTGATCCATTCTGTATGTGCAACCCATAATCTAACTAAAATTCTAAACAACTTTGACTCCATACGAAGTAGAGCCCATTTATTACAAAATATCATGTGTCATTACATATGCATCATATAGCAAGATAAATTGTTATTTGAATATAGAATCACCATCATAAGATTCGGGCTGATTTTTCTATAAATTGTACTAGTGTATGATACGTATGTATCATAAGATACTGATAATACTGAACTAGTGTATGATACGTATGTATCATAAGATACTGATAATACTGACCATCACCTTTACAGACAATCACAATGTCAAACCATAATTTAATGAATGGTCAGGCAAAAGAATACATCGTATTCATTTGTCTGTCTTAATGAAACTAGTAAGCTCCAACAGGTAGGACTTTGTTGATAACATGGAAATTGTTAGATCTGATTATTGCTACTTTGAAAGAAGAGGAGAAAGAGGAGAAAGAAGAAGTTGGGCTTAGATGGGCTGAGGAAATTCTCACCCAGATTCCATTGCCAAAAAAGAACAATAGACATCAAAATATTGGGCAGAAGAATATCGGCAACATGTCTGTCTGATAACAGTTGACATGTTGCACAAGAATATGAGCAGAAGAATATTGCAGAATATGGTCAAAATACTACAAACGAATCTTCTGCAGTAGTGTAGGATTTCTGGAAATGGTATCTCCATCAACATATTGCCCTTAGCAAACAATACTTGAGACAATGATGAGATGGAACTATTGTTGGAACAACCCATTCTCAATGTCCTATCCTTCAGAGAAACCCATACCTCGGATTGCAGCCACACTAAATCATTCCAAAGCAAACAACAATCCTTCGGGATTCTAATCTTCGAGCAATTATCCTTCCATATTCCCACCTTAAAGGTATAATTCCGATCTCCAGTCTTTGGTAATCAATTAATCATAGATAGGGTTCAAGCTTACATCTCATCCTTGGGAATGTAGCCATCATTAACTCATCTTCAAGACTAGCCATAGCCAATCATTTTGAAATGTTTTTACATATGAGCGACTAAGCATCTTTGAAGGCAACCAATCCCTAGGTTTAAGCTTCGAGCACCTCATCCATAGGAAATCTCTCTTTCCATTGACAGACATCATGAAACTCATCCTTCAAGATTCTAGCATTCACTTAAAACTTAATCCATTTGGAGTCCAGCCACTTATAGGCGGTGATGACAAGTGCCTATCTATAGTACACTACATTTTGTAGCACATGCACTGCAAACGTTTTCTCTGTACTTTTAGTAATTAATCACCACATAATATTGTAAAAGATTGGTAATAGCAATGGAGATGAAGCATGCGAAATAAATATGTCGGGGTCACATGTGCCACAAGCATACAGGAATAGGCATTTCTGTTGGAGTTACAATGCTGGAACAAGTCAAATGTTAAATCAACTTTTCAAAATTTTATGGAAAACCTCTGCTTCAATCTTTCGTTGATTATCACTTTGCTAGGCATTAGTGCCAGGTGTTTAGTTAAAACAAATGATGTTGGTAGAGAACCATTTAGGTATCTATTTCTCAAGTTGGAATAAATTCTCCATATTTTCTTAATCATGCAAAAGCCTGAGAGGTTTTATTGAGGCATAACTATTGTCTTTCTTACAGTAGAAGGAATTTCTATTCACTCATTCTTACGGAGACTGGCCGTGAAACAACTAGTCAATTGATTTTTCCGTTACTCCATAAATTTTAATAAAACATAATTGACTCAACAAATAAGTTAAAACATTATATCTACTTGCCTTTATGCAAAGATCAAGAAGTCCATGATAGAGATAGTAAAGTGGGACGATATGTGGGCAATGCCAATGGACGATATGAAGTTTGGGCAATTTGAACTGATACTAAAATTGGAAAATGTATGTACGAATCAAGGGAAGTACCTATTCACAAATAGTTGATTCTATTGAACAACTATGAACAGAAATACTGACAGTACACAGAACAACTCCTATTGTATTAACATTTAACGAAATTTAATATTTTTGTCTAATCTATTTATCTTTCAATCCTGAATTTTGTTTATTTTTTACTTCTTTGATTCTAACGGCATTGTATCAGAACTGGATTGAAGTAAAATCTCACAGCAGAGGACATAGGATCAAGAATACAGTGCTGGACAAAAGACTTTGGCTGCACAGCAGAAATGCACACAATTCAATGTGACATACTGCATAAAGTGCAGGTAAGGATCGCAAAATAGAAGTTGTCAGAAAAGAATTCCCTCATGCTAGTTTGCCAACTTTCCAGATTAGTATATTCAAGGCTTAGCCTCTTGACGTACCTTATTTCTTGGACATCAGTAGATGATTTTGTCTTTTCTCATTCACCTACTTTAATAGGAGGCCATGTTGAGACTTCGCTGCGTGTTTGTAACTCGACGTTTCATTATATTTCTCATCTAATGAAAGCTTGTCGCTAGCTACTTTTTATTTCAAAAAAAAGTGCAAGAATTTCCCTTCAAGTATTTATGCAGAGGCATGTGCCAGGAGGAGAAGACCAGTCTTCCCAGTATGACAATCCCCAGTTAGGTGTGGTTAGGAATGCTCCCAAAATTGTAAGAGAGGATGCAACAGAGCCTTCAGTTCCAAAGGATAGAGTAAAATTAAGTTTAGTGGAGAATGTTGGAATGGAAACAGATATCAAAATTTGGATGTTATTTCCAACTACAAGCAAAAGGTTGTGTTTAATTGAAGATTCATGTCTATAAGTTAAAAGATGTATCTAACATGAAAATTTGTGTTTACTTGAAGTGATGGCTTATTCCTTATTGACAAGAGTAATGAAAAAGTCATTGCTAGTGCAAACTAACCTAAGAGTGAGACTCAGAACGCACACTCAACATATTATTATTGGTAAATGACTGAGTTTTTATGTTTCTTCAATAAAATAATCATGTTGCATCATTTATTAAATCGGGACCGTTCAAATCGGGCACGAATCTTAAAGCTTTCAAGGGTAAAACGGTAATTTCACCTACAAACGAGTCTGAAATAGGAACTGAGTCTTTCTTCAAACCCCAATAACCCATAAACAGATCTGTCCTATTGGGTATGGGTAGCAGCCCGCTACAAACCAGACCAGGATATTTAAAGAGTAGTTCAAATTCATGATTATCTCTATAAAACAATTTAAACTCTACATCATATCCAAAAATACCGGGAAGTAGAGATAATTCCTTATCTCGAAATGGATCCATAAGGCAACTATAAATACCCCTCTCCCCCCCACCGTAAAAAGGTAAGGTCGAAGGGTTCGTCGCCGGGATCCATCCCGGTGTATCGAACTTTTTTGCAAGTCAACAACAGCGGCAAAAAACCAGTCGAACATCGATGAAGGTCAACAGGTTTGCTTTATTGTTTTCAAAAATAATCCACAAATTCATCTATTTGCTCTCACACCAAAATTAACAGCAACAGATTGGCACTGTCTGTGGGAAACGAAAAGACAATCCAACCTTCATCAACAAAAATAGTTTCAAGCCATGCATTCGAAAGAGAAGGGGAAGGCAGCGGCCTCCAGCCGAAGAGTCACTCCTCTTCCTCCTCTTCCAGTCGAAGATGTTCTTCCTCAACAGCCTTCTCCTAAACAGGCCCCTCCAGGGTCTCGGGAGGCTGCCCAGGGAGGCTCTCGTCGGAGTCGTCCAAAGCAACATCCTCTTCATGACCATGTCTTGATCCACAATCCTTCAGTTGACTCTATGGCTTCTCAAAGCCCTCCCGAGCAGGATCTCCGTCAAGTGATTATTAACCGCCAACAGGGGGTTGACCTCCGAATTCGCTTGAATGGATGGCGAGCCCTTGAGGGAGTCCATCAACCTGAGCACCCAGGGGTCTCGAGAGTCCGGACCCCCCACAGACCGAAGACCAGAAGATCCCCTCCCCCGAGGAGGCGAAGAGAGTCCCCTCCACGTTGTCGGCGGAGAAGTCATACTCCACTAAGCCGAGCCACACCTAGGGACTACCAAGCTGGAGGGGCACCTGTCACAAAGGCAGAGTTCCGAAATTTTCAAGAAGCCGTTCTGCGGGCCCTTAATGTCGCTCCCAACCACGAGCAGCGGGCGCCTAGTCCTCAATCTGCCCCAAGCCATCACCACCGGAGTTCCAGGATTTTCAAGACGCCGTTCTGCGGGCCCTCAATGTCTCTCCCAACCACGAGCAACGGGCACCTAGTCCTTAACCTGCCCCAAGCCATCACCACCGCACTCCCAGTCCCCTTCCGCATGAGAAAGAGTCTCGGAGCTCGGCAAGATATGACTGAAAGGAAGACTCGGTCTACCGCCGTCTCTACGAGATGACGAGAGGCGCCTTGGCCGACTTGACAGAGAAGAGGAACAACGGGCGAGAATTTCCGCCCAAGCAGGCCTTCGTTCTCCCGGGCCATCATAGAAGCCCCGGTCCCAGAAAACTTCAAGCCCCTAACTTTGAGTCATACAAGGGGGAGTCGGACTTCGCCGACCACATCGAGAGTTTTAAAACTCTCATGATAATCCACCAGGCTTCGGATGCGCTCCTTTGCAAAACCTTCCCTGCCACGCTGAAGGGGCCTGCGAGAGAATGGTACTCTCGACTCGCCCCGGCCTCCATCTTCTCCTTCGATCAATTCGAAGAGCTTTTCTTTACTCATTTCGTGAGTAGCTGCTGGGCCGAGAAAACAAGTGCATCTTTGGTGACCCTCAGCCAAAAAAGGGTGAACGCCTGAGAGATTACATTCGGCGCTTCACTGCCGAAACCCGGTCTATTGCCTCCCTCAACAATCAGTAGCCTCGGCGGCATCGGGCACAACGTCACTAACGCCGACCTCAAGGCGTCCCTTGCCAATAAACCTCCTCGGGACTTCTCAGAACTCCTGCTTAGGAGTGAGAAGTACATCCGAGTGAAGAGGCTCTCAACCCCCTACCCTTCAGGAATTGTCTTCTGGGAACAAACGGAAGAATACGAGCGAAGAAGGATCCCAGAAATTCCAGAGGGACGACAATGGTCAACGCCACCCAGTTCCTCGTTTTGAGAAGTTCACCCCCCTCAATGCTAGCATATCAGCAGTTCTTATGGAGGTGGACAAGGAAGGACTACTCCGCGCTCTCCCTGGCAAGAAAAGAAATAGGGAGAAGTGGTGCCACTTTCATAGGGACCACGGCCATGACACGGATGATTGTCGGGCTCTTAAAGAGGAGATCAAATAACTTATACAGCGAGGACTCCTGGCCAAGTTAGTCCGAAAAGACGGGGCCGATCTTCCACCCCGAGGAGCCTACAAGCGAACAGAAAGGTCCGTCGAGTTCCAAGATTCCGAACCTAGGGCTGTCCTCCACCTTATCCATGGAGGTCCAATGGGGGGAGAACTAAATTCCTCCCAAGAGGCATTCACCCTATCGTAGAAGTAGGATTTCAGTTTTCAATAAGGTCGATGCTTGTAACCCGACCAAAAGCATGTAATAATGACTCGCCCCATTAAAGCAGCCAATTGGTTTATCTCAATAAAACTTAGCCTTTTCTATTATCGCACTTGCTTCATTTCTACCTCTCCGAATCACATTTATAACTCGTTAAATGGTGAGTTCGGAGTCCAGCTTTTCCTACAGGGCTGCTCCCACAACTTACTAGCTAAAAAAAGGAGTTTGGAATTCAACACTTGGTTCGATGCCGCTTTAGCCGCCTGCAACAAGCAAGTGCGGAGTAGCTCGTCATTTGGAATTGCTCCTGCAACTCGTTAACCCCCTCAAACGACAAGTTCAAAGTCCAACACATGCTTCGATGATGCTTTTGCTACTTGCAAACGAGCGAGTACAAAGTAGCTCACTATTCGGAATTGCTCCCACAACTGTTGAATCTCTCTTAAACAACAAGTTCGGAGCTCAACTCTCCCTTAGAGTTGCTTCTCAAACTTGTCTCCCGAACGACTCTCTCCTAGAACCTGGAGATAGCTCTTCGCTCCGCTCGCCTCCCGAGAGGCCTTCTTCTCAACGAGTTCGGAGCTCAAAACTCTCCCCTAGAGTTGCTCCTCGAACTCGTCTCCCGAACAGCTCTCTCCTAGAGCCTAGAGATGATTCTTCGTCCCACTCGCCTCCCGAGTGGTCATCTTCTAAACGAGTTCGGAGCTCAAACTCTCCCCTAGAGTTGCTCCTCAAATCCGTCTCCCGAATGGCTCTCTCCTAGAACATGGTGATAACTCTTCGCTCCGCTCGCCTCCCGAGAGGCCTTCTCAACGAGTTCGGAGCTCAAACTCTCCCCTAGAGTTTCTCCTCAAACTCGTCTCCCGAATGGCTCTCTCCTAGATCCTGGAGATGATTCTTCGTCCCACTCACCTCCCGAGTTGTCCTCTTCTAAGCGAGTTCGGAGCTCAAAACTCTCCCCCAGAGTTGCTCCTGAAACTCGTCTCCCAAAGCTCTCCTAGAGCCTTGTGATGCTATTCACTCCGCTCGCCTTACGAGCGCCCCTTCTTCTCAATGGGCTCGGAGCTCAAACTCTCCCCTAGAGTTGCTCCTCGCACCTCCCTTACAAACGAATGAAGGGGGAGGCGGAGACCCGCGTTCAAAGCTTCGAACGGAAGAAAGAACAGAGCGGGAGAAAAAGAAAAAAATAAAATAAAATGTTGATTGGTCAACACCACGTCAGCACGTTGACCAGTCAACGCTGACGTGGCAGTGGACCGCACCCCCTGCTGCTCCTCTGACCTCGCCATGTGGCAATGGACCCCGTCGTCTTTAGCCCCTGGACTCGCCCACGTGAGGGTGGGCCCCCGCTGCTGTTGACCATCCACCTGAAGGGCGCCACGTGGCGGTGGCCCCCATTGCTGACCACCCCTGTCTCTGAACGCGCCCACGTAGGCCCAGCTACTGTTAACCACCCACCCAGGGAGCGCCACATGGCACTTCTCCTACCCATGCGAAACTGGGGTGGCGACGAACCGGGTAGGGTGACAACTTCGGAAGGTTTTTTCGCCATACGATCGCCTCAAATTTCGCACCAAACGGGATGGAGAGGCAAGATCTTTTTTTTTAAAAAATAAACAGATGAAGGGGAGGCCCACCGCGCTACCCTTTCCAAACCGAGTATGCTCTAAACCAGGTATAGTGCTTTGCTTTGGCTATTTGTGACCGATGGATATCTTCAAAAAGTGTGCTTCTCCCAATCAACGATACAAATTAACTCAGGTATTATTTGCTATTTAAAATTTGTTTTCTTATGAATAAATCCCATAAAAATAATTTTAAAAATCTGAAAAATTTTCTTATGAATAAATCCCATAAAAATAATTTTAAAAATCTGAAAAATAATGTTAAATTCTGGAAAATAATTTTAAAAATTCAGAATATTATTTTTAAATTCTGAAAAATAATTATTATTTTAGAAAAAATATTTTAAAATTCCAGAAAATAATATTTAATTCGGATTAATTAACTGATTTTTTATATTTATAATTAAAAATTCAGAATATTATTTTTAAATTCTGAAAAAATAATTAAAATTCAGAGTATTATTTTTAAATTCCAAAAAATAATTAAAAATTCAGAAAAATCCAGAAAAATCTGAGAATAATTTTGGGCATTTTACAAGCTCAGATTGACACCGTTACACCTCAAGCAAGATCCAAATTCCTTTAAGAACTGTGATAAAATCTTGTACACCATTAGAACAACAAAACTACTCCTCAAAGGCTGTTAAACTCAATCTTCGGGAGTAGGGGCTTGTGATATGACTAAAAATAGGATTAAATCGGACACGAATCTTAATGCTCTCAGGGGCAAAACGGTAATTTCACCTACAAACGGGCCTGAAATGGGAACTAGATCTTTCTTCAAAGCCAAATAATCTATAAACGGATCTGTCCTATTGGGTATGGGTAGCAGCCCGCTACAAACCAGCCCAGGATATTTAAAGAGTAGTTCAAATTCATGGTCATCTCTATGAAACGATTTAAACTCTACATTTTAACCAAAAACACCGGAAGTAGAGATAAATCCATATCTCGAAACGGATCCCTAAAGCGACTATAAATACCCCTCTCCCCCCACCGTAACAAGGTAATCAATTTTTTTCACATAAAGCTCTTTCATAATCTTTCTGATTACTGACAAGTGCGTCGGAGGGTTTGTCGCCAGGATCCATCCCGATGTATCGAACTTTTTTGCAGGTCAACAGCAGCAGCAAAAAACCAGTCAAACGTCGGTGAAGGTCAACAAGTTTGCTTTATTCTTTCTAAAAAGAATCCACAAATTCATCTGTTTGCTCCCACACCAAAATTAGCAGCAACACCTTCGTTCTGTCTACAGTTCTAAATATCATATTCTTATTAATCATCATTTCCAATCCCATCATGCTGTTTCCAATGAACATAAAGACCAAGCACAGTTTGAGGTATCAGCTGATGCCAATAAATACAATATGAATTTGTTACATGGAAAACTTATTGGTCCGAACAACACTTGTATATTTGATTTGTGTGGGTTTGGTTTGTTATGAGTTATGGAGAAAAGATGATTCCCTATAAGAACAAGTCATGAAAATCAAACCACATTTTTCATAGAAAAATCATGCAAAGAACATTGATTTGAATCTATTTTAATTAAATCCACTATATGAAGCATCAAAAGAGTACGTTGAATCAACTATTGCATTATATAAAATTCAGTAATGCCTGATACAACTATCATGAATTCTTAAAAATATCTAAAAATCATACTAAATTTTAGAAGAATGATAGAATGATCTGAAATAATTGATTGTATAATTCCACAGGACAAAATAATATATGAAGTTGATACCAATACCAAAATTAGGGTCCTTGATAAAGACCTAAGCATACAATTATGCAGCAGTAAATCACCAAAGAAAAAAAATTGGATTATACTAGCAATGCTATAAACGATGATAAGAATGCATAGGTGAAGGCTCCATTTCTAAATGCTCCAATAACCAATTGTCAACACATCATTTCACAATGATAAATACCTAGGTCAACTAAACTTCTCAAACAAGTCCTAGGTATCAATCCTTTCTAAGGTGCTGCATAATTACAAACCAGAGAAGGAAACACATCAAAGAGTTTTGAATAATTATTAAGTCACAAAACTTGATTTGATGTCACCAAATTCAACACTTCGTATTACCACAATACTAAGAGAAACTTTCTTCACAAATATTGAGAAGAGGTGGACTAGCTCCTCCGTATAGTCAAGAAAGAACAGCAGTTATTTGCACATAATTTTCACATCCTAATAATTAGATGGAAATACCTATATAACATTATTTTAGTGGCAAACAATGATGAATTTAACAGAAAGATCATATGCTTCTTTCCATAGGCCAGACAATAAAATTTAGATGTATGTATAAGAAAAATCATTCAAGTCAATCCCAATATTTCTTCCAACGTATGCAAGTTATGACACACCCATAAATTTCAACATAAACACAATTCTTTTAGTAACATGTAGATGTGGCTTAATACCTGAAGTGCATTTATTCATGTTATCAGTGACCCGCATCTGATTCATTTGCTGACGAACTATCGCTGTCAGAACCTGGATGATTTAACTTCAAGTAAGTCATTAAATCACACGAATTAATATTCAACATATGCATGAATGATAACATCAATCTTACCACTAGATGATGAACTAGAGTCGCTGCCCGAGCTACCTGGACTACTCGATCCACTTGCACTTTCCATTCTATTGTTTCCTTGTATTGGAAATGAAGAACCCACTTCTTTTTCAGCCATAACTAAACATAATTCAACCAAATTCAAAATAAGGCCCTCAAATTACTAACTTGAGAAAACAATTAACTCATTTAAATAGACTATAAAGTTACCTGTATGATTCTCTCTGATGGGCTCTCCCACAACTTCCACCTCCATAACCTGCAGAAAAGACTAAAGGAGAATGCATTTACAAAAATCGATCTGATAACCAAACAAAGGGTACAAAAGATGCATACCCTTTCTTGCGCTCTTCTTCTCTCGGCGTCCGCTTTCGCTAACATTGCAAGCTCTGCCTTCCTCTTATGCTTACTCAAACTCTTCTTATAATTGGTCACGAACCTATCAAGCTCCCAAAGAGTCTCGGTATCCACGCAATCAATATCCACTTCAATCTCATCCTCCTGCTGGCACAACCCCGAGTTCCTCCTCCTAATAATCTGAACCACCCCATCCAACTTCTCCGGTGGTAAACTCTGCAATTGAGAACCCAACTTCTGCTTCTCCTCAAAAGTCATCTCCCTCTTGTACAAATCCTTCGCCTTGGGCTTCGGTTGCTTCAGAACCGAACTCCTCACAACATGGCTCATCGACGTTGGCATCCTCCTCTCCACCACCCCCATCGGATAAACCGTTGAATCCGATCTCTCCAACATCCTCCCATCACCCATCCCATTATTCTTCCTAGAAAGAGGCGTAGGCGTGCACGGAACATAACTATACTCCGCCTCAATCGAAACCCACCTTTCCTCAAACAACTGCGACAGATGCTCCGCCATGATATGAACATCCTGCCCTTTCGGGTTATAAATCATCGCATTCCTAAAAGTAAGTCTAACATCCTCTGCAAACTCCCCCGGCGACTTATACCAATTCTTGTTCAACCGAGACTTCACCGTACCAAGATCCATGGGATGCGTAATAATACTATAATAATCGTGCAACCCCAATCCTTTAACATCCACTGGCGCATTGAACACCCATCCAAACTTATGCTTCATCAATCTCGACAGCAAATTCGCACAGCCTTTAAAAGCCTGAGAATATTTTGGCCCCTTCAACTTCTTGAAACTGTTGCTGGACTCAAGAGGAGGAAACCTGTCGCCTCTTCCAAGCAGTAAAAAGTCGGGGTTTTTATAGTACTGGTTGGCTTTCGGAGTACGCTTCTCCCTATCCAAACTCATACTGTAACGCTTCTCCCTATCCAAACTCATACTGTAACGATTCTCCCTCTCGAAACTGAAACCCCCGTTTGTTCGGTTCCTCTTGTCAAAACTGAAACCTCCATTTAGTCGGTTCTCCCTCTCGAAACCGTAACCCTTGTTTGCTCTGTTCTCCATGTCCAAACTGAAACCCCCGTTCAATCGGTGCTCCCTCTCAAAACTGAAACCCCCGCTTGTCGTCCCTGCCGGGCCAAAGTTCGTCTCCACGGTAAGCTGGCGCAATCCGTTGAACTCCGAGTGCTCCGACTGCGCGTACCCCGTCACCTCCGCAACTGGGGCGGTTGAGGTGATGACGTCAGCAGTGACGTCCTCATCAGCGATTGCTTCATCATCGGCCATCGCTTCATCGGCGGCAACGCATTCGGCTTCGATCCGCTGAGCGTAGGCGCGGATTCGCTCGAGCTCGTCGGTGAGTTGACCGCGGAGTTGCCGGATCTGGCTTTTACTTATAGATCTGAGGTCGATCCGCAACAACTTCGCGCCGCCGCCGCTCTCGTCGTCGACGACGCTGACTGCAGGAGGAGGGGAAGAGGGAGGCGGATCGGAGGGGACGATGACGTCAGCGCAAGCTGGTTCGGGTTCGGGTTCGGGTTCGGGTTCGGGTTCGGGTTTGGGTGAAGAGGAGGGTTTGGAGGTTTTGCGGTGTCTGATCTTGCGAGTATAGACTTTGGTGGGGACGGAGAAGCGGTTAAATATTTTGGCGGCCGTGGAGGTGGCCGTGGCGGTGATGACGTCAGCCGAGGTGGTGGTGGTGGGGTCGCCGGGAGCCGGCGGCGCCATACATGAAAAGGGGGAGGGGGAGAAACCCTAACCCTAGATCGGGTTTCTTGATTTTTTTTTGGTGGGGGGTGTTTTAGTAAATTGTTGTTTTTTGGGGGGTTGGGGGGAAGTGGATTCGGATCTGGGCGAATTTAAGGGTAAACGGACTGAGCCCGTGGATCCGCGAGAGTGGGTCAATGTGTCGAGCGTGCAAAAAGGGGGGCCCGAAAGGGAATAATATCGGATTCGGATTTTGGGTTGAATTTTTATTTGATTTGGATTGAGATTTGGTCTTGGCTTTATTATTAAAGGACAGAGTGAAGGTTTTATAGAGAGAGAGAGAGAGGGAGGAGGGGAAGTCGGTTTAGGTTTAGAATTTCTTTCCAAAATGACCCACTTTTTGAAAGTAGTTATCAAACTGATTCACTTTCGAAACTATTTATCAAATTGACCTACTCATTATTGAGAGACTAAGATAGTGAGTCCAGTTCAACTGACATCGTTATCTCGGATAGTGAGTATAGGTCTATACATTTCAGGTAGAAATTACATGTTTAAAATTTCTCTGAATAAATGAGTATAACTACACTCACTATCTGAGATAGCAAGGTCCGTTGAACTATACTCGCTATTTGAGATAGCGAGTTTAGTTATATACATTTCAGGTAGAAATTGTATGTTCAAAATTTTTCTTAAAAAAATGAGTACAACTACACTCGCTATCTGAGAGACTGAGTTCATTTGAACTAGATTCGGTATCTAAGATAGCGAGTGTGGTTGTATACATTTCATATTCAAAATTTTTAGAAAAAAATGAGTACAACTAGACTCGCTATCTGAGATAGTGAGTTCATTTGAATATACATTTCATGTTCAAAATTTCTCAGAAAAAATGAGTACAACTATACTCGCTATCTAGTTCAAACAAAAAATGAGATGCTGAGTCAATTTCAAATAAACTCGCTATCTCAGATAACGAGTATAGTTGTACACATTTCAGGTAGAAATTCTATGTTCAAAATTTCTCTAAGTGTTGGAGAAAATCATAAAACTACGCTCAGCAAGTGAGACAATTTGGTAAATAGTTTCTAAAGTGGGTCATATTCGTAAATACTTTCAAAAAGTGGGTAAGTTTGGAAAACAATTCTTATTAGGTTTATTAACTTGTTGGGGGCAGGCACGGTGCACGGGGCATTTTTTTTTTTTTAATTTGAGAAAAAGGTGGAGTCTAGCCAACCTGTTTCATTAATAAGAGATTAATAAAACAAACTCAGCGTACTGAGTTCACTACAAAAATTCTACCAACATAATGAAATTACATACACTCCGCCCCAATCATGGGAGGCGGGACCAAAAGTATCCTAATAAGACGAAGAGAAATACAACATAGTCCCCCAACAAAATCTGGGGGGTGGGTACCTCTGAACAGTGTCGGCTGGGCAAACTATCAATCGATCGTCGGACCGATCTCAATCTCCTCATCGTCAAACTACTGAACCTGGAAAACACTCGCAATCCGTCCTCTGGGACCTTCTGTGGACACATTAGCCCAAAAGGAAATAAGATGCATAGTGTGAGTCAAATTGTCAAAGATACTATTGCAAGTTCCACGAAAGTAACGATTATTTCTGTCTAGCCAAAGAACCCAGGTCACTGCGGCAATAGCAATATACCACGCTTCTCTCATGGCCCCCCTCTCTAACCCGGATTTAGGATCCACCCACAACTCCTCGTATACGTTAGGGTATTGTGACGCACGGGGCATGGTGTTGAGTGTGAGGAAATTGGGATAAGAACAAAACAAATAGCCTTTTCTTAATTTGCTTGGATTAGAGAATCTGTAGTTGTTGGCTATATACTCAAATTTTTCAAAAAATAGAAAAGAGTGAGCTATAGTCGTTGGCTATATACCCAAAATTTGGGTTTTGGGTGAACAGTACGCTGCTATATTTGGAAGCTGATATGGGTATTTGGAAAGAATAGCCGATGAAAGATGATCTTTCGTCCGTCCTTTCCTCTTTCGTCGTTGCTTTTTTTTAAAAAAATATTGGACGAGAAATGATTTTTCGTCCGTTTTTTTTAATTCGACGGACGGGACGGGAATTTTTTTTTAAAAAAAATCGACAGACGGGAAATGATTTCCCATTCATTCAATTTTTTTGATTAAAAAATCAAGCATGGATGGGAAATGATTCCCCATTCCAGCCCATTTCTATGAGATATGGTGGAAAAAATCATATAGACTACAGCCTATAAATATTTCTATGTGTATAAATTATGTTTTAATTAAAATTAATTAAGAATTAAGATTTATTTAAGATTTAATAATATTTAATTAGAATCAATTTAATAGTAAATTAGGAATTAATTAGGAGTTATTTTTTTAATTCTCAGACGGGAAATGATTCCCCGTTCGTTGGGTTTTTTTTTATTTATTTTTTTTGAAAAAAAATAATGGACGGAAAATCATTCCTCGTTCATCGAATTTTTAGAATTAAAACTCAAAATTTGGGTTCAAACGACTACAGCTAAAACCCACATTTTATATTTCTATATGTCAAATACCTAAAATTTGAGTCGGAACGACTACAGATGCTCTTAAGACTAAGACTAGCCTTTGACCACGACTTTTATTAGTTAAGTTAGTGTTTTTAGTGTTTTTGTTATGATAAATAGAATAGAATCAGTATGTGATACAGGTTTAGAGAGACTAATCGAGCATAGTGGTACCTAAGATAGGAACTAGTTAGACTAAAAGTTTTTTGGAAGAATGTATTAGTCAGGAGTGCTAATATACTGATTTTTCGAAACTATTAGTAGAAAGAGGACAGTTGTCAAACTAATTATGTTTGGGGACTCAACAACTAGACTAACTGTTTCCAATATCGAGCTTAGTTATTTTGTGCTTGCAATTGGGAACAACGGACCTAGTTTTATTTTTTGAGAAAAACGGCGAGTGTAGTTCAAAATTATCAAACAAGACTTACCGTGTAACACCCCATAATTTTCAAAGAGATAATTATATATAATATTATACTATGATGACAAAGTTGTAATTAATTTGAAAATGGAGGGGGCACCCGGTGTAAAGAAAGCAGCAGATGAGGTGTTGTTGCTACTGACGTCAGCAGGGGCCCACCCGGGTTCAGAGAAGGGGGTTGTCGCTGTGACTTCTCTCGTGTGCGTGTGTGACGTGGGGCCTAAGGAGGCTGATGTCAGTAGCTCAAAAAAGAGAAAGAACAGCAGGAGTTGTGAGAATTTGTCCCATATCTGGAATTGCAAGAGATTAATAATTAATAAATAATAATGTATGATCAAGAGCCACCAATTCGGTTAACCACCTTTTGAGAGGCAGATTGTGGTGGGCAGTTGTACTAAATGATAAATTGTATAAATTGTCTGAGTTGGGGCAGGGGCGTTACATACCGTTTCCAACATTGAGGTTCTTTATATTAGACTAGTTGTTGGGAACGGCGAGATTCCTTGGAATTTCACAGAGAATGAAACTCTATATTGGACTTAGTGAATTTTTCGAGAAAACAAAATGCATAAAATAGTATTAGGTTTATGTCTTGCTTACTATGTTGGATAAGAAGACGATGAGATGATGGAGGAACTATCGGAGACGGAGTGGAAGCAAGGGAAAACAGTCAGCAGTAGTAGTAGTAGTAGGTTGTGGTCGACTGTCCTAGGGTGCGGTCTGACCGCCCTATTATGCAGGAGTTTCCAAGAGGGGGACAGTCGACCAACCTTGAGGTGCGGTCGACCGACCTTGAGGTGCGGTCGACCGAACGCGGCGCTAATGGATTATTTAGGTCGGGTCTTGGTAATTCGTGAGAAGCCCAACTTGCTCTTCAAGTCAGATCGTACAGCTCTTATCGTAGGATTATCTCTTCAGGAATATCTAATGACTATTGTATCAAGATATCAAACTAGGGTTTCTCTATATCTCTATATATTGTTGTTATTAGTCTCCATTGAGAGTCAAAAGAGAGAATACTTTATTGAAGGTGGAGTTTGAGAGTTTCTCCAATTGTAACAACTAGTACTTGTTGGTGAGGCTTGAGAGATGGTCGTTGTGAGAATTATAATATTCTTGTACCTTCTCTAGTTGAATAACATATCAGATTTCTTCTCCCGTGGATTAAGGCGAAAACCCCAATCGGGACAATTTGTGTGTGCTTTGGTGTGTTTGGTATGATCTACTATGTTCTTTAGTTATTCAGTTAAACCAATGATATGCTTGGTCGTTTGTGTTGATTGCATCGAATAACTCAACAAAATTCTCAGTCAGGTTTTTCTAAGAAATCCTAACAATTGGTATCAGAGCTTCGGGTTCAGGGGTTTGTTCGAGTTCCTTAAATAAGATGGCAAATCAGATCACGAAGATCAAGTGGTTCAAAGGCAAGATCAACTTTGATCTCTTGAAGGTGGACTTGCATGAAGTATCGGTTCAACAGGACTTGGATCTAGTCCAAGAAGGAGATAAAGGGAGACCAATCGGCACAAAGCAAGATAATTGGGAGGAGATTTATTCAGGAGCCCTTGGTTTAAATCCGTATGTATTTGATGAGCGAAGTCAGGTATAGGAGAAGCGTTGCGAGTCTTTGGGCAAGATTCAGAACTGACTACTCGGGATCGTCATTACTGGGTCAGATGCACCAGAAAAGAAAGTTATGGATTTCTCAAAGAAGGAAAGTACAGCTCTTCTAAATCAGGTAGTGGAGTTTAATATGGAGTTATCTGAACTTAGGGCATTCAACACAGTTGATCTAAAGGTTTCCAACTTGATATATTCACCACCAAATCCATCCAACATGATAACTGTGCTAGACGAGAAATATACCAAGGAGAAGTTTTGATAGCAGGTATGATCAAGGGGTTGGAGGAGGATGCACTTAGGAAGGAGAGTCAGAAATCGGTGTCAACTTCCGTGAGTTGCTTGGAGGTGGATTGTACTTTGAACAGAAGGAAAATTGTATGTAGGGGTAAGGTCTGTGGCCACCAGTGCAAATGGATTGAGCATTACATGAGAGACAGTTGCAAACGGTTGAGTCAGAGGGGAGCCAAATCCAGTGCCGCTGAATCAGGTAATGACTTAAACAGTGCTTTTGTTTTAAGTCATTTGGATGTGAATTTCGGTTGTTTTTTTTATTCGGTTAGTTCTTCTCAAGTTTGCTCCGAGAGGGAGATGGTTTCTACTTACAAGTTTGCATCATGTCGTTGTGTGAGAACGAAGGTTGATAAAATTTGTGAAGTAATGGTTTCTTCTTACAAATTTATCTCATGTCGTTGTGTAAGAACGAAGATTAACAAGACTTGTGAAATATGGGGTGAGAAAATAGTTGAGTCGAAGATGACAAACAGAAGGGGATACACACTAGAGGAGGGCATGTATATTCCTTTGATGAAGCGGAGCCTTATATCCATGAGAACTCTAGAAGCACGGGACTGGAGGTACACAGATCCAGGTGGAGTTTGATCAGTTTTAAAAAGTTATCGTAAGGTAATGAAGGGTGAGAGGGGGATTGAGCAGGGTCAGCACAACCTTTACAAGCTTTGAAGGAACAGAAAAACTTGCGCAAGTGTTTCGAAGCCCATTGTTCCTGAAGCACCATCTATTATGTCGTCACTAGACTCATCCGAGCGAGACCGTGACGTTTGAATATCATTGGAAAATGGAGAAAGCCTTGAAGTAGGTGGAGTTTGTGTGGAGGGTTACACCTCCATGATTACATCTACTGGGGTGTGCCCTTGAGGGGGGCATTGTAGCGCCCCGAATTTCCAATATGATATCTCAGAAATACGCAGCACAATTTCCAGCATCAACTTCAATTATAATAGTAAACATAGTCAAAATACAGATAAATTTTTCTTTCAACCTTTATTACATCAGTTCATTACAAAATACAGCGGAAAAAACAAACACCTTGAATTACAGTCTTTTCATTACAACACCTTCTTTACAATTTTACATAAGCTTTATTATCATTCTATCTCATGCATCCAAATCCCAATGCTATAGGTAATTACCTGTAAAACATGAGGCAAGAGATAACCCTAACCCCCAAAACTATAGGGGTCAGCCATAACGGTGTGAGTGACATAAAAACAAAGTGATATAAATAGAACATGAAACATAGAATCATAAACAACATGTAACAAAGAAAAGAATAATTGAATTAAGAAATAACAATGAAACATGAAAAACATCGAGTGTAGCTAGACTAAGTGTCAAGTGTAGAAAACAGGAAAAACACATGCATAAACCAAATCAAGAAAACACAATATTATATGTCGACTCTCTAATGCGTACTTGTCGGATTCTATGCATCCCACTCTACATAGGTCCGGTGCAAGCCCTTAACGTCTCCACTTTATAGGGTTTAGTCCTCTGCCATGCAACTAATCCTACCACGATGACTACTACGAGATATAGATAAACTGTGAGTATTAGCCTATGCCCCGATAATTCCGGAGATCAAACTCTATCCACAGATAATTCCTGAGACTATTTCACTCACACCTGGAAATCTTCGAGAATACCCCACACCGCAAGCTATGGCACCTCATCACACGAATACCACATGAGTGTCGTCTCGACCCAGATAATTCCAGAGATCAATCCCAGACCACAGGTAATTTCGAAAACTATTTCACTCATACCTGGATAATTCCGGGGATTATTTCACACCGCAAGGTATACTGAGGTGCATAACTCATGTTCTCATTTATCATATCACCATTAGTGTAATACCTCGATTTTCATTTATGAAAATTATTAATTTTTGCACGTATTGTGCACGTGAAATTTTTGTAGTATGAAATCTTATAATTATTTTCATTATGGATAATGTGGATATATATATATATATATATATATATATATATATATATATATATATATATATATATATATATATATATATTCCGGGGATTATTTCACACCGCAAGGCATACTGAGGTGCATAACTCATGTTCTCATTTATCATATCACCATTAGTGTAATACCCCGATTTTCATTTATGAAAATTATTAATTTTTGCACGTATTGTGCACGTGAAATTTTTGTAGTATGAAATCTTATGATTATTTTCATTATGGATAATGTGGATATATATATATATATATATCTGTGTGTTCTTTAATTATTTTTATAAAGCCCATTTTCTTCAAATAAACATAAGCCTTATTTTTAGCCCAAATCTAAATTATCTTTTGTAAAACTATTATTTGGCCCAGGAGTTATTTCTCTTTTTATTTTACAACTTGTAATGTAGAACATCTTTATAAGATTATTTTTATAGAAAATATAATGTACAACTTTTTTAAATGGAGAACTAATGAATGCACATGCATTGCACGTACACGTGCAAAAAAAAGCACCATGTAGGCCGGTTTTGGTATGGAGGGTAAATAAAAAAATGAGTGGAGTTATGGGTGGTGGTTGCTTGATCATGGTTGGTTACTACAACTCCCCCTTGAATCCTAGCCTTTTATTTTTAACTCCTAGATTGATCCTAACCCTTCATTTGCTCCAAATTTTAGTATAAATACCCCCCCTAGCCTAGTTATTTTTGTACTCTTTATTTCTCCAAAACCTATAGTAGAAAATACATTTGTTAGTAGTGATTTATTAGTAGTGAGATAAAAGATTGAGAGTTGTGTGTGAGTGAGTTGTGCTTGCACCAAAGGAAGGCCGGCATCAAGGAGGGCTCGGATTGCACTTTGAAGGTCGGTTGTGCGCATCAAGGAGGAGGAGGAACGCTCTTTTGGCAATGACTCTTGTGTTTAGGAGGTGTTGCAATTGTATTCTCTCCAAATAAGGTGGGTTATTTTCCATGTTTCTAATTAGATAGCATGCTAAAATTGAATTGAAATGATAATGTATGAAAAAGATTAATAAGAGTATATTTAATTGGAAAATGGCTTATTAGTTGATTGGAATGTTGCTAAATAGATTGTATGTGATTCCATTATCAAACTTAAGTTGTGTGTGAATTATTTATAGCTATGGATTGCCTGAAGTAAAATTCGTTGTTAGTATCAAAAACTAAATGCAAATGTTAGTAGATGAAAATGTTGTTTTATGTGCTTGAATGAACCTTTTTGTGATAATGTTGTGACGAATAACTTAAAATATAATTTGTGGGTTTGTGAAAGGAACATAAACAGGGAATTGATATAGGGAATATTGATGTTAAGTTGGATAAGAAACGTCGAAAAGAAATGTGGTAGTAGTAGCATACAATTTAAACTAATTGTATGAGAAATATGTGTTTAATTATTGGAAAAATTATTTTTAAATTACTGGAGTATCAATTATTATTTGAATAATTATTCTGGAGATTTACAGTAAATTTAGTAAAAGTAAAACTCAAATGAGAGCTTTTGAAACATCGAAATGTTCTATTAAACAGAGAGTTGATTTAATTAAAATGCAAGTTGTATTCAAGACAACTTGAGCCTATAGCTCAAGTGGTCGGGAGGCTTCTAAATGCTACAGTGTGTGCGGTTGGGTTCTCACAGATCGATGGTTCAATCCTTGATGACACTATATTTTTTTGTGCATTAAAAAAATTAAACCAAGCTTCAGCAGAGAGTATATAACTCTCTAAAATCCCCTTTACACCGAACAGCATGATTGGCCTAGTGGCCAGAGCGTGCGGCTTGCTTCTTCTTGGTTGCTGGTTCGAATCCTGGTCTCGGCCAGAATTAAACTTTGTGGGAAAATGGTTTTTTGGGTGGATTTTGATGTCTAAAAATTATGAAAAAAATGTTATTATTATTCTAAAATTATGTGTGACTTATGAAAAATAAATTGGGAGTTATTGAAATGAAATAGAGTATATTTTGGGAACAAAAGTGTAGTTAGAACTATGGTTCTACACTTGTATATTTTTGTGAAAAAATGTGTTTTGCAAGGGAATTGAAATAAGTGCTAGAAAAGAAAAATAACAAAGAAAGAAATAATATATTGTGAAGTTTGCGTGAATTATTCTTGTTAAAGAATAGTGTGACATTAATGAGTTGTGAATATTCATTTTGACCATATACTTGGTGATATGATTTTTAATGTAGAAATAAATATTTGATGAAATACAGGATGAATAATTGAACTCCATGTATGGTT
This sequence comes from Hemerocallis citrina, assembly GCA_017893485.1. Lineage (NCBI taxonomy): Eukaryota > Viridiplantae > Streptophyta > Magnoliopsida > Asparagales > Asphodelaceae > Hemerocallis > Hemerocallis citrina. The sequence continues at coordinate 197,106,502 of CM030368.1, read as the reverse complement.
ATCGACTCGTGAATAATTTAGAAATCATGTGATTGGAAAAGGGAAATGTTATTGAGTATGACAACTCAAACATGTGAATTTGTGAATTGAAATTGAAAATTAGAGTGTAGCCAAAACTCACACCGGCAGGTGAAAGTGATGAATTATGATTATTGACATTGAAAAGACCAGTTTGGGTCATTGTGAAATGAAAGAAATAAGACCGGTAGTAGTGAGAGGGCTAACTCTAAGAGTTTGATTTTGTTCATGATTTCATTAAAATTAAGAATTAGTACATAGTGAAGAGGTGAAGAAAGTGAGAGAAAAACACAAGTATGAGGGCCTCAAGTCTACGCTGTGTGAGTGATCTACAGAATGCATGCTTGATACGTCAAGACATGGCGTGGGCACTACTCCGGAATTATCGGAATCTTGGCGAAGCTTGTAGGATGTTTGGTGACTGCAAGAGGATTGTGTGCCATGAAGGAGGCTGAATTGCCACAGAATGCATGCTTGATGCGTCAGGACATGGCGTGGGACTCCCCTTCAGGTTTTCTGTACATGAGCTTGTACTCATAAACCATCTAGGATACTTACCGTAGTTACAGTAGTAGATTAAGTCATGACGAAGGATTGAACCTTACAAGATGAAGAACGATTAGGAGGCTTGCCCTCGGACCTATGTAGTATGGGATGCATAGAATCCGAACAAGTGTGCATTAGTGTCATATAATATAAATAATTGCATTAAGGACTAAGTACACAATCACAACACGACATCAATAGGGTATTCCCTTTAGTTTGATATGTAACAAGTTTGTGTTTGTTAAATATGGAAAATCAGATATACTATTTCCGGCATAGAGAGGATGCCGTGTATAATGTTTTTCGGTTGAATAAACTGACGTACCCACAGTTTTGTATGCAGGGTAAATGATATGATAAAGATTAAAGAAGCACAGATGCTTAGAGATTATTCAAATGTTGATGTACATTTATTTAAGTGTTGTAAATTTCGCTATAAAATGTAAAATGTAAAGTTTTCATGTAACTCTGATGTAAAATGAAAAGTTTTAATTTTCTTGTAAAATTGTACGAAGAAGTGTAAAGATCCTGTGGAATCTCGAATTCAGTTGTGTTTTGGAATTCGGGGCGTTACAGAGTGGTATCAGATCCACGCTTCACACTAGTATAAATTTATACGGAACGACACCCTAGAAGTGGACATTAGAGTGTGTGTTTGAGTCTAGAGATTTAAATGTAAGTTACTTACATTTGTGTTGCTCTATGATTTATGCTTCTTCCTCTCTATTTCTAAGATGGCTGATCACTTTGACCCTGCTGGAGACGACGATTGGCATATCATCGCGGAAGATTGCTATCCTGGACAAGCAGATTCCGAGGAAGAGTACTACCTAGGGCAAGCAGACTCCGACGGAGAAGAATGGCCTGAGTCCCGAGAGATCACCCTACCTCCGGACTCATCTGATGACTCTTCTGACGAAGAAGAAGAACCAGTTCCAAGTAGTCTTGTGATATCTCTTCAGAGGCAGGCAGAAACACTACGGGAGAGAGTCGAATTATTGGAGGCTCAGTTGGCAAAGCGCAAGGATGATTTTGCAGTTCTCAGTCATCGTGTATGGGAATGCGAGAAGAGGAAGAATATGACCGATGTGCTGAAGGAAGAAGTTGAAGAACTACGGGGAGAACATCGAGAAGCGAAGAGGAACCGTAGGAGTCAGACTGTTGTAGCTTCTACTGTTTTCATTCTGATGTCAAGAAATGTTTTCAATTCGAATGTATAAAGTTTGAAATTCAATGCAGGTTGATTTAAAATTCATGTCTTATACTTCGAATTTAATGGATCTTTTGCATCAGAATATGGCTAGAAGAGGAGCTAGAAATGGTGAAGGTCTGGACTTGGAAACGGAACTTGCGAAGGTCTATCAGACACTCAATACCGTGACCATGAATCAGAACCAAGGAAGGGTACCTGCGAATCCGGTGCCCGAAGCAATCAAACTCGTGGAATCGTTCAAGCAAATGAAACTACCAGTGTTTGAAGGGAAGTCAGATCCTGATGCGGCTGACAACTGGATCAGCAGGTAGAGACTATATTCGAAGTCTTGGAGATCCCTGAAGGCAGCAAGGTGAAGTTGGCGACTCTGCAACTTGAGAAGGATGCAGCTGTGTGGTGGCAGTCGATGAAGCGGACAATGGGAGGTATTGTTCTTGGCTAGGAGAAATTTTTGGAGGAATTCCGCAGTCATTACTTTCCTTCAGATGTCCAGGAGAAAAAGGCTATGGAGTTTCTATCACTACAGTAAGGTGGCATGTTAGTCAGGGAGTATGAGACTAAATTTACCCAACTCTCTAGGTATGCTCCCGAATTAGTGATAGATGAGGCGAAGAAGGCTCGTAAGTTCGAGCATGGATTGAGGCCGAGCTTGAGGCCCCGGATGATACCTCTTGGTATCAGAAGATTCGACAAGTTGGTCAAGCGCGCGGCAGCCACGGAAACAGATATGGAGCAGTTTCATGTTGTTCAGAATCGGAGGAACAACTGGCAGTCTGGGAAGAGGCCCGCAAATTCTAGGAATTTCAAGGGACAACCATCTGCACAAAGGTTCAAACCGACAGGGACGAACGCTATTAATGTGGTTGGAAGACCCGGAAACAATGTGGTAAGACCTCCTGCAGTAAATTGCTTCAACTGTAGTGAGACGGGACATTACCAATCTCAATGCCTCAAACCACAGAATGGTAATCGCAATGTACCAATACAGCAGACTGGAAAGAGATCGTACCAACCAGGGCGAGTATTTGCCTTGACCGAAGCTGATGCCGATGAGGTGGATCATGTCATCACTGGTACGAGGGTGGATGTTTAGAGGTTTATGTTGTTTCTTTTCCCGCTTATTTTGTGAACTGTTACATAATGGGTGTGTATTATGTAACAAGAGAACTTTATTTGAATGGAATGAAAGTTTTTGTTTTGTTCGATACTGGATCCTCTCATACTTTTGTGTCTCCTAAATTTGCTAAAGTGTTGGGAGTTGAACCGAAGATTTTTCCAAGCAAGATCTTAGCAGTAGCTACTCCATCAGGAAAAACTTTAACCACTGATCGGTATTATGCTGATTGCGAGATTGTGATTGGGGACAGAATTTTCGGAATTGATCTAATCCAGCTGACTATCTTGGGAGTCGATGTTATCATTGACATTAATTGGATGTCAGTGTACAGTGCAAGCAACGAGTGTAAGACCAAGACGGTAACAGTGAAGGCTCCAGGTAGACCTGAAGTCACTTTCCAAGGGAAGAAGAGGTGTTCTAAGCTGGAGGTAGCTATCCGCAAGGAAGAAATTCCTGTGGAAGTGCAAAGGATTCCTGTGGTTCGGGACTATCCGACTGTGTTCTTGGATGATTTTCCTGGGTTACCCCCGCAATGTGATGTAGAGTTCAGCATCACCCTTCAACCGGGAAGTGCACCTATTTCTAAGGCACCATATAGGATGGCTCCAGTGGAACAAGATGAGGTAAAACGGCAGACTGAGAAACTGTTGGAGAAAGGCTTTATTCAACCTAGTGCGTCACCTTGGGGAGCACCAGTGCTTTTGGTAAAGAAGAAGGATGGATCGATGAGAATGTGTATCGACTACCGAGAGCTAAATAAGGTCACTGTTCAGAATAAGTATCCTATTCCCTAAATTGATGACTTGTTCGATCGTCTACAAGGAGCAGCTGTTTTCTCCAAAATAGATCTTCGATCAGGATATCACCAAGTTCGAGTGAAAGCTGGAGATGTGCACAAAACTGCATTTAGAACTCGACATGGGCATTACGAATTCTTAGTTATGCCATTTGGAGTGACCCGCAATCTTCATGGATTTGATGAACAGAGTTCTGAGGCCGTTCATTGATTCTTTCGTCGTGGTGTTTATCGACGATATCCTCGTGTACTCCAAGTCAGAAGAGGAGCACACCGAGCATCTGGCAGCAGTTTTGAAGAAGCTGGAAGAGCAGGAGTTGTATGCCAAGCTATCTAAGTGTGATTTCTGAAAATCTTAAGTGGCATTTCTAGATCACATCCTTTCTAAGGAGGAAGTGGCAACTGACCCTCAGAAGATAGAGGCAGTGAGAGATTGGGTTAGGCCTACTACAGTAAAGGAAGTCAGAAGTTTTCTTGGAATGACTGGATACTACAGGAGATTCATTCAAGGTTATGCTCAGTTAGCCGTGCCGCTTACTAGTTTGACCAAGAAGAATGTGAACTTCAAGTGGACTGAGCAATATGAGGCAAGCTTTCAAGAGTCGAAAGAGAAGCTGACTACTGCACCTATTTTGGCTTTGCCTAGAGCAGGTGTTGAGTATGATGTTTATAGCGATGCTTCACATCGTGTGCTTGGTTGTGTCTTAATGCAAGAAGGAAGAGTAATCGCTTATGGGTCTAGGCAACTACGACCGCATGAGAAGAATTACCCGACTCATGATCTGGAGTTGGCTGCGATTATCTTTGTCCTGAAGCAATGGAGGTACTACGTGTACGGTGAGAAATTGAACATGTACACGGACCACAAGAGTTTGAAGTACATATATCAGCAGAAGGATCTGAATTTGAGGTAGCGAAAATGGTTGGAAGTGCTTGAGGACATGCAACCTGAGATCAAGTTTCATCCTGGGAAAGCTAATGTTGTTGCTGATGCGCTTAGTCACAAGAGCAGTTTATTCAGTTTGATTACAACTCAGAAGCATCTGGTGGAAGAATTGGATCGAGCAGGTATTGAAGTTGTCTTGCAAGGATTGAGAGCATCTTTAGCTCAGTTGAGGCTTCAGCCTACTTTGAATGGAAGGATCATTGCAAGTCAGGAGGTTGATGCTGATATCTTGGAGATGAAGGAGCAGGTTGGTACTGGCAGGTTGCCCGGATTTCAAATCAGAGATAGAGTGCTGTGGTTCGGAGATAGACTATGTGTTCCAAATCAGGCGGACCTGAAAGAGAGTATTCTTCAGGAGGCACATGCTACTCTTTTGTCGGTACATCCTGGGAGTACTAAGATGTACAAAGACATCAAACGGCATTTCTGGTGGTCAGGTTTGAAGCGGGATGTGGCTGAATTTGTGGCGAAGTGTGAGGTTTGTCAGCAAATCAAAGCTGAGAATCAGAGACCCGGAGGTCTATTACAACCGTTACCTATTCCAGAGTGGAAGTGGGATAACATCAGTATGGATTTCATTACGGGATTGCCCAAGAGTCCTAAAGGCAATGATGCGATTTGGGTTATAGTCGATCGACTAACCAAGTCCGCTCACTTCTTGGCGATGAAACTCACTGCTTCGATGGACAAGTTAACTGAGTTGTATGTTGGCGAGATCGTCAGGCTTCATGGTGTTCCGTCAACTATTGTGTCTGATCGAGATGCGCGATTTACTTCGCATTTTTGGAGGAGTCTTCAGACAGCTTTAGGTACCAAGATGGATTTCAGCACTGCTTTTCATCCGCAAACCGATGGGCAGACCGAGAGAGTCAACCGTATTCTTGAGGATATGCTTCGGTGTTGTATACTAGACTTTGGAGGCAGTTGGGAAAGACATTTACCCTTGGTAGAGTTTGCCTACAACAACAGTTTTCAGATTAGCATCGGGATGGCGCCGTACGAAGCTTTGTATGGCAGGAAGTGCAGAATACCTGTTTGTTGGTTTGAAGTTGGGGAGCGTCAATTGTTTGGGCCTGAGCTTGTACAGCAAACCTCTGAAAAGATTGATCTGATCAGGAAAAGGTTGGTAGAGGCTCAGAGCAGGCAGAAAAGCTATGCAGACAACCGGAGAAGGGACCTTGAGTTTGAGGAAGGTGACTTCGTCTTTCTGAAAGTATCGCCCAGTAAAGGTGTGATTCGATTTGGCAAAGGCGGGAAGTTAGCTCCGAGGTTTATAGGCCCGTACAAGATATTGAAAAGGATCGAAAAAACTGTTTACCGGCTTGAGTTACCGGAAGAGTTATCTCAGGTGCACAATGTCTTTCATGTGTCTATGCTGAGAGGTTATATTCCAGATCCGGGTCATCATTTGCCTGAAGTGCCGGAAGGTTTGCATTTGGATCTCAACTACTTCGAATCTTCTGTCGAGATTGTTGATCGTCGAGAGAAAGTCTTGAGGAATAAGACGATACCGATGGTCAAGGTAGTCTGGAGAAACCATTTGGTTGAAGAGGCTACTTGGGAGTCTGAGGAGAGGATGTTGAAAGATTATCCCGAGCTTTTTGCTTGATTTGTATTTTGTATTTTCTTGTGCTTGTTGTGAGTGTTTTGTTTCTTGCTCTAGGCTGTAGTTCCGTGGACGGAACTATTCTAAGGAGGGAGTGTTGTAATACCTCGATTTTTATTTATGAAAATTATTAATTTTTGCACGTATTATGCACGTGCAATTTTTGTAGTATGAAATTTTGTAATTATTTTCATTATGGATAATGTGGATATATATATATATATATATATATATATATATATATATATATATATATATATATATATATATATATATATATATATATATGTATATGTGTTCTTTAATTATTTTTTATAAAGCCCATTTTCTTCAAATAAACATAAGCCTTATTTTTAGCCCAAATCTAAATTATCTTTTGTAAAACTATTATTTGGCCCATTAATTAAGGCCCATGAGTTATTTCTCTTTTTATTTACAACTTGTAATGTAGAACATCTTTATAAGATTATTTTTATAGAAAATATAATGTACAACTTTTTTAAATGGAGAACTAATGAATGCACGTGCATTGCATGTACACGTGCGGAAAAAAAAGCACCATGTAGGCCGGTTTTGGTATGGAGGGAAAATGAAAAAATGAGTGGAGTTATGGATGGTGATTGCTTGATCATGGTTGGTTACTACAACTCCCCCTTGAATCCTAGCCTTTTATTTTTAACTCCTAGATTGATCCTAACCCTTCATTTGCTCCAAATTTTAGTATAAATACCCCCCTAGCCTAGTTATTTTTGTACTCTTCATTTCTCCAAAACCTATAGTAGAAAATACATTTGTTAGTAGTGATTTATTAGTAGTAACTGAGATAAAAGATTGAGAGTTGTGTGTGAGTGAGTTGTGCTTGCACCAAAGGAAGGCCGGCATCAAGGAGGGCTCGGATTGCACTTTGAAGGTCGGTTGTGCGCATCAAGGAGGAGGAGGAACGCTCTTTTGGCAAGGACTCTTGTGTTTAGGAGGTGTTGCAATTGTATTCTCTCCAAATAAGGTGGGTTATTTTCCATGTTTCTAATTAGATAGCATGCTAAAATTGAATTGAAATGATAATGTATGAAAAAGATTAATAAGAGTATATTTAATTGGAAAATGGCTTATTAGTTGATTGGAATGTTGCTAAATAGATTGTATGTGATTCCATCATCAAACTTAAGTTGTGTGTGAATTATTTATAGCTATGGATTGCTTGAAGTAAAATTCGTTGTTAGTATTAAAAAACTAAATGCAAATGTTAGTAGATGAAAATGTTGTTTTATGTGCTTGAATGAACCTTTTTGTGATAATGTTGTGACGAATAACTTAAAATATAATTTGTGGGCTTGTGAAAGGAACATAAACAGGGAATTGATATAGGGAATATTGATGTTAAGTTGGATAAGAAACGTCGAAAAGAAATGTGGTAGTAGTAGCATACAATTTAAACTAATTGTATGAGAAATATGTGTTTAATTATTGGAAAAATTATTTTTAAATTACTGGAGTATTAATTATTATTTGAATAATTATTCTGGAGATTTACAGTAAATTTAGTAAAAGCAAAACTCAAATGAGAGCTTTTGAAACATCGAAATGTTCTATTAAACAGAGAGTTGATTTAATTAAAATGCAAGTTGTATTCAAGACAACTTGAGCCTATAGCTCAAGTGGTCGGGAGGCTTCTAAATGCTACAGTGTGTGCGGTTGGGTTCTCACAGATCGATGGTTCAATCCTTGATGACACTATATTTTTTTGTGCATTAAAAAAATTAAACCAAGCTTCAGCCGAGAGTATATAACTCTCTAAAATCCCCTTTACACCGAACAACATGATTGGCCTAGTGGCCAGAGCGTGCGGCTTGCTTCTTCTTGGTTGCTGGTTCGAATCCTGGTCTCGGCCAGAATTAAACTTTGTGGGAAAATGATTTTTTTGGTGGATTTTGATGTCTAAAAATTATGAAAAAAATACTATTATTATTCTAAAATTATGTGTGACTTATGAAAAATAAATTGGGAGTTATTGAAATGAAATAGAGTATATTTTGGGAACAAAAGTGTAGTTAGAACTATGGTTCTACACTTGTATATTTTTGTGAAAAAATGTGTTTTGCAAGGGAATTGAAATAAGTGCTAGAAAAGAAAAATAACAAAGAAAGAAATAATATATTGTGAAGTTTGCGTGAATTATTCTTGTTAAAGAATAGTGTGACAATAATGAGTTGTGAGTATTCATTTTGACCATATACTTGGTGATATGATTTTTAATGTAGAAATAAATATTTGATGAAATACAGGATGAATAATTGAACTCCATGTATGGTTATTGACTCGTGAATAATTTAGAAATCATGTGATTGGAAAAGGAAAATGTTATTGAGTATGACAACTCAAACATGTGAATTTGTGAATTGAAATTGAAAATTAGAGTGTAGCCAAAACTCACACCGGCAGGTGAAAGTGATGAATTATGATTATTGACATTGAAAAGACCAGTTTGGGTCATTGTGAAATGAAAGAAATAAGACCGGTAGTAGTGAGAGGGCTAACTCTAAGAGTTTGATTTTGTTCATGATTTCATTAAAATTAAGAATTAGTACATAGTGAAGAGGTGAAGAAAGTGAGAGAAAAACACAAGTATGAGGGCCTCGAGTCTACGCTGTGTGAGTGATCCACAAAATGCATGCTTGATGCGTCAAGATATGGCGTGGGCACTACTCCGAAATTATCGAGATCTTGGCGACGCTTGTGGGATGTTTGGTGACTGCAAGAGGATCGTGTGCCATGAAGGAGGCTGAATTACCACAGAATGCATGCTTGATGCGTCAGGACATGGCATGAGATTCCCCTCTAGGTTTTCTGTACATGAGCTTATACTCATAGATCATCTAGGATACTTACCGTAGTTACAGTAGTAGATTAAGTCATGACAAGGGATTGAACCCTACAAGATGAAGAACGATTAAGAGGCTTGCCCTCGGACCTATGTAGTATGGGATGCATAGAATCCGAATTAGTGTCATATAATATAAATAATTGCATTAAGGACTAAGTGCACAATCACAACACGACATCAATAGGGTATTCCCTTTAGTTTGATATGTGACAAGTTTGTATTTGTTAAATATGGAAAATCAGTTATACTATTTCCGGCATAGAGAGGATAGCCGTGTATAATGTTCGTCGGTTGAATAAACGGACGTACCCACAGTTTTTTATGCAGGGTAAATGACATGATAAAGATTAAAGAAGCACAGATGCTTAGAGATTATTCAAATGTTGATGTATATTTATTTAAATGTTGTAAATTTGCTTCCGCTGTAAAATGTAAAGTGTAAAGTTTTCATATAACTCTGATGTAAAATGAAAAGTTTTAATTTCCTTGTAAAATTGTACGAAAGAAGTGTAAAGATCCTGTGGAATCTCGAATTCAGTTGTGTTTTGGAATTCGGGGCGTTACAACTAGTAACTGTCCTTATCTTTTTAAGTTAATTAATTTAATTTCGATCCTCTTAGAGATGATGTATCCTTCTGGACTTAACTCAACAACTGATCAACAAATATGCCTCAACAGGCCCCAAAACGCAATAACCCAACTACCGGCATACTAGGGTCCCACACATCCTTTAGAGACTCACACTCAACTATCCAACCCAACAATAAAACATCTTGAAAACATATGTTCTGTGGAAAGATAATATTTAGAATAGTAAGTTATAGATCCCGAAAGTATTTAAAGAATCAATCGTTTAAAGAACATCAGAATAACCCAAGGAATATCAGTAACAGTTGATTGTAAGCACTACTCACAAACAACAACTGCACTCTCACCCAAAGGCTCAATACAACAGTGTTGCCCACAGAGATCACCCCACCAATGCTTACACCAACTCCAATCCGCCCCCCCAACCTTCCCCTCAACCCCATCAAAATGCCCACCTTAACCTCACCACCTGTCAACTCCCCAATCCGTCATCTCCGAGACACCATGCACCCAAGGCTCTAGTCGAGCGAACCACACAAGGGGTCACGCTAGATGGGAGGTCGGGGGATAAGGAGGCTGGAGATGAGGAGGGGGAGGGGCAGTGGATCCAGGTGGGGCATAAAAACAACAAGAGAGAAGGGAGCTTCCGTTACCTTGACCAACCGTCCCGTAAGAAGAAGCAAAGAAAGGGCAAGAGGCAGCCGGTGCCGTGCTTCAATTGTGGGGACCTGGGACACTACAAAAGCGAATGCACCAAAGAGCCACGCTGCCTTAAGTGTATGAAATGGGGTCACTTATCGTATGTCTGTACCAATGTTATCGAAACCCATTGTGATGAGGACAGGTCAGTGAATCGAGGAAGATCCCCAGACTCACCGTCGGTGATTAGACTAACCAGGAGCCTGGACATCATTAAAAACGAAGAAAGGTGGCTCCGACGATGGTGCGCCGTGGCCAAAGTCAGGAAAGGTAGACCATCGAAATCCCACGTGATGCAAGCGCTAACGGAGAGATGGCCGATGAGTGCTCACGGCGATTGGGTAGCCAAAAAAATGCCATTTGCAGTTTCTTATCTCATTCCCAACACCGGAGAAAGTTACAGAAGTGATCAGGATGGGTAAAGTGGAGTTTGGGCACTTTCAACTTGAATTCTATGCGTGGACTCCGACGTTTGGTGCGGAGCTCCCCCAAGGTGAGAAGTTTTGGATATGGATACACAATGTCCCCTTGCATTTTTGGAAGAAAGAAGCCCTCCAAGAAATTGTAGCAGACTTTGGGTCGGTGGTGGAGATTGACGAAAAGACGGTGAGGCGATCAGAGATTGTGTCGGCCAGGCTTCTAATCAGAAGCACTGATATTGCGCTCATGCCGCGCTTCGCCAAGGTATTTTCCTTCGACGAATCGTATCTCATTAGATTCGTTCTTGATAGGCGTGATGAAGCGCCAAAGGAGCTGGTGGACGTCATCCCCCCTCACCCTTTTTAGCCATTAGAGACGGCAGATCATACCGACAGGTGGTCTCGCCGAGTAAGGAGCTCACTATTGATGGATCCCACGAAGTGGAACGGGCTCACAGAGAGATTATCGAGGCGGCGAAGGGACAGGGGCGGCGCCTGGGTACTGCGGCGGTTGGATCTTCTGGTATTCCGAACAAGCATGGTGAAGGAAAGGCTCGTCCCGTTCAATCCGACGATCAAGAACTCGCTAGAGCCCTCAACGCATCAGATCCAACGGTGAACCAGTCCTACAGGCTTGATTTGGAAAGATCAGAGAGCACCAACACAAGAAGAGACAAAAGTACTGCTAAAAATGGTGGCCAGGTCCCTCGCCAGTCACAGGAGGTGCGCGCAGTGGCTTAGAGGGGTACTGCAGGGAGCGCACCCACCATTAATGGCAACGCTCAGCTCTGCCACAGCTTGCAGGCTTTGGGAGGGGGGTTAGTGGAGGAATCCACTGCTTTGGGGAAAAAAACAAGTGAGAAACCAATCTCGACCAAAGAGTGGGTTTTACAGAGGTGGTGTCCATCAGGAAAAGAGAAAGAAGCTTCTGAGAAGCAGGGGGGAAAGAGTCAGTAACAGCTTTGAGAAATGAGGCAGAGGTCTCTCTGGGGAAAGCATCGAGAGTGGTTGGATCCAACCAGAGCGATGAGAGCATCTCTGAGAAAGCTCTCAACACTGAGGTAGTAGATAATAAAGTTACTTTGTTGAGGAGAGACGAAGAAAGAAGAAACTGCAAGGTAGCAGATGAACAGCCTGTTAATTTTGAACAAAAAGAAGGAAGTCAAAGAGATCGGTTGGTAATGATGCCATGTAATGGTCACTTAGTGGGTGTCGCACCCACCGTCAATCCCCCCATTCAAAGGCTGACAGATGGCAGGGGCGGTACGCCTACCGACCCTCTACCTCGTTCGAGGTGCGCTCCGATCGAAACGAGCGGTATGATAGACCGCAGAAGTACTCTTGTTAAAACAACAACTGAATGCACTACTGATGGGCCTAGGAGTGGGCTAGTTATTGACGGTAGTGGGCCCAAAGAGGGGTCCATAATGCCGTTTATTGTACATGGGTCTTGTGATTCTAAGGATTCGAACAACCCGACACAACACCAGACTGGGAGCGGGCCCAATGAGGGGACCGCAACAGTCAAGACTTATATCATTACTGAGTCCACAAGCGACGGGCCCAATGAGGAGTCTGTGGTGAAGATGCAGACTCTTAATGAACAGACCATACTCACAGACAGTGATGAGGATCCAGAAGGACGGCTTAATCTCGATGAAGAGTTTTCTTTCTCTGAGGAGGAATCAGATGAGGCTGAGTTCATTGATAACACCCAGAGGGAGATCTCACCGGAATTTGTCCTGTCCACTATTCCAGATTCAGCTCCGAGAGTTAGCTCGGGACAGTCTCGAAGGGCGGTTGGATTCAGAGTTCAGCGATCACCCAAGAGGGCTCATGTGGAGTCCCTGGATGACTATCTTGAGGTCGCCGCTACTGCCAAGGCCGCTAAGCTCGACAATGGAGGTACGACAAGTTATTTAGCTTCTATTTTAAATTGCATGTCAGACTCTGATGTTTTGTGTCTAGCTATCACATGTAGGTTAGAGGTATGGGACACTGAGCGTATTGCCTTTCTCCTCAATAAAATTTGGGGTTGGGAAACACATAGAGTTAGGACGTGTGTCGATAACGCTCGTGGAGACGACACGGGGCCGACTATCATTCACGAGGATGTAGCCGGCCCTACACCCTCCCCAACGATCTCAGATGACAATATCCCCCAATGAATACACTATTTTGGAACGTTCGGGGATTGGGGGATAGGGAAAAGAGAGATATGGTGAGAGATGTCATTAGCAATGCCAAGGCGGAAGTAGTAGGGTTACAGGAGACCAAACTCCAGCACGGGCTCAAACTCAAAAGAGTTGGTGGTAATAGAATCAAGGAGTGGTTGTTACGCTGATCTGTCGAAGCCTCAGGGGGGATTGCTATAGGGTTCAATTCGGATATCCTCTCATGCGAAGAAGAGCAATGTGGAACGTTCTCTTTGATTGCCCGACTTAAGCGACGTTCCGATGATTGGATGCAGACGGTGACTGTTGTCTACGGGCCGAATGTGGCCTCAGATAGAGAGGCCTTATGGCAAGAACTTGCCGACATCCGACAGCGCTGGTCGGGACCTTGGATGGTGGGGGGGATTTCAACATCATTAGATTTGCATTTGAGCACAAAGGGAGAGGCGCCAGCGACAGGCATAGAGAGGAGTTCAATAGAGTGATCACGGAACTAGAGCTGATAGATATCCCAATAAATGACAGACTCTTTACTTGGTCTAATTTGCAAGCGGCTCCGGTAATGGCCAAGTTGGACAGGATTCTAGTCTCTATGGATTGGGAAGCTAAATTTCCTCTCGCGTCGGCTAGAACGATCCTTAGACCAACCTCTGATCACACCCCGATCCTTCTCGACGTAGGGAATCAGGGTATTCGCAAGCCTAGGAAATTCAGATTTGAAAAGGCCTGGCTGAAAATTCAGGGATTCCATCACATGGTTATGGAGAATTGGGCACTCCCAATGGCCGGTAGGGATGCAGCATCTCGATGGTGTGGAAAAATTCGAAGACTGAGAAAGAGGCTCTGTAGATGGAATCGGTCTAGATTCGCGAACATCTGGAGTGATAAAGAGTCCTTTCTGGAAGGAATTGATGAGCTTGAGAAGGTGGAAGAAACTAGAGTCCTCTCGCAGGAAGAGCGAAACAGGCTATTAGTACTTCGAGATAACGTTGCCAATCTGTATAGGCTAGAGGAGATCAAATGGCAACAAAGGTCCAGGATTTCGTGGCTCAAAGAGGGAGACGCGAATACGGCCTACTTTCACCGGGTTGCAAGCGCAAGAAGGAGATCCAATCTTATCCTATCAATTCGGACTGATACAGGAACATCGCAGGATGAAAAGGTGATTTCCACAACCTTCCAGACTTTCTATAAGGGTCTCTTTGGGAGGAAGAATGACTTTAGGATCCCAATGAGTGAGGACTTCTGGCAGGAGTATCAGAATGTTCCAGGTCAAAACTTTTCCTCCCTGGAGGCACCTTTCACGGAATTGGAGGTCAAAATGGCCATTAACCAGATGGGAGCAGACAAGTCGCCTGGGCCAGACGGCTTTCCTATGATGTTCTTCCAAGTGTTCTGGGAAGAAATTAAAGGAGAATTTATGGAGCTAATGACGGAATTTTATCACAATAATCTTAGGCTTGGAATGTTCAACTTTGCAGAAATTGTGTTGATTCCCAAAAGGGAGGATTCTAAGTGCGTCGGGGATTTTAGACCAATTAGCCTGATAAACTGCTCGGCTAAGATCATCACTAAGGTCCTAGCAATCCGCTTGGGAAGCATTATGGACAGTCTTATCAGTAGAGCACAGACGGAATTCATTAAGGGCAGATGTATCCTAGACTGCGTGGTTACTGCTGAACAAGTTATCCACCACTGCCACAAGAGCAACTCCAAGAATTTCCTCCTCAAGCTAGATTTTGAGAAGGCATACAACTCTGTTGATTGGGAGTGTTTGCTAGAGGCTCTCAGAGGGAGAGGTTTTGGGGACAAATGGATAAGATGGATCAAACAATGTTTACAATCTAGCAAAACGGCAATTTCAGTGAACGGGAGTCCCGGTCCATCGTTCCCTTGCAAGAAGGGACTCCGACAGGGGGATCCGCTATCCTCACTTCTATTCACTATTGTAGCGGATGTGCTTAGAGGAATGCTAGAAAATTGTCAAAGAAAAGGGTGGATAACGCCGGTGGCCAGCAGCACTTCCAGTCAGGGGTGCACGATCCTTCAATATGCTGACGACACGCTACTCTTTGGAAATGGGACTAGAGCTGAAACTATATGCTTTAAAGGGGCCCTTTACTGTTTTGAAGCCTGGTCAGGCCTTAGGATTAATTTCCACAAGAGTGCGCTGGTGCCTATCTCACTTTCAGAAGTAGAAACTCGGGAGCATGCCACCATTCTCAACTGCGCGATAGAAGAATTCCCAATCAAATATTTAGGGCTCCCACGTCGACCAGGGAGGCTCACTAAGGCTGACTGGTTGCCTATTATAGACAGGGTGGAGGACAGACTGTTTGGATGGAAAGGTAAATCACTTTCTCTTGGGGGCAGAGTGGTACTCATCAACTCTGTGTTATCCAATCTGCCCATATATTACATGTCTTTTTTTGAACTCCCAAAGTGGGTGATCCAAAGGATTGACCGTATCAGAAAAAGATTCCTTTGGAAAGGTACAGACTCAAATAAGGGAGGCTACCACCTTATTAAATGGAATATCGCATGCATGAAGAAGAGGCATGGAGGGCTGGGTATCATTGACCTCAGAGATATGAACCTGGCCCTCCTGGGGAAGTGGTGGTGGAAAGTGTTTTATCACTACGGGGAAGGATGGCAGGACTTTATTCAACCTTATCTCCGAGGAAAAGGAACAAGATGTTTAGGCTTCCGAGTTGGGTCTAAAGTCTCTCGCTTCTGGAAAGGAGTTGCCAAAGCCAGCGGACCTTTCAACTCAGCAGTTTCATCTGTTATTGGTAATGGTCGAACCACCAGATTTTGGTGGGATAAATGGTGCGGCCCTCATTCTCTTAAGGAATGTTTCCCAGCGCTGTATGATAAAACGACTCGACCAAATATCTCGGTGGCGGAAACCTGGAAAAGGGGGACTTGGAGACCGCCGTTCCAAGGAATTCTTTCACCAGGCTTGCTTCAGCAGCTGCATGAATTACAAACGCGCATCGCCCAGTCCGGGGTGATGTGTACCCAAGGCCCAGATCAGTTGCGTTGGGGACTCGAGAACAAGGGAGTGTTCTCGGTTAGATCACTTTACCACCGAATTCACTTCCGAGGATGCAGACCCAGCTGGGCAGCGGTATTATGGAAGGCAAAAACACCCCTGAAAATTAGAGTCTTCCTCTGGCTTGTGCTCAACAATGCCATACTCACTAGGGAGAATCTAGCCAAGAGGCAACCTCACATTGCGACCAACTGTGGGTTCTGCAACATTCACGCAGAAAATCTGAACCATCTATTTCTTCACTGCACAAGAAGCAAGACCATCATGATAGAGGTGCTAAGAGCCCTAGGAACTAGTGACTATCCTAGAGACTATGAGGAACTATGGGTTGGCCCCAGATTTGCACCAATCCGACATGACATGAAATATGCGTGGTTTATTGCCATTGCGGCACCACATGGGTGTTAAGGCTAGATAGGAACAATTTTTATTTCCGCGCTTCATGTAATTCTATTTCTAGTAACCTTACTCATATCATGCATCTGATTTTCTTTTGGGCTACAGCTGCGGCTTCAGGAGCGAGAGGGAGGATTACAAGGGTATTCCAGGTGGATGAGTTTGACGACGAGGAGATCGAGTTCGGGCCAACTCTGGACTGAGGAGTGGGCACCCGCCATACTATCCAGTATTTCAGTAGATGCACGCTCTGTCTCTATGTATTTTGTATCAGGCCTTTGTTTTTTGGTTGTCTAAAGTTGGATGATGTAACCCACCCCCCGGGGCTTTGTTGGGGGTTATGTTTTATTTTCTGCACTGCACTTTTATTTTTCCGGGACTTCGGGGTTGTTTATTAATCTCTTATTAATGAAACAGGGTGGCGTTATTCCACCTTTTACCTCAAAAAAAAAAAACAGTTGACTGTAAACCGGAGTCGGTTGACTGTCCAGAGCGAAAAACCAGCGCTTCAAGAAGATAATTCTAAGTAATGGCAGTTGACTGTAAAAAGTCATTGGTCGACTGTCCAGAGTGAAAATCCAATATTTTTAAGAAAAATAATTCTAAGTATTGACGGTCGACTGTAAAAGTCATCAGTCGACTGTCAAGAGCGAAAATCCAACACTTCGAGAAAACATCAAAACAGATTAGAGACAATCGACTGAAAAAATGGGTCAGTCGAATGTTCCCCGCGAAATTTCAAGAAAATTGAGAAAACACAGCAGCCAGGTAGCGACGGTCGACTGTCGAAACATACCAGTCGACTGTCACAACTACAAACTGCAGGTTGGGTTGTGCATGTTTCAACCGATACGAAGATTTACTTTATAAAAACAAATTATGTGAAAAATATATTTCTGATAGGATCAAATACAACTTGTAGGGTATATAGGAGCCCATAAAAATAATCAAAATCACTTTGAATTGATAAAATTAGCTTTTTGATGAATTCCTTCAAATTGAAACATGAATATGTGCATATATTAAAAATAAAGTTTTTAAGAACCAATCAAACATCAAAAGACCTTCGTATTATTTTCCAAACCATATTAATACCAAAATATGTTGAGATATAACCAAAATCTTCAAAACACTTAAAGACTCAATTCCTTCGAAACAACAAAATAGGATATTCATATAATAGTGTTCATGCAAGTTTGTGCACCAAAGAAATTTCAAAATTCATCAATTTAGGAATAGACAAATGTGGAGAAAAACAGGTGGAGATAGATTCAACTAGCAGAGGAAGTCATCAAAACAAGTTATTTGCAAGAAGAGAAGGAAAAGAGTCTAGAAGTTTTTAAATCACACAGGTGTGGATTTATGAGTATGCAATCCAAGGTGTAGATTGTTGGGTTTATGTCTTACATACTAAGTTAGATAAGAAAACGATGAAACGATGGAGGAATCGTGACGATCAGAGACGAAGTGGGAGTAAGGGGAAACAATCAGCAGCAGTAGCAGCAGCAGGTTGCGGTCGACCGTCCTGGGGTGCGATCGACCGCCCTACTATGCAGGAGTTTTCGAGAGGGGGACGATCGACCGACCTTGGGGTGCGGTCGACCAAACGCGGTGCTGATGGATTATTTAGGTCTGTCTTGGTGATTCGCGAGAAGCCCAACTTGCTCTTCAAGTCAGATCGTATGGCTTTTATCGTAAGGTTATCTCTTCATGCATATCCAATGGCTATTGTATCAAGATATCAAACTAAGATTTCTCTATATCTCTATATATTGTTATTTGCCTCCATTGAGAGCCAAGAGAGAGAGTACTTCATTGAAGGCGGAGTTGAAGAGTTTCTCCAATTGTAAACAACTAGTACATCCTGGTGAGGCTTAAGAGAGGGTCGTGATGAGAATTTTAATATTTTTGTATCTTCTCTAGTTGAATAACATCTCGGATTTCTTCTCCCCCGGATTAAGGCAAAAGTCCCAACCAGGACAAACTTGTATGTGCTTTGGTGTGTTTGGTATGATCTAGTATGTGCTTGATGGTTTGTGTTGATTGTATCGAATAACCCAACAAGATCCCCAGTCAGATTTTTCTAAGAAATCCTAACAAATAGCTCGTTGTTGGGAACATCGAGTTTTATTTGAAAATTTTGAACTAAACTCGTTGTTCCTAATAGCGAGCCTACTATAAACCCCCTTACCGATGGGAAATGCGATTCTTGTCTGAAATTTTTGAACTAAACTCGTCGTTGGGAATGACGAGTTTCTCAACAGCAACAACAAAAATTACACTCGTTGTATCTCAATGGCGAGTACAAAAATAACTCAACCTGCTGTTAGAAATGGTGAATATAATTGTTAAAAGTTTTCGAGCGCAATTATTTTGACAACCGTCTTTTTTCCACTAATAGTTTAAAAAATCGGCATAGTTTTAAAAAATAAATCGAAGTACTATAGACACAGATGGGATGGCTTACTGTTTTTTGCAGTTATAGGTGACCCGACAGAGGATCAATTTCTATTTGGATTTTTTACCAAGAGGACTCACATTTTGAAAGTATTTACCAAACTGCCCCACTTTCAAACACATTTACCGAAATAACCCACTTGCTAAATCAGTTAGAGATCTTAGTGAAAACATGGTAGAGTTAGCGAGTGTATACTTGGCTTTTTTCTTCAGATTTCAACATTTGGAAAAAAATTTGAAGAAAAAAACCAAGTATACACTCGCTATCTCAGTTAGCAACCCTGTTTTCACTAGAGTCGCTAACTGAGTTAGTTAGTGTCAATTGGGAATTCACTTAAAATCACACTCGCTATCTCAGTTTCTTCTTTCCCTATCTCTCTCCACACTCTGAAACCCTAGTGGCCCAAATCTCATCATCATTTTACCCAGTATTCGTGTGGTATTTGTTCATAACTCTTGCTATTTGATTTTTGGTTAATTTTGATTTAGGGTTAGATTTAGAATTGTGAGTTAATTTGAGATGTGTTCAACAATAAATTGAGTGTTTTGGTTATACAAATTATGCCTACATTGTACTAAGTGTCGATGATTTGTACTAAATTTATTTGTGTAATTAATCTAAAATAACCTATATTGTACTAAGTTAGTTAGTGTTATTCGTGAAATATTAGTGTCAAGAAAAAGATCAAGTATAGACTCGCTATCTCAGATAGCGATTGTGTTTGTACCACACTTGTATAAAAAAATGAATAAAAATGTCAAGTTTAGACTTGTCGGTTAGGGGGTGTGTTTCTACCACACTCGCTAACTGAGATAGCAAGTGTATTGGCTTGAAGAAAATATAATTTGGTTTAGACTCATTATCTCAGTTAGCGAGTGTGGTACAAACACAGTCGCTAACTGAGATAGCGAGGCTAAACTTTGGTATTTTTCTTTACCTTTTCTCCAAAATGTGGTACAAACACACGAATAATACTAACTAACTTAGTAGAATATAGGTTATTTTAGGTTAATTACACAAATAAATTTAGTACAAATCATCCACACTTAGTATGATGTAGGCATAATTTGTATAACCAAGATACTCAATTTATTGTTGAACACATCTTAAATTAACTCACAATTCTAAATCTAACCCTACATCAAAATTAACCAAAAATCAAATAGCAAGAGTTATGAACAAACATCACACGAATACTGGATAGAACGAGGATGAGATTTGGGCCACTAGAGTTTCAGAGTGGGAGAAGGAGTGTGGAGAGAGATATGGGAAGAAGAAAGTGAGATAGCGAGTGTGGTATTAAGTGAATCACAATCGACACTCCCTATCTCAGTTAGCGACCCTAGTGAAAACATGGTAACTAACTGAGATAGCGAGTGCATACTTGACTTTTTCTTCAGGTTTCACCACTTGGAAAAAAATCTGAAGAAAAAAGTCAAGTATATACTTGTTAACTCAGTTAGCGATATTGTTTTCACTAAGGTTGCTAACCGAGTTAGCAAGTGGGTCATTTTGATAAATACTTTCGAAAGTGGGTTAGTTTGGTAAATACTTTCAAAAAGTGGGTCATTTTGTTTGAAGTGATTTATTGTGCATTTTAGAGTGAACGGGCTAATACAATCCTTTCTACACTCTCGCACAAGGTTGTAGTATTCAGGGCATCCTATAAATATAGTACATATCAATAAATAGTGATCCTTTTTAATATAGTTTCAATTGACTGGTTTCATGTAGATATGTAGACAATTGCATGCATGTATAATGTTGAGGTTGCGGCTCAAATTGTAGTGCCACTACATGGAAAAAACATAAACATATCAACCCTCAAGATAGCTTTGTGTCGTGCCTTCCAAATACGCTCACATGAATGTTTCGAAGCCAAAAATCTACTATAAATATGTTGAACTTGTGCACACCTAATCTTGAAAGTCTTCTCAACCCAGTCCGTTAGAAATCATATAAGAAAAAGCAGTTAGTGCCTCTGGATTGCAAGAAAAAATATGCCCCCTACTTGATGACTCTTATTTAGAAAGGATCAAGTAGGACACACAATTTTTTTAGGGAAAAATTTAAAAAAAACTATACAAAATTTTTAGCCAGTTTAAAAAAATTATACTAATTTTTTATTTTTTTTAATTTTTACAGGACACAATGTTTAAATAAGGTCCACTGGGTTACTTAAGATTAGGGTTTGGGTTTGGGTTGGGTTAGGGTAGGGTTTAAAAAAATTACTTTCATCTTTCATTTGTGTTTAAAAAAACCACACTCGTCTTTTATTTTATTTGTGTTTAAAAAAATATCACTTAACTAATCAGATGTTTAAATAAACCATCCGAACTAACCCTAACCCTAACTAACCTAGCAGACTTTATTTAAACATTGTGTCATTTTTTATAAAAAAAACTTTAGTGTGGTTTTTTTAAACTGGCCAAAAGTTTTGTATGATTTTTTTAAATTTTGCCTTCTTTTAGCTCATTCAGAAGACACTAACACATAAATTATATCGCCTCTTACAGAAATTTCCAATTTTTTTCAATCACATCATAAGAAGAGAATTGATTCAACTTGGACATTACACCAAGCATTTGTCTATGTTAGGGGTCTGGGGGATAGGGGTAAGAGGGGTATGGTACGGGATGTCATTAGCAATTGCAGGGCGGATATAGTAGGGCTGCAGGAAACCAAACTCCAGCACAGGCACAAACTCAAAAGAGTTGGTGGTTACAGGATCAAGGAGTGGTTGTTACGCCCCTCTGTCGGTGCCTCAGGGGGGATTGCTATAGGGTTCAACTCGGATCTTCTCTCCTGCGAAGAGGAGCTTTGTGGATCGTTCTCCTTGACTGCCCGTCTTAAACGACGTTCCGATGATTGGATGCAGACAGTGACTGTTGTCTACGGGCCGAACGTGGCCTCTGACAGAGAGGCCTTCTGGCAAGAACTGTCTGACATCCGTCAGCGCTGGTCGGGACCTTGGATTGTGGGTGGGGATTTCAACATCACTAGATTTGCTTTTGAGCACAAGGGAAGAGGCGCTAGTGACAGGCACAGAGAGGAATTCAATCGAGTTATCACGGAACTTGAACTGATTGATATCCCAATCAATGATAGACTTTTTACTTGGTCTAATTTGCAAGCGGATCCGGTTATGGCCAAGCTGGACAGGATTCTAGTCTCTATGGATTGAGAAGCTTTATTTCCTCTCACATCGGCCAGAACGATCCCTAGACCAACTTCAGACCACACTCCGATTCTCCTCGATGTGGGGAATCGGGGAGCCCGCAAGCCTAGGAAATTCAGATTTGAAAAGGCATGGCTGGAATTTCGGGGATTCCACCATATGGTTATGGAGAACTGGGCTCTTCCCATGGCCGGCAGGGACGCGGCAACTCGATGGTGTGGGAAAATTCGTAGACTTAGAAAGAGGCTCTGTAGATGGAATCGGTCTAGATTCTCGAACATCTGGCGTGACAAAGAGTCCTACCTGGAAGATATTGATGTACTTGAAAGGGTGGAAGAAACTAGAGTCCTTTCGCAGGTAGAGCGAATCAGACTATTAGAACTCCATGATAACATTGCAAATCTGTATAGACTAGAAGAGATCAAATGGCAACAGAGGTCCAGGATTTCGTGGCTCAAAGAGGGAGACGCGAATACGGCCTACTTCCATCGGGTTGCAAGTGCAAGAAGGAGATCCAATCTTATCCTATCTATTCAGACGGATACAGGTACATCGCAAGATGATAAAGTGATTTCTTCTACTTTCCAGTCTTTCTATAAGGGCCTCTTTGGGAAGAAAAATGACTTTAGGATCCCTATGGGTGAGGACTTCTGGCACGAGTATCAGATTGCTCCAGGCCACAATGTTTCCTCCTTGGAAGAGCCTTTTACGGAGTCAGAGGTCAAAGCGGCCATTGACCAGATGGGAGCTGACAAGTCGCCTGGGCCAGATGGCTTTCCTATGTTGTTCTACCAAGTGTTCTGGGAAGAAATTAAGGGCGAGTTTTTGGATGTAATGATGGAATTTTTCCACAATAACCTGAGATTGGGGATGTTCAACTTTGCGGAAGTTGTGCTGATCCCCAAACGGGAGGATTCCAAGTGCGTTGGGGATTTTAGACCAATTAGCCTGATAAACTGCTCGGCTAAGATCATCACTAAGGTACTAGCTATCCGCTTAGGTGGCATTATGGACAGTCTTATCAGTAGAACACAGACGGGATTCATTA
This sequence comes from Hemerocallis citrina, assembly GCA_017893485.1. Classification (NCBI taxonomy): domain Eukaryota; kingdom Viridiplantae; phylum Streptophyta; class Magnoliopsida; order Asparagales; family Asphodelaceae; genus Hemerocallis; species Hemerocallis citrina. The sequence continues at coordinate 197,083,364 of CM030368.1, read as the reverse complement.
AGGGCAGATGTATCCTAGACTGCGTGGCTACTGCTGAACAAGTTATCCACCACTGCCACAAGAGTAACTCCAAGAACTTCCTCCTCAAGCTGGATTTTGAGAAGGCATACGACGCTGTGGACTGGGAATGTTTGCTAGAGGCTCTCAGGGGAGAGGTTTTGGGGATAAATGGATTAGATGGATCAAACAATGTCTACTTTCTAGCAAAACGGCCATTTCAGTGAATGGGAGACCCGGCCCTTCGTTCCCGTGCAAGAAGGGGCTCCGTCAGGGGGACCCGCTGTCCCCACTTCTATTCACTATTGTAGCGGATGTGCTCAGAGGAATGCTTGAAAACTGTCAAAAAAAAGGGTGGATATCACCTGTGGCCAGCAGTACGGCTAATCAGGGATGCACGATCCTTCAATATGCTGACGACACCCTTCTCTTTGGAAACGGGTCTAGAGCGGAAACTATATGCTTTAAAGGGGTTCTGTACTGCTTTGAAGCCTGGTCTGGCCTTAGAATTAACTTCCACAAGAGTGCGCTGATTCCTATTTCACTGTCAGGAGCTGAAACTAGGGATCATGCCACCATTCTCAACTGTGCAATAGAAGAGTTCCCAATCAAATACCTAGGGCTTCCGCTCCGTCCAGGGAGGCTCACTAAAGCTGACTGGTTGCCTATTATTGATAGGGTGGAGGACAGACTGTCCGGTTGGAAAGGCAAATCACTTTCTATGGGGGGCAGAGTGGTACTCATCAACTCTGTGTTATCCAATCTGCCCATATACTACATGTCCTTTTTTGAACTCCCAAAGTGGGTAATCCAAAGGATTGACCGTATAAGGAAAAGATTCCTATGGAAAGGTGCAGACTCAAATAAGGGAGGCTACCACCTTATTAAATGGAATATCGCTTGCATGAAAAAGAGGCACGGAGGGCTAGGAATCGTTGACCTCAGAGATATGAATTTGGCACTCCTGGGAAAGTGGTGGTGGAAGGTTTTTCATCACGGAGGGGAAGGATGGCAGGACTTTATCCAACCTTACCTCCGAGGGAAAGGGACAAGAAGCTTAGGCTTTCGAGTGGGATCCAAAGTATCCTGCTTCTGGAAAGGAGTTGCTAAAGCCAGCGGACCTTTCAACTCAGCAACTTCATCTGTGATCGGCAATGGTCGAACCACCAGATTCTGGTGGGACAAGTGGTGCGGCCCTCATACTCTTAAGGAAGATTTCCCAGAGTTGTTTGCTATTACGATTCGACCGAATATCTCGGTTGCGGAAACATGGAAAAGGGGGACTTGGAGACCGTCATTCCAAGGAACTCTTTCTCCAAGTTTGCTACAGCAACTGCATGATCTACAAATGCGCATAATCCAATCTGAGGTGATATGTGCCCAAGGCCCTGATCACAGACGTTGGGAGCTTGAGAACAAGGGAGTGTTCTCGGTTAGATCACTTTACCACCGGATACACTACCGAGGTTGCAGGCCGAACTGGGCAGCGGTACTATGGAAGACTAAAACACCTCTGAAAATTAGAGTCTTCCTCTGGCTTGTGCTGAACAATGCCATTCTCACTAGAGAGAACCTGGCCAAGAGGCAACCTCACATTGTGACCAATTGCGGATTCTGCAATGTGCACGTGGAAGATTTGAATCACCTGTTTCTTCACTGCACCAGAAGCAAGGCCATCTTGATAGAGGTGCTGAGAGCACTAGGAACAAGTGACTATCCAAGAGACTATGAGGAACTGTGGGTTGGCTCCAGATTTGCATCAGTTCGTCACGATATGAAGGATGCATGGTTTATTGCCATTGCGGCAACTACATGGGTGTTATGGCTAGATAGGAACAATTTTTATTTCCGTGCTTCATGTAATTCTATTTCTAGTAATCTTACTCATATCATGCATCTTATTTCCTTTTGGGCTACAGCTGCTGCTTCAGGAGCAAGAGGGAGAATAGCAAGGGTTTTCCAGGTGGATGACTTTGACGACGAGGAGGTAGAGATCGGGCCAACTCTGGACTGATGAAGTGGACACCGCCTCACTACTTCATATTTTGTATCAGGCCTTAGTTTCTTGTATTTGTGTTTTGGTGGCCTTTAGGCTGGATGATGTAACCCACCCCCCAGGGTTTGTTGGGGGTTATGTTTTATTTCCTGCATTATACTTTTTTCCCGACACTTCGGGGTTGTTTATTAATCACTTATTAATGAAACATGGTGGCTTTATTCCACCTTTTCCTCAAAAAAAAAAAAAAAAACATTTGTCTATATTTCTTTTGGGTATTATATTTTTCTTTTTGAGTAAAATCGTAGTTATACACTAATTCCATAATAATAAAAGGTTGGTGTAAGCAGATTTCAATAGCAGGTTACAATAACAAGTTCTTGGTAATCTCTCTAATTCTCATTAACAAGAGGGTTTTCAATCCCAAAATTTCACAAACGGATCTTATCCGACCTGTTAACATCCATCACATATCTCTCTGGTATCTCCTCCTCCGATCTCGTTTACCCAACACACCAGAGAGATCCAATTATCAACTCCGTAACCCACCACTCCTTCCTCGTCGGCGGTAATCTCACCCCCTTCAACCGGTAAGCTTACCCATAAAATCTTTGCTTTTCGGTTATCAAGGCATACAAATGTATTTAGGAAGTAGATTTGCCCATGGGCACGTGCCTACGGCACGTCTTCGGAACGATACAAAACACGAAAAGCATGTAAATAGTAAAACAACAATTATGTAGCTCAAGTTTGAATAGTATGACAACAATTAGTTGTAAATAAAAGTCCATGTTTCCATTAGTATATGTTGAAAAATAATTATAATGGGGGTATAAAATCTGCATGTTTACATGATACTTGACTCTGATGATTCTTGTGAATATCGTAAAGATTCTTGAACAGCTTATGGATGATGAAAATCATTCGCTGAGCTTTTGTCACGTATTCCGTATTCTTTTTGGGAAGCGAGGTGTGACAAGATTTTAAGTGGTATCAGAGCACCAGGTTTGGCTAATGTATTAGTTGCCTAATATATTCGACAAGCTTGGCTCGAACTGGGATCTGCTCAACATTCCACCAACCGTGCATGCATAAATGAATCGATTATTATCAATATTGATCTGGATGCTAATTGTTTTTGGTTCGTGCAGACTATGGCTCGCAGAGGTTCTACTTCTCAGTCGCAGGTTGACCCGATTGAGGCTGTCACTGCTGTGCTTGAGCACTTGATTAATCAGCAGCAGAACCATAGTGATTTGGTGATGGCTGCTTTGGAAGCCGCTCGAGTTCCTCCGCCTGTTGCGCCCAGGCAGGATGTTCTTCCTCCCCATTCGAGAACAGTCACAAACTTTATGAGACGACATCCCGACAGGTTTTCAGGCACTAAGACACCTTTAGAGGCTGAATAGTGGTTGATTCGGACAGAGCAACTGCTTTTGGCAGCTAGAGTTGCAGATGCAGATCGTGTGGATGTGGTTACCATCCAGTTGGTGGACTTGGCTCATATCTGGTGGAGGTTCGAGTCCGAAAGGCTCGAAAGACCGATCACTTGGGCCACTTTCACTAGGAGCTTCTTGGAGAAGTTCTTTCCTAGCAGTACCAGAGTTGAGATGGAGCAACAATTCTTAGCCCTGAAACAGGTTGGTCATTATTTCTAGTAAAAAAATTTTGTTACATATTGTTCATGCAATGTTGTAACATAAAACTTTCTTAAAACATGGCTCTAGGTCTGTGGACGAGTACACAACCGAATTTATGAGACTTAGCCGCTTTGCAGCCATTCTTGTGGCGAACGAAGAGGATAGGGCTCGTAGGTTCATTTTGGGGATTAAGCGAGACATCAAGGTGCAGCTTGTCTCTCTGCGCTTGCGTACCTATGCTGAGGCTCTTGAGGCAGCTAGGGCCCAGGAGCAGGCTCGTGGTGGATTGGCTTCTTCTCAGCGGACTGTTCCGCACTCAGTTGCTAGGTCTTCAGGTGGGCCTATTCGGAGACCTGTTCCAGCCCCTCCGGTCATGGCAGCTCCTTATTTTTCTACGGGTCCTCCGAGAGTTGGTTTATGCGACTTTTGCCGTCTTCCAGGGCATGAGCGCAAGGATTGCCGACGTGCCAATCGTCGCTGTTTTGGATGTGGTGTTGCTGATCATTCAGTGCGGGACTGCCTGTGGTTGGCTCCTCCAGCCAGGGGTCCTGTTCAGCCAGTTGTCGCAGCTCCTGGTCCAGTTAGACCACCGCTTCCCCCGTAGTGTCAGATTGTCGGTCAGAAGACCACTGTTCCGAGGAGAGGTCAGACTTTTAACCTAACTGCTGCAGATGCTGAGTCAGCTGAGGGTGTGGTTGCAGGTATCTTTTGTTTTATTGTTTTATTTTTTGTTGTTTCTCCTTGTTGTTCTTTATTTCCCTTGCTTTATTTCTTTCGGTTGTCTTCTGCATTTTGTCTTTCCTCACCCCTATTCAACCATTCTTTTCTCTATCTCTTTTGCTTTCTGTCTTAGGTGTTGTGCTTGTGTGCTCTTTCCCTGCTTATGTTCTGTTTGATTCTGGGACAACCCATTCTTTTGTCTCCTCTCAATTTGTCGCTCACCATCAGTTGGAGTGCATCAATATGTCAAAGGCTTGGAACATTGTGACAGGTGGTGGAGTTGTCATTTGTTCCCGGTAGTGCAGGCATTGTCCCGTGATTATTGGTAGCGCAGAGTTCAAAGCCAATCTGATTGTAATTGGGAATTTGGGATTCGACGTTATTCTGGGTATGGATTGGTTGGGTGAAATTCATGCCATTATTGATTGTCGTGCTGAGAAAGTTGTGTTCCGGATTCCAGATCGCACAGAGTTTGAGTTCCATGCCGGGGAGTCTTCCCTTGGCCGAGCTGCAGTTGATCAGGAAGTTTGTGCGATGGAATTGCACTCAGGCTGTGAGGTTGTGCCTCTAGTAGTTTAGGATTTCTTGGATGTTTTTCCAGATGAGTTGCTTGGCTTACCCTCTGATAGGGAAGTAAAATTTGGTATTGATGTTCAGCCTGGAACAACACCGATATTGAAGAGTTCCTACAGGATGGCACCGGTTGAGCTAGCGGAGCTTAAGGTGCAGATTCAGCAGTTGCTTAATTTGGGATTCATCAGACCTAGTGTTTTGCCTTGGGGTGCTCCAGTCCTTTTTGTCGACAAGAAGGATGGTGGTTGTCGACCGTGCATGGATTATCGGGAACTGAACAGAGTTACTGTGAAGAATCGATATCCGTTGCCTAGGATCGATGATTTGTTTGACCAGTTGAGTGTGGCTGCTATTTTCTCGAAGTTGGATCTTCGTTCTGGGTATCACCAAGTCAAGGTGAAGACTGCAGATATACAGAAGACTGCTTTCAGGACTAGATACGGGCACTATGAGTATCTTGTGATGCCGTTCGGAGTTACGAACGCGCCGGCTGTATTCATGAGTCTTATGAACCAGGTCTTCTCTTAGTTCTTGGATAGATTTGTGGTGGTCTTCATTGATGATATTTTGGTGTATTCTCGGAATCGGGAAGATCATGCTAAGCATCTTAGAGTGGTTCTGCAGACTTTGAGAGAGAATCAGCTTTATGGGAAACTTAGCAAGTGCGAGTTTTGGCTCGACAGGAATTCATTCTTGGGGCACATTATCTCCAGCGATAGTATTTCTATGGATCTTGCCAAGGTTGAGGCTGTGAAGGATTGGCCTATTCCCAAGTCAGTTTCAGAAGTCAGGAGTTTTCTCGGTTTGGCTGGCTATTATCGGAAATTTGTCCAAGATTTTTCGAAGATAGCAGGACCGTTGACTAAGTTGACTGGGAAGGATCAAAAGTTCTGTTGGTCTGATGAGTGTGATGGAGCTTTTGTTGAGTTGAAGAACAGATTGACGTCAGCGCCTGTGTTGACTATTCCCGATGGTTCAGGCGGATTTGTAATTCACTGTGATGCTTCTGGTAAGGGTCTTGGAATAGTTTTGATGCAGAAGAGCCGAGTCATTACATATGCATCGAGGCAGTTGGGGCCGCATGAGAAGAACTATCCGAATCATGACTTGGAGTTAGCGGCAGTGATTTATGCTTTGAAGCTGTAGAGACATTATTTACTTGGGGATCGAGTGGAGATCTTTACAGACCACAAAAGTCTCAAGTACGTCTTCACCCAAAAGGAGTTAAACATGAGGCAAAGGCGTTGGTTGGAACTTATGGCCAATTATGACATCAGTTTGCAATACCATCCTGGTAAAGTAAACTTGGTGCCAGATGCTTTGAGTAGGAGACCGGCAGTTATGTTCTTGACTCAGCAGAGGGATCTGATTGAGCAGATAAGGAGGTTAAAGTTGGAGGTTTTGTTGCCGAGTGCTGATCGGAGTTGTTTGGTGCTTCAGCTGCAGTCGTCTCTTGTTGATCAGATTAAAGAGACGCAGGCTAGTGATGCACAGTTGCAGAGATTTCGAGCTGAGGTTGAGTCTGGGTCCAGGACAAACATGGTTATTCATTCAGATGGATCGCTTCGTTTTGGGTCCAGATTATGTGTCCCGGAAGGTGAAGTTCATCAGAGGTTGTTTGAGGAAGCCCATCAGTCTTCGTATTCTATCTATCCTGACGGTACTAAGATGTATCGGGATTTGAAGCTTCATTTCTGGTGGCAGGGTATGAAAAGGGTTGTGGCTCAGTTTGTTGCTAAGTGTTTGATTTGCCAGCAGGTTAAGGCAGAGTATCAGAGAACCGCTGGACTTTTTCAACCACTTTCTATTCCAGAGTGGAAGTGGGAACACATCACCATGAATTTTGTGACCGCTTTGCCGAGGAGTCCTAAGGGTCATAATGTCATTTGGGTGATTGTCGACCGTTTGACGAAGAGTGCTCACTTCATTCCTTTTCGTGTCGGGCAGTCTACTGAGAGCCTAGCTGAGAGGTACATGCAAGAGATTGTTAGACTTCATGGGATTCCAGTCAGTATTGTATCCGACAGGGATACGAGATTCAGATCTCAGTTCTGGGAGAGTCTTCAGGCTAGTTTGGGGAGTAAATTGAAGTACAATACAACTTTTCATCCCCAGACTGATGGACAGTCAGAGCGGACTATTCAGATTCTTGAGGACATGTTGAGGTCCTGTATGCTTCAGTTTGGTGGGTCTTGGGAGGATCATTTGCATCTCGTGGAGTTCTCGTACAATAACAGCTTTCAAACCAGTATTAAAGCTGCTCCGTCCGAGGCACTCTATGGGCAGAAGTGCAGATCGTCAGTGTGCTGGGATGACATTGGTGAGAGGAAGTCGTTGGGTCCGGAATTGATCACCAAGACAGTTGATGCGGTGGTTCAGATCAGGAAGCACTTGCAGGCAGCTTAGGACAGGCAGAAGCGATGGGCCGATGTCCATCGGAGAGCTTTGGAGTTTGGTGTTGGTGACCATGTTTTCCTAAAGGTATCGCTATGGCGCGGTGTCATTCGGTTCGGTGGTGGGGCAAGCTTAGCCCTAGGTTTGTTGGACCGTTTGAGATTTTGGAGCGAGCAGGCAAGGTGGCCTATCATCTTGCATTGCCGCCAGCTTTATCAGGAGTGCACGATGTTTTCCATGTCTCACAACTCAGAAGATATATCCTAGATGAGAGCCACGTGATTGACTATTCTGAGTTGACCGTTCGGCCAGATTTGACTTGTGAGATTCTGCCAGTTGCTATTGTGGATCATCGGGAGAAAGTGCTTAAGAACAAGGTCATCAAGTTGGTTCGTGTTGCTTGGAATCCTCACTCGCCTGGTGAGTCGACTTGGGAGCTGGAGGAGGAGATTCAGCAGAAGTTTTCTCACTTGTTTGAGTAGTTTTTGTTTTGTTCTTTTGGTTGTTTTGGAGTTACCCTATGTATCTTCTTTTTGAATTTCGAAGACGAAATTTTTCTTATTAGGTGGGTAGGATTGTAACTCCTATTTTTCATTTTGTGTATTTTTGAGTGTATTTTTTTCCGTTGGTGTATTTTCTCTCTTGTATTATATATATATAAAATGTGCATCACACGTGTAACTATCTATCTATCTATCTATAATATAATATATAATCTATAATCTCTAATATTATAATGGGATAAGGTGTCAAGCTTCGCTTCCCAAAAAGAAATATGGAATACGGATACACGACAAAGTCCAGCGAATGGTTTTCATCATTCATGAGCTATAAGGATCTTTACAATAATACACAGGAATAAACAAGAAATAAGTAGGGAATAATCAACCACGAATGCATGAATAAATTTCCAAATCAACAGAATTTACTTGAAACAAAAACTTAATCTCAAATAAACCAGATCTGGGAAACAACAAGTTATAAGTTCTGGGACAAAATGCCCAATACAAGATCCAAGTAGCTACAAATACAATTTATTCAAAACAGGAAATAAACTCAAGCAGGAACTCTGGACAAACCTAGAACACTTGGTCACTTACTCCATCGGGCAGCTGGTCACCAAAATCTACAAATTTGACAATTTGCAGGAAAAGAAAAACAGGAAACAATACGCCCGTTAGTACAAGTTACGGACCGCATGTAGTACATGCAACAAGTACGAAAAACAGATAAAGAAAATACAGAGTAGCAACAAGAAGTAAGTATTGAAATAAGCATGGAAGGAATGTGACAGAAAAATAAAGCAACTAACTCTCAAGCCAAGAAGTAGTATTAAGTGACATGATTAGATAACAGGGTACAGGTAACATATAACAGGTATCAAGTGGCATGCAAGCAAGTAAACAAGTAACAGGTGTTAGGTAGCATGTACAGGTAAACATGTAACATGAATGTGCAAGTGATCAGATATTCACAGGTCTTGTATTTAATCCTATCTAGGTAGCACTTCATGCGTCCCAAATTTTACCACATGGTTGCTACATTCAAACAAGTTGCGTTTAGATTTCGTAATGGATTGTATATGGCCGTGTACTCAGGTATAGGTAAACAGGTAAATATGATCATATATCATGTAATCATATAATCATATAACAGGTGATCAGGTATCAGGTAGGTACTACGGGTCCCCTTCTGAGTACACCTTCCTATAGGGAAGTAAGGGAGCTAGTGATACCGTGAGTAGCGAGGATCGCTAGCGAGAGCGGCTACTAAAATATAGGTTTACCGGTGGTAAGAAAAGAGAATAAAATGTAGCTAGGTAATCAGGTAAACAGGTAATCAGGATCATGTATCATGTAATCATGTAACATGTAACATGTGGGAAACACGGGCCCCTTCCAAGTACATATTTCTATATTCTCCACTACTAGATCTTTTTCGTAACCCCGGCTTGATTACTTGTCATTATTATTAAAGCAGGCATATACGTGCACAAACAGGGTAAGCAAAACATTTCAAGAAACAAGGAACAAGCTCAAGTTGGATAAAAGACATGAACAGGTAACAAACAACTCATAATAGACTAGGACAACGAGACTTTTATTTCTGGACAGCAAGACATTGCTGCACCAAATCTGAGATTCTCGTTGCTATAGGAGTGCAAATCTGGATCCTTCAAGAAATCTAGAAACTAGACTCTCAGCCGAATCCAGTGCATATACACAAGTCATATAACAACTACAGTAACATGGCTCAAGACAGCGTTTTATATAGAATTCATGTTCAGCCAGAAATGCAAAATTTTATTTATAAGCATGAAAATGGCATAAATACACACTAATTAAATATACGAAAAATCTGGAAGGTTCCCTAGCATGTATAGTATTAGTATATAAAATTTCATAAAATTTCATTACAGATAGTGTAGTCAATTTAAACAGAATGATGCAGCAAATTTATGAATCTAAAATTTTAGACACAGCAGTACCAAAACAGCGATAAATCACAAAATACAACTCGGAATTCAAATTCGTCAAAAGGGTTGTAAAATAGACATACTAGGCTATATTTTATGTTCACAAAGTTTTAATCAAAAGTGACTGGAATCAGGTTGGAAACAGAGTTCTTTACTGAACAACATGCAGTTTGACAATTATGTAATTAGTTCCACAAGCATGAAATAAGTTATAAAAATCATTAAACAATTCCACAAAAATTAAGGGTTGATCCCAGTCATGTCTAATAATACCCAGAAAAATATTAAGTCCAAATTTTACTTTTAACACCAGTTTTAAAATAATAAGACATACAACGATCTCATAAACCAGAATCTGAAAATTACGACACAGCTGCAGTAAAACAGCGATAACTCGCACATCAAAAATCGAAATTGAGATCCGTCGAGAGTTCTGAAAAATAGACACCGAGGCCTACGAATCATATTCACGAAATAATTTATTTTACTAAATTAAATATGGTCTAAATTGCTTTACTAAATCAGGGCAGTAGCAAAAAATAAAATTCTTTCATGCATTTTATAAAACAACTCATCTACAATAGATCCAAATTAGAGTACGATGTAAAACATTATATATTAGATATTCAAATCAACATGACATGGTTAATAACAAGTCTACAACGAGATAACACATCGAGCACATCAACCATGTAACAAAATACACAACATACCATATATCACGGAGAATATATATACATGTGTCAAGAGTCTATCTAGAAGTAATTTATTTTCATGTAGTGTGTGTGACATGTTGTTATGATGGATCATGACTACGAATGGATGAAACGAACGAGATCAAGATTTATCAAGGGATCATCATAAGAACAAACACAAAAACAAGAGCGAGACTACATGTGGTATTTTGTACTTGTATACGAACAAAATAATACACAAGTTGCTTGCCTTGGGTGTATACGATGAATCCGACGAAAGAATAACGGGAATGGATCCCGGGCGACGAACACAAATACGATGACGTACGAACAAGCGGAGAAGCTTGCGGGATGAGAAGTTGACAGCGGCACACGGGCAGTGGGGCAGCGGCAGGCGGCAGAAGTGGTCGACGGCGGAAATGGGGGCTCGGCTGAAGTGGAGAAAGGGGGGTTGCGGGATGGTGAAGTTCGGCGTTAGAGGATGAAGGCCGAGGAGGGGGTTGCTGGCATGGGCGGCACAGGCGTCGGAACGGCGCGACTGTCGAGAGGGGGAGGTGCGATGGCGCTGCTCCGGTCGATGGGCTAGGCGGGGGGTCGGGATGCAGTAAAGGGGGGAGAGAGAGAGAGATGGTGAGTTGGAGAGAAAAAGAGAGAGAGAGAGAGAGAGAGAGAGAGATAAATTAGGCAATAATGACTGTATGGAAAAAATAACAATTTTAGTTAGGTTATAATGAGAATTTGGGTAAGTTAGGATTTGAGGAATCAAGGGAAGATAATGAGGAACATGGTCTGCTTGTTAGGCAGATATGGAGAACGTGGGGGAGAAATTTGAGGGAGACTGGGTAAAAAAGGGTATTGGGTAGCGGGTTAGGATCCAATAGGGTGGATTATAGGGTTTGGGCCTAAATATGGTCGATTGGGTTAGAATTTGGATCCAATAGGGTAGGAAGTCAATTAACAGACCATTAGGTCATGAGACAAATAAATTAGAATTAAAAAATTCATCAAGAGATTAAATATTGGCAGAAAAATTTGAATCAAGAAGATTGAGAATTACAGAACTGAATTGACGACAAAATAGATGGATTTTATTGAGAACGAAGAAACAATTACACGGTTCAGAAATGACAAAAGAATACAATAAGAATAAATACTCAAAAAAATAAATACATACAAAAATACAAGAAAATAAAATGCAGGGGTTACAGAAGGCCTTAGTGTCATTTGTAAATCTACCAACGCATGCAATACACGTGCATAACTAATATAAATGAGGTCTCAGGTTCGAGTCCTCACTACGTCAGATTTTTTACTTTATTATATATATATAGAGGGAGAGAGGAGTGATCCAATGAGAAACATCTTAAAATGAGAAAATGAGAAACATTAATTCTAACCATTGGATTAGAGAGGAATGAGATGAATGGCTCTAATTCATTTGGATTAGTAATTAAAAAAACCAGTTTATTTTAACTAATCTTTAAAAAAAACACCAAACAAAAACCCAAATAAACCGGTTCCAATTTTCTTGTTAACGTGAGACCTGATTTGCTTGTTTCGAGGTGGGAGCAGTCTCTACCCATGAATGCTGGATCAGTTGGTCCTTATTCCTCTCGTTTTGGCCAGAATGGGACCCAAATTTGGAGCTTGCCATCCTCCTCTCTATTGATTCCTAACAAGAAATCAGCACCGAAGAAGAAGAAGGAGAAGCAGCAGCTGATCGCCATGGCTTCGATTCGCAACGAGAGCCGTCGATTCGAGAGATGAAGAAACTACAATCTTCACAGAAGATCGCTTCTTTTCAGGGGCGTCTCCGTTCTCCCGTTCCTTCCGATCGTATCCACGAATGAGATCGAAGGTGATATTTCGAGCCATTTAGGGTTTTGGTTAAGGGGATGAAGGTGCACGTGCATTGCGAATGGGAGAAGCACATGTAGCGTGCGTGCATGAGAGGTTTGGTTGGAGGTTAATGGAAGTATGATGCTATACAAACTTTGATAATGATGGGTTTATGCATTAGTTTTGAAGTTATAACTTGGTTTTTTTTTTTTTTTTTTTTGATGACATTTGATGCTATAGTTTAAGTAGAGGTGCAAATCGATACAAATAAGTCAATTGAATGTGATCAATGTTCATAACTTTTATGTGAGATATGGATATGATCATGTTATATTAGAAACTATTGAAAATATTTAAACTGTATTTGACAAATAAACCGGTTTTTTTGATAGATTAGTTAAAATAAACAGGTTTTTTTAATTACTAATTCAAATGAATTAAAGCCATTCATCTCATTCCTCTCTAATCCAATGGTTAGTATTAATGTTTCTCATTTTCTCATTTTAAAATGTTTCTCATTGGATCACTCATATATATATATATATATATATATATATATATATATATATATATATATATATACATAAAATGTGCATCACACATGTAACTTACTATCTATCTATCTATCTATCTATCTATAATATAATATAATATATAATAACTATTATAATGGAAGAGTTGGAGTTGTAAATATACCAACTTACGTGCAAAACATGTGCAACTCCAACTCTCTCATTGTAGTCTTCACATTTACTTTTAAAAATATATAATCAGACATCCATCGCACATCTAAATCAGAGTTCTTACTTTATTTTTTTATAAAAATTAATACGTGCATCGCATGTGTATATTACTAGTATATATATATGCAATAAAAGGGGTATACACACACACACACACACACACACACACACACACACACACACACACACACACACACACACACACACACACACACACACACACACTAGATTTGCCCGTGTGCATGTGCCCACGGCAAGTCTTCAAAACGATACAGTATATGAAAAGCCTTGTAAACAGTAAATCAACAATTATGTAGCTCAAGTTTGAATAGTATGACAATAATTAGTTGTAAATAAAAGTTCATGTTTCCATAAAAGCCCAGGATTTGAATTTGAGTTTTGGGGAGAAACTTTTACGGGGAAAATGTGTTTTGTGAGGTTAGATCTGGGTGCTTAATTTTGGGAAGATTGAAGGAGAGCCACTTAATAGCTTTCTTTGTGTTTTATTATTATTATTATTATTATTATTATTATTATTATTATTATATATATATATATATATATATATATATATATATATATATATATATATATATGGGTCTTCTTCGGTTGCAAATGGGTCTGTGTGCATAGACCCGTGCGAACTTTGATCTGGGCCGTTGGACCATATATTTTTTTTATAAAATTGCGACTTAACCCATTGTTGGTAACGACCGGTTAAGGCTAAATTTTATAAAAAAAATATTGCCTTAACCCATCGTTACCAAGGACGGGTTAAAACATAGATATAATCTCAGAACTGTATACAGTTCTTCTTCCTCGTCGACTTCTCCCCATTCTCAAATTCGTTTTTGGATGAACCCAAACCCAGTTATATCTCCGAAATCGTGAATTTCTCACTCCGGCGACTCCTCTCTCACTTCCCTCCTCTACCATTAAGGCAATTCTCTCTCTCTCTCTCTCTCTCTCTCTCTCTCTTCCGTCCGTTGCTCCCCAAATTGAAACCTCTCATCCTCTGTTTGCTCCTCCACCTCAGTCCGCTCCTCCTCCTCTTCGATCTCCATATAATCTCTCTCTCCCAATCTCTACTCCAAAGTTCCAAACCCAACTCTGTCATCGCAAAAACGAAACCTTAGTTCGGCAACGAGACCTACATTGGCAAAATTCAGATATATTTTGTAAGGTAATGATTAAATCTTTGCCTTAGTAATTGTAATTGTCTTGATTTTTAAATTGTTTGTCTCTTTCCAAAATTTTACCATATATGAAAATTGCCTAAAAAATTTGTAGATATAGAAATTTCTAAGTAATATTTTGATGAACTTACACGGTGCAATAGTTGTTGATCGGTCGACGATATTATAGATTGAGTTGTATTTTTAATCGTGCCGTACATATTAAATTACTTAGAATATTTGCAGTGCGGTTAGACTAGAAAACCCTGCAAACGACCTCAAAAAAATACGAAACTTTGCGATGGTTTCACGTAGCACAAGAAACCACAACTTGTAGAAGTTAGTTTTGACTCACGGTTGGAGAGATACGGCCGTGTATCGCTTTCGGTTGGAAAAAAAATAAAATAAAGCAATACACGGCCGTATCTCTTGAACCGTGAGTCGAAACTCACTTGTACAAGTTGGGACGGCTTGTGCTAGGTGAATTCAAGCAAGCTATAAAGTTCTATAAAATTTGGATGTCGTTTGTGCAGTTTTCTCACGTTTCTCGCATTAGAAGTAAATGACTTAGAAATATTTTCGTACAGTTAGACTAGAAAACCCTTCAAATGACCTCAAAAAAATACAAAACTTTGCGAGTAGGATGGTCTCACGTAGCACAAGTAATCCCAACTTGTAGATGTTAGTTTCGACTTACGGTTCGAGAGATACGGGCGTGTATTGCTTTTGCTTAGAAAAAACACAAATAAAGCCATATACGGCCGTATCTTCCGAAACGTTAGTCGTAAATCACTTATACAAGTTGCGATGGCTTGTGCTACGTAAATTCAAGCAAGTTGTAAAGTTTTATAAATTTTAGATGCTGTGTGTGCTATTTTCTGACGGTCCTCGCATAAGACGTAAATGACTTAGAAATTTTTTAGTGCGGTTAGGCTAGAAAACCCTCCAAACGGGTTCCAAAAAATACGAAACTTTGCGAGTAGGTTGGTCTTACGTAGCACAAGCAACCACAACTTGTAGATGTTAGTTTCGACTCACGGTTCAAGAGATACGACCGTGTATCACTTTCGGTTGAAGAAAACCCAAATAAAGTGATACACGGCCATATCTTTCAAACCGTGAGTCGAAACTCACTTCTACAAGTTGGGGTGACTTGTGCTAGGTGAATTCAAGCAAGCTGCAAAGTTTTATAAATTTTGTATGTCGTTTGTGCGGTTTTCTCACGTTCCTCGCAATAGAAGTAAATGACTTAGAAATCGTTTAGTGCGGTTAGAGTAGAAAACCCTTCAAACGACCTCCAAAAAATATGAAACTTTGCGAGTAGGATGATCTCACATAGCACAAGAAACCCCAATTTGTTGAGTAGCATTTCGACTCATGGTTGGAGAGATACGGGCGTGTATCGCTTTTGCTTGAAAAAACCCCAAATAAAGCGATACACGTCCATATCTTTCGAACCGTTAGTCAAAACTCACTTCTACAAGTTGGGATGGCTTGTGCTATGTTAATTCAAGCAAGGTGCAAAGTTATATAAATTTTGGATGCCGTTTGTGCGGTTTTTCCACGTTCCTCGCATTAAAAGTAAATGACTTAGAAAGCGTTTAGTACGGTTAGACTTCAAAACCCGTCAAACGACCTCCAAAAAGTACTAAATTTTGTGACTAGGATGGTCTCACGTAGCACAAGCCATCCCAACTTGTAAAAATGACTTTCGACTCGCGGTTTGGAAGATACGGGCGTGAATCACTTTTGGTTGTAAAAATCATAAATAAAGCGATACACGGCCATATCTCTTGTACGGTGAGTCGAGACTCACTTCTACAAGTTGGGTTAGCTTGTGCTAGGTGAATTTAACCGAGTTACAAAGTTTTATAAATTTTGGATACCGTTTGTGCGGTTTTGTAATTCCTCACATGAAGAACTAAATTACTTAAAACTTTTTCAGTGCAGTTAGAGTAGAAAACCCTTCTAACAACCTCCAAAACATACGAAACTTTGCGAGTAGGATGGTCTCACGATACACAAGCAACCCCAACTTGTAGATGTTAGTCCTGACTGACGGTTGGTAAGATACGGGCGTGTATCGCTTTTGGTTGATAAAACCCAAATAAAGCGATACTGGCCCGTATCTGTCGAATCCTTAGTCAAAACTCACTTCTCCAAGTTGGAGTGACTTGTGTTACGTGAATTGAACCGAGTTGCAAAGTTTTATAAATTTTGGATGTCTTTTGTTCGGTTCTCTCATGTTACTCTATTAATAAGTAAATAAAGTTAGAAATTTTTCATCACATTCCGTAACGGGTTTAGTAGCCCTAATTGTTCTCCTTTTTGTTTTCTTAGATATGGACAGTTTTGAAGGAAGTTCTGCTGCCGGAAATTTTTTTATGAGGGCACAACAAATTGGCGAGTTTTTTCCTCATGTTGACGAGCACCTAAAACTGAATATTGGTATGACATTTCCCACTTTAGAGGAAGCGGAAAAATTTTATTCATCATACTGTAAATGTGCAGGTTTAGCAATGCGTAAGGGTGGAAATAAATACAAGAAAAAAGATGTAGTGGATAAATCATATGTATGTAATAAAGCCGGAGAGTCACTGAATAATCAGAATGAAGCTAGATGGGGAACTATTTCTAGAATGGGTTGCAAAGCTTTCGTTCGTGTCAAACTAAACTCACAAAGTAATTCATGGATTATTTATTCATTTAATGAACCACACAATCACGAATTTACTTCACCCGATAGACGTCACTTGGTATCTGCAAACCGTGTATTGACAAATACAAATAAAAAAGTAATTGGTCAACTTACCGAAGCTAATGTCCCCATATGCAAATAAATGCTTTTCTTCGAAGGTGCAAGTGGAGGTAATGAGAAAATTAGATTCACTGAAACCGATGTTAGAAATCTAAGGAGAGACGAGATAGAAGGTTTAAAAGAACATGATGGGCAAATGCTACTTAAGTTCTTTGAATCCAAAAAGGAGACCGATTCTTTATTTTTTTATGATTACCAATGTGATCCCGAATGGCGATTGTCCCATTGTATTTGGTTGGATGGTATCGCTCGAAAGAATTTCGACGTATTTGGGAGTGTTGTTTGCTTTGATGCTACCTACAACACAAACTGATACGGGATGCTATTCGTACCATTTGTTGGAGTCAACCATCATTGGCAATCTATATTCCTGGGTTGCGGGTTCATTCCAAATGAGAAGGCATCCTCATTTGAGTGTTTCTTTGAAAAGTGGCGAGTAGTAATGGCTTGTGATCCGGTGGGTATCGTGACAGATGAGGATCGTGGAATAATTATAGCAGTTAAGAAAGTCTTCCCAGCCACTGAACATAGATATTGCATTTGGCATATTATGGATAAGTTACCGCATGAAGTGCGTACGTTGAATAACATTGATGAGTTTAGGGATGCTTTGAAGACTATCATCTACACGACGGAATATAAAACTGAATTTGAACAGGTGGAAAAATTTGATTTCACAATACAAACTTGAGAGCAACAAATGGTTGAACGATAAATTTGAGATTCGCGAGAAATGGGCTCCTGTGTATGCAAGAGAGTCATATTGGGACGGCATGTTGAGTACCCAACGTAGCGAATCGCTATATTTATCCTTGTAGCAACATACTCATAAGAAGTACTCATTGCATGAATTTGCCGTCATCTTCGACCGAGTCTTAGTAAAACAAAGACACGAAGAAGTTAAAGAAACTCATCATAATCACGAGGAGAGGCCAAAATTGAAGACCGAATGTGCGTTGGACTCACAAATGGCCAGAACATACACACTAAAGAGTTTCTACAAATTCCAACAAGAACTCGTAAAAAGCTTATTACTCAATGTGAGTATCATTGCAAGTATGGATACACCGGATAGTATAGCTTTTTCTGTCACGATTTGTGAAAATTCAGAACCGGGGAAGGTGATTTCTTTTTGCAAAATCAGTAAATTGGCTAAATGCCCTTGTTCCATGTATGAATTTGTAGGCATTCCATGTAAACATCTATGGGCAGTTCTTCGGTTCACCGATCACACCGCACTACCAGAGCAATATATTTGTAGACGCTGGACCCGAGATCAACTGACAAGAAGCAGTACACCCGTTCCCAATAGTATGGGTATGGTAGGGTAAAAATGGCTTGGGGCCCAACCAGGGCCCAATACAGCTCTCACTCAAAAATGGGAACAAACAACAGTCTGGTTCGGCTTCGAGCCACTACAGGGTCGGCGCCGAGCCTCAAGTTCACCCCCACAGACCTGGTCTCCTCGTGTCCGACGAGCATCGATGGCCCTCGGCCTCCGATCCACAATAGCCCCCCGGGCCTTCTGCCCAGCCTGGTAAAGAATGAAGATGACCTGGCACAACCCAGGCCACCAGATTCTCCCAGGGGCGCAGGAGCCCCATGATCTGCCATGTCGGCTCCAAATACCACCAAGGGCTTTGCCACGTCAGCCCTATACCACTCTGGTTACTGCCACGTCAGCCCTAAACCCTCTGGGCCTTCTGCCACGTCAGGCCCATGGGCTTTCGGGTTCAGACCCGGCCCCCAAGCGGATCCAAACCCGGTTAGAATTCTCTATAAATACTAGACCCTCACCCACCTTTTCAGGTAATCAATCTTTTGCCACCTAAATTCCACTAGTTATTGCTACTCTCTCACAGAGACTGACTAGATCGTCGGAGGGTCCGCCGCCGGGATAAACCCCGGTGTTTCAGGACCGTCTACAGGTACACAAGACCTCGGATCCGAACCCTCTGATCCGAGCCCAGACATCCACCTCATTCCGAACCCGTCGCAGGTACCGCCCGGTCAGCCGAGGGTCGTCTGACAAGCAGCATTCTCCTTCAATACAAATCGAGTCCGAACTCACACCTGGTGCATCCACACGTCTCCCAGAAACAAACCGCATCAGGTTGGCGCCGTCTGTGGGAACACTGCTTCAGAAGCCGACCCGAGCCCGACCATCAAGGGACCTCGACAGCCGAACTCTCATGGCCTCCAAGGGCAAGGGGGCTGCTACCTCCGTCAACCGACGGGACTCGCCCCCACCAACTGCTAACGCCGGGACACGCATTTCAAAGCATGGGGCTCCCCATCAGGGGTTCCAAAGGAGCGTCACCCGTCAAGTCCAGCCCGACCTACGGGGGATAATCGTCAACCGACAGATTAGTCGCAGCAGGGAAAGGGCCGCTTCCAACTCGGCCCCGAACCATCCAAGACCCCCGCCCGGTGGACGGAGGCCAGCGCTCAGCCGCGTCGGAAGGCAACCTTCAGACCGACCAAACAAGGTCGAGGGAGCCCCCGTCACTCACAAGGAGTTCCAGGATTTCCGGAGGGAAATTCTTGGGGCTCTCCGACGGGCCCCCAGGGAGGAAGCCCTCCATTCCCAAATCGGGTCGGACGCCGAGGCCAGCATGTCCCGCCCATTAACAATCCAGCCAGAGGACGATGGCGTACTCCTAAGGCGCCTCCAAGAAATGGAGGATCGCCTCGATCACATAGGAGACGGCGGCCAAGGAGCGGCTCAGGGGTACAGACCTGTCCGTCCTCCCTTCTCCGCCCCCATCCTCCAAGCGGAAATACCCAGGAACTTCCGACCACCTCAGTTCGAGACCTACGACGGCGAAGGAGATCCTGCTGATCACATGGAGGGCTTCAAAACACTCATGATGATTCACAGCACCTCGGATCCTCTGCTGTGCTGAGCCTTCCCTGCCACCCTTCAGGGACCGGCTCGTGAATGGTTCTCGAAGCTCACCCCCGGCTCCATTTACTCCTTCGACCAACTGGAGGGCAATTTTCTTGCCCACTTTGTCACCAGCCGGAAGGCTGAAAGGACCAGCGCCTCTTTGCTTGGGCTCAGGCAGATAGAGGGGGAGTCATTAAGAGTGTTCGTCCGAAGGTTCACCGCAGAAGCAAGGTCGGTCTCCTCCCTCGACCCAGGCGTCGCCTCCGCAGCATTTCGGCACAACGTCCGTCATGGACAGCTGAAGGCTTCTCTGGCGAAGAAACCCCCCGTCGACTTTCCCGACCTCCTCAACAGGGTCGAGAAATACATTAGGGCAGAAGAGGCCCTTAACCCCGAAGAGGCCACCGGGAAGGGAAAACGGAAGGTCGAAGAAGTCGAACCATCGAAGAAGGCTCCGAGGGACGCGGGTGCCATGAAGAAGGTCCCGCCGGTCCCCCGCTTCGAGAGGTACACTCCCTTGACACATAATGTGTCCGCCATCCTCTTAGAAATCGAAGACAAAGGCATTGTCCGACTACCTCCCCGACCTAATAACAACAAGAATCGAGATCAGCGCTTCTACTGCCGCTTCTACAGAGATCATGGGCACGAAACCGACCGATGCCGGGCCCTGAAAGACGAAATTGAGGACCTCATCTCATGAGGGTACCTCCGAGAATTCACCCGAGAAGGCCCACGGGATCGGCAAGATACTAGGAACCGAAGGCTTTCGCCTCCGAACCACATTCAGGGTCGGGATCCCGAGTCCGAGGGAGCCGCGGATACGCCATTTATCTTGCACTGTGTCCACGGGGGGCCAATGGGAGGAGAGTCAAATACTTCCAGAAAAGCCTTCATCCGAGAGGTGAATGCTGTCCAAGACAACTCCTCGACCAAGCTACAACCGATGCCAGTCTCCTTCTCAGGAGAGGACCTCGAAGGCGTGCGCCTACCCCACTGCGATGCCCTCGTCATTAGCCTCCACATGGCTAATTGTGAAGTTCGCTGAATCCTCGTCGACAACGGCAGCTCGGTTAATATCCTTTTCCTTGAAGCCTTCGAGAATCTCAAGTTACCTAGAGGCAAACTCAAGCCGGCCGGATACACCTTGCATGGGTTCTCCGGCGTCCCTGTCGTGATAGAAGGAATTGTTACCCTCGACGTTACCGCAGGATCGGCTCCTGTCAAGAGGACCGAGTCCATGGACTTCATGGTGGTCAACATCAAGGCATCTTACAACGCCATACTCGGCCGACCCGGACTATGCTCCCTCCAAGCGGTGCCTTCGGCTTACCATCTGAAACTTAAATTTCCCACCCCGCAAGGAGTCGGCATCGTCCGAGGCAGCCAAGAAGCGGCGCGATCATGCTACATGACCACCGTCGGGGGTGGTGTGTTCCCCCTCGACGCCGTCGAACTCGAACCTGAGAGGGACGGCCCTGCTCCCGAACCTGTCATCACGCTGGAGGAGGTCCCAGTCGACGCCTAGCACCTAATGAAGTTCCTTGTGGGACGAACATAGGTTCTAGCCTGGCTAAATGTAAATATGTTTTTGTGTAAGCACTCATATGTAAAGGGCCACCTTAGCGGCCCTCCCTATCTTATACGAAAGAAGTCTCTTTTTGCCAAACTCCAAACGCCTCGGCAGATCCGACCTAACGCCAGACAATGGGATCGGCACCCGAGTTTTCACTCCGATATCGTCCCCCGCGCCTCGGTAGGTCCTACTCGGCCTCAAGCCAGGGAGACTTCACAACACCCCACGCCGATCCCTTGTGGATCGACAGGGCCGAACCACACCCCCTTCATCATTCATTACATCATCAGCCAGAGCAAAGAGTGAAAAGAATTCCTTATTCACACTCCTTTATTGGTTTCTGAGAAAACAAACAAAGACCGTTACAGAAACACTCCACTCATCTCAAACCGAAGGAAGCCGCCATCCTAGGGACCCTCAGGTCCGACGAATGGCGGGATCACTCTGACCGAACAACTTGGAACTCTCTCTGGGTCTTGATGATCCTTCGGTTCGGCCACGGTCGACACCCCGGCCACAGAGCTCTGGACATCAACGGGTCGCATACGCTCCAATAGCAGCAGCGCAGAGGGAACCCCCTCCGCTCGCCGACCCCCCAAGGAAGATGTCGAGACACCCAGCATCGTCCGATAACGGTGTATCTCCATCTCCTTCTCCACTATCACATCGCGGAGTAGCTTCTCAGAGGAGGGCCTCTGCACCGAGGAACTCGACATCGTGTATCCGAGTCCGACACCCACCAGTTCCCGATCCACCATCGCCCTCCTCAGCCGACTCGCCTCCTCACTTAGTGCTTCAGATTTGTTCCTGTAATAATTGAAGACCGCATCAGCGTCACGGGCCCCCTTACGGTACCGGACCAAAGTGGCCTCCAAGGCCTCAACCTTGCTCCGGAGCCACGCCACGTCGGAACGACGGGGGTCCGCCTCGGGAGGCGGAGCCATAACCTACAAGAGAACCAGCCCACTCAAAACACATAAGAAAGGAGGTTCGGAAATATCCGAGGTCAAAACACTTGGCCAGTCAAAAACCCTCTTTTTATAAAATGGAGTTGCTTCTTACAAAAAATGCGGTGGCCAGTCCGCGGAAGGCAAATACAATCGAGAGGGGAAAAAAGAAAGACAAAATTATACAACTTGTTTTCCCACCTCAGCGTCGACAGACGGGTTCACAGGGGGGTCGGCAGACGGGTCAAGAGCGGGCCCTTCTTCGCCAGGAGTCTTCGGCGTCCCCTCGATCTCCATGTCGTACTCAAAATTGGACAGATCGACGGTCGGGTAGAAGTGCCTCACATGACTGAGGGCCTTCGCATAACACTCGTCCTGGGCCCTGATCACCATCATCTGATCTGCATTCGTCAACTCCTCCCTCTCCTTGGCGAACTTTTTCTTCAAGGAGACCACCTTCTTCCCCCACTCCGCATCCTTAGCCTCGAGCTCGAGCTTCATCTGCTGCTCCCTCTTGTGCGAGCCCTCGAGCTCGATCCGCATCTCCTTCATCTCCCGCTCGCTCTTATCCGCCCGAGCTCGCTCTTGTGCCAGGGACGCCTTGTAGAGGTTCTTTATGTTAGCCCCCTGCACGCAAGCCTGCGACTGACAAACGCAGATGAGGAAAAGATTTTCGCAGAAAAATTAACAAGGAGGATAGGGTCGACGAGCTTACCAGCACGGTGGCCTGCGCCAGGCGCGTAAACGCCACCTCCACGGGCTCGCTCTCCATCGCCTTGCGGTCGCGAGGGGTTGCCAACTTCTCCACCACCTCAACGGCCTGGGCCTCCTCGGTCAGACAGTCCCCCATCCGAACCGACCAGTCCGGTGCCCACCGTTGCCGCAACATCTCCACCACCGGGTCCTCTTCCTCGACCTCGACCAAGGGACCTTTCCCCTTCTCAAGAGCGGATGCCCTCGCTTGGCCCTGGCCCCTCGAGGTAGCCACCCCCTTGCTCGTCTCCGAGCGAATCCTCTTGGTCCTCGACTCGAGCTGGGCTTCCGAGATGGCTAGGGACGAATCCCTCGGCCTCTTCGTCGCCTCCCCCTTCTTCTTGGCCTCCTCCTTCTTCAGGGCGAGCCTCTTTGCCTTGATCGATGCTTCATCCATATCTGCGAAAAAATCCATTAAGAGCAATGAGCAAGAAAGTACGAAAAGATCGAGAAAAAAGAAACAACTACATACACGGAACGGCTGGGCTCAGTCCAACGCTCACCAGGTGGGCCTCCGCCACCTTCGTCCAATCGATACTAGGTGACAGACGGAGGCGCTCGACAAACCCCCACTCCTCGGCCGTCAAATCCCTCGGCCTCGGCGGTTGAGAGCTCGGCTTGGAGTGGTTCCATCGAGTGGGAATGTCCCAGGGCTCTTCACTCCGGATCACCAGATATTTTTTCTTCCAGTCCTTGATAGAGTCCGGGTGGCTGTGAACGACCTTCCCCTTACTCCGGGGCGAGATGTAGTGAACACCCTCAGCCGCCGAGCTGATCATCAACATTGCTCGGAACACATTCAGCCGCAGGGGTACCTTCTGTTCCTCGCACATCAGTACGAAGCAGATAATCTGCTTCCAAGAGTTCGGCCCGTACTGCATCGGCGCCAAGGAGACCCAGTTCAGCACATCCCGAACAAACGGGTGGACTGGTAGCCTCAGTCCAGAGATGAAGGTGTCCACTGGGAAGACGCAATACCAAGCAGAAAGGGGATCGGTTGGGCGCAGAGTAGAGCTCGGCAACATCAATTCGTAGCCGGGGCTTATGTGGTACGCCAGCTGCAAAACCTCCAAGTCCCCGCCCTCCAAGACGGTCGGAATCGCGTCCATCATCACCCTCTTCCGACTCGGCGAAGAGGGCCGCACGCCAAAGAGCTCCTTGTCAGAGAGGTCGTCGGGATACTGACGGAAAGGCTTCGGCTGTACGGGCGAACCTGTCAGCAAATTACGGAAAACAGGTGCCTGGCTCGAACCACCAGTCCTCGATCCTGCCTTCCTCGGAGCCCTCTTCCTCTTCTTGGTTCGCTCCGGCGAGGGGGTAGATAATGGCCCCAGACCAGTCGGCATGGAACTCGAACCCGCACCCTGAACTGTGGATCTCCTTACTGTGTCGCCCCCGCCTCCCTCCTCCTCAGAAGTCAGCTCCAGAACACGGACACCGTCCTGACCATCACTTGCTTCCTCCGACTCGCTACTCACCACCACGAAGGGACTTCGGGTGCGCAACGGCTTCACAGTGTACACCGGCACCTCCTCGCCTACCGGCTCCTCCCACGAAACCGAGTCCGAAGGCTCCACATTATGAACGGACTCCCCTTCAAGCACGGGCTCCTCCCACGACGTCGATTTGGAGACGGGTTTCACTTCCCCCCTAGACGTCGACGCTGACGAGCCAGACTGAGCCCTACCCATCTGTGCCTAAACTAAACAGACTAACCAACTAACCTGGGGTCGCTTCGGAAGAACGAGCCTGGCGCAGCAGACTGTGGTGGCAAGCGCTGAAGTGTTTGAAGAATTTTTGAAAAAGAAAGAGGCGAGAAGGAAGTGGGCAATAGGGGGAGAGGGGGGGATATTTATAAAAGATGAAAACGACTCCTCGATTTCCGCAATTACTGTTCACCGATTGACGTGTAACTGCCGCCTGGATATTCGCGCCACGACCTCGAAACGTGCGCTGCTGACGTCACCTAGTGCCAGGCTGGCAGCCAGACCCAAGGGTCGGTTCGGATAAAGTATTCAGCGGAGAAAATGTTTCACTTAAGATTTAAGGCGCCGTCCTTCGACAGGCACCCCGGGCTCCAGGGCTCGGTCGGCTCCCCTCTCACCCGCGAGCAGCTCGGGGCTTACGGCCTCGGCAGCCGAAACCCCGAACTGTTCGAGGGTGGGAGAAAAGCCACCATCACCTAGAACCCTGTCATAAAGCAGATCGGCCCGCCTCCAATCGGAGACGACCCATCTATCCGAGGCTCTTCAGCCCCAGTTCCGGAATACGGTTGGTACCCCTCCCGTCCGGATCTCTCTCGGGCCAAGCAGCCGTGTCAGGGTCGTCTGACCCGAAAAAGGATCCGGACGGCAAAGCCACCACCTATCCGAGGCTCCTTATCCCCCGGCCAGGATTTCGGTCGTTACCCCTCTCGCCCTGGTCTCCCTTAGATCTGGCTACCGTATCAGGGCCATCAGATCCAAGAGAAGATCCGGGCGGCAGAGTAACCACCTCTCCGACACGACCAGGGTTAAAGTTTTGCAAGAGACAGACGTCCGCCGAAGCAGACACCTCTGATGGCCAGTGGACCACTCTTGCTGTGATCGAATCTGCTAGGGGGAGAGGAGTATTTATAACCTCCCCCGTAGCCCTGCCGTTATAACATCGGGAAGGCCAAACGACGGAAGCCTTAGCACCGCGCATTTATTTAGGTGGCGCCATTAATGCCCCTAGGAAATTGGAACACCTGCACAGATCCCGGAGCGACTTCAATGCTCCGCAAAGACAGCAGACCGCCCCGCTTAATCCTTCTAAGGCACAACGGCTCACCATCATCCTTACCGACCCATAAGCCCTCGCCCGCTCGAGGTTCGGTCTGGCACCGGGGTACTCTTCTCCGGAAGACACAACGGCTCACCATCACCCTTATCGACCCGTAATCCCTCGCCTGCTCGAGGTTCGGTCTGGCACCAGGGTACTCTTCTCCGGAAGACTCATCAGGCTTGCCATCACCCTTACCGACCCATAATCCCTCGCCTGCTCGAGGTTCGGTCTGGCACCAGGGTACTCTTCTCCGGAAGACACAATGGCTCGCCATCACCCTTACCGACCCATAATCCCTCGCCAGCTCGAGGTTCGGTCTGGCACCGGGGTACTCTTCTCCGGAAGATTCATCAGGCTTGCCATCACCCTTACCGACCCATAATCCCTCTCCTGCTCAAGGTTCGGTCTGGCACCAGGGTACTCTTCTCCGGAAGATACAACGGCTCGCCATCACCCTTACCGACCCATAATCCCTCGCCAGCTCGAGGTTCGGTCTGGCACCGGGGTACTCTTCTCCGGAAGATTCATCAGGCTCGCCATCGCCCTTACCGACCCGTAATCCCTCGCCTGCTCGAGGTTCAGTCTGGCACCAGGGTACTCTTCTCCGGAAGACACAACGGCTCGCCATCACCCTTACCGACCCATAATCCCTCGCCAGCTCGAGGTTCGGTCTGGCACCGGGGTACTCTTCTCCGGAAGACTCAACGGCTCGCCATCACCCTTGCTGACCTATAATCCCTCGCCAGCTCGAGGTTCGGTCTAGCACCAGGGTAGTCTTCTCAGGAAGGCTCAACGGCTCGCCATCACCCTCGCCAGCTCGAGGACCGGTCTAGCACCAGGGTAGTCTTCTCCGGAAGACTCAACGGCACGCCATTACCCTTGCCGACCCATAATCCCTCGAAAGCTCGAGGTCCGGTCTAGCACCAGGGTAATCTTCTCAGGAAGTTTCAACGGCTCGCCATCACCCTTGTCGACCCATAAACCCTCGCCGGCTCGAGGATCGCTCTAACATCAGGGCAACCCCCTCATGAAGGCCCAGTGATTCGCCATCCCCTTTCTACAACCATGAACACTCCTCCACGGCTAGCTCCCACACCCCCGCAGGAGTGGGGGGCTTGTGTGGTAGGGTAAAAATGGCTTGGGGCCCAACCAGGGCCCAATACAGCTCTCACTCAAAAATGGGAAAAAACAACAGTCTGGTTCGGCTTCGAGCCACTACAGGGTCGGCGCCGAGCCTCAAGTTCACCCCCACAGACCTGGTCTCCTCGTGTCCGACGATCATCGATGGCCCTCGGCCTCCGATCCACAATAGCACCCCGGGCCTTCCGCCCAGCCTGGTAAAGAATGAAGATGACCTGGCACAACCCAGGCCACCAGATTCTCCCAGGGGCGCAGGAGCCCCATGATCTGCCATGTCGGCTCCAAATACCACCAAGGGCTTTGCCACGTCAGCCCTATACCACTCTGGTTACTGCCACGTCAGCCCTAAACCCCCTGGGCCTTCTGCCACGTCAGGCCCATGGGCTTTCGGGTTCAGACCCGGCCCCCAAGCAGATCCAAACCCGGTTAGAATTCTCTATAAATACTAGACCCTCACCCACCTTTTCAGGTAATCAATCTTTTGCCACCTAAATTCCACTAGTTATTGCTACTCTCTCACAGAGACTGACTAGATCGTCGGAGGGTCCGCCGCCGGGATAAACCCCGGTGTTTCAGGACCGTCTGCAGGTACACAAGACATCGGATCCGAACCCTCTGATCCGAGCCCAGACATCCACCTCATTCCAAACCCGTCGCAGGTACCGCCTGGTCAGCCGAGGGTCGTCTGACAAGCAGCATTCTCCTTCAATACAAATCGAGTCCGAACTCACACCTGGTGCATCCACACGTCTCCCAGAAACAAACCGCATCAATGGGCAACAATTTTGCCTCTCGTTACTGTAAATTGAGTATTCACTCAAAACAGTTAGTCGATCTTAGTTGTTCTTCAGAGGGAGCCTACAAGTGCATGCTCGACCACATCCTTAAGGGGATCGATGGCTTTTCTCACATTCAATCCGGGAATAGCACACCACTCGAAGGTAGCGCACAACCGGAGAGTGGTGGACATGCACATGCACATGCACCGGTGGGGGGCCCTATACAATGCACCACAAAGGGGAGGCCTAGAGGAAAGATGTTGAAGTCCATAAGAGAATCCCAAAAAACAAAGAGACCTAGACTTTGCAAAACATGCCTTCGTGTCGTATGTCACGATTCAAGAAATTTCCTAAAAAATATGGCAAGGTAATATATCTAAGATTAAGTATTTGTTAATTTGTCTCAACCAATCAAAACTTATTGTTGTTGACACTTACCCATTCTTCTCCCTTATTTAGTGGATCGGTAGCGAATGAAGAAGCTCCAATCGCTGGAGAAAGTGATGACGATGAAGGTGAAGATTCGAGCTAAGGTGTTTTTGGTATTATGTAGGTCATATTAAACTTCGAAGATAAATTTTTTTGTAATTTCTTTTTTTTGTCTTTCTATGTGTATAAAATTATTAATTTCAACTTTATCATTTGTTTATTTTTTTTGTGTAGGTCCGGAATGCAAACTGATCGTGCCCATGGAAGAATCAATTATTGCAAAAGTTCTACACTTTTGATTGTATATATATGCTGAAGTCAACATTTTTTGATTTATAAATATATTACTGGTGTATTTAATCTGAGTGCAATTTGTGCATGTGTCCACTTTGTGTGTTTGTGAACCATATATGTTGTTGTGGATATTGATGTTGTAATTGGTTAGCAAATGTTTATTTCTGTTGATGTTGTAATTTGTGCAATATATCTATGCTGTTGGATTTTTTTTATTTGTGGAAAATTGTGAAAATTTGTGCAAACTTACATTTTGAAGATAAAATACTCCCAAAATCGGATAAACCTAGCCCGTTATTTAGGATAACGGGTTATAATAACTTACCCCGTTATTGTGGAGAACGGGTTAAGTAGATTGGTAATTGCAGTGTCTTTGTCTTTGTGATACAATCTTCAAATTTTGAAGATAATGTTCGAATAGTTTTGAGATACTTAACCCGTTATTGGAGATAACGGGTTAAGTAAGCTTAACCCGTCATCTCCAAAAATGGGTTAGGCAGGTAGATAACCCCAGTGTATTTGCTTTCTATTATACAACTTAACATTTTGAAGACAAAATCTGCAAAAATCGCAATACCTAGCTCGTTATTCTAGATAACGAGTTACGATAACTTAACCCGTTATCGACAATAACGGATTAGGTTGATTGATATTTGCAGTGTCTTCTCCTTTGTGATACAATCTTCAAATTTTGAAGTCCAACTTCGGACAGTATTGGGACACTTAACACGTTTTGAGGATAATGGTTTAACTGAGCCTAACCCGTTATCCCCAATAACGGGTTAGGTTGGTAGACATTTTGGTTTTTGTTGTACAAACTTAACATTTTGATAATAAATTTCGGCCAATATATTATATCTTAACTCGTTGTTGGCGATAACGGGTTAAGGTGGATATATTTTTTCTAAGACAAATCTGTTCATAAAACAAATAATAATATACAATACAAACAAATTGAATATCACGTATATAATATATATATAAAAAATAAACATGTAATATCATTTTTCGTAAATATTATCATTGGTTTAAGAGTTAGAGTGTTAATATGGTTAGGGCTAGGGTTAGAGGGTTATGGATAATGGGGTTAAAGATAGGCCTCGACTTCAGGTTCTGGTTTTTTTTTTTTTATCAACATACAATGTTTAGACTTCTAAAATTGCTTAATTTGTTTTAAAATGGTTTTTCCCAAATTTTATTTCAATTTTTTGTATTTTTTATACAAGTTTAATATAATTTTTTATGGGTTAAGGTTAGAGTTAGGGTTAGTATTAGGGTTAGGGTTAGGGTTAGGGGTTAGTGCTAGGGTTATGGTTAGTGTTAGGGTTATGGGTTAAGGTTATAGTTAGGGTTAGTGTTAGAGTTAGGGGTTATATCTTAAAACTGTTTCTTCCCCTTTCTCTCACCCCCCGCTACCTTGCCATCTCTGTTCTTCGATTGTAAAAGCAAGTTATGGACTTATGGGGATCTCTACATGTGGTGCCTACTTTGTACAATGAAATGTAATAGTAGGCAAGTTATGGACTTGTTCTACATGTGGTGCCCACATTATAGAGTCTCCAATAATAGTAGGCAAAGTTATCCTAAACAAAATGAACACTCCATTCCTCGACATATACTTAGCAAAATCTATCCGAGTGAAGGGGAAACTATGAAGACAAAAGGAGCAAGGACACGGGATGCTATATGAAGTGATAAACCTCCAATGTGAAATTTATATATAGCTATTTCCATGGTCTTTTCTCTTATTGGGTTCTACATGTGGTGCCCACTTTATAGAGTGAAATGTAAATGTAGGCAAGTTAAGGAATTCATGAGTTGATAAAACTCCATTCCAATCTCATTCACATGATCCTTGTAATAATGCTCTTTGTGGCCGATATATGCAAAATCTGTGACAAGTACAAAGAGCAGTATTACAAGGATCATGTCAATGAGGTTGGAATGGAGTTTTATCAACTCATGGATTCCATAACTTGCACCACATGTATATCCCCACATGTAGATCCAATATGCGAAAAACCTAAAGTACATAAGTTGCCCACTATTACATTTCACTCTATAAAGTGGGCACCACATATAGAACCCAATTAGGAAAAAGATTCAGTGTGCTTTAGATCGGAGAGTCATTAGATCTAACTGTGGGGAAAAAAAATATGTCCATAACTTGTATACTATTACATTTCACTCTACGAAGTGGACACCATATATAGAACCCCACATGTAGAACCTAATAAGGAAAAAGACCAAGGGAATAACTATATATAAACTTCACATTGGAGGTTTATCACTTCATATAGCATCCCGTGTCCTTGCACTTTTTCTCTTCATAGTTTTCCCTTCACTCGGATAGATTTTGCTAAGTCTATGTCGAGGAATGAAGTGTTCATTTTGTTTAGGATAACTTTGCCTACTATTATTGGAGACTCTATAATGTGGGCACCACATATAGGTCCCCACATATAGAACAAGTCCATAACTTGCCTACATGTAGAACAAGTCCACATGTAGAACCCTTAACCCTAGCTTACCCTAACCTTAACATAACCCTAGCTTATCATATTTTATTTTTTAAATTTTTTTTCCACACTTAATCTTAACGATTTTATATTGGTTAGTTACGTGGCAATAAATGGAAAGTAATAAAAAAATATAAACGATGTACAAGCATATGAATCTCTCTACTTAACCCGTTGTTGATGATAACGGGTTAAGGGGTTAAGTTATCTTAACCCGTTATCTCCAATAACGGGTTAAGTAGAGAGATATTGACACTGCTTTATTAATACTTGGTCTGTAGGGGATGAAGTCCTGCCAATATCTCTCTACTTAACCCGTTATTGGTGATGACGGGTTAAGATCACTTAACCCGTCATCGTCAATAACGGGTTAAGTAGAGAGATTTTTACAGAACTTTCGTCTGTGTGGGCTCTATGTGCTTTGGTTGATACAAATATAACATCACAAAATTTGTTCATTCACAACAACTTCTACAGATGATTCACATCAATTTAGCAATTCACATCAATTCAAACAATGAGTTCATTCACAAAAAGTTAATAACGTTCATTCACAGACCAAAAGCCATCAATCCACTTCACATCAATGTATATAATAGAACAGATAACTTCACAATAATTTTAAAGCATACAAATTGACCATGTCATAATATACACAACTAATTCAAATCAATACAGTTCTAAAAAAATTTCAAAGTAATTATACAACTTGAAACTTTCTAAATTATAAAAAACTTTATCAAGATGTTCTTCAGGTTGGCTTCCATGCATGCCCGGTATTTATCTACAACAATTTATCAACATAAAAACAAACTATGCATTAGTTATTTGAAGAATAAAATCATTAACCAAATACTAAACTACTAATAACAAACCGATTGTTAGATACTACCTTTTACGGCCACGCGGTTTGCGACCACTTGGTGTGAATTGATCGGGCGGGTTCCGCTTCCTTTGAGGATTTCGCCGTCTGTCTTGTGTCCCTGGGGATTGAAGGTCATCCGACCACTGCTCCTCCTCAACTTCTTCAGGATTTTGCTGTTGTTGCACTTGTTGTGGCTCGGCGATGTGAATTCCCTACCTTGTCATGCTCTTTCGCCTAGAACCCGTTGTTGGTACGTTGGCTTTCAAATACGCCTCAAGTTGCGGACCTTCACCCACATCCTCAAGACTAGGCAGCACGACTTTAGCATCTCCCGCATTATCTCCTTAACGCTCCTGGATACCTTACTCTTCAAGACGCGAGTAGCTATCTGAACGTTTTTCCATGTGTTTTCAATCTACATTAGGTTAAAAATTTCTATTTAAACAAAATGCATACTAAATATATCACCCACATCCTCAAATAACAATACATGCATACTAAGTATATGAAATTGGGTGAAATTTGACTAACCAGGTTTCGATATGTCTCAGCCTTTGGTTGGTACATCGGCTGGGAAGAAGAATATGCCGGAGGTGGTTCCACCTCGATTGGGGAAATCGGAATCTAAACACCGGCTGGTAAAGCAGTCCATGGAGAAACATACAATCGTGTAATCTGCTTGTACCACGTCATGTAAATCTGTTGATAGGACCCATCATACGGCATCGCGAAGTACATCATGTTCGGTGTCATTTGATACCGCATGGTGTTCCAGTTGGCCACATGGACCCGGTGGAAATTAACCCAATCGAAGTTGGGCACTCGATCCGTTCCTCTCACCTCGTGCAACTTTTTATCATAACCCCGACCTCGGGAATCTTCTGCTGATATCCGAACTACCGCATCACTCTATCTAGATACTAAAACTTAACAATAGAAAATTTCACAAGTGGTGCGGCCGTCAACCATAGCTCACCAACCAAACAAACCGGTGGAACCCTTGCCAACCTGGCGGTCGAGTACGGTTCCCAATTGACAAACTCGACCTGTAAGTTATCCAACTCATCTCTATAATAGGTAAGAGATTGGCGTGGGTTATCGACCCACATGTGCCGCCTTGCCCAATATACTCCTAAGAGAGGTAACATCTCTGGGATCCCCGGCTCAGCCAACCAATCCGGTGTCGGTTCAATAATACAGGGACGTCCGATGTGGATGCGTTCCCAACTCCAAATTTGTAGTAGTACCATCGGGCCATCCATTTGTACGGCACTTAATGATGTAGCACACAAATTCCTATAGAGTACTGCCAATGCCGCACTCCCCCAACTGAAACGGCCCGCATAATCGAAATTTTCCAACAACCGTAGATACATTAGCAGCACGCTCGAACCGATGAGTTAGGGAAGATCACTCCCCCGATCATACCAAAGATGTATGCACGAGCATAGTAGATTATGGTTTCCTCGTCCGAATCGGGGGTCAAATAATCCTTCTCGAACTGCAATTTCAACCAACTAATATACAGTGATTTTCCTTCAAACATTTCATTCCAAAATTCAATTTCTGCTTTGCCTTTCGCAGCTTCTATATGTTCATGTAATAAATCTTGATCATAATCTTGGAGAATATTTTCGAGGATTTCTTTTTCAACGTCCTCTTTTGTTGAAGACAAGTTCAACTGTAGGTCGATACCGAGCAAATCACGAACAACTGCTACTCGGTCAAATTCCATGTTCCCCATCACGGCGATCCCATCTATTGGTAGCCCAGTTATGACAGCTACATCTTGCAGAGTGACAGTCATCTCACCCACGGGTAGGTAGAATGTATGTGTCTCCGCCCTCTATCACTCGACAAGAGTTGTAAGTAACAGCCAATCCAGCTTCACTTCCCCCATGATTCTAGCTCTGTAGAAACCGGCATCAACCAAGTATGGCGTGATAAGGGGGTCAAAAAGAAGAACCGCGTGCTTCCGAAAGTTACATTTCTTAGCGGACCCATTCCACACGGCTTCAGATCGGCGTATGTCCTGCAACGTGAGTAAGCTTGGGTTCAACGGTCCAGGAGGTGTAATGGAAATCGAGGACGAAGGACCTACCTCAGCAGATGTAGATTAACGACTACCAACCTACACGAACAAAGATAAATGTTGTTATTATTGAGATAATGTTGCATATTCGTATTTAAAATCAATAATAATAATAATCAATCTTACCTCTGTAATTGGTGCACCACTAGCGGTACTGGAAGGGCTTCTCGGTTGCCTCGTTCTAGGCATTTGTCTGTGAAAAATAAAATTAAGCTTAGTTCATAAGCATTACATCCATTTATCTATCATCCATAAATATAGCGAAATTGTGTAGAAATAAGGCATAAATGACAACGAAAAATAGCAATACAATGCAACTTGGTCGGATTCACATAGCACAAGCCACTCCAACTTGTAGAAGTGAGTTTCGACTCACGGTTGGAGAGATACGGGGGAGTATCGGTTTTGGTTGTAATAAACTCAAATAAACTGATACACAGTCGTATCTCTCGTACCGTGAGTAGAAACTCACTTCTACAAATTGGGGTGGCTTGTGTGAGGTGACACCAACCTACTCACAAAGTTTCATATTTTTTGAAAGCTGTTTGGAGGGTTTTCTAGTCTAAATGCACTAAAAAATTTCCAACTATATTTACTTCTTATGCGAGGAACATGAGAAAACCGCACAAACGGCATCCAAAATTTATAAAACTTTCCACCTTACTTGGATTCACCTAGCACAAGCCACCCCAAATTGTAGAAGTAGTTTTTACTCACGGTACGAGAGATACGGCCGTGTATCGCTTTATTTGAGTTTTTTACAACCAAAATCGATACACGCCCGTCTCTCTTGAACCGTGAGTCAAAAGTCACTTCTACAAGTTGGAATGACTTGTGCTAGGTGAGACCAACCTACTCGCAAAGTTTTGTATTTTTTGGAACCCGTTTGGAGGATTTTCTAGTCTAAACACACTAAAAAAGTTCTAACTTTATTTACTTGTTATGCGAGGAACATGAGAAAACCGCACAAACGGCATCCAAAATTTATAAAACTTTGTAAATCGGTTGAATTCACCTACCAAATCCGATCCCAACTTGTAGAAGTGAGTTCCGACTCACGGTTCGAGAGATATGGCTGATGATCGCTTTATTTGGGTTTTTTACAACCAAAAGCGATACACTCACGTATCTCTCGAACCGTGAATCGAAACTCACTTCTACAAGTTGAGATGGATTGTGCTAGGTGAGATCAACCTACTCGTAAAGTTTCGTATCTTTTGGAACCTGTTTAGAGGATTTTCAGTCTAAACGCACTAAAAATTTTCTAAGTTTAATTACTTCTAATGCAAGGAATGTGAGAAAACCGCACAAAAGGAATCCAAAATTTATAAAACTTTGCAGCTTGCTTGAATTCACCTTGCACAAGCCATCCCAACTTGTAGAAATGAGTTTCCACTCACGGTTCGAGAGATACGGCTGTGTATCACTTCTTTTGTGTTTTTTACAACCAAAAGCGATATACGCTCGTATCTCTCGAACCGTGAGTCGAAACTCACTTCTACAAGTTGGAAAGGCTTGTGCTATGTGAGACCATCGTAGTCACAAAGTTTTGTATTTTTTGGAGGTTGTCTGAAGGGTTTTGTAGTCTAACCGCACTAAATGTTTTCTAAGTCAATTACTTCTAATTCCAGGAACGTGAGAAAACCGCACAAACGACATCCAAAATTTATAAAACTTTGCAACTTACTTAAATTCACCTAGCACAAGCAATCCTAACTTGTAGAAGTGAGTTTTGACTCACGGTTGGAGAGATACGGCCGTATATCGCTTTATTTGGGTTCTTTTCAAGCGAAAGCGATGCATGTCCGTATCTCTCAAACCGTTAGTCGAAACTAACCTCTACAAGTTGGGGTTGCTTGAGCTACGTGAGAATATCCTAGTCGCAAAATTTTGTATTTTTTAGAGGTCGTTTTAAGGGTTTTCTAGTATAACCGCACTAAACGCTTTCTAAGTCATTTACTTCTAATGCGAGGAAGGTGAGAAAAGCACACAAACGACATCCAAAATTTATAAAACTTTGCAACTTGCTTGAATTCACCTAGTACAAGCCACTCCAACTTGTAGAATTAAGTTTTGACTCACAGTTTGCGAGATACGGCCGTGTACCGCTTTATTTGGCTTTTTTTAAAATAAAAGCAACACCGTATCTCATGAACCGTTATCCGAAACTCACTTTTACAAGTTGGGGTGGCTTTTGCTAGGTGTGTCCAACCTACTCGTAAAATTTTGTATTTTTTTAAGTTCGTTTGGATGGTCTTCTAAGTCTAACTGCACTAAAAAAATTCTCAGTCAATTACTTTTTCATGCGAGGAACGTGACAAAACTGCACAAATGACATCCAAAATTTTAAACACTTTGCAACTAGGTTGTATTCACGTAGCGCAAGCCATCCCAACTTGTAGAAGTGAGTTTCGATTCACGATTTACGAGATACAACCGTGTACCGCTTTATTTATTTTTTTTTAAAACCAAAAAGGTACATGCCCATATCTATCGAACCGTGCGTCGAAACGAACATCTACAAGTAGGAGTGGCTTGTGCTGCGTGAGACCAGCCTACTCGAAAAGTTTCGTAATTTTTGGAGGCCGTTTGCACGGTTTTCTATTGAAACCGCAATAAAACATTTGTAATTATTTTCGTATAAAATAACGTGAAAAATCAAAACAGATATAACTAAATTAGTAAGACAAACATTTCTACATTTATAAATTTTTAAAGTTTTTGGGCACTTGAATATATTAATCCTAAATGTAGATTTTTTTGGGGACTTGAATATATTTAAAAACTTCCGATATCTACATCTACAAAATACTAAGACAACAAATTTTTGGGGCACTTGAATATATTAAAAGTCTTCACAATTTTACATCTACAAATTACTTAGGTAAAGAATTTTTTGGGCACTTTCTAAATAATTTACTATGAAAAAGTTGAAAAATCAACACAATTATAACTAATAAGGCAAAGAATTAGTCAATACCTTACAAAATAACTCCGAATTTAGCCAATAGTTCGATTTGTGGCCGAAGTAGGGTTTTGATTGGCTTTCGATGTAGATATTGGGAGAGAGAGATTGTATGAGAATGGAAGAGGATGAGGATGTGCAAACGGAGGAGCCGACGGAGGAGTTGGAGCAAACGGAGGAGTTTGGAATAGGGTTGGGGATCTTGGGTTTACTTTCGGCCAAAAAGATGAAGTAGAGAGCGGGGACAGATTGAGAAGGAAGAAGAACTGTATACATATCTGAAATTCGAACTTTGCCGTAACCTGTCCTTGGAAACGACGGGTTAAGGCAATATTTTTTTAATAAAATTTTGCCTTGACCCACTGTTGCCAACAACGGGTTAAGGCGTTGGATCTTTTCCAACGGCCCAGATCAAAGTTCGCACGGGTCTGTGCGCACAGACCCGTTTGCAATCGAAGAAGCATATATATATATATATATATATATATATATATATATATATATATATATAATAAAACACAAAGAAAGCTATCAAGTGGCTCACATTCAATCCCCTCAAAATCAAAGGCCCAGATCTAACCTCACAAAACACATTTTCCCTCCCAAATTTTTAAATCCCAAAACCAAAATTTCCCCCCAAAACTAAAAAAAACTCATTACTTTATTACTATCTCTCTCTTCTCTCTTCTCTCTTTTCTCTTCTCTCTTCACCTTTTCATATTTCTCTCTTTCTCTCTCTCCCTATCTCTCTCTCCCATTCTTTTTTTATTTACTTGGAAATTTAGATTTTAAGATTTCAAATTTGTAAATTTTTAGAATTTTTATGTTTCATATCAAATATCTCTTCAACAGTTAAATTTCATCATTTTTCACACTTAAAGCTCTAAGAAGTTAGATTTTACATCTCATTTATAATTATTTTTTAACATATACTAATGGAAACATGGATTTTATTTACAACTAATTATTGTCATACTATTCAAACTTAAGCTACATAATTGTTGTTTTACTGTTTAAAGGGTTTTTCGTGTTTTGTATCGTTTCGAAGACGTGCCGTAGGCAGGTGCCCACGGGCAAATCTAGTATATATATATAAAGGAAAGACGTGAAAGTCACACTGTATAATTAAATGAAATTAAATGAAATAACAAAATCACGATCTGAAATTCGACCCGTATTCGCTCTGTAATCTGCCCCTATTTATATATATAAAGGAAAGATGCAAAAGTCACACTGTATAATTAAATGAAATAACAAAATCACGATATGAAATTCGACCCGTATTCGCTCTGTAATCTGCCCCTGCATTGCACTCTCGATAAATGTGCTTAATTCCATCAAAGTGTAGATGGGATTTGGGTTGATGGGTACTAGTCAAAATTTTCCCACCATTCATGA
Source organism: Hemerocallis citrina (assembly GCA_017893485.1). NCBI lineage: Eukaryota > Viridiplantae > Streptophyta > Magnoliopsida > Asparagales > Asphodelaceae > Hemerocallis > Hemerocallis citrina. Next base: position 197,044,846 of record CM030368.1, on the reverse strand, counting down.
AGACTCAAGCGACCGATCGATGACCTTCCCTTCCCTTGCCTGTCATAATCTCAATATTTTGCCATACCAGAATAGCAAATGGGCAATTGAAAAGAAGATGATCTGTTGATTCCAAAAGTACACCTACACACTGCAGGCAAGAGGTAGTACGAGACAATCCTCTTCGACTCAAAAACTGACGAGTAGGAATATCTTTAACATAGTGCACCGCTCTGGGCGCAGCCGAAACCTTCCACATGCCTATTGGCATGACCAGAACGATTGAAACCTTCCACACGCCTATTGGCATGACCAAAATGATTGAAATATTGAAGGAAACAGGAGCCCATACATAGCTCTTTGAAATATTGAACGAAACAGTTCTCCACATTACCCGGCCCAGCATGTAAGACTCCATTTGCATCAATAGCCGGCCCGGTCAATAAAATTCCTTGCCCATCAAACCATAGCGGACCAATGTGTGAAAGTCCATTCCACTACGCTAAAACTTCGAAGTTGTAAAAGGATTAAGGGAAATTGCACTTGTATTCTAATACGTCCCCTCAGGTCGAGATCCCATTTTTTTATAGGCCAAAGAAACGAGATAAATACCCAACAAATTGTGGGCCGAGACCTGAACAATACGTAGCGGTATTTGATATGGCTAAAAATAGGATTAAATTGGGACCGTTCAAATCGGGCGCGAATCTTAAAGCTCTCAGGAGTAAAATAGTAATTTCACCTACAAACGGCTCTGAGATAGGAACCAGATCTTTCTTCAAAGCCCAATAACCCATAAACGGATCGTCCTACTGGTTTTGGGTAGCAACCCGTTATAAACCAACCCAGATGGATAAAGAGTAATTCAAATTTATAGTTATCTCTATGAAACGATTTAAATTCTACATCTTATCCAAAAATACCGGGAAGTAAAGATTTATCTTTATCTCGAAACAGGTCCCTAAGGCGACTATAAATACCCCTTTCCCCCACCATCACAAGGTAATCAATCTTTTTCTACCAAAAGTTCTTTCTTAATCTTTCTGATTACTGACAAGAGCGTCGGAGGGTTCGTCGCGGGATCCATCCCGGTGTATCGAACTTTGTGCAGGTTCGAGGTAGCAGCGAGAAACAAGTCAACACGTTGGTGAAGGTCAACAAGTTTGCTTTATTGTTTTCCTCAAAGAACTCACAAATTCATCTATTTGTTCCCACACCCGAAATCAGCAGCAACAAATTGGCGTCGTCTGTGGGAAATAAAAAAGCAATCCAACCTTACTTCATCAGCGGAAGTAGTTTCAAACTATGCATTCATAAGAGAAGGGGAAAGCAGCGGTCTCCAGCCGAAGAGTCACTCCTCTTCCTCCTCCTCCAGTCCAAGATGTTCTTCCTCAACAGCATTTTCCTCAATAGGCCCCTCCAGGGTTTCGAGGGGCTGCCCAGGGGGGCTCTCATCGGAGTCGCCCAAAGCAACATCCTCTTCATGATCATGTCACGGTCCACAATCCTTCAGTTGACTCTATGGCTTCTCAAAGCCCTTCCTAGCAGGATCTCCGTAAAGTGATTGTCAACCACCATCAGGGGGTCGACCTCCGAACTCACTTGAATGGATGGTAAGCCCTTGGGGGGGTCCATCAGCCTGAGCTCCCAGAGGTCTCGAGAGTCCGGATCCCCCGCAGACCGAGGACCAGAAGATCCTCTCCCCCGAGGAGGCGAAGAGAGTCCCGTCCACGTCATCGGCAGAGAAGTCATATTCCAGTATGCCGAGCCACACATAGGGACCGCCAAGCTGGAGGGGCACCAGTTATAATGGCGGAGTTCCAGGATTTTCAAGAAGCCATTCTGTGGGCCCTCAATGTCGCTCCCAACCACGAGCAATGAGCACCCAGTCCTCAACTTGCCCCAAGCTATCACCACCGCACTCCTAGTCCCCTTCTGCATGGAAAAGAGTCTCGGGGCTCGACAAGATATGACCGAAGGGAAGACTCGGTCTACTGCCGTCTTCACGAGATGGAGATGCGCCTTGGCCGACTAGACAGAAAAGAGGAACAATGGGCGAGAAATTTCTGTCCGAGCAGGCCTATGTTCTCCCGGTTCATCATGGAAGCCCCGGTCCCAAAAAATTTTAATCCCCCTAACTTTGAGTCATACAACAGGGAGTCGGACCCCGCTGACCACATCGAGAGTTTTAAAACCCTTATGATGATCCACCAAGCTTCGGATGCAGTCCTTTGCAAAACCTTTCCTGCCACGCTGAAGGGGCCTGGGAGAGAATTGTACTCTCGACTCATCCCGACTTCCATCTTCTCCTTCGATTAGTTCGAAGGGCTCTTCCTTACTCATTTCGTGAGTAGCTGCCGGGCTGAGAAACAAGTGCATCTTTGGTTACCCACAGCCAAAGAAAGGGTGAACGCCTAAGAGATTACGTTCGGCGCTTCACCGCCGAAGCCCGGTCTATTGCCTCCCTCAACCAATCAGTAGCCTCGGCAGCATTCAGACACAACGTTACTAACGCCGACCTCAAGGCGTCCCTTGCCAAGAAGCCTTTTCGGGACTTCTCAGAACTCCTACTTAGGAGTGAGAATTACATCGGAGTGGAAGAGGCTTTCAACCCCTCCACTCTCGAGGAATCATCTTCCGGGAACAAACAGAAGAATACGAGCGAAGAAATGTCCCAGAAATTCCAGAGGGACGACAATGGCCAACGCCGTCCAGCTCCTCGTTTTGAGAAGTTCACCCTCCTCAATGCTATTATATGAGCAGTTCTTATGGAGGTGGATAAGAAAGGGCTACTCCGTGCTCTCCACAGAATGAATACCCCTGGCAAGAAAAGAAACAAGTATAAGTGGTGCCGCTTTCATAGGGACCACAGCCACGACACGGATGATTGTCGTGCTCTCAAAGAGGAGATTGAAGAGCTCATACAACGGGGATACCTGGCCAAGTTCGTTCGAAAAGACAGGGCCGATCTTCCGTCCTGAGGAGCCTACAAGCGAACAGAGAGGCCCTCCGAGCTCCAAGATTCCGAACCTGGGGCCGTCCTCCACCTTATCCACAGAGGTCCAATGGGAGAAGAACCAAACTCCTCCCAAGAGGCCTTCACCCTATCGTAGAAGTAGGTTCAGTTTTCATTAAGGTCGATGCTTGTAACACGGCCAAAAGCATGTAATAATGGCTCACCCTATTGACGCGGCCACTTAGTTTGTTTCAATAAAACTTAGTATTTTTCTATTAAAAATTATTGCATTTGCCTCATTTCTATCTCTCTGGATCACATCTATGACCCGTTAAATGGTAAGTTCGGAGTCCAGCTTGTTCTACAGGGTTGCTCCCACAACTTACTAAGCTCAAAAGACGAGTTTGGAGTTCAACACTTGGTTCGACGTTGCCTTAGCCGCTTACAAACAAGCAAGTGCAGGGCAGCTCACCATTTGGAATTTCTCCTACAACTCGTTAACTCTCTTAACAACAAGTTTGGAGTCCAATACTTGGTTCGACATTGCTTTAGCCGCTTGCAAACAAGCAAAAGCGGGGCAACTCACCATTTGGAATTGCTACTACAACTCGTTAACTCTATTAACAATAAATTCAGAGTCCAACGCTTGGTTCTATTCCGCTTAGCTACTTGCAAACGAGCGAGTACGATGTACCTCACCATTCGAAATTGCTCCTCAAACTTATCTTCCAAACGGCTATCTCCTAGAGCCTAGTGAAGCTCTTCGCTCCGCTCGCCTCCAGAGCGGATGTTTTCTCAACGAGTTCGGAGCATAACTCTCCCCTTAGAGTTGCTCCTCAAAATTGGCTCCCAAACGGCTCTCTCCTAGAGCCTAGTGATGCTCTTCGCTTCGCTCGCCTCCAGAGAGGACCTCTTCTCAATGAGTTCGGAGATCAACTCTTCCCTAGAGTTTCTCCTCAAACTTGTCTCCTAAACGGTTCTCTCCTAGAGCCTAGTGAGGCTCTTCGCTCCGCTCGTCTCCAGAGCGGACCTCTTCTCAACGAGTTCGGAGCACAACTCTCCCCTAGAGTTGCTCCTCAAACTTGTCTCCCAAATGGCTCTCTCCTAGAGCTAAGCTCTTCGCTCCGCTCGCATTTCGAGCGGCCTTCTTCTCAATGAGTTCGGAGCTCAACTCTCCCATAGAGTTGCTCCTCAAACTTGTCTACCAAATGCCTCTCTCCTTGAACCTGACAATGCTCCTCCCGCTCACCTCCTGAGCGGCCTTCTTCTCAATGAGTTTGGAGCTCAACTCTCCCCTAGAGTTGCTCCTCAAACATCTCCTCCCGAGCGGCCTTCTTCTGAAAGAGTTTGGATCCCTACTCGTCTAGAGATTCTCTCTAAATCGCTTCCAAGAACGGACCTGTCCTAGAGTCATGAAAAGCTCTTCTCAACTTTGTGAAGGCGGAGATGTTATGGGACTATCTTGACCTTGAAGAAGGGTGATTTTCAACTCATTTCTGAAGAGAACTTGTAGATCTTCGAGATAGCTTCGAAACAAGGGATAACACGCCCCAATCCGACCTCCGTAGCACTGGGAACGTTGGTTACAATACAGCTGCGCCGAAGCCCTCCTGGACTTCGGCAAAGTGTGCCAGCACTCTTGCCATCGACGTCCGAATGCGAGAAAAATCTCTTATGGACTTCGGCAACGTGTGTCGAGCACTCTTGCCACCGATGTCCAAATGCGAGAAAAACTTTCCTGAATTTTGGCAACCTGTGCCGAGCACTCTTGCCACCGACGTCCAAATGCGAGAAAAAACTCTCCTGGACTTGGGCAACAAGTCCCCAGCACTCTTGCTACAAAAGCTCAAATTGGAGAAAAACTCTACCTCAAGATTTGCACTCAAATCAAGATCAACGGTTGTGATTAAAGCAAAAAGAGAGAGTCAACGGTCAAACGTTGACCAAGTCAACAGTCAACTATTGACCGCCACGTGTCAAGCTGCTGAAGCCCTCTCCTGGTTCGGAAATGCAACCCGAGCACTCTTTGCCACCGATCCCGAAACAATAGAAAATTTATCAAAAAAGTCAACGGTCAACCATTGACTGCCACGTGTCAAGCCGCCGAAGTCTCTCCTGGTTCGGAAATGCAACCCGAGCACTCTTGCCACCGACCCTCAAATTGGAGAAAAATTCATTCTCAAAATTCTCGCTCGATCACGATCAACGGCTCAGATTCAAACAATCAAGCAAAAAAAAAGAATTTCAAAATTCTTAAGGGGCAAACGGGTTGGGTCTGAACCCGTTAGGACCTGGACCCGCACAACCCACATTGTGCATCTCTCCTCTCCCTCCTCTTATTCGAGAATTGGCACCAAACGAAAAAACAAAAAAAAAAATCCCAAACACCTCGTCTTCCCCTCACCGAGCACAGGCTCCCCCTCTCAGTGCTCCAACCAACTCCATAAGCATCATCGTCGCCCTTGCCAACGTCTCCGACATCGAGCTCCTTCAACGTCGAGCTCACCTCTGACCTAACTCCGAGCTCGACCCAACGTCGAGCTCCAATGCTTCCACCATTGGCACCGAGCTCCTCTCTCCTCGTCAAGCTCCATCGTCGACCTCCGCCAACGTCGAGCTTCTCCTCCATTCCTCACCAACTCCCCGACCCTAGTTGCTGCCGAGCTAAAGCTCCGCCAAGCTCTCCTCCTCCGTCGAGCACTTCTCCACTGCCAAACTCAGTTGCCGAGCTCAACCTTCGACGAACCCATCGGGCGGTGAACCCAACAACCTCCATGCCGAGCTCGACCTCTCCATCTCCTTCATCAACTCGCCGAGCTCTCTACTGTATCCAAGCTCGAGCTCCAATCTCGACCCTTCGACATCGACTCTCTTCTAAATCCCACTTAGGCTTCTCGACGAGCTCCTCTCCCTTCGCCGAGAACCAACGAGCCCCAATCGAGCTCCTCCTCGACTCCAAAGCTCACCGACGTCGATCTCCTCCTTAACAAGCGCCAACGTCGAGCTCCCCTCACTAAGCCCTTCTCTTCTCGTCGAACCCCCACGTCAACCTCTACTGTCATCGAGCTCCGTCATCAACCCCACCTTGCCGATGCCAAGCCAAAACGTTGAGGTCGCTCACTACACAAGCGCTCAGAGGCGTGGTCGAAGGAGAGTTCGAAAGAGAAAGGAAACAGAGGTCGGGAGAAGAAAAGAAAAAAAAAATTTGGTCAACGTTGACCATGCCAGGTGGCGTCGTATGAGACTTCGGTAACTCGATCCGAGCAATCGTGCCACCGACCCCCAAATGAGAGAAAAAATGGCTCCTCCCGATGCGCGCTCTCCTGACCATGATCAACGCACAGGATCGCGCCACGTCATCAGGAATTTATCTATTTATTTATTTATTTATTTAATTCAATTAATATTTTAAAAATTCGAAAAAAATATTTAAAAATCAGGAAAAAATTACTTAAAAAATTTAAAAATAATTATTAATTCAGAAAATAATTTTAAAATTCTAAAAATATAATTATTAAATTAGAATAATTAATTAATATTTTCGAAAATTAATTATATAAATTTGGAAATTGAATAAAAAATTCGAAAAAATTCAGAAAAATCTGAAAAAATCACAAAAAATCCAGAAATATCTGAGAATAATTTTGGGCATTTTCCAAGCTCAGATTAACACCATTACACCTCGAGCAAGATCCAAACTCCCTTAAGAACTCCGATAAAATTCTGTACGCCATTATAACAATAAAACTACTACTCAAAGGCTGTTAAACTCAGTCTTCGGGAGTGGGGGCTCGTGTTATGGCTAAAAATAGGATTAAATCAGGACCGTTCAATTCGGGTGCGAATCTTAAAGCTCTCAGGGATAAAACGGTAATTTCACCTACAAACGGGTCTGAGATGGAAACTGGGTCTTTTTTCAAAGCCCAATAATCCATAAACGGATCTATTCTACTGGGTATGGGTAGCAAACCGTTACAAACCAATCCAGATGGATAAAGCGTAATTTAAATTTATAGTTATCTCTATGAAACGATTTAAACTCTACATCTTATCCAAAAACACTGGGAAGTAGTGTAACCCCTATTTTTCCAGAAAGGTATTTTTCGATATTTTCTGTATTTAAAATTTTCGCAAATTATTTTTATTGTTAAAATTAGATTATTTCATAAATTATATTTATAAATTATTGTATTAATTTTCTTATTGGATTATTTTCATTTTATATTATTTTTCTTACATTTTTGACCACCGTGTGCTGTTTGTGCGCCGATCGTCCGTTTTTCGCCATTTTGAATTCTTTTTCGCATTTTCTTGGTCTCATTCATATTTGTTAATTATTTTTGGATTATGATGAATTTTTAGAAGTGTTTGGCCAATTTGAGATTTTTGGCCCTTAAGGAGATTTTTAGGAACCATAGGATTCATTTGCATTTTGTATCCCCATTTGAAATCTACCCAATATCCATTACCCAGTTGTATACCTATTGTTTCCTATTGATATCCACTACCCATTAACCCACATTTGATCCCCTATAAATACCCCATCATCTATTAATCCCTAACCCTAATCTTCTTTTTCCTTCTCTAATCAAAACCGGCTTACCCCTCTCCTTCTCTTCTCTCCCGGCCTGCATACCACCCCAGGCCGACACCCCCTTGTGCCGCCCTAGCCATTGCCGACCATACAAACCCTCCCTCCTTCATCCATACAACTCCTTCTACAACAAAACCCTGTCTTTCCTCTCTCCTTGTGGCCGGCCCTTCACCAAAACAGCACCCCCTACTTCAAGAACAGCCCCTCCTTCATCTCTTCACTGATTTGGTGAAGTGGGTATCACCCGCTTCGAGTTCGTGCTTCAAGAAGACGGTCGTAGGCAAGATTCGGTTCGTGGGTTCGCTTGAAATCACGCGTGGAAGGACTTTTGTTCGTGGGTTTTCTTTGAAGGCTTGGATCCGTTGTGTTCATCATCACATAAAGGCAAGTAACTTGTACTTAAATTTCTTAGGTTGATACAAGTAGAAAGTTCACACATAGGATAGTTTGAGACTAGAGACGGACCAAGATCACGTCTTTATTGGTGGATTTCGTCTCTAAGGTTTCAAAACAGGCCATGGACGACTTAGGTCATGAGTTTGATAGGTTTGTGCCTTAGGATTCACCCAACCGTGATTTTGATCGCGTATGTGACATATTGTATACCCGATGTATGTTTGAACACCCATATGAGAAATACTAGATTTAGACATGTTAGATATCCTCCATTATGACTTTTGGACAGTGGGTAGACAGTGTTTTGAATTTGGAAGAGTTTTGATGATTTTTGAGGAAGTTATGACGTTTTGAAGTTTAGTTGAGAAATCTGGAAATTTGGATGTAACTGGATTGATTGCTGTTTTTACCTAAATTAGAGTCCGAATCTCAACATGTCTATTTCTGAGTAATTTGTAGAGAATTGAATCTAATTTCTAATCCCACTGATTTCATCCTGTTTGGAGTTCGTATGAATTAGTTATGATTATTTTAGTAACTGTATGCTGGTAGTTCCCAGATTTGTTTCAGGGTAGATTTTATCACCAATTTATTTTCAAGATCCATGTTAGACCTAATTTCATGCCACAAGATTTGGTCCAGTGTTTCAATATGATGTTAGGTAGTTCTCTGATTTTTTGTGATAATTAAAAGATGAGTTTTGAGTGATGCCTTACACCCTTTTCTAGATGTCGCTTTTGCTGTAAACTGCGTGTGATTGTATGTTGAATGCCGTGTTCACCTTATTTCTAATTACTGTATGAATATTTTGTGTGAGATATGAAAGTTGGATAATTGTATCTACTTTCACCCCGTTTTGGCGGAAGTGGATTTTGATGCGCCGTTTGCAAGATGTGTTCCATTTTGTATAGCGGTGTTGAAGAATTCCAGATCCATCAAAACTGTGTTATGTGTTATTTCCTATTTTTGAAAACATATCTATACTTTCTGGAAAAATATGAAAATTCATATTTTGATACTATACATATAGGGGATTACCCCAGAATTTTCGTGGATTTAATTAATGAATTTATCTCTGTTTTCATGTGGTTTAAGTTATTCCCCTGTTTTCTGACTGTACATGAAAACTGTGTTGAATTGTGTTTTGAGTCGTGATGCTGTGAAATAGAATATGGATTTATTATACCCGTTAGAAGCGTGTGGAAGTCTAGTTTTTAGATCTTTCGACAGATCATGATTTGCATGCCTGTAGATCTTTGGATCACTGGTTTTGTACAGACTGGTCTTGCTGTCCTGTTTATAAATATATACCATTTTGCTCGTATTTGTGAAAGTTTGGTACCTATACTTGCTGATCTTATTCCCTGAGATTAAACCTGATTATAACCTGGTTATTTTGACACTATTTAGTACACTCTCATGCCTGTTGATGATCTTAATAATAAAAGTAACTAAGCCGGGGTTTAAGGGAAAGATCGATTAGTGGATAATTCAGAAACGTGTACTCGGAAGGGGGCCCGTGTTTCCCATTTTGATGCATGATACCTTTTGGCTCATGTACCTGTTGATGCACGTACCTTTTGGTCGTGTACCTGTTACCTGTTGATGCACGTACCTGTTGGTCGTGTACCTGTTGATTCATGAACCCGTTGATGCATGAATCGGATAATTCATGTACCTGTTTTTGATTCATGAACCTGTTTTCCTGTACCTGAGTATACTGCCCTATATGGTCCACTATAAAATCTAAAGCGAAACTGCATTGACTGTAACAACCATGTGATAAAAGTATGGCACATGAAGTGTTACCTAGATAGTAATAATAATACAAGATATTAATACATGATTACCTGTTACCTGATATTCCTGTTACCTGTTTTCCTAATACTTGATACATGATTTCATGATTACCTGAATACCTGATACTTATACATGTTACCTGTTTAACTGTTGACATATGTTTACCTATACCTGTTAGAATATCCTGTTATTAGATAGTGTCCATGTGCTTGTATCCTATTCTATTTGTGACCCGGACTTGCCATTGACGGGTACTGTGTTTTCTCTTTTCATTTTTCCTGCATTATGTGAATTGCAGATTTTGGAGGACAGGATTCCTGAAGGTATTGGCGAGGTGAAGTTCTAGTTGGCTGAAGCTTTGCTATCTATATTTATTTCCTGTTGCTCATTTTGAATATTGTATTTTGAACCTGTATTTATTTTTTGTATCTGGGCAATGTGACCCAAGATTATTCGTGTTATTCAGATCATGACTATTTGAGATTATTGTATTTTTATTTCAAGTATTCTTGTTGGTATTTGGTTCATATGTGCATGTGGTTGATTTTCCTGGTTTCCGACTCTGATTATACTGTGATATATTGTAAAGAACTCCTGAACAGCTTAAGGATGATATTAATCATTCGCTGGGCTTTTGTTACGTGCCCGTATTCTGTATTTTTGGGAAGCGGGGCGTGACAAGTAGAGATTTATCTTTATCTCGAAACGAATCCCTAAGGCGACTATAAATACCCCTCTCCCCCAACCATCACAAGGTAATCAATCTTTTTATACCAAAAGCTCTTTCTTAATCTTTCTGATTACTAATAAGAGCATCGGAGGGTTCGTCGCCGGGATCCATCCCGGTGTATCGAACTTTGTGCAGGTTCGCGGCAGCAGCGAAAAACAAGTCAACACGTTGGTGAAGGTCAACAGATTTGCTTTATTGTTTTTCTCAAAGAACTCACAAATTCATCTATTTGTTCCCACACCCGAAATCAGCAGCAACAATATTCGTTTTTTTTAAATCCGCATTTACATTGCATAACCAGTGAGATTTGAACCTGGGTTGCTCTGATACCGTGTGAAAGTCCATTCCACTAAGCTAAAACTTTGAAGTTTTAGCTTAGTGGCAGGGAATTCCACACTATGGAAGAAGGAAGTATTCGAATCATATATGAGACCTTTAAACCTAGTACTTCTTTTGCATACTCGATCGATATATTATGTAATTCACTATTCTTTGCTTTGAGGGTGCATACACCACCTGTATGCAGGGCCGGCCCCACCCTTGAGGTGGGTAAGGCGGCCACCTCAGGCCCCCGGCGTTTTTGCGATTTTAGGGGCCCTAAATTTATACTTCCCTTGTAAATATAGGTATGTATTTTGCGCGCAAAAAAATTACTGTTATTAGGGGCCTAAAAAATAATTATTTGAGTCTTTATTTTTCATATTTTGACTTAATTTTGCATATCTGTATGATGTTTATGAGTAAACTTGTTATTCAAAGATATATATTTTGCATATTTTGCTTTAAACAATGTGCAAATTTTTTGTATACATGTTTTTTTTTTTGTATGGGGGGCCCCATTTCGGGAGTTGGCCTCGGGCCTCCGGGAATTCAGGGCCAGCCCTGCCTGTATGTAACCTGCCCTCACTTACTAAATGCTGGAGGTCACTAATTTCAGATGTTAGTCGAGCCCCTGACCCAAAAAGATTCCCGACGACATCTCTATTCCATACTCGGAGTGCTCGTTTAACACGACCACTTTCGCAGTGAACTGATACAGAGGATCACCAAAGCATTCTTTTGGCAATGTTGATTGAATTACCAATTCGGTACTAGGGATAGTAACAATGTCCTCAAATTATTCGCCAAGTCCGTGAATACGGCGAGCGCCGAATGGATTCGCGAATTATTCCATAGTATTCAAATAAATCGGCAAGAATGCGAATTATACGTGAAAAGTTGCGAATAAAAGAGCGAACTATTCCACTGTATAATATTAAAAAAATGGCAGTTTGAAGTGAAAGCACTACTTTAATTAGTTTCTTTAATGAGTTTGACTGGACTTTTGAAGGTTAAATGAAGTCTTAAAGATAAAAGGATTATTTTGTATCTTCAGTGTCAAATCAAAAGACAACTTACCCCTCACATGGTCCCACCTTTTAAGTTTTAACATAATTATATGTGATGTGACTATTTGAGGCCGATAACAATTTCGAAATTACATAAGAAAAATTAGTTCCATATCCAAATATGAAAAAACATTTCTGCTACATCAGTTAATTTTAATGAAATTGGATGTATACTTGTAATACATATATATATATATATATATACACACATATAAAAGGCTTTATTTAAGTTTTCTGGGATCTCTTTCTCCTAGGCTCCTCCGATCAGATCCTTCTCGTAGGATCCTCCGTTCCTTCCTCCCTCTTCGTTAAAGTTGCTCCTCTCCTCTTTCTCACCAAACCCTTTTCGTCTCGGCCGTTCCCCCCTCGTTTTTGTCGCATCGCCTCTTGTCCCCCCTTGCTCTGGGTGGGTGCGCTCCGCTGTCACCAGATCCAGCCCTCTCTGGCGATCCTTCTTCCAGTCTGCTGGTCTTCCATCAGCCCAGCGCCCGCGTGATCCGTTCTGGGAGTTTTGTTGAGTTCGCTTTCCCCCCAGCCTGTGGCTGCTTCAGTGTTGACCTCTGGACCGCCTCAGGTTTGCCTTGGATCCCCTCCCTCAAAGCTCCTCAGCGCACCCTTGCCGGTACTGACGTCTTCGAGTTCTTCTGTTTTTTACTTCATCCCGGCACTGTAAGTTCTCCCTTAACATTGTCTCGATTTTAGTTCTTTTTCTTCATCGTTGAGTTGGTTGGTTGTGCCCATCTCTGGGGCTTGTGCGCTTGACTCCTGTGTTGTGGTGGGTTGTTTATCTCCCTGTTGGAGCTCCGTCTCCGCTTTGGGTGATTTTAATCTATTTTCAGGGGAGAGTGGTTTCAGTTCTCTCCTCTGGTCTGATTATCCCCTGTTGGAGTTCACTATCCATGCTCTCTTCCTCTAGAGAGATTGCTCCACTCGGTGGATCTCTTAATTTACGCTCTCTCGGTAGCGTTGCTCTTATTCCTTCCCTTCATTCTTCCCTTCATTCTCTCTTCGTCTGCAGACCTGAGCCATTACCCTTCGGTAGGTGCTGGGTTCTCCTCCTTACCTTTCCCTTCCTCAGCGTGCCCTCTCGTTTAGTGGGCCTCCTCCTCTGTGGCCCATGGAAATGACTTGGGTTGATGTAGTGAAAAAAAAGAAAAAAGCTGTTACCCTTTTTAACCCCAATGGGTCTCATTCCTGTTCTGGGCCTGAAGCTGCGGCCGCGTCAAGACCCAGCCTCGAGAAGCTTCCTAGAGGCTCCTCGTCTTCTTACTCCTGCCCTCTTACCTCAACTAGTCTATCTCATTCTTCTAATCGTAGCCCTCACTCTCTTCACCCTCCGCCCTTCTGTTTCCATTGCCTTCAGCGTGGCCACTTTAAGTTTTCCAGCCCTAACAAGATGAAATGCCTTTTCTGCCTTAAATCTAGTCATGCCAAGCACCGTTGTTACGCTCTCCAAAAAATTCTAGGGCTCCCAATGGGAGTGCCTATTTCTGATCAAGTGTTAGCTGCGGTTGATCTCCCTTCCCTTCGTAGTAAGCTGCCTGCTCCTAAACCTTCCAAGCCTCCGAAGCAACTTCCACCATCTGGCACCCCTCTTCTTCCTACCCCTCCGCCGGAACGACGTATCCCCGATAGCCCCCTTCCCCTTCCTCCTGCCCCTTTTGCCTCTACCAAACGTCTCGACAAGCACTCCGTCACTCAGGTTTTTCTCTCGAAAGCTGAGTTGACGGATTGTTTGAAGTTTTTTGGCACCTATGGAGCCATCTCTTTCATCGGAGGTACTGTGCCTTTCTTCACCTTGAATTCCTTTCTCAGCAATTACTGTAACGTCAAAGACTGGGATTGGGTGCTCTACAATTGTTCTAATGGTGACATGGTGATCCGCTGCCCTTCTCCGAAGATTCTGGAGGGCCTTATTGCGAAATCGACCCTTGCCATTGGAGCTATCTCTCTCCCAGTTCGGCAATGGGTGCAGATCGCTTCTCCTTCACAGGAAATTGGCTCTTCCGACACTAAGGTCTCCCTCGTCGGTCTTCCCCCATTTTGCGATTCCGTGCGTTTGGTTAGAGATATGGCCAAATGTATCGATGAAATCATTAGTATTTCTTCAAAAGCTAGGCTGGCTTCTGGCAGTTTACAGGTTGAGGCTCTATTTCGATGCCCCAATCTTCCAGCTCGTATTGAGGCATTCTGCTGAAGAGATGGTATCTCCGCATTCACTATTTCGGTTCAGTACCATGACTCTATCATCGGTAGTGGGAACCCTCCTCTTCCTACCCCCCCTTGGTCTTCCACGCCGGACTTTGGGTCAGATCTATCCTCCCCATTTCATCCTGGTGATCATACTTCTTCTAAGTCCAAGATTACTTCTGTGAAAAGGGGTCGTTATGGTGCTGCCCGCAGCAAGTATTCTCTTCCCAACAAGCTAGCTGCTCCCCCTTCCATTCCGAAGATCTCTCCTTCTAAAGCGCCTAACCTAGTATGGATCAACCCGGAGCTTCAAGCAGCGAAGGGATCTTCTTCGGTTCCATCGACTGTATCCCTGCCTCCCTCTTCTCTCCCGTCTCTTCCTACTAAGGGTCCGCTGCCAGTTGTGCATAGCTCTGCTATCACTGTGGATGCGCCCTCCCCTTCTACTATGTGCAAGGAGCCTTCCTCTCAATGGCCAGCTTGGGATGTCAACCCGCATTTTGAGTCGGACTGGGAGAAATTCCAACAGTTAGCTCATTTCCCCACTCCGAGCAAGTCTGAGCCCGCATTCTCGCCCACCAAGATCAAGCCTTCGTAGTCCTCCAAAGATTCTGGATGGATGGACCAGGATCCCCTTCTGATGGAAGAGGAAGCGGAGCTTTCCCGTGATCGCCCTGCCAAACAGGTACTCTGTTTTCCTCCCTCTGAGCATTCCCCTGTTTGTTTTTATTTCATTGCCGAAAGTTTCTTTAAGCGTATTCAATTGGGATTTTTATGTCATGCAAATACTGTCCCGCTTCATATCTCTCCCTGTCTAAGGGTCGCTCTGTTTGGGTCTTTGTTCTCGGATGGATTTCTCCAGTTCTAGCGACGAAGGCCCGGGGTATTTTGGAGCCCACTCCCCCCATTCCTCTTAAGTTTTCTCGCCTTAATTTCGATAAGCCTTCCGGGCCGGATAAGGCTCTATCCTCTTCAGCTATTTCTGTTAACTCATCCTCCTCTAGTATCTCTTTCCTCTCGGGCACCTCGCCTCATCCTGCCTCTCCTTCTAAGGAGGCGAGGTGCCCCGACCCTGGGATCTCGCATCCCTTAGTGTTTCCTCATCGCATTATCAGATCTAGTGCGCGTCTTAAGGCTAAAAAACTACTGGCTTCCAATTTGCCTTATCCTTGTGCTAGTTTCAGCCCTACTAAGAGCGCCCCGAAGGCCCAGCCTTCGCCTTTCTTACCTCTGACTCACCATAACACGTTAGGTTCTATTTATTGCCCCATTTTTGATTCGCTTTCTAACTTCGAATTGGCCACTTTAGCGCGGGACATGGGATTTCTGGTCGATCCCTGTGACTCCCTTCGGTTACTTTCCTTTAGACAGAAGGAACATTTTAGAGTCCTGGAGCATCTTCATCCTCATGATTAGTGTATCTTGGAACATCCGAGGTCTGAATTGCCCGTTTAAGCAACGGGCGATCCTTGATTTAATTTCTTCTTCCCACTGCGATCTTATCTCTATCCAAGAATCGAAATTGGATTCGCCCTCCCATTCCACCTTGAGCGCTTTAGGTGGAGCCACGATTTCCAAGTGGATCTCACTTGACGCCATAGGTTCAAGGGGAGGGATCCTTCTTGGTTTCAAAGAAGCGATCTTCTCGCTCCTCGCGGTTCAACGACTTAATTTCTTTCCCATTGTCCAACTCCAGTGGATGACCTTCAACTGTCCCCTCACCGTGATATCGGTTTACGGCCCCTCCTCGCCTGAGAGGCGGCCTCTCTTTTGGAACGAATTTCTCTCGTTACATCAATTCACTAACGGTCTCTGTTTTATTTGTGGTGACTTTAACGTCACCAGATTTGTTTCCGAAAGGTCGAATCCAGTCTCCTCTAATTCCCAATCAAGCCTTTTTAACGATTGCATCCGTGATCTACAATTGTCTGACTTACCTATATCCGGGAGATCATTCACCCGGTCTAACCAACGTCAACCCCCGACGTTGGCCAAACTTGATCGCTTCCTGGTCTCGCAAACCTGAATTTCCCGTTTCCATAGATCATCCTCCCAGGCTCTCCCCAATCCCTCTTCCGATCACGTCCCGATCGCTCTCTTCTCCAACTTTCACTTCCTTCACCATCACAAATTTTGCTTTGAAAAACTCTGGTTACAAGATCAGCTCTTCGTCAATCTGGTTGTGGAATGTCTTGCCTCAGTCACCGGTTCATCCGGGTTGGGTAACATTCTACTTAAGCTCCACGCTATCAAGCATGGTTGCAAAATCTGGTGTTCCGAGAGACAATCCAACACTAACTTTCTTAAAAATTTCCTCCTTTAGTCCATCGATTCCATCGATAAGATGGAAGAACTAGGTCCCTTGTCAGAATCTTTTTGTTCGGAACGTCGTTCTTGCAAGCAGGAATACGCCGATATCCTTCTTCAATACCATATTAAATGGGCCCAAAGAGCTAGAGTTAAATGGCTGAAGGAGGGTGACGCCAATACTGCCTTCTTTCATAACTTCGCCCCCCACAGGCAACGTTGCAACCGAATCTCTTCTATTACCGATCAGGGGGTGGATCTTACTTCCGATGGGGAGATCCATCGGGCATTCCTTTCTTTCTATAAAAACCTTATTGGCTCGCATAAACATCGCTCGATTGAGCTCGATTGGTTCCAACTTTACGGTAACCAATCTCATGACCTCTCTTCTCTCGAGGCCCCTTTCTCCATGGAAGAGATTAAATCGGCGGTATTCGCCTTAAAGAGCGATTCTGCGCCGGGGCCCGATGGCTTCCCTGCCTTCTTCTTCCAAAAATTCTGGCATTGGCTTAAGGATGATTTCCTCAAAATGTTTCAAAATCTTCACCAGGGTTTCTTTTCATTTGATCGCATCAATTATGCGCACATTGTGCTCATTCCCAAATTAGCGGGAGCGCACGTGATGTCGAATTTCAGGCCTATCAGTTTGATCAACACTTCTTTCAAAATCATTATGAAAGTCCTCTCAGCTAGACCGAGTGCGATCATTTCTCCTATGATCGATTCTGCCCAATCGGGATTCATCAAGGATCGGTTTATTCTTGATAGTGTAGCCTCGACCCAAGAGATCATTTCCCACTGTCATCGATCTAACACTGAGGGCATCTTACTCAAGATTGATTTCCAAAAAGCTTACGACAACGTTAATTGGGACTTCCTTCTTGACATTCTCATTTACCGTGGGTTCGGCCCCAAATGGATCGCTTGGATTAAATCCAGCTTGTTCTCCGGAACCTCCTCGATCCTTATCAACGGGTCGGAAGGTCACAAATTTAAAATCAAATGTGGCCTCCGATAAGGGGACCCTCTATCCTCCCTCCTTCTTTCCCTCGTGGCCGACGTCTTTAGTAAGCTCCTTCGGAATGCTTGGAACTTGCATATGATTGAGGGACTCGGTAATTCTCATCTTTTCGAGGGGGTGCTTAACCTGCAATATGCATATGACACTATTATATTCACCAAACCGAACGTCCATTCTCTGCGTAACCTTAAACTTCTCCTTTACTGTTTCAAAATGGCTTCGGGATTATCCATCAATTTTCAAAAGTCATCAGTTCTTTGGTTGGGTGGCTCCCCCAATTGCCAAGTTGAGGTCTCTAATTTCTTTAACTGTCCCATTGCTTCTTGGCCAATCTCTTATTTAGGCATTCCCCTTCGATGGGGCAAGTTGCAAAGATCAGACTGGTTCCCGCTTGTGGATAAAGTGGAAGCCAGACTAAATGTTTGGTCTGGTAAAGTGCTTTCCCGTGGTGGCAGACTGATCCTTATAAACTCGGTTCTTTCCGTTATGCCTCTTTATCTGATGTCATTCTACTTTGTCCCCTCCTGGGTGATCAAGAGGATTGATCAAATCAGGAGTAATTTTTTCTGGACTGGGTCATCCTCTTTTAAACCGGGATCCCACCTTAGCAATTGGAAATTGATCTGCACCTCCAAAGCGGAAGGGGATTTGGGTGTCTAGGATCTCAGGAACCATAACATCGCCCTCTTAGGAAAATGGTTATGGAGGCTTCATAATTTCGATCATTTACCTTGGATTCGGTGTATCAAGGGTTATCGGTCCCCTTCTTGCAATTGGTGGGATTTCCCCTCATCGGTTTATCGTAACGTTTCCCCTTTCTGGAAAGGGGTCTGGAAGGCGTTCGCCGCCTTCCACTGCGGTATCTCTCGTATCTGCTCGGATGGGTCTAGATCTAAATTTTGGACTGACCTCTGGATTGGTAATACCAAGCTTTCCTCAGCGTATCCATCTTTATTCCGGCTGGCTGCCAATCCCTCGGCAACAGTAGCGAAATCTTTCACTTTGATTAACGATATTAGATATTGGATAATACCGTTCTCGATTGACCTCCCCCTCTCTCTCTCTCTCTGATGATTTTAATGATCTCATCTCTTCCCTCAATAACTTCGCGTGGCGGCCTTTTGAAGGTATCGCTTGGCATTGGAATTCAGCAGGGAACTTTTCGGTTAGATCTTTTTATTGTTTCCTTAACTCTAGAGGCATTCAATCACCAGTCGCTAATTTGTTCTGGGATTCTTGCGCCCCCCTTAAGGTGAAGATCACTGCATGGCTAGCGTTTAATAACAAATTGCTCACTGTTGAAGTTCGTAACAAAAGAAATTTAGCTTGGGGGCAGCTATGCCCTCTTTGCGCAGAGCAATCGGAGGACGTTAACCATCTTTTTGTTCAGTGCCCCGCCATTCTTCCGTTGTGGAAGATTTGCACTCTGGCGTGGGAAACTGGGTCGATCCCACCATTGTTAGTTTCTTGTTGGTCCTCTACGCCTTCGAGCACCTCGTTTCAAAGTGCGTGCATTCTGTCGGTTCAGACCATTATATGGATCACTTGGAAGGAAAGGAACAAGAGGTTGTTCCAACATCGCAGTTCCCCCATCGCTGCTATGATTGATGATTTCTTATTTCTTTTTAAGCACTGGGCCTCGGGACTGAAAACCGAAGGCAGTGTAACTCATTTTTGTCAAAGATTAGATGACTCTGTTCGTTGTCTAAGAAATCTTCATGCATTATAACCCCTGCTTCTTATTCTTACCATTTTTCTTCCTCCTTTTCTCGCAGGTCTGATCGTCCCGGGGCTTCTCTGCCTTTTGGTTTGTTTTTTATAGGACTGCGTTATCTTTTGGTGGTTCTTGGCTTTGGCAAAGCTGGATGTTTAACTTCTTTTTCTCTCTCTTTTATTACTACTTTGTGTTGCTCTTAGTTATGTATTTGGCAGTTGGGTTCTTTTTGTGCTTGTGTGACCAACCCTGTTTTGTGCTGGAATTCTTGCTTAACTTCGCCTTTCTGTGCATTCTTTTGTGATGGCTGAGCTGCTTTTAGGCTGGGGTGCATGGCTTTTGAGTTGGTACTGTTTGTTGGTTATTGTCTCTATGGCATCTGTTTACTTTAGCAACACCCTGCGTATTGTTTGTTTTTTTGGGGCCGATCGATCTGTGCGTAGCTCGTTGCAGCGGGTTGTGCTTTGTGAAGTTTTTCGGCCTCGTCTTTTAGCCTACTTGCGAGATTCCGCAAAGGCTCGTCGTCTTTGGGACGGGGGTCTTCTTCTGCGATTTACCTCTAGATATCTGGATGTAGTTTGCTCCATCTCCTGTATTGCTATCGGTGG
The DNA here is from genome assembly GCA_017893485.1 of Hemerocallis citrina. Lineage (NCBI taxonomy): Eukaryota > Viridiplantae > Streptophyta > Magnoliopsida > Asparagales > Asphodelaceae > Hemerocallis > Hemerocallis citrina. Next base: position 197,025,163 of record CM030368.1, on the reverse strand, counting down.
CTGGAGCGTCGGAGCTCCTTATTCGGAGGCATGCTCCATCGATGTGGATCCACCTGCTCGCCTGATGATGCCTTTGGCTTTTCGCTTTTTGTTCGCCTCCTTTGTAACGTCATTTTTTCCATTTAGAACTATTCTTGTCCTGTTACTGGTAGTTTGTTATCGAGTTTTACGGCTTGTAAAATATGACTTTCTTCTTTCTATTAATATATTTTTGGTGATGGCTGGAGTTGTAAGACTCTATCCGATTGATCAAAAAAATATATACACACACATATACATACAAATATACGTAACTACATATATAATATCATATATTTAAAAAGGTGTTGAACTCCTCCCCCCCCCCGTTCATATCCATATCCATATCAAACAAAATAGGACCCGCTTTCACAATAATAGAATTATTAATGGGCAACAATATTTAGGGAGATTGCGGTGGCAGCCCATGGTGGGCTATATCTGTTCATATTCATATCCATATCAAACAAAATAGGACCCGCTTTTACAATAATAAAATTGTTAATGGGCAACAATATCTAGGGAGATTGCGGTGGCAGTCCATGGTGGGCCATATCTGGCCCTCAGGGAACTTCCCTCTTACTAGGTCTACTCCCATATTTTTCCTTACTGTTTTTTTATAAGAAAAAGATGAAATACAGTCATCCTGTTTCATTGGTTAGATATTAACAAAACAAGCCCAGATTACTGGGCCAAAGTATAAACTACGAGCTTGAAATAAAACATGAAGCAGTATGATCCGTACAGACAGCAAGAGATCCCTCCAACAGACCCTGGAAGGTGGGCTGACAAATCGATAGTCTTCAACACTATCGAAGAGGTCCAACCAATACATCTTCTCCATAACTGTAATAGACCCCATCTTGGGCCCAATCAAAGTCCTCGGCCCATCAAAGTTGTCAGTATGTCAATTTAGCTTCGTGCTCCGCATCCACAACAGGCGCACACCCACCTGTAGCTATTCAAGCGGAATTTTGACATCCACCGACCTCAACCTTCTCCTCCTATTCCTCCTTACTGTTAATGCTCCATCTTATCATTTTTCCATGAAACACTACTTCTTGCCTTCCTTCCTTTACTCGCAAAGAAAACTTCCTCATTGCCGACGATTTGTCTGGCTTCTGACAAGAGTGTGTAACAATGCTTATCGAGCATTCGAGCTCGGCAATATATAGGAGGAGAACTTCTAGTACTGCCATGGTTGTAGTTGTAGTTGTAGTAGGAAGATGGAGTATACAACGTGTATAGCAAGGAGAAGGGCCAAAGTGGCATGTTATATATATGGCTTCAAGGCATTGGGAAACATGGGGTTTGTATAGTCAAAGGATATGGTCACTTTTCTTTTAAGATTGCATATGTTTCTGCATCTAACTTCACATCTTACTTTTGGGAAGTTTTTATTACCGTTTTCTGAAACTAATTATGCACACTCTGTAGGGCTTCAATGTCACAAATTCTTGGCAAACATTACGTCAATAGGTTTTAAAAATGGACATAAATAAGAACTTAGTAATTAAGTGAATATATATATATATATATATATATATATATATATATATATATATATATATATATATATATATATATATATATAGGTTTGCCCGTGGACACGTGCCTACGGTACGTTTCCGTAAACGATGCAGCATATAAAAAGCCAATATATGCACATTTTCATGAAGAATGATTTATATAGATGTGTACTTGACAGTAGGCATTGATGTATTCTAAATTAAGTTATTTATTGATTTATATATTGCAGGATCATTTGTGAGAAGCTCGGGGTTGAGAAAGAGTACTGTGAATCTACAATAATAGTGGATCGAAATCACTTGCTATGTGTGACTTCAACGTAAGAGATTTCATATTTGATTTGTAGTCTGCCATAAATAGCAATTCAGTTGCTAATGCAGTTATCGTCTCATACTGCATGAGTTAATTTTCCATTGTCATACTTTCATATAGTTAACCATGTATGATTTTCAAAAAGAGGTTAAAAGAGAGAGAGAGAGAGAGAGAGCTTGTTGTGATGCACATGTGATGTGAGACCCCGTATTCCTAGAGAGTATATATATATATATATATATATATATATATATATATATATATATACACACACACTAGTATGGTATATATAGTATGTATATAGTAGTATATAAGAATGAGAAGTAGAAAGAAAGAATGGAAGTGGATGATGACGTGGAAGGAATGGAAAGAAGGAAAGTGTGTGTAGTGTGGTTGACTGGTCCACCATGTGTGGAATAAATGAAGGAAGGATTGGATGAATAAAGGAATGAAAGAATGGATGAGTGTGTGGTGTGGTGTTGTTGACCGGGATTGGACCAAGGGAATAATCCCATATCGGTGGGATAGTAGGAAGAAAAGAAGGATATATAGGAAAAGCCAATGATGAAGGGTTACCCAACGGTTAACCACCCTTTTGAGGCAGCCTGTGGTGGGCGTGGCTAGAATTTAGTTAATTGTGTGCGTACGAGTTGAGTGCGGGGCATTACAGATGGTATCAGAGCCAACTTTCGACATCGAATGTAGGACTTGTATATAGGAAGTGCGTGGGACGCAATATATATGTATGAGATGCGTAAGACCCTGGGAGGGCAGCGATTAGGAGACAAGTCTACATTCGACTAGAAAGGCGATCCTGTGCTAGATTGCACGTCCCGTATTCAGCGAGGATGCTGAATTCTTAAGAGGGGGTGAATATGAGACCCCGTATTTCTAAGAGAGTAGTATATAGTATATAGTATATATACTAGTATATATAATAAGTAGTAGAAAGATAAGGAAGGAATGGAAGAAGTGATGATGTGGAGGAGAAAGAAAAGTGGGGTTGGTATTAATGTGTGGCCTATAGATGATCCTATGGGAATTGATGGTGTAATGGGCCTATGAGATTTTCTATGGGACATAGGAAGGATTAAATGAATAGAAGAATGTGTATGTAATGTGAGACCCCGTATATGGGACATAGGAAGGATTAAATGAATAGAAGAATGTGTATGTAATGTGAGACCCCGTATTTCTAGAGAGTATATATATATATATATATATATATATATATATATATATATATACTAGTATGGTATATATAGTATATATATATAGTAGTATATAAGAATGAGAAGTAGAAAGAAAGAATGGAAGTGGATGATGACGTGGAAGGAATGGAAAGAAGGAAAGTGTGTGTAGTGTGGTTGACTGGTCCACCATGTGTGGAATAAATGAAGGATTGGATGAATAAAGGAATGAAAGAATGGATGAGTGTGTGGTGTGGTGTTGTTGACCGAGATTGGACCAAGGGAATAATCCCATATTGGTAGGATAGTAGGAAGAAAAGAAGGATATATAGGAAAAGCCAATGATGAAGGGTTACCCAACGGTTAACCACCCTTTTGAGGCAGCCTGTGGTGGGCGTGGCTAGAATTTAGTTAATTGTGTGCGTACGAGCTGAGTGCGGAACGTTACATGTGAAGATCTTTTCTTAAATGTGATCAAGTACAATTACATCTCCATATTAATATATCTTGATATGGCTAAAAATAGGACTAAATCGGGACCGTTCGAATCGGGCACGAATCTTGAAGCTCTCAGGGGTAAAACGGTGATTTCACCTACAAACGGGTCCGAAATGGAAATTGGGTCTCTTCTTCAAAGCCAAATAACCCATAGACGAATCTGTCCTATTGGATATGGGTACCAACCCGTTACAGACCAGTTTAGAAGGATAAAGAGAAAGTCAGATTCGAGATTATCCCTAAGAGGTGGTTTTAACCATGTCTTATCCAGCCACACCGGGAAGTAGAGATTTGTCCTTATCTCGAAACGGATCCCTAAGGCGACTACAAATATCCCTCTTCCCCTACTGTTATAAGGTAATGAATCATTTCCTACCTAAAGCTCTTTCTTAATCTTGGAGATTACTGACAAGGGCGTTGAAGGGTTCGTTGCCGGGATCCATCCCGCTGTATCGAACTTCGTGCAAGTTCATGGTAGTGGCAAGGAACAAGTCAACACCCAGGTGGAGTCAACAGGTTCGCTTTATTGTTTTCCTCAAAGAACTCACAAATTCATCTGTTTGCTCCCACACCCAAAATCAGCAGCAATAGATTGGCACCGTCTGTGGGAACTAGAAGCAGCGATCCAGTCATCTCTCATCAGCCAAACTAGTTTTCAAGCCATGCCTCCCAAGAAGGGGAAGACAATGGTCTCTAACCGCAGAGCCACTCCCGCACCTTCTCCTCCTCCAGTCCAGGAAATTCCCCCTCAACCCACACAACAAGTCCAGCAGCCTGGACATCCTCTTCTTCAACCCGTCCAGCACCCACAGCCTGGACGGCCTCTTCCTCAACAACCTCAACCCCACCTGGCTCCTCAAGGGCCACAAGAGGCTGCCGAGGGACCCTCCTGCCGAAGTCAACAGGGGCAACATCCTCATCACGACCATGTGTCGATACACAATCCCTCGTCCGACTCCATGGCCTCGTACAGTCCCCCTACGCCGAAGGACCTCCGAAACATCATCGTCAACAGACAGATTAGGGTGGATCTCCGGACCCGCTTGGATGAGAGGCGGACCCATGATGGGATACCCTGCCGAGAGCATCACAGGAGTCCAACGATCCGGTCCCTTGGAGCTCGGTCCCCCGCAGGCCGGATTGCACTGGGGCGAATCCCTCCCTCTCCCAGGAGGCGGAGGGATTCACCCCAGTGCCATCAAAGGAGAAGCCGCTCTCCAGTCGGCCGACCCGCTCCTCGGGATCGCTGAGAGCAGGAGGCCCCTGTCACGAGGGCAGAGTTCCAGCAATTCCAAGAGGCAGTCTTGAGGGCCCTCAATGTTGCCCCCGACCACGGTCAGCAGGCGCCCAGTGCTCAACATGCCCAAGACCATAGGCACCGCACGCCCAGTCCTCAACCAGCCCCGAGCTATCGTCATCGCACCCCCAGTCCCCTTCCACGCAAGGGCGAATTCCGGGCCTCATCATGGTATGACCGGAGGGAAGATTTGGTCTACCGCCGTCTCCACGAGATGGAGAGGCACCTTAGCCGACTGGACAGAGAGGAAGAGCAACGGGCGAGGCATTTTCGGCCCAGCAGGCCCCATTCTCTCGGACTATAATGGAGGCACCGGTCCTAGATAACTTCAAGCCTCCTCTTTTTAAATCGTACGACGGGGGGTCCGACCCCACCGACCACATCGAGAGTTTTAAAACTCTCATGATGATACATCAGGCATCAGACGCGATCCTTTACAAGACTTTTCCGGCCACGCTAAAGGGGCCTGCAATGGAATGGTACTCCCGCTTGGCCCCAGTGTAACACCCTGAATTCCAAAAAAGTCTGAATTCGAAGTTCCACAGGATCTTTACACTTCACTTCGTACAATTTTACAAGGAATTTAAAACTTTTATTACAGTAGAACCTTTTACATCAACACATAACAGAATAAATAAAATACAACAATGATAAATGTACAATTGTATCAACTTTAGCATTTAAGTAATCATCAGCAACAAATTCATCTTTATATCTTCTTGTAAACTCTAAGTCCTGCATATGAAACTGTGGGCACATCAGTTGCTTACAACCGATGAAATATTATACACGGCCATCCTCGCTATGCTGAAAGTATAATGATTCTTAAATACTTTAACAAACCACAAACTTGATCACAAAACAAAGCTACAAAGGGACTATCCTATTGATGTTGTGGGTGCTGTGCACTTAATCCTTAATACAGTTATTAATATTAAATGACACTAATGTGAACTTGTTCGGATTCTAAGCATCCCATACTACATAGGTCCGAGGGCAAGCCCTTAATCGTTCTTCATCTTGTAGGGTCGGATCCCTCGCCATGAGTTAAACTACTACGGTAACTACGGCAAGTATCCTAGATGTTCTATGAGTTACGAGCCCACGTCCAGATATCCTGGAGAGAATCCCACGCACTGACATGATGCATCATGTAGGCATCCTATGGACAATTCGCCTCTGCCATGGAACGATGACACTACGTAGTCACCGAGCACCCCACAAGTGTCGTCGTCGGTACGATATCCTGGAGAAGTATCCACGCCTTGACATGACGCATCATGTGGACATCCTGTGAACACTCTCACACCGTAGATCCGAGGCCCTAATACTTTTGTTTTTCTCTTACTTTCATCACAACTTCACTATAGAGTAGTCCGTACATTTTTAGTTTGTCTGGAATTCTCTTACTTTTATCACATCTTCACTATAGAGTAGTCCTTACATTTTTAGTTTGTTTAGAAGAAAATCATCACAACCTACAGCTAGCTTACCCTACCGGACTTAAACCAATACAAAAGAGACAGTCAGCCTAACTAGCTACTACTCAAGAGATGCTCAACCCACACTGGTTAGCTCTCAAATTCATTAATAAAAACTGCCAGTTACTAAGATCTCGCCTAGCCTCTAGATTCCAACAACTATCTCTTTCTAGAGATAAAAAATAAGTCATATTCAATCTCAAAATAATCTTTCAATTTCTTTATTCATATCTCTTTCTCAATGAGAATATTTCTTTATAATCTCATAACATGTAAACAATTCAATTCAACTCTTTTATAAATTTAATCCCTTATACCATTATATGCAATATCAAATAATCTCAATCAAGTATTAATAATCATAAAATCTCATTAAGAAGAAAATCTAATTGCAATCAAAATATTTATCTCTCTTTAATTATACAAGAGTCACAATTTTCATTATAAAAAATCACTTCTAATTCTTTTAATCGATAAACTCGAGTTCTTTAATGTAAAATCCTCTTTTAATCTCACTAAATATATCTAAATATTTTAGAAATAATTTTCATAAAGTCTAAACAATTTTAGAAAATTAAATAGGATTTTTCTCAATTTTTATTTCACTTTAAAACTCAAAAATACTAAAAGAATACAAAACAAAATAAAGTGGCCGAGGTCAGATTCGAACCCGGGACCTCTGAGTCAAACCCGCTCGCTACAGTAACCGCCTTAAAGTGCACCCAAAGACCAGTAGGTCTAAGGCAGCTTAACTGAAGTAAAGTTAGACTAAAATATACTTATATCTATACTTTCGGTAATTTGAATTAAAATTGAAATTCATAAAAACAGAGTCTCTAAAAAGACTCGAACCCAGAGCCAAATACTCCGCTCAGCTACAGTGACGCACCCAAATCGCACCCGAAGACCAATTGGTCCAAGTGACTAACTGATATGAAATGAGTTGGGTTCTTTATAACCCAACTCTTTATTTTCTTCTATATTTTAACTCATTCATAAATGTCGATTTCTACCTTTTGTCTCAAAAATATTTGTTCATAAAAATACATGTCCACATTTCCAAAGAGGATTTTATACTGATTTTATTTATAATAAGGTGAATCCATACCCAATAAATTCAAAATAGTAATTTATGAGAACTCTTATACACATTAATTAACCCTACTTTATAGCAAAAATAGCATGAATGTATTTTTCTTCTAATTATTATGTGAGTTGATGGAGAAATTTTCACATCTCTTTATAATTGTAATTTATCTCAAATAAGGCACAATTTTATCCCTTTCATATACACATACAAACCATCTACAAAATCTAATCATGGTATACTACAATTTGCATGACATCAATTTAAATTACTCTAATAAAAATTATAGTTTGTCTACATAGCAATTTCACATTGAAACTTTTAGTTGCATGCATTCTTTCACATTTATCAACTACTAAATTTCTAGGTATCAATACAATATGCATCACATAAAGGTAATTAAATTTAACAACTCACACTACATCTACCAAAATTATCTAAGCATCATACTCCTAAATTTAGAAAGAATTCAAGAAACACCCACTCAATGAAGAGTAGTTCTTAGCAATTGAACTCCTAGAATGAGAATCTCCTAGAGAAACTCCGTTTCGCCTCCTCGAATTCCGTGCACAAGAAAGAGCCTCCAATCCTCCCATTCGGCCAAACAGAGAAACCGTACCCAACTCCACCTTCGGCATGCAACAGCAAGCGCATCTCCTTCTTCATATATGTATATGCATGTACACATCTACATTTGTATATATTTGTGTGTGTGTGCATATATATATATATATATATATATATATATATATATATATATAGAGGAGTGATCCAATGAGATACAACTTAAGATGAGATAATGAGATACATCAATAATGATCATTGGATATAATTAGATTGAGATGAATGGTTCTAATCCATTTGGTTTATTTCTACTAATCTATCAAAAGAAAAACCAACAAAAAAAAAAACAAAAAAACAAAAAACCCCCGTAGACCATATATATAATTATAAATGTATGAATCAAATATGGAAACCTGAAAGGAAGATAGAGATCTTGACCCGTCTTTGGGGTCTGACCTACAATGCCACAAAAAAAAAAAAAAAAAAAAAAAAAAAAAAAAAAAAAAAAAAAAAAAAATGTTTCACTACCTTTCCCAGGTCTTTCTTTCTTGCAATTTTAATACCTCATGTAATATTGGGAGAAATGAGGGCCGTAGCCGACAGCTACATTAAATCACACTGGTAGTACATTACATGTGTGCGGAGATAACAACTAGGAAGTAGGAACAAAGGAATGAATGATCCCAAACACCAAAGTTATATTACATAAAGCAAACAGTAGTGGCTGCAATATCATGTGCAAGAGTACTGCAGGTCTTTCGCACGCCCTTTCAGCATCGGGATGGAGAACCTGAAGCCGACCCGTTCAGTATCGGGTAGATGTCGATTGATAATAGGCCCACGTCACCGACATGAGCATGATGCATATCAATTTCCTGCTTTCAGATTGATATGATACATGGTTGAAAATGTTGTGCCTATAATAGCACGTGGACAAATTGATATGATACACTTTAATTAGCTTAAGGTCCCAAATTCATTTGATTTTATTTATGGTTTTGATGGGCACGATTTTGCAATGTGGGAATGCACTAACAAAAGAATCTCTTATCCTGTGTCCGAGTTGTCCAATTGAGAAATTTGACAAACTTCGAAATTTTATCACCAAGTAATAAGAATTGCAAAATGAATTTGGGACCTTAAGCTAAACTCATCCATAAATTCATTATTACTACACCATTATACCTGCATCTGCTAAACAAGTAGGGAGTAATGTATAAATGTATTCAGTATTCACTTTGCTACACCATTATACCTGCATTTGCGTCAACTCTAGTGACGTGGGCCTATTATCAATCGACATCTACCCGATACTGAACGGGTCGGCTTCAGGTTCTCCATCCCGATGCTGAAAGGGCGTGCGAAAGACCTGCAGTACTCTTGCACATGATATTGCAGCCACTACTGTTTGCTTTATGTAATATAACTTTGGTGTTTGGGATCATTCATTCCTTCGTTCCTACTTCCTAGTTGTTATCTCTGCACACATGTAATGTACTACCAGTGTGATCTAATGTAGTTGTCGGCTACGGCCCTCATTCTCCCAATATTACATGAGGTATTAAAATTGCAAGAAAGAAAGACCTGGGAAAGGTAGTGAAACATTGTTTTTTTTTTTTTTTGGCATTGTAGGTCAGACCCCAAAGACGGGTCAAGATCTCGATCTTCCTTTCAGGTTTCCATATTTGATTCATACATTTATAATTATATATGGTCTAAGGGTTTTTTTTTTTTTTTTTTTCTTTTTTTTTCTTTCGGTTTTTCTTTTGATAGATTAGTAGAAATAAACCAAATGGATTAGAACCATTCATCTCAATCTAATTATATTCAATGATCATTATTGATGTATCTCATTATCTCATCTTAAGTTGTATCTCATTGGATCACTCCTCTATATATATATTTATATAGGCATACATATATACATATATGTAAAGGTGAGTAGGTGAAGAAAGCAATCAGGGAGATGGCTGATTTGGTTTGCTTCGGGTTTGACAGAGAGCAAAGACGGAGGAATGAGGAGAAGTGTATATATATATATATATACACACACACATATACTTGGTGAATGGATGGAGAAACGAAATGGGATTGCTGGACAATGATTGGTTTCGGCAGAGTACAGGAAGGAAGGAGGGGGTTGAGGAATGGTATTAGGGGTATTATATAAGGGGATTAGTAGATAGTTATTAAAACCACCTCCCCACTTAAACCACTAACTCCACTTCATATTTCAAAAATTGAACTTCCCTCCACTCCAAAATAAACAGTCGGCCCCTCTCTTCTCATCCCCAAAACACGTGCACGTGCGTCGCACTTGCACACACACTTCACTCATACACATATATATATTTAATCTAAAACCATATGTATATAATATTTATGATGCATATAAAATTTAGTCTAATTAAAAATTATAGTTTTTCATTCACAAATAAAATAAACACATACACACTTAAATTTTATTTTTAAAAGATAATGCAACTAACACGTGAAATGTAAACACGCGTGTCGCACGTAAAAATACCGAAATACAAAATTCACCTTTATCAACGAAAAATGTTAAAATATATTCGAAAACAACATAAGAAAAATATATTTATTAATTTTACATATTCTACAATGTGATCATTACGTACATAGAAAATACGTGCATTACACGTATAATAATATTTAAATAAAAAAGAGAGAAAAATGAATTTCCGTTTATAAAAAGAATTCGAACACGTCATTAAATAAACCATTGAAATATATAGAAAATATCACACGTAGCGGTGGAAAAATACGTAATCGATACGTGCATCGATAACACGTATAAAGCACGTAAAAATACAAAAAATCAGAATATTATATTTGAGTTGACTCAAATAGGCCAGCGGCGCCCTCCTCCCCGCTTCGAGAAGTTCACTCCGTTCAACGCGAGTGTCTCAGCCATCCGGATGGAGGTTGGGAATGAGGGTCTTCTCCCGCCACCTCCGAAGATAAACATCCCGGGGAAGAAGAGGAACCGGGACAAGTGGTGCCGCTTCCACAGGGACCACATCCACGACACGGATGACTATCGGGTCCTGAAAGACGAGATTGAGGCCGTCATTCAGAGAGGGCAGCTCTCTAGGTTCGTGAGGAAGGACAGGACAGATCCTCCTCCGCCTCCCAGGGGGGCTAATAAGCTACCCGAGCGGCACGCGGAGACCCCGGACTCCGAGCCAGAGGCCATCCTGCATCTCATCCACGGAGGCCCAATGGGGGGAGATTCCAAATCCTCCCGAAAAGCCTTCGTTCGGGAAGTAAATTCCGTGCAGAACCATCTTTCCCTAAGGGGTCTGGGGGTCCCGGTCACTTTTTCAGATAGAGTTCTAGAGGGCATCTAAACCCCCCATTACGACGCATTGGTAATAAACCTCCACATGGCAAACTTTGATGGGTCCTAGTTGACAACGGCAGTTCGGTCAATATTTTCTTTCTGGAGGCCTTCCAGGGGCTCAAGTTATCCAGGGATCGACTTAATCTCGCTGGCTACACTCTGCATGAGTTCACTGACGATCGAGGGTGTCATAACCGTCGATGTAACCACTAGAAAAACTCCTAACACCTGAACCGAGCCGATGGACTTCATGGTGGTGGATGTGAAAGCCACATACAACGTCATCCTAGGTCGACCAGGCCTAGCGGCTCTCCAGCCATACCCTTGGCCTACCACATGAAGATGAATTTTCCCACCATGGCAGGCATGGGAGAAGTCAGAGGGAGCCAGGAGGCGGGCCCGCAAATGGTACATGACCTCGGTGGGAGGACCATTCCTCTCCCTCGAAGCTCTTGAACTCCCCCAAGGGAGTAGCTCACTAATATCGGAGCCAGTCGATGAGCTAGAAGAGGTGGTTTTCTCAGAAGGAGATCCGACCCGGCAATTTCAGATCAGCAAAGTCCTTCCCCCTCCCGTTCACTCCGACATTATCCAGTGCATAAAGGGAAATCGAGACCTCTTCAGCTGGACTGCAACTGACATGCCGGGGATCTCCGAGGAGCTCCTCATGCATCACCATAGTGTCGCTTTGGGGGCCAGACCAGTTCAGCGAAAGCGGTGCAAATACTCTCCCGAGCGCCAGCAAGCTATCAAGGAGGAGGTTGAGAAACTCCTTAGAGCTCGGTTCATATAGGAGGTAAACTATCCGGAGTGGCTGTCCAATGTCGTGATGGTCAAGAAAGCCAATGGGAGTTGAAGGATCTGCATTGACTTCACGGATATAAACAAAGCCTGCCCTAAAGATCCTTTCCCGCTCCCAAGCATCGACGCCCTGATTGATGCAACCACGGGCCATGAACTATTAAGCTCCATGGATGCATTCTCGGGGTACAATTAGATAAGAATGTTCCCTCCCGACATTCCGAAGACCTCCTTCGTCACTGATCAGGGCCTGTATTGCTACCGGGTCATGCCCTTCAGGCTTAAGAATGCCGGTGCCACCAACCAATGCCTTGTTAACAAGATATTCAAAGAGCAGATTGGGTAGAACATGGAAGTCTATGTAGACGACATGTTGGTGAAGAGCGTCAGCAGATTGGATCATGTCTCCGATCTCCAAGAAGCTTTTAACGTGTTGAGGAGACATAATATGAGACTGAACCCGAACAAGTGTGCATTCGGCATCTCATCTGGCAAGTTCCTGGGGTTCATGGTCAGCCAAAGGGGCATAGAGGCCAACCCCGAGAAGATCCAGGCCAGACTCAACATGGCTCCCCTCCAGTGTTAAGGATGTGTAGAGACTCACCGGGCGCCTTGCGGCGATAGGGCGTTTCCTCTCCAAATCCGGGGAAAATTGCCTTCCATTCTTCAAGGCCCTCACGGGGGCTAAAGGCTTTGAATGGAGGCAACAGAAATAAGAGTCCTTTGACTAGAGCTGTTCATCGGTTCTAAACCTAACCGAACCGAAAATAACCGAACCGAACCGAAATTTTCGGTTTGGTATATTTGAAACCGAAATCCGAACCGAGACTGATAAAATTTGGTTTGAACCGAATCGAATTTTATCGGTTCGGTTCGGTTAATAACCGAACTAACCGAAATTTTTAGTACATACTAATTTTCTACTATGACTCAGAAGAGTGGCAGATGAGTCAGAAATGTTCATGCTTTTCGCTCTCATCCCTCAAACTATCTCAGAATGAAAATGGTGCTGGTCCTCCATTTGAGAAGTTGAAGATTGAACCACCGTCTTATTAGGCTACACATCAGCGTGGCTCACATGGTAATAATCTATTCTTCACTTAAAATAATTCACCCTAAATCAGGATTCACATTTCACACACATAGCCTTGGTAGTATTTTGATTTCATTTTGATTTCACACACATAGTCAGGTATGCTACTATTAGCTGGAAGTGCACTTGCATAGCAGCTTAGTTTGAGATGGATCATAGCGGTATAATTTATTTTGGTCCAAAAAAAGTTCGGTTTTTTGTTCGGTTCGGTTTATTTAGAAGCAAACCAAAAATCGAACCGAACTCTCTAAAAAAACTTCGGTTTGGATCAAAACCGAACCAAAAACCGAAAAACCAAACCAAATTGGTAAATTTTGGTTCGGTTCGGTTCGGTAATCGGTTTTAACCAAAGTATGAACAGCCCTACCTTTGACCAGCTCAAGGCCTACTTAGTCAACCCCCCATTCTTGAGCAAGCCAAGGCTCGGGGAAGTCCTATACCTATACCTCACCGCTTCGGACCAGACCCTCAGCGTTGTTTTAGTAAGAGAAGAAGACAAGACACAAAGGCCTATCTACTACGTGAGTAAAGTCCTTAGGGACGCTGAACTCCGTTACCCAAAGTTAGAGAAGATGGCCTATACCTTGGTCATGGCGGCACGAAAGCTCCGCCCCTATTTTCAGTCTCACTTAGTGGTCGTTTGTACCGACCAGCCCCTCAAACAAGTCCTCCACAAGCCCGAGACCTTCGGGCACCTTATGAAGTGGTCCATGAGCTAAGCCAGCATGATATCAGCTATCAGCCTCGAACTGCTATCAAGGCTCAAGCCCTAGCAGAGTTTATAGTGGAGAGTACGATTCTCGATGCCAGCAAAGCAATAGAGGAATCCCCCTACTCGACGGTGTATGTGGATGGGTCCTCGTGCACCGATGGGAGTGGAACAGGAGTCATCCTGGCGAGCCCAAATGATTTCATCCTCCAGTACTCACTCCGCATCAACTTCAGGGCATCCAATAACGAGGTCGAGTATGAAGCCCTTATAGCAGGCCTATGCATGGCTCGCAAGGCAGGGGCAAAGCATGTCAAGATATTTTGCGATTCACAGCTGGTGGTGAACCAGGTATTAGGAGAATACGAAGCGCGAGATGGTCGCATGGCCAAGTACTTGGCCAAGGTCGAAGGTCTGATGGCCTCTTTTGAGGGGGCACAACTCCAGCGGATCCCCAAAGGAGAATGCACAGGCGGACGCCCTCTCGATGCTAGCTTCATCCTACCTCCAAGGGCTTGAACAAACTGTCTGAATAGAAGTTCTACTGAAGCCCAACATCGAGGAAGAAGGCCCCAAGCCGATGGAGGCGCTACCCTTACAACTCGGGGAGAATTGGATGAGGCCTCTTCTCGAGTTCCTCAGAGATGGGATCCTTCCCTTAGACCCTAAAGAGGCCCGAAAGATCCGAACCAGAGCCGAGCGGTACACCCTCATCGAGAGAGTCTTGTACAAACACTCCTACACCCAAGTAGACGGCAGACCCTAATTGAGGTGTCTCTCCCCCGACGAAGCCCAGTATGCTTTGAAGGAAGTTCATGAACAGATGTGTGGCGCTCACTTGGGAGCAAGGTCCCTCGCCCGCAAAATCTTGAACTATGGATATTTCTGGCCTACTCTCCTTCGCGATGTCGAACAACACGTTCGTCAGTGCAGCCCTTGCCAAAAATTCTCAACAATCCACCGTCTAACGCAAGCTCAGCTCTCCTCTCTATCAAGTCCAACCCCTTTTGCAATCTGGGGAATGGACTTGCTCAGGCCGTTCCCTCCAGCACCGAGCCTGCTAAAGTTTTTTGTTGTGGCAATCGACTATTTATCTAAGTGGATCGAAGTTGAGCCCCTAGCAACGATCATGGAGAATAGGATGCATCGCTTCTTTTGGAAGAGCGTTGTCTGCAGATTTGGCGTGCTCCGAATCTTGATAATGGACAATGAAACCCAGTTTACCAGGGCAGCCTTCCGTGCTTTTTGCGCAGACCTGGGGATTCAGCAATGGTTCTCCTCGGTCTCCCACCCCCAGTCCAACGGTCAGGCAGAGAGTGCCAATTGGCAAATTCTCTCCGGCCTGAAAAAGAGATCGAGCAGGTTGACTAAGGGGTTATGGGTAGAGCAGCTCCCCAACGTGCTCTGGAGCTATCGCACTACAAAGAGGACCCCCATTGGAGAATCGCCCTTCAACATCACTTACGACTCTGAAGCCGTTATCCCCTTGGAGGTAGGTCTACCCCCCCCGCTTGATTACTTACAATGAAGAGCAAAACGCAAACAAGCTTCACAGCAATCTGGACCTCATCGATGAGGTCCGTGAGAGATCCTCCATTCGGCAAGAAATCTAGCAGCGTAGGATCGAGCTATCCTAAAATAGGAGAGTTCGCCATACCAATCTCAAAGAAGGAGATCCGGTGCTCAGAAAGCTGTCTATTTCTTTTCCCAGTAAGAAAGGTAAATTGGCACCCAATTGGAAAGGACCATATAGGATCTCCAAAGTTTTCCACCTGGGTGCTTATCAACTTGAAGATCCGGGGGGCAAGTTGCGAACGAGCGAGTACAAAGTAGCTCAGCATTCAGAATTGCTCCAACAACTGTTGATACTCTCTAAACAATAAGTTCAGAGTCCAACACTTGGTTCGATGCGATTTTTTCTACTTGCGAACGAGCGAGTACAAAGTATCTCACCTTTCAGAATTGCTCCTACAACTGTTGATACTCTCTAAACAACAAGTTCGGAGTCCAACACTTGGTTCGATGCAACTTTTGCTACTTGCGAACGACGAGTACAAAGTAGCTCACCATTCGGAATTGCTCTTATAACTGTTGATACTCTATGAACAACAAGTTCGGAGTTCAACACTTGGTTTGATGCAACTTTTGCTACTTGCGAACGAGTGAGTACTAAGTAGCTCACCATTCGGAATTGCTCCTACAACTGTTGATACTCTTGTAAGCATTAACAAAACACAAATTCTCACAAAAAGTTTGAGAAATGGGTATATTACTTAATCAAAATTTGAGGTACAAGTCTAATTCTAGACCAAAAACTCACATTATTACATCAAGATGCAAGACTCATATGAAACAGAGACTACAAGATTACAAAATTTCACCCTAGCCCCTCCTAGGGAACGGGATGTTTCTATTAAGCGATACTCGGGGTTGGCAAGCGCTGTGTTGTTTTTGTCTCATTTCCATAGAAGTCTCCAAGCTGGCAGCCGAGTAGGGTCACCAGCACCTAGAAGCCTAACGGTCACCCCGACAGATGCTCCGCTTGATGAGCCAGCTACTCCGCTTTGCGCATCCCCAGAGTTTCGCAAGATAGACGTAGATCGAAGAGCTAACTCATGAAATGATCTTCCTTGGGCATACTCGCCCCAAGGATAGGAGGTGCTTCTGACATTTCTCCCCTCAAACAGCCATCGCAGGCGTAGATTATCCACCTCCAGTTCGAAAACTCGCTCTTTGAGAGAGTCATCAGTCACTCTGATCTTCAAGCGAAGCAGTCGACTCAAGCCGCCCCCACGCGAAGCATCGAAGATGTTCCGTCGGAGATGTGCCGCCTCTATGCTCTTCTCGAGCACCACATTCTTCAATTCGTCCCTCTCGGACCTTGCCTTGAATAAAGAACGATGAAGGAACTTGAGTCTCAAACCCTGACTGACGGCCATCGAGGGGCAAACCTCCTCACCTTTTGGTGGCACTTTGCGAGCCTTCTCCTCTATGCGTTTCAACTCGGAGTCTCGATGGGCCAACGTCAGCTTTAGATGACTCAACTCCTACTCGGCCTTATAAAGCCTCTCTCGAGATCAAGCGAGGCCCAACTTCGCGACGCCTAGACCAGATCGAAGGCATGATACCTCAGCAATCTGAAAAAGTCGAGACGAGTATAAATTTCCAAGTCTAAACAAGGCTACTACGAGGCAACTCAAAAGTGAGGCGAACCCTCAATCGTTTCAAAATCTCACCAACACTTGTTCAAAAAAGATATTCATTAAAAATTTTACAAGTACAAAGAGCGGTGGCCAGTCCGCTATAGGGCTTCCATACAAACAAAAGAAAGAGCGACTGAAAAGTGCGATGAAGGTACGAAGGGGATCAGGGGACCACCTTGGTGGGTGCCACCGACGGTGCGACAACTCCACGGACGTCCTCCTCGGTTGTCTCCATGATCGTGGCGGTGCCCTCCCCCTCTTCTTCTTCTTCTTCTTCTTCCTTTTCTTCTACTTCGACCGTCATCCCAGCCATCGGAGCAACCTCTCCCTCGAGGAGGTCATATAAGTTGTACCCCAATCCATCGAAACCGGGGACACGCGCCTCCACATGACTCAGGGCCCGGGCGTAAGACTGCTCCATGTTGGAGCACATGTGTGCCTTCGCTTCCGCCCTGATCTCCTCCGCAGCTACATCCACGGCAGCCTCCCTCTCCCTCGCAGCATCTTTGGCTGCCCTTGCAGCTATCTCCTTCTCCTTGGCAGCCCACCACCTATTTGTCCGCCCTCTCCTTCTCGAGGGACAACTGCTCCTGTGCCTTGGCCAACGCGGCTTCAAGGAGCTGGATCTGGGCTGCCTGAGATTCGGACAACTACCTCTCCGCCTCAAGAATCTTGACAGCCTTGGCATGCTCGGCCTTGTGTCGGTCGCTCGCCACCTTGAGCCCTTTTTCCTACTCGGTGATCTGATCCATCATGTGACTGAAGTGGCATGTCATCGGCATGAACAAATATGAGACCCTTTGAGCAAAAATGATAACCGAAGATGAGACAAGGGGATCGAGACTAAACTCACCGACATGGTCGCCTTGGCGATCTCAAGCGCATCTTCGCCGACTGTCCCTGCCTTCAGTGCCGCCCGATCCTTAGGGGTCTGCAAGTGCCGAACCGTCTGCATACAATTGACGGCATCCCCGAGGAAGCCATCATGCCTCATCACTCGCTAATCTAGGACGAACAACTTCTTATGCTCCTCGGTGAGGATTGCCTCGACTGCCGCTGTTAAGGGGGGAGCTTCGAGTGCCAACACTTGGTCGAGAGAAGTCCCTTCGGCAGTCAAGGCAGGGGAAATAGTGGGGGCAGGCGACTTCGGCTCCAAATTGACAATCGGCGTCGCAACCACCGGGGCCTTGAACACCTTGGTAGCCGAAGGACCTGTGGTCGTCTTCTTCCTCTTCTTACCATCGGGGGCATTGTATGCCACCCAGATTTGATCAGACATCATAGCCCTAAAATCCATACCTGGAGCCTCTGCAGAAAAAGAAAATAGAGATCAGCACATGAAGAAATTAAACTTAAACCAAAAAGTCAAAAACTAAAATGCGAAGCATATAGGGCCGATTGGACTGAAACCCCCATCGAAGAGGACCGCCTCGGTCAACTTCTTCCAGCCCAATGGTTCACGAGCCATGAGATTGGCCACTATGTCATCTTCCTCCGGAGTAAACACCGGCTCAGTCTTCGCCCACTTCGGCACCCCTACCTCAACTTAGTCGAAATGTTCCACGGAGCATCACCTCAGATCAAGAAGTACTTCTCCTTCCAAAATTTAATGGAGTCCGGGTTCTCAATCAGTTTTATGCCCCGCCTCGGCGATCAGTAGTACCAATACTCCGTCTTACTCTTCCGTTAAATACGATACATACTCCGAGGAATAATGAGTTGAGGCGCGACCTCTATTGCTTGGCACTGAAGGATAAAACCGTTGATGTTTCGCCACATGTTCAGCATATACTGGACCGGACTCAAGCCGTACCTTTGTAGCACTTCGGCTATGAACGGGGGCATATACAAGCATATTCCAGCGAAGAAGGCATCGAACGGGAATATGCACGTGTCAGGGGAGGTCAGTGTGCAAGTTCTGACACCCGCACCCGGAAGAAGGAGCGTGAGTTCCTTCGGAATCTTGATGCTACGTTGGATCCGAACCAGGTCCTTCTCCGTCAACATGGAGGGGATGTCCTCGACTTCAGTGTGCTCCCTCGCCCTGCTCTCTTCATATGAGGCCGACCTCCCGTACACGGCCTTTGCTAGGAGGCCAGCGAAGTATTATCGAACTCCGCTGAGGTTCGATAAGGGACCTGGAAGCCGACCCAACGCCCCAGCCCTTCCCTCCGTCTCCACTATCGTTATAGACTTTACTGCTCCTACCGCTGCCTTCCCTTTGTCCGAACTAGGAGCCACGACCAAAGGCTGATCCTCTTCGTGGTCCGGAGTGGAGGTCTCACTCCCCGAAGAAACCCTAGACATGTCGCACTATATACAAAAGAGAATATATATTTACCTTGATGTGACAACTGCGGTCAGAATATCTCGCCGGAGAGCCTAATGCCTTGCCACGACCGCTAGAAGATCGCTCGAGAGCGAAAAATTTCTCCAAGAGTAAAAAGTGAAGAATGAAAAAAGGAGGGGGGTGACAGACTTATAGTGTGTAAAGGTTGCCGCTTGGGACTCTGGGATAATTGAACCCCCCCCCCCCCCCCCCCCCCCCCCGCGCGCGGCAAAAAAAAAAAAAAAAACTGGGAAAAGCCCAAGAATGCTAAACGACGGAAGGCGTAAAGACAGAATTTCAGGCAACACCATGAAATTGCTGACAGAACGATCGCCTCAACATTCGCGCTTGACCCAGATCAAGCGGCCCAGAGCGAGCCACGTCCCTCGGAGTCAGATCCGAACAAACGTGGCTCCGAGCATGAAATTGGCCAAAATGCTGCCTCAACATTCTCGCTCGACCGAGATCAAGCGACTCAGAGCGAGCCACGTCCCTCGAAGTCAGATCCGAACAAACGTGGCTCCGAGCGTGAAATTGGCCAAAATGCTGCCTCAACATTCGCACTTGACCCAGATCAAGCGGCCCAGAGCGAGCCACGTCCCTCGGAGTCAGATCCAAACAAACGTGGCTTCGAGTGTGAAATTAGCCAAAATGCTGCCTTAATATTTGCGCTCGACCAAGATCAAGTAGCCCAAAGTGAGCCACGTCCCTCGGAGTCCGATACGAATAGACGTGGCTCCGAGCGTGAAATTGGCCAAAATGATGCCTCAATGTTCGCGCTCAACCAAGATCAAGCAGCTCAGAGTGAGCCACATCCCTCGGAGTCATATCCGAACAAATGTGTCCACGAGAGTGAAATTGGCCAAAATGCTGCCTCAACATCCGTGCTCGACTCAGATCAAGCAGCTCAGAGTGAGCCACGTCCCTCGAAGTCTGATCCGAACAAACGTGGCTCTGAGCATGAAATCAACCAAAATGATGCCTCAATATTCGCGCTCGACCCAGATCAAGCAGCCCAGAGCGAGCCACGTTCCTCGGAGTCAGTTCCGAACAAACGTGGCTTCGAGCATGAAATCAGCCAAAACACTGCCTTAATATTCGCGCTCGACCAAGATCAAGTGGCCCAAAGTGAGCCATGTCCCTCGGAGTTTGATACGAACAGACGTGGCTCTGAGCGTGAAATTGGCCAAAATGATGCCTCAATGTTCGCGCTCGACCAAGATCAAGTGGCTCAGAGTGAGCCACGTCCCTCGGAGTCATATCCGAACAAACGTGGCCCTGAGAGTTAAATTGGACAAAATGCTGCCTCAACATCCGTGCTCGACTCAGATCAAACAGCTCAGAGCGAGCCACGTCCCTCGGAGTCTGATCCGAACAAATGTGGCTCCGAGCGTGAAATCGGCCAAAATGCTACCTCAACATTCACGCTCGACCCAGATCAAGTGGCCTAGAGCGAGCCACGTCTCTCGGAGTTAGATCCGAACAAACGTGGCTCCGAGCCTGAAATTGGCTAAAATGTTGCCTCAATATTCGCGCTCGACCAAGATCAAGCGGCCCAGAGCGAGCCACGTCCCTCGGAGTCCAATTCGAACAAACGTGGCTCCGAGCATGAAATTGGCCAAAACGTTGCCTCAACATTCGTGCTCGACCAAGATCAAGCGGCTCAGAATGGGCCACGTCCCTCGGTGTCAGCACCGAGCAAACGTGGCTCCGAGTGCGGCATGAGGGGAAAAAATGCCTGAGCACCGGATCAGCCGTCCGATTGCTCAAAAATTCGCACCGAAGCTTGATGAACTCCCCAGATTTGGCCACGTCGATATTTCGCTGATTAATTCCTTTTTCCTATTTATTAATTCGAATTAATTATTTAAAAATAATTTTTAATGATTAAAAATTCAAGAAAATTAATTAAAAATTCTAAAAAATTATTATAAATTCAGGAAAATATTTTTGAGCCCCTGGATAAATAATTATTAATTAGAACGGTTAATTAGTACTTTTTGAAAATAGATCACAACTTTGCAAAATTGAATAAAAAATTCAAAAAATAATTAAAAAATTAGAAAAGTAGGAAAATCCAAGAATCATTTTGGGCACTTTGCATGCTCAACTCAGCGTCGTCACACCTCGAGCAAGACCCAAACCCCTTTAAGAACTCCGATAAAGTCCCGTATGCCATTGAAATAGCAAAACTACTCTTCAGAGGCTGTAAAACACAGTCTTTAGGAGTGGGGGGCTCGTGATATGGCTAAAAATAGGACTAAATCGGGACCTTTCAAATCAGGCAGGAATCTTGAAGCTCTCAGGGGTAAAACGGTAATTTCACCTACAAATGGGTCCGAAATGGAAATTGGGTCTCTTCTTCAAAGCCCAATAACCCGTAGATGGATCTATCCTATTGGATACAGGTACCAACCCGTTACAAACCAGTTCAGAAGGATAAAGAGGAAGTCAGATTCGTGATTATCCCTAAGAGGTGATTTTAACCACTTCTTATCCATCCACACCGGAAAGTAGAGATTTGTCCTTATCTTGAAACAGATCCCTAAGGCGACTATAAATACCTCTCTCCCCCTACCGTTACATGGTAATGAATCTTTTCCTACCTAAAGCTCTTTCTAATCTTGGAGATTACTGACAAGAGCATCGGAGGGTTCGTCGCCGGGATCGATCCCGGTGTATCGAACTTCGTGCAGGTTCGTGGCAGCGACAAGAACAAGTCAACACCCAAGTGGAGTCAACAGTTTCGCTTTACTATTTTTTTCAAAGAACTCACAAATTCATTAGTTTTCTCCCACTCCCGAAATCAGCAGCAACATATCTAGTATCCATATACTAGAGAGCCTACTGCAAATTTGATATGAAACATGCATGTTGGCCCCAATTTTTGATATATTTAAGTGTATGAGATATTTTACATTCTTAGACTTATGTGTTTTGTATGAGAGATGATGTAAGTTACACATTAAAAAAAAAAGATACATGCAGATAGAATTAATAACAGAGATGACAACATTAGCCTCAAGTCCCCAAAATAATTACAGAGTGATTCACACAAAACACATAAGCCCAACTATCAGGCATTTCAAACATTATGAGAACATGAAGACTGCAGATGGATTGACGACTAAACCCGCCAAAAATCACGATCAAGAATGAAAAATCATTATAATGAACAAGGAATCAATCAAGTCAAAACCAATGGTCATTTCTATTCTAGAATATTAATAGGATTCTAGTAAAAATTTCGATAGAGTCTTCCCTAAAATATTAGCTATTTTACAGCAATTCCTTACGAAATTCTGCTAACAATTAAAAATATAACATCACAGGTAGTTAATATCAATCATCCTGAGGCCAATCCAAGCAACATCATACATGAATCATATATATAAGGCTCTGGGGGCAAAAATCTTCGTATGATGCAAGATACAAAATAAAATCTAAGATTTTGTTTGAAAACATAATGGATTTTAAGAAAAACCTTTGAAAAATCTTTGAAAAACCATACACAGAACCCAATACTCCACAACTTTGCGGGTACGGGTTTTAACATCACTATATTATATCATCATTCTATACAGATGCTAAATATTATACAGATTTACATAATCCCTCATTCTACATAACTTAAGTTAACAAAATATACAACTAATACATCATCCACCAACCCTACTACAAAAAAAAGGGTTTTTACAATAGGGATCAAACACAATGCTTCGAGTCTTCAATATGGATAGTTTTATCAGGAAATAGTGAGTCTAAACAAACAATAAGAGTTTTTCAAGAATCAATCAAAACCAATGATAATTAAAAAAACAAACAGTAAGAATTAAAAAAATATCAATAATGAGCATCTAATATAATAAGGGGTTAAGCTTACCTTGCGAAGGGAAATCAGATTAAGCTCGCGTTCATCTCGAATAGTAACCCCTATATTTTTTTGTTGAAGGAATTGCAGCTGTAATGGAAAAAAAATAATTTTGAATGTAAGTGGACAATTATTAATTTGATAAAAAGATAATGAAAAGCTTCACTCCATGTTTTTTCCAAGTCAACATCAACCTATAAGTTATGAAAGTAAACATTATAATGTGAAGAACAGAAAATAAACAATTTTTTGATCTAATATGAAAGAGTTGTAGATGTCATTAAAAAAAGAGAAACTTACATGGCCATATATAGTGATGTTATCTATTATTGTTGTTTAATTATGATGAAGGACTTGATTTGTATATAAAGGAGGAGAAAGTTGTCAGTTAGAGAAAGTTTGATCTGTATATGAAGGAGTTTGTTTGTTAGAGAAAGTTGTCAGTTTGTATAAACTCAGAACAGAAATTGAGGGTGTATTTGTGTCATTAAATATTATAGCATTGCCTTTTCGAATTACAATGGTGTTTATTCTTGTTGGCTGATAGTATGTATTCATAAAAGCTTCAAATTCATAAGTGCAAATATGAAGTATCCAAGTGTAAAATGAAAGGATGCTATTCTACAACACAATTATTTCAAATCTAACTCATCACAATGCATTGTTGAACATCTAACTCATCTTCTATATTCAACTTCTGTATTCAACTTCTATGTATTCAACTCATCAAAGAACTAATCAATAATCAACTCATCAAAGAACTAATCAACTTTTATATTTAACTTCTATGTAATAAATCTAACTCATCACATATTCTACAATTATTTTAAATCTTATTCATCACAGTGCACCTCTGATGACAATCTAACTCATCACAGACAAAGAAAGAATGAATCAACTTCTACTGTAATACCCTAGTTTTCATTTATGAGATATTTTTGTGATTTTACGTGTTTTGCACGTATGATTTCATTTGTATAAATTTTTTTTGTATAAAATATTTTTATAGTATTTGTTCTCCCTTAATTTTTCAAAAATTATTTTCTTTTAAAGCCTAATTGAAATCTAAAGCCCAAAATTGTCTTTTTAGCCTACTGTATTAATAAATTATTTTAATTATTTGAGCCCATGGTCTTTTGGCCCAATAGTAAGCCCATTTAGTTTAAATTCTCTTTTAATTAACCCAACTTGTGTGGTAGACTAATTTAATAAACAATTAATTATAAGTGCATGAACAAAATTTTGTAGGGGTACTAGTTTGCATTGCACTTGCCCGTGCATGCACAAGAGTGTGCAAAACACACCCTTGGGAGTGGCCGGATGGAATCAAGAGAGAGGAAGAGATGGGAGTAGTGGTGAGGTGGTTAACTCATTCATGGGTGGTTATGGCAACTTCCATACTAATCCTAGCTCTTAATCTCTAACTAGTTGATCTAATCCTAGCCATTCAATCTACCTAAAATCTTGTATAAATACCCCCTTCTTTCCCTAAGTTACTCTTGCGCCTATTTTTCATTATAAGAGAGACCTATACTAGAGAGTAAAAGATTGAGAGTTAGAAAAAGATTGAGTGTGTGCTAATGTGTGTTCATCTTTGGAGGCCAGCCAAATCGACAGGAAGAAAGAGTGCTCGAGTTCCATCAAGCACAAGGAGACGGAGGCAAATTGTGGCTCGATCTAGGAGGAGAAGGATTGCTCTTTGTTCAAGGAGATTTATAAGAGTTCTTTCTTTGTTTCTTCAAATAGGTGGGTGTTTCTCATGACTTCTAATCTAGATATCATGCTAGGTTTTGTGCTAATCATGCAAGAATAAATAAGTAAAAATATTGCTCTTTGATAAAACGATGATTAAAGTGAAAATGGAACACAAGTGAAATTGCATGAAATGAATGGGTGAACTTGATTGAATGATATGATTGATGTTGTGATATTTCAATATTGATCTAGCATGCTAAATTAGAATCAATGTTTGTCCATGTAGAAGAATTGTAGTTATAAGAAAAGTGCAAATTTTAGAAGTTGTGTTCGCGTGGAAAATACTAATCATAAGAATCTCTTATTATTAAGATTAGTTAGTTAGATTATGCATGTTGTGATTGATGTTAAATGAATTCTAAAGCTGTGTGTTAGTTTTCGGGGAAATGAACATATAGTAATCTAAACCAAATTTTTGCGTGTTAATCAAAAACAAAGAAGAAATGATTCCAACTTTCGATTTTTTGTTGCTGATCAGTCGACCGAATAGGCGTAGATAGTCGCTGTCCTAAATATTTAGTTCTTCGAGTTGTAATTCTCGCAGAACAGTCGACCGTATATGTTTAACAGTTGACTGCCCCGTCCATTTTATTTTCAAGTCTTAAAACATCACAGAACAGCCGACTGGTCTTGTTAACAGTCGACTGCCCTGATCCTTTTCGAGTTTTTTTAAAAACTTTACAGAACAGCCGACTGACCAAGTTTAACAGTCGACTGTCCTGACAATTTTTTCTTGAGTCTTTTGAATCCTTGCTGAACAGTCGACCGACTGTGCTCCAAGAGTCGACTGTCCAGACTATTTTGACTTCTCAGATTTTAAATAGCCTCGTGATAAAAATAAATATACTGTTTGAAAGAGTTTGAAAAAAAGATTTGATAATGGAAAGAATGAAGATTGAATGTGACAAATTAGAAAAGTGAACTTTATTTGTCTTTTTGCGTGAAATTGTGTAGGAAAGTGAAATGAAATATCCTGATGAATTATGAAATGTTTTATGAATATGAATGCTATGAACATGAAAAGGAAAAAAACTATTGTTAATCATGAAAAGAGAACTTATGAGTTTAAAAGGCTCAATTTTGTGTGATTGTGAATTGAAATTGAGAACTAGAGTGTAGCTAAGCCTCATACCGGCATTGAAAAGAAATGAATTGAAACAAAATTTGAAATGAAAAGACCAAGATTTGGGTCATGTTGAATAAATGGTTAAGACCAGTATTGTGAAAAGGCTAACTCTAGAGAATTGATTTTGTTCATGATTCAAATAAACTAAGGACTAGATACATAGTGAAGATGTGATGAAAGTATGAGAAAAATATTGAGTCTGAGGGTCATTGGATTGGCGGCGTGAGAGTATTCACAGGATGTCCCATGATGCGTCATGAGTAGGACGTGGATACTACTCCAGAGTACCGTCCCAGTGGCAATGCTCGTGGGGTGTTTGGTGACTACGGGTGGTGTCATATCTATGGTAGGAGCTAAATTACCACAGGATGCCTGCATGATGAGTCATGTGTCAGTGCGTTGGGATTCCCTCCAGGGCGCCTAGACATGAGTTCGTAGGTCATAGAACATCTAGGATACTTACCGTAGTTACAGTAGTAGATTAAGTCATGACGAGGGATTGAACCCTACAAGATGAAGAACGGTTAAGGGCTTGCCTTCGGACCTATGTAGTATGGAATGCATAGAATTCGAACAAGTGCGCATTAGTGTCATATAATACAAATAATTGCATTAAGGACTAAGTGCACATTCACATCAATAGGATAGTCCCTTAAGCTTTGTTTGTGAACAAGTTTGTGGTTTGCTAAGTATTGAGAATCGTTATACTGTTTCCGGCATAGAGAGAATGACCGTGTATAATATTTCGTCAGTTGAATGAACTGACGCGCCCACAGTTTTACATGCAGGGTAAAGATGCTTGACAAATTGAAGTATACATCCTGCTCAAAGATTGATTTAAATGTTGTTTCATGTAATTACTGTAAAATTGCTTCCGCTGTAATAATGTCCAACTAATCAATTTCAAATCAAGAAATAACATACCTCAAAATCCTGTGAGTCAGCGAGTTCGCGAAATCATGAATCCTTCCTCACCGAAATCAATCACGAGAACACCTATAAATATTGAAATGATCAAAACTTTATCATCCAAGATTAAACTTTAGCTAGAGACTAAACTTAAAATTGTTTGAGAGATAGACTAAACTTAAAGTTTGGATGTCTACAGTTCGATATTTTGTCCATTGAGTTGTAGCTTAGAAGTAAAGAGTTAAAGGGGTAATGAAAGGGTTGAAGACCATATTACCACATACTCTTTCATTCAAAAGGAAAAGCTTGATATTTAATCTAACTTCTTAAGGAATTTACATACTTAAGGGAAACTCACATAAGAAATTCTCAGCTACTATAACTCTAAAAGTAGTTTTATCATCCATCACTGCTTCTATTCTTTGTAAATAGAAAATTCAGAGCACGTGCCAGATATCCAATTATATAGTTATACTATGACCGAAATAGGTAAAGAGCTAAAATTACCTGATCATCCCATGACTTGTCAGTGTTGTAGATGACAACAACTCCAAAGCTCCTAGCAGGATTGATGCCTTTCCATGAACACTATAAACCCTATTGGAAGTGGAGCTAATACCTGCAATATTGTAGTGAAAATAAATTATATTATTCACATTAAAACTAAAGAAGATAATTGTGGTAATTAAATTTGACAATGACTGAAAATTAAAGTATCAAATTCTTGGAGTAGAATTCAGTTAATGCTTTACAGCTTTAGAGTTTCTCTATTCCTCACTCTCTCCAATCAAATTTATTGTGAAGTAACATCCAACTTCTGATAGAGAAAACTGTTAGGAAAACTCTATACATATAATTGTTAGGAAAATTTTGACATATAAACTATAGGTAGAAACATTTCAAATTAGTCAGATTGTTAATTACAATGTGTTCATGTTAAATAGGAGACATGCCTTTCATTTATACACATGCTCAACCCTCATCTAAGTAAAGTAAGCTCAAATAAGTAACATAACAAATATTGGCCTTTATGTTTTCTATACCATCTGTATGGTAGAAAACATTAACTAATTGACCAATGAAAGGAAAATATAAACAACATAAAGATCAATGTATAATTTATAATTTCTTCAAAAGAGTACTATTCCTACGTTGGCTCAGAGCATAATGTATAATTTTTTCACTGAAGCTTTTATCTCCAGTATGGGTTTATCTGAGAATGTACGAAATCCTGTGATTATGTTGTTCAAATTATAGAATAAATAAATTAAAATTCATTTTCCAACCAAACAAACAAAGACCTGCGCATCCTGCGATTATGTTGCATGTACTCAACTTAATCCACTGAAACTTCCTTTTCAAGATTGGATCGAAGAATCATGCTTAGTATTTCTGAGGGACGTATAGAACTATACATCCTTTACCTAGGAAAACCTAGTTTCAAGCAATAGTTATACTATTCCCCCGGCAATGTTTAAGCCGAATCCAACATTAACCAGCGCATGAATCAAATGGGTTTCAACAAAGATTGGGCCCTAAGAAAACATTTATTACTACTCAAATTCAGGATATTGCGCAATGTGCATAGTATCTAAATAAGTAGATTAAGAACCCTCACTTGGGCAAACTGCAGTAATAGAAAAAAATGTTCTAAGAAGTATAAACTGGATTTAAGAGTGAAATGGCCCATACCTCAAATTTCTGAGTGCCGTCACATTAATGCAAGGTCAGCTACAATATGCAGGATGAGGGGACCAGTGAACGCAGTAAAAGAGCCTACTACAATACTGAAAATGTCAAGTGCTTAACAGTAACAATCATAAGTCATTTTTATAATGTTCAGAGAATGATAGCTACATATGTTAATAGTGATTCTAAGTACACAGCACGACAGTAAGCTAGCACACATGAATATGGCAACAAATAAATCAAAATATTCAAGGATTGTTAAAACATCTAATACAGTCATCAACTCTTAGTCCAGAGATTAAATTTCTACATGCATGATTATAGGCATTAGCCTTCAGACATTATTCATCGGTTAGGTGCCATGGAATGGCAATGAAATGGGTACGTAAAATAAATTTGAGTTGGAAACTTGAAGACGTGCTGCAGTAGTCAAAATAAACGCTCACAATTAGAAAAGAACAATTTACAATAAAAGCGAAGATGCAAAATAAATGAGAGATGAGGAGATTTTACTTTTAGCATATGCAATCAAATTTATTCCCCAAAAATCATTTCAATAAACTACTAAGAACTTCACATATCAACCTGCATTCTCCATCCCTAATTTTTAAGATGACATACACAACATATATGCTCGAGTATAATAAGTAATTAAAGGATCATAGCAACCCCAGATTATCTATTTTAACTATTTAGTCAGATTATATATAGGAAAGTAGATGGCATGGCTCTTCTTCACTCCACCATCCTTCATTGCTGACCAAACACTCCTCTTATCATCCCACCTCACCACATCGGCATATACGTTCGACAACAAAACCCAATACCCAGAATGCATAGGCTCCATGTCTATCAAATTTTTGGCTGAAATATCAGCCATTTCAACATTCCCATGAATCCTACCATTATTATGGAGAGAACTCCATATACAGTCATCAGGTTCTGTAGGCATGTGTTTGATGAACTCATAAGCTCTCTCATTCTGATCCATTTTGCCCATGCAATCAACGATAATACATAATTCCAAATCAGGGATTACTCCACACCCTGCCTTAAGCAATTACAGAGGAACGCAACTAAACCCAAAG
This sequence comes from Hemerocallis citrina, assembly GCA_017893485.1. Taxonomy (NCBI): domain Eukaryota; kingdom Viridiplantae; phylum Streptophyta; class Magnoliopsida; order Asparagales; family Asphodelaceae; genus Hemerocallis; species Hemerocallis citrina. The sequence continues at coordinate 196,995,249 of CM030368.1, read as the reverse complement.
CCGAATGTAGAATCTAACGAAGATCAATCTCAAATTAAGACCCAAAATATAGAAACTTATTAACAAAATTAAACCTTGATTGCTTTGATGGCATACTCCACTTGAAAAAGACTGCATTCAGGTTGAAAATGTGGAAACAACAGCAAAAATAAAAGCGTTGAAACCCTAGATCTCTAATCGATAGGGAATTATCTGCTGTCGCCGAGGATGATGATGCACCTCCGACGCGGCCGCTGCTGCCACTGCCACCACCGAGAGTGGGGCCCACGAAGGGGGTGGAGAAGGCAGAGGCCCTAAAGGAGAGGCGGCGGGGTTTGGTAGAGGTTGGGAAGTGGAGGAGGGTGGAGGGGGGAAGGCGGCGGGAGTGGCAGCAGAGGGAGGGTTTGAAGGGGGGAGAGGCGGTGGCACCTGAGGGGGGGGAGAGCCGGGGGAAGAGAGAGAGAGAGAGAGAGAGAGAGAGAGAGAGAGAGAGAGAGAGAAGGGGGTTTTCGGGAAAGAGAGAGAGAGAGGGGTTGTGAAATTGTGGGGTTTGAAATTTTGGGTAGAAAAATGTGTTTTGTGAGAATCAATCTGGGCCTTTGATTTTGAGAAGATTGAATGAGAGCCACTTGATAGCTTCCTTTATGTTTTATTATATATACTAGATTTGCCCGTGGGCACGTGCCTACGGCACGTCTTCAGAACGATACAACATATAAAAAGCCTTGTAAACAGTAAATCAACAATTATATAGCTCAAGTTTGAATAGTATAACAATAATTAGTTGTAAATAAAAGTCCATGTTTTCCTTAGTATTTGTTGAAAAATAATTATAAATTAGGGTATAAAAGTCCATGTTTCCATAAGTATAGAGAGATAGAGAGAGAGAGAGAGAGAGAGAGAGAGAATTAAATAAATAAAGGAGTTGTTTTGGAGGGATTTGAATTTGAGTTTTGGGGGGAAACTCTTGGGGGGGGGGGGGGAAATGTGTTTTGTGATATTATATCTGGGCCTTTAATTTTGAGTAGATTGAATGAGAGCCACTTGATAGCTTTCTTTGTATTTTATTATATAGATATATATATTAATTAAAAGATGACCGCGTCAAAACTTTATTAATGAAAAATTAACGAAACATAATAGAGCTAATTACAAATAAGCTACTCAATAACCATACATCCAAAACATAACATCCCAAACTATAGTCTAGTCTCTAATGCATAAATGAAGATACAGATACAGATACAAACAATCAATAAGCGGCTAAGACTATCCTCTTCCCGTGAGTGTACTTGACTACTCCTCTTTCATGCGAAGCCTCTTCTTTGCCCCCACATAACCTGCCCAATCATGAATGAAAAAGAAGATTTTATACATCGTGACAGAAAATCTATATGTGATATTACAGACATAGACCTCATATGGTTGCTGCTGTAGCAATATCTCAGGCATTTCTATCATCTTTCTTGACTAATTCTACCCTCCAATGACCCCAAACATCAGCACTCGATCTAGGGCCCTATAAACATCCAAATCCTAGGCGCACAACTTTCCATGCCAGAATGGCCTTAGGACAAGTAAATAAGAGGTGTTTTGAATCCCCATCAGCGCTATGACATGTGGAACAAGTAACGTCGATTTGCATATTTCATTTTTGCAGATTGATCTTGAAAAAAATCGCATCGTTCATCACGAGCCAGATAAATACTTTGACTTTCAGAGGCGCCTTAATACTCCATATAATTTTTGCTTCCCTACATCTAAGTCCTCCAACATTTAGCCATTTGTACATAGATGATACCAAAAAAGGACTTAGATACATCAAGATTCCAGGATCTTTCGTCCTTTACTTCAGTGGTATACTGACCTTCTGTTTGAATGAACTTGTTGAGATTTTCTAGCTTGTTCATACTATCCTGCGATAACCGATCAGATACATCTACCGTGAGTTTTCCATTACACCAAACATCGGCCACCAAGGAATCGTTATTGATAGTAGCGGTTGCCACTTTCGGAAATAGTCTAAGGAGAGACCTTTCCCCGCACCATCTGTTTTTCTAAAATATTGTATCATTTCTATTCCCAATCCTGCACTTACTATTAGAATGGAAAATCTCCCAAATTTTCACCACTGCTTTTCACAGGAACGAGGCTTTCCCGAACATGCTTCTTCCCCCAAATCGATATTTTTTTCTCTTTCGGTAAACTGCAAAAGGTTTACACCACTAGCTGTTATTCATCTTATTTTCAACCACCACTTACTCAACAAAGCTTTGTTCATGTCTTTTAGATCTAAAATTTCAAGTCCTCCTAATTCTCTCCTCTTACACACTCTACCTCATTTCACCTGGTGAAAGCCTTCATTGGACTCATCCGCTCCCCTCCACAAAAATCTTCTTCTGCATTTGTCTATTTTGTTGATTACCCATTTAGGCAGTTCGTAGATAGACATTAAGTACAACGGGAGACTACTGAGCACTGAATTAAGTAACGTGATTCTTTCTCCTAGCGATAAGAAACGTCCCTTTCATTCTGCCAATCTTTTCTCTATCTTCTCTATTAATGGTTGTCAATCCTCACGTCGTATAGGACCCGATCTGATTGTATTTCCTAGGTAGATTAATGGAAATTGACAAATCTCGTAACCGAAATAATTCTTAATAGTGTCGATAGGGATGGATAAGTGATCACTGATTGGAATGATGCATCTCTTCTTTAAGTTAACTTTCAATTATGTCCATGCTTCGAAACTTTGTAGAACCATTCCTACAGCAATAATTTCCTCCACTTTAGCCCTTTCAAATATTAGAGTGTCGTCTGCGTATTGGAGAATTGAAATCACTTCAGGGATTCTCTTAATTTTGATTCCTTTGATAACATTTGGCTCTCTTCCCCTCCTGATCATTTCAGCCAACCCATCAACCACACTGGCGAATAGAAGAGATGAAAGAGGGTCGCCTTGTCGAGTCCTCTGCGACATTTGATTTCTTTTCCCTGGTATTTATTCACTTATATGAATGATTTCCTTCCTTGAACGCACCGCCTAATCCACGTTCTCTATGTAGTTCCAAAACCTTTGAGTTGTAAAGCTTCGTCAACACACTCCCATTCGACTGAATCGTATGCCTTTTCAAAATCTAATTTTAAAAGAAATCCATCCGATTTTTCTTTGCTTCCTCTGTAAACAATCTCCAGAGCTAATGCTACGATGTCCATGATGATTCTTCCTCTTATGAACCCACTCTAAGATGCTCCCACCACATCGTCCAAATGCGGAGCCAATCTTTGAGTTAACACTTTAGAGATAACCTTGAATGATCTGTTGAGTAGACTAATTGGCCTAAAATCTTCCACCCTAATCACCTCCCGCTTCTTTGGGATGAGGATGATGTTAGCATAATTTTGTCTATCCAAATCAGCGATTCTGTCGTAAAGCTCCTGAAAGATGTTCATGAGGTCCTTCTTGATGATAGTCCAGTAAATCTTGTAGACGAAAATTAGAAACCCGTCCGTTCCTGGAGCCATATCCTGACCTAAATCTTTTACGGCGCTAAAAACTTCCTCTTCATTGAACATATACTCAATTCCATCACTTCCATCTATTCTTGAAGAACTCCACATATCCGATATTAATTTGCATCTATAAGCTTTCCTTCCCCTTAGAAGTTCTTTATACCTTCTGTCGATGTGTTGCCTCACCAATCCCTCATTCTCAGTCCATACTCCATCAACGAATAATCTGGTAATGTGGTTTTGCCTCCTTCTTTCATTAGCAACCTTATGGAAGAACTTTGTATTTGTGTTCCCTTCTTTTAGCCACTGAATTCTTGAACGTTGCCTCCAATATTGCTCCTCCATGGCTCCTATATGTTGGATCTTGAGCCTACAGTTGGACATCTCCTCAATCTCTTGGCCGAGAAGGTCCCTTCCTTCTTAAAGAATCTCTAATTCTTGGACCCTATTACCCAGCTCCCCCCTCTTTACTTTGATTACTCCATATTCTTGCTTAGCACAGTCTTTCAAACGTTTACGAAAGCATTTCGTCTTTTCAATCCAAATTCCGACTGCTGATACTTCCTTGGTATTTGCATTCCATGATTCTTCGATGATATTACGGGTGACTGTACTCATTGTCCAAGCTTTCTCAAACCTGAATGGGTGACGCCTCTTTGTGTTTCCGTTGCCACAATCTAGTGCATGTGGCAGATGATCGGAAGTGTATCTCGCAATGGACTTATGGACCTCACCCTAGCTAATGGGAAGACATCCTCCCAGTCGATTGACATCAAAATTCTGTCCAACTTAGTCAGAATCGGATTATTCTGCATATTCGACCATGTGAATTTCCTATCTCCCGTCTCCAGTTCCATTAGTTTTCTTTGAGCTCGGAATGTTTGTGCTCTTTGTGAATATTAGTTTTGTTTGTGCTCGGAATGTTTTATTATGTTCTCTTAAAGAAAGGCTGAGATTTTTTTTTTTTTTTATTCAAATAAAATATGCATTACATGTGCTAAATAACTAGTATGTTTTCAGAAATTAAGAAATTAAGTGGATATTTAGGGAAAATGATTTTTGTTCTTGAAAAAAAGCCTAAGTGGATATGCATGAACTAGTCATTTTATGTGCAATATCATGTGATTGCCATTCACTGTCTCTCGTAACACAAATTTCTGGAAGATCTTTACTATTTGCTGTGGGATATTTGTTTCCTGTGATAAGATCAGCCGTATCATGTCCGCTGTGAAGAGTCAATGCTAGTCGAATGAGCAACTTCCAAGATCATGTGGTATGTCTTCTTCGGTCTTCGTCGTATATACAGTGAATATGTACCTCCCTGTTCTTTGAACTAGGTCTGAGAAGGAGGTCCACAAAATCTGAGATACAATGCCAAAACAGTTCTCGACAAAAATGTGGATACCGTAAGCATATATCAGTTTCAGTGATCAAACTTATGCGACACTCTGGCTACTCTTGGAAGGTTGATGTATCGACTAATGGATGGGGAAAATATGGGCTTGACGGAGAGTAGAATATGGGACAGTCGATTCATCCACTTGGCCAATCGACTACATGACCTATGAATCAGCATTGTTTATGATTTGGGCCAATGTATCAATTTGCGGTACACATTATGACTAATTCCTAATCTCAAGTTGTACCTCGAGTTTGTTACTCCTAATGAGCCAATAATAGATGGACGACAAACAAGAATACATATAACAACTCTTTAACACATCAAGGCTGTGACACAAATTTAGGATAACTCACCTCTAAAAATTACCTATACAGGGAGAGAATCCATATCTATATCTATTCTTTACCATCTCTCCATTTAGCCCATATGAGATAGCCCTCCATACGACAAATGGGATCGTAACAACGAACGCAGCTAATTAGGTCCAGTGTTCCCCACTGTTCAGGTCAAGTGTCGAATGGCCCTGTGGATCCATCCTTTCTGGGCTTGGCCTTTAGAAATCTTTGATTATAAAAAATGTGGTACAATTTAGCATTTTCCTTCTCAGATATAAAAGAAAAGTAAGTATATGTGTTTAGTTAATATGAAGTTTCCTAGATTAATGCAACAAAATCTAGAGATTAGTTTTAGGGTACGAGGTCATACAGCTAGTGTGCAAAGAAACATGAATTTTAAAATTTTATCAAAGCTATATTAGATTGGGTGTGTGTCTCCTAAAACAAGTACATGATCCTGTTACCTCCAGAACTAAATTTCATGCAAAATCTTCTTCACTCCTAGGTTGCAGTAACAATGAGATTATGTTTTGTGCTGCTCCTTTGACTGAGAGTCTGACACTTATCACTTCATACTTCTATTAAGTTATGAATAATTGTTTCCTTACCCTTTTACGAATGCTCATCTTTCCTTAAAACCACCATATGGCTTCTTTTGTTGGAAAAAACGGTGAGAACAAAATTCTCAGTATCTCTACTATTTTAATGGGAGAGTTTGTCATCAAACAAACTCCATTGGTAACCAAATAAATATGTGCATTATATCCAAACAAACATGTGCAATGTATATGTATAACTAATATAAAGAAGGTCTTAGATTCGATACCAGACAACGTCAGAAACTTTTTTAAAAAATATATCAGTGCGTAGCTTACTAGTCTCAGTAATAACAGTTCTGCGAAATATAAACAACTAAAAATAAAACAACACATGTAGGTTGAACTCGTTCCAATCAATAATTATGTTGTTACTGGTTTATGTTAATTTCATGCTCTGAGGTACAAATTTTCATGAATTTAGGAAACAAACAAGAAACTAAAAGGGTATAAAGAAAATGGGTTTTGGAACTGGGGGCATAAAAGAAAAAAATTTCCCTTCTAAATTCTAGAATCCAACGTCCGAGGTACCCTCTAATGCTATATCTTTTTAATTATTGTTTCTCACAAAGGATATCTTTAATTAAGCAAATTATTGGTTAATGAGGACCATGTCAAATACGAGAATTAATATATATTATCCACAAACAGTACACATTATTATGCAGATCCCCTCACAAATGTTGGCATGCTATGTATCAATTTGGAGACATAATTCTTGAATATAGTCTCTTAATTCATAGTGAAAATAAATTATTCTGAACTGTTTTCGAAAAACTCCGTGCGCTATTTTTATTACAACTTCGGAGTTTTATGAAAAAATTCTCATTTTAAAATCATCGTAGGGAGATCCAAATGGACAGAAGTTAGATGATGCATTGCTTTTTTTTTAAAAAAAATGTATATAACACCATTAGAAAACCTCTTTACGTTCCAGTATTAAGGAAACAACTCCAAAAAAAACACAAGTTTTATACAGTCTCACAAATTTTACTCTCTAAAAACTACTTTGTTTCATTAACAATAATTAATGAAGCTGTGATTTGGTCACCTTTATTATCAAAAAAAATATATATATATTCTTTTATACACAAACAATTTTATACATAAAATTGCCCAAATGAACCTATTGAGGTGTTGTGACAGGGAGATGAATCTCACCACAATTCGTTGGAAAATTTTGTCAAACACCTGTGGTGCAGCGAAACAAATTAGAGTAATGAAAATGACGAGATAGATTAAACAAATCAATTGAACAACCAAATAAAGTAGATCCAATCCAACACAAAACATACGAAGATTTTATCCCGGTTAGATTTTGCTTAATCGGGAGGAAAATATAGTGAAATATAATCAGTGGCGGAGCCAGGATTTTCATCCACTGAGAGGGTAATCAACTATTTTAGCAGAGAATCAAGATTATGTAAACTCTATTTTAGGCTTCTGACATCTACATTGATCTCACTAATCCTACACAACATGAGAAATTTGAATTTTCCCATATAAATTTTAGATTAGACAAAACACCAGAAAATTCCTAAATTTCGAAAAAATGATCACCCTCAATTAATAATAAAGACAATATGATATGATGACTCACCAGTGGCGTAGCCAGGATTTCTATCTAGGGGGCGCGACAATTACTATTAAAAAAATTTATAATAAACACATTTGCAAGCCTCAAAATATCATATATTACTATCAAATGTCACAAACTTACAATCACTAAATAGCATTTTTCTTTAGCAATAAAACCTTTCGAATTTTCATATTCTGAAAATATTGAATGATATCTTCATTGTCAATGACATCCAATACATCTCTTTCAATATATGCAATCAAACAATCATTCATCATCTCATCACCCAATCGGTTTCGTAATGAAGTCTTGATGATTTTCATTGCAGAAAATACTCTCTCTACTGTTGCGGTTGCAACGGGTAATAGCAATGCCATTAAAATAAACTAGTAGTTAAATCTTCTCTATTTCCAACTTCAATCATTAGTCTACCTCAAAGTAATTAAGTGCATCAAGTATTAGATGTTCATCTCATAAGTATATGCACAGAAAGAGTAAAAACTACTGGTTAGAATTAGTTACTCACTTTGTATTTGTTGTTTGAACTATTTCTTACTACTCTCGAACTCCTCTTAGGTCTCCTTTGAATTTACGATGAGATTTGTAAGTTGAATTCAAAAGAGGAAAAGAGAAAGAGAATGAAGGTGAATCATAATAGTATGTGTTTGTACAAATAACCAGATTGGGCATTGAACAATGTGAAGTACAAATTTAATGTAGCGCCTTGAACCTGGGTTTTCACCAAATATCATGAAAATTTGTGAAAATGTTGTTCACATATATAAGATACGCATATAAAAATTTCAACTCTAAACTCCATGTGTTTAAATATAAAAAAGTTCGGAAATTAGCTCAAAATTGGGACAGAAATTAACACTATAATTTGTACCCATTTTAGTTCTAATTTGATTACATATCATACTAATTCAGTCCATTCTCAAACAAATCAGTAACACTGTAACAGAAATTAGCAATCTAATTATCTTATCATATATGAATTCACGAAACTTCAGAATATGAACCCAAATTATCAAAATGTACAAAAATATTTACTTACAATAGGGTTTGGAATCGATCGACTCCTCGCTCTCTCTCTCTCTTATGACCTCCTCTACAAACCCAACTAATCACTTGTAGATTTTTAATCCCTCTTACAAATTCATTATGAAGTGGGTTTAGGTGGAAACAAAAGAGTGGAAGAAGAAAGAGTAAAGTAAATCGGTAAATGATTAAATGGGTTGGAAATTTTACATATAAACCTTTATTAAATTTCTTTTTACTAAATATATAAAAAAATGATTTTTTTTTAAAAATCTCACGGGGCGCAGCTGCACCCCCTGGGCATGGGGCAGCTATGCCCCTGGACGAAATGAAGGGATACCTAGACGATGCAGACTGGAGACAAAGAGATGTAGATGTTGAACGGTGGGTTACGAGGGCCAGGACGGTGGCTTACCGAATAGAGGATGAGGTAGACAGTTATCAGAGCCAAAAATTGCTCTTGACACCAGCTATCTTGTTCATCTTACCTGAGTGCACTGTACTTCCATTCTACTTTTTCCCCCTATATTTCCCTGAATCACTAGTACTGCTGGTTGTGCCAGTATTTTTCAGTTGGCTAGCCGTGGCCAATTCCAACTATAGAAGGTGGTCGTTCCGCAGGCGCCTGAAAGCAATTTCTAAAAACATCGTTTCTCTCCTTGATGAGATGGATCAATTAAGTTTCACTTTTAAACCCAAGGAAACACCAATCCATCATACTGTGACTGCCTCGTCTACAATTGCTAATGTGATTGGGATGAAAGATGATGCAAATCGGTTAAAGGAGTTATTGGAGGATGCAGTGCAAGATCGTGTAGCCATCTTCATCAATGGTGACCAGGGCCAGCCCCACCCTTGAGGCGGGTGAGGTGGTCGCCTCAGGCCCCCAGCATTTTTGCGATTTTAGGGGCCCCAAATTTGTAATTACCTTATAAATATAGACACGAATTTTGCACGTAAAAGAAAAATACTGTTATCAGGGGCCCCAAAAATAATTATTTGACCCTTTATTTTTTTTTAATGATTTGGGTTTAGGCTTGAAGACTTTAATTGAATAAGAGACTTTAAATTTGAGTGATTCAAAACAAGTTTATATATTTTGCATACATAAATTGTTTTCAGCAATGTGCAAATTTTATTTTATTTTATTTTATTTTATTTTATTTTATATTATTTTATTTTATTTTTGTATGGGGGGCCCATTTCGGGAGTTCGTCTCGGGCCCTGAGAACTCAGGGCCGGCCCTGAGAACTCAGGGCCGGCCCTGTAGATACTACTCCTTCACAATTACAAGGTAAGCAATTACAAATACGCTAACTAAACTCATGGTTAATTTCATTAGCTTCTTACTATATCTTTCTCACTTGTACTTTGTTGGACACTTATCACACTTTGAACAATACATATACTTTTTAGTGGAAATAAAAAAGTAGACAGTTTTGATTGGATTTTATCTCTACATCAAATGACAATAAAGTTGACAGCTAATATTCTCAATAGAAGAACTTGTGGCAGAAACCTTTTGATTCTTGATTTGACTGTTCAGATCTATTATCTGCCATGTTGCATTCTGAAAGTAGTAAATTGTTTGTGCAGGAATGAAGAAAAATGCTGGTAAGCTCATATGGATTTTTATCACTCCTATAGTAGTCGTTGTGTTTATTTTGATTATCATATGCTTTTGTTGGAGGAGATCCCGAAAACAGGCTATCGTAAGCACAAAGTAGAGATTATATGTTTATAATTTGAATTGGTTGCATTTTGAATCTTGGAGTATCGTGTATTGAAATTTCTAGTTATTCTACAATTCAGGTTAGAAGGCTGATATAAGAGGTTTGGGTTTGGATCTTAGCATTTTTAAACTTTGTCCACACAACTTTTAAATTAGTAATTTAATCAGACAACTTCACAAATACTTCTTCGTAAGATAAAATTTTCAGTTACTAATTCAAAAGTTGTGGAACTTCAGCTAATAACATGAAGCTCCAGCTGCATGAAACATCACACCTTTAAATCATTTTTTTATTTTTTTAAAAAATGAGGATCCCACTAAAAATTATTCCTATTATGCTTATTTCGAAACACCACACCTTGTAATTGTGAAGGAGTAGTATCTGCAGTATCTATGATACCAATCTGTGATGTGGGGTTTCCTTCTTCGGAAATATCCACCTCATACTAATAGCACAATTCTCTTGAGGAAACCATTCATCTCTCTCGTATGTGGGATTCGAATTTTGGCTAAGAAAATCATCTAGACAATTTTGGCATTGTGGCCTGAGAGAATCAATGGGACATTGCACTAAACCAATTTAACTACTTGTACTATTAAACATCAGTTGTTTGGATGCATAATCATTGCCATTTAGAACAACTGTTGCCACTAATGACGAGTTGATCACATCCTTCAGCCACTTGTTGAAAGTATTTTTATCCACTACTTCTAGAGCCATCGTAACTATTGTATCATGAATGACGTTGTCAAGAGTAGAGAATGGGAGTAAATATCTGTTTCTAAGTAGACAATAGCCGTACTAGATGGCCACTTGACTATCTAGAGAACAAGTAGAATCACATGAAGAATTACTAGATTTATTATCCGAGCAGTTTATGAGGTTGATGTTGCCTCGGCAAAGAACGTGTTCATTTATATTCTTTTTCATAGAGGTGGAGGCCGAGGAAACAATGGAATGAACGAAATCTGTGAGATTCGGGGCAATGTCAACTTCTAAGATACAACAATCATCGAGCTCTTTGACAAAGGCAAACCCACCAAAACACAGAAACAGAAATGCAATCACAACAACGTCGAGGTGCCGCAAATGTATATAAAGATGATTCATATTAATAGTCCTTCTGAACTAATTCCAATTCTTCTGAACTATTTAACAATCCGTCAAACAAAAGTAGACAAACAAAAACGTCACTTACACGGCCATATAAGACAGGCAATTTGATGGTGGAAATAATATGCAGTTGAGTAAATGAAGTGTTAATATAACTCTCATTTAAAAATCAATGGTTGAGATTAGGTGGTTGAATGCATCTAATCTGACTTATATGGCAGTGTAAGTGACGTTTTTGTTTGTCTATTTTTGTTTGGCAGATTGTTAAGTTGTTCAGAAGAATTGGAATTAGTTCGGAAGGGTTTAAATTAGTTCGGAAGGGTTGTAGGGTTGTTAATATGAATCATCTTTCTATACATTTGCGGCACCTCGACGTTGTTGTGATTGCATTTCTGTTTCTGTGTTTTTGTGGGTTTGCCTTTGTCAAAGAGCTCGATGATTGTATCAGCTTAGAAGTTGACATTGCCCCGAATCTCACAGATTTCGTTCATTCCATTGCTTCCTCAGCCTCCACCTCTATGAAAATGAATATATATGAATACGTTCTTTGCCAAGGCAACATCAACCTCGCAAACTGCTCGGATAATAAATCTAGTAATTCTTCATGTGATTCTACTTGTTCTCTAGACTAGTCAAGTGACCATCTGGTACGGCTATTGTCTAGTTAGAAATATAGATTTACTCCCATTCTCCTCCCTTGACAACATCATTTATGATACAATAGTCACGGGGCTCTAGAAGTAGTGGATAAAAATACTTTCAACAAGTGGCTGAAGGATGTGATCAACTCGTCATTAGTGGCAACAGTTGTTCTAAATGGCAATGATTATGCATCCAAACAACTGATGTTTAATAGTACAAGTAGTTAAACTGGTTTAGTGCAATGTCCCATTGATTCTCTCAGGCCACAATGCCAAAATTGTCTAGATGATTTTCTTAGCCAAAATTCGAATCCCACATACGGGAGAGATCAATTTTCTCCAAGAGAATTGTGCTATTAGGTATAAGGTGAATCATTCCGAAAAAAGAAACCCCACATCACAGATTGGTATCATACTGCAGATACTCAGGGCCGGCCCCACCCTTGAGGCGGGTGAGGCGACCGCCTCAAGCCCCCGACATTTTTGCGATTTTAGGGGCCCCCAAATTAGTAATTACCTTATAAATATAGACACAAATTTTGCACGTAAAAGAAAAATACTATTATTAAGGGCCCAAAAATAATTATTTGAGCCTTTATTTTTTTTTAAAAATGATTTGGGTTCAGGCTTGAAGACTTGAATTGAATATGAGACTTTAAATTTGAGTGATTCAAAACAAGTTTATATATTTTGCATACATAATTTGTTTTCAGCAATGTGCAAATTTTATTTTATTTTATTTTATTTTATTTTATTTTATTTTATTTTTGTATGGGGGGCCCATTTCGGGAGTTCGCCTCGCCCCTGAGAACTCAGGGCCGGCCCTGATGGTGACTCCGGTACTGGGAAAACTACATTGGCTGCTAGTGTATACGAGGAGACAAAAGCCCATTTTGATTGTCATGCTTGGGTGTTTTTAAACCACCCCTTCCACAAAAAGGACATCTTGAAGGAAATTTTCAAAGGGTTTTCCCAGTCCTGCTCAGAATCTGCTCCATCCATTGATGACAAAACATCCAAAATGGATGAACAACGGCTAACCAATTTAATTTTCAGTTATTTATCTGGAAAGAGTTATTTGTTGGTGTTGGATGATGTGCGAAATCTCCAGACATGGAATGAGCTTCTTCCTGCTCTGCCAGTGCAGCAGAAAGGCAAAATTGTACTCACAACAACAGAAGCTAGATTGCGTCATATGAACACTCAAGAGGGGGATAACGGCAATTGGAATCGCAGTCAAAGATTACCAACCGCAACCACCGTGAGCTCCCCAGATGGGGATCTCCATGCACGCTCTGTATCAGCAGAAACACTGGCTGGTCCCACAAATTTACTATTAACCGAGCACATGGAAACTCAGCCAACATCAATGTATGTGCTTATTCTCAGAGGACTATCCGAAGAAGACTCCAAAGGACTTTTTTTTACTAGAGCTCTGCCAGGAAGGGAGTCAGTCCCTAATGATCTGGTTACCATTGGGCAGGAAATCATAAGCATGTGTTCCCGAGGGTTACCTATCACTATTGCCACGGTTGGCAGTCTCCTCTCTACCAAGGAAGCAAATCAAAGGGAATGGAACAATTTCCTTGATCTGTTCCGCAGGTTTTGGTTCCCTGGTTCGACAGAGGATCTTGCAATTGAGTCACTTGTTGATGCTAATTTGTCATTCATCTATGCTGATTTGTCTCCCTTTCTCAAGCAATGTTTTTTGTACTGTGGTATTTTTCCGGTTAACTACATGATTTCCTGCAGAAGGCTTGTTCGTTTGTGGGTGGCCGAAGGGTTTGTAGATGAGATTCCAGGTTTGACGAAGGAGGAGGTAGCTCGAGAGCAACTGGACCAACTCATTGCCAGGAACATGCTCCAAGTTGTAAGGAAACGCCTCAACGGAGAGGTACAAACCTGCCGGATGCTGAACCTTATGAGAGAATTTGCTCGAAATATATCGAGCGAAAACAACTTCTGCACAGTAGTACAAAACTTCCCAAGCGAAGATCAAGAATTGGAATGGGAGAATCTCCGTCGAGTGTCCACCGAGGATGCAGTGGCGTAGCCAGGATTTCTATCTAGGGGGCGCGACAATTACTATTAAAAAAATTTATAATAAACACATTTGCAAACCTCAAAATATCATATATTACTATCAAATGTCACAAACTTACAATCACTAAATAGCATTTTTCTTTAGTAATAAAACCCTTCGAGATTTCATATTCTGAAAATATTGAATGATATCTTCATTGTCAATGGCATCCAATACATCTCTTTCAATATATGCAATCAAATAATCATTCATCATTTTATCTCCCAATCGGTTTCGTAATGAAGTCTTGATGATTTTCATTGCAGAAAATACTCTCTCTACTGTTGCGGTTGCAACGGGTAATAGCAATGCCATTAAAATAAACTAGTAGTTAAATCTTCTCTATTTTCAACTTCAATCATCAGTCTACCTCAAAGTAATTAAGTGCATCAAGTATTAGATGTTCATCTCATAAGTATATGCACAGAAAGAGTAAAAACTAATGGTTAGAATTAGTTACTCACTTTGTATTTGTTGTTTGAACTATTTCTTACTCCTCTCGAACTCCTCTTAGGTCTCCTTTGAATTTACGATGAGATTTGTAAGTTGAATTCAAAAGAGGAAAAGAGAAAGAGAATGTAAGTGAATCATAATAGTATATGTTTGTACAAATAACCAGATTGGGCATTGAACAATGTGAAGTACAAATTTAATGTAGCGCCTTGAACCTGGGTTTTCTCCAAATATCATGAAAATTTGTGGAAATGTTGTTCACATATATAAGATACACATATAAAAATTTCAATTCTAAACTCCATGTGTTTAAATATAAAAAAGTTCGGAAATTAGCTCAAAATTGGGACAGAAATTAACACTATAATATGTACCCATTTGGGTTCTAATTTGATTACATATCATACTAATTCAGTCCATTCTCAAACAAATCAATAACACTGAAACAGAAATTAGCAATCTAATTATCTTATCATATATGAATTCACGAAACTTCAGAATATGAACCCAAATTATCAAAATGTACAAAAATATTTACTTACAATAGAGTTTGGAATCGATCGACTCCTCGCGCTCTCTCTCTCTTATGACCTCCTCTACAAATCCAACTAATCACTTGTAGATTTTAATCCCTCTTACAAATTCATTATGAAGTGGGTTTAGGTGGAAACAAAAGAGTGGAAGAAGAAAGAGTAAAGTAAATCGGTAAATGATTAAATGGGTTGGAAATTTTACACATAAACCTTTATTAAAATTATTCTTACTAAATATATAAAAAAAAATTGAATTTTTTTTTAAAATCTCAGGGGGCGCAGCTGCACCCCCTGGGCATGGGGCAGCTACGCCCCTGTGACTCACAAATCACAAGTAATTACTGATATCAGCAAAACCCTTAGATTTTCCCTATCAATTTTTAAACTAAAATTTTCGTTTCAAGAACTGACCGTAAAACCCTAGAAATTGACGTAAGATCCGAATTCAGTAACTTTTCTGTTGAACTCAGTACCTAGGGTTTCGGAGGAGCAGCGAAGACGAGAGACTCATAGTAGTCGGGTAGAGAAGAATGAGAAGATAAGAAAAGATTTGGACTCGGGGGTATGGGAGCTAAGGGTTTGCGAAGAATGAGAGATTCGGAGGAGAACGTACGTTGGTGTTGGCGAGTCGCAGTAGGGAACAACTAGAGAAACGGAGGAACTCTTGAAGATTTGGAGGTTTGGAAATTGGAGGAACTCTTGAGCATGGGCTTCGATTTTGAAAAGTGGGCTTGGGTCTACATAGAGGCACTGACAAAGGCCGGGGGAGCGGCCGCTCACCCTAGCCTTGCTGTGCCTCCGTCCCCGGATATAATATTCAATTAGAGAAGATTACAATAAGTTACAAATTCACTAAATATAAGAAATTAAACATACTTACTAAGAATTATCTCTCAAATCTCACTTGCAATGGAGAATAATGTCAATGAAGTACTTGATCTCTCATATTGGAGGCCATTATAATAAATAGAATAAAAATAGAGAGAAACTTAGGTTAGTCTTGATATCTTAGTCGTCTAATATATCATGAAGAAGACACTGAATATGAGTCGTACGATCTAACTTGGAATTGAAGATAAGCCGAAAAGATCCCCAAGACCTAGGCCCAAAACAATGCAGTCCGCCGCGGACGGTCGACTGCCCTACTTGCAGTCGACTGCAACTCAACAGTCCCCAAACCCGAGGGGTGTACAGCCGATTGCACAGTCGACTGTACATTTCTATGTTTTCTTGACTGTTTTGCTGAATTCGCCTCTTTTTAATGCTTCGACCTCCGCGCTTCGTCGTCTCCTCTTCTAATTGAACAACAAGTATGCAAGACATCATCTTAACAGAACCAACCAAGCTTGATAAATATTTTACGATGATCTATCTCTAATATTATAATGGGAGAAGACCTTAGTGTCATTTGTAAATTTGTAAATCTAACAACGTGTGCATTGCACGTGCATAACTAATATGAAGGAGGTCTCAAGTTCGAGTCCTCACTACGTCAAATTTTTTGCTTTAATTTTTTTTAGATATATTAAATGTGCATCACACGTGTAAATTACTATATATTTATCTATCTATCTATCTATCTATAATATAATATATAATAAATATTATAATGGAAAAGTTGGAGTTATAAATCTACATACCTGCAACTTCAATTCTCCCATTATAGTCTTCACATTTACTTTTAAAAATATATATTCATATTTATTAAGATATGCAATACACGTGTAAATCAGAGCTCTTACTTTAAATTTCAAAAAAAAATTAATACGTGCATCACACAAGTGTAAATTACTAGTCATTTTATATTACTAGTCATTTTAATCCAATGTAATGTTCTAACCTTCCTGCTTGAACTAACATTAATAAACTAAATAGTAGCATTTTTGTCTTTCAGTAGATTATCTTAAAATTTTAGAGAAAGCAAATACTACAACAACTAGCTAGATTGTCAATCTGATTAGTTTCTTTTGTGCGCTAGAAGTCAGTCTAATTAGAGACGATGTATGGTAGGTCCCTTATACTCGTGACAGCGAAATTTTTGAGGTACTACGCCACTTTTTGAAAATATTTGCGATTTTAGGCTACTTTTCAAACTTTAAGCGTTTGTGGGCTAGCCAGCACCACGTCAGCAGCGACCGCTATTAAAGATAGTGGTCTCTTCATTTATAAAACTGCTAATGGGAATAGCGGCCAACACATTGTACTCACTGTAATTGGTTGGATGCTGTCGCTATTGGCCGTTAGCAACCACCGTTTGGACGAAGCCATTATTGGGAATAGCGATCGATAATAAACATATTCCCACACTTAGCAGATTTTAGAGAGGGTTTTATAAAATTTGCAAAAGACTTCGTGTAACTGAGGTCGCTATTGACAATAGCAGTCTCGTCTAACTGAGGTCGATATTCCCAATAGCGTCCTCAAGTGGGCCCGATCGCTTTTAAGACAACACGTCCCCACTGTCTAACCTCTCTCTCTCTCTCTCATACTGTTTTTCTTCTTCTTTATCTCCGAAAACCCTAAACCCTAATTTCTTCCCCAAAAAACCCATTAATTCGAGTTACATTCATCTCCACCCCATCTCTCTCCTCACACTTCATCTCTACCCGACCTATCTTCTCACTACATATTTCGACAATCCCCAATTTGGAAACCCTAAAAATATGTTGCTGCTGATTTTGGTGTGGGAGCAAACAGATAAATTTGTGGATTCTTGAAGGAAACAAATAAGCAAACCTGTTGACTTTTAATGGCGTTTTGACTGGTTTCTTGCCGTTGCCGTGAACCTGCAAAAAGTTAATACACCGGGATGGATCCCGGCAAAAAACCCTATAATGTTCTTGTCAGTAATCAGGAAGATTATGAAAGAGCTTTAGATGGAAAAAGATTGATTACCTTGTTACGGTGGGGGAAAGGGGTATTTATAGTCGCCTTTAGAGACAATTTAGAGATAAGGATTTATCCCTATGTCCCGGTGTTTTTGGATAAGATGTAGAGTTTAAACTCGTTTCATGATAAGAGAGTTGGTTAAAACCGCCTCTTGGAGATAATCACGAATTTGAATTACTCTTTATACATCTGAATTGGTTTGTAACGGGTTGCTACCCATACCCAATAGGACAAATACGTTTTAGGTTATTGGGCTTCGAAGAAAATCCCAGTTCCCATTTCGGATCCGTTTGTAGGTGAAATTACCGTTTTACCCCTGAGAGCTTTAAGATTCGTGCTCGATTTTAACGGTTTCGATTTAATCCTATTTTTAGCGATATCACGAGCCCCCACTCCTAAAGACTGGGTTTTACAGCCTTTGAGGAGTAATTTTATTATTCTAATGGCGTACGGGATTTTATAGGAGTTCTTAAAGGAGTTTGGATCTTGCTCGAGCTGTAACAGTGTCAATCTGAGTTTGTAAAGTGCTCAGAATGATTTTGCGAATTTTCTGGATTTTTTTCCTCTATTTTTTAAATTATTTTTCGAATTATTTATCCAATTTCGCGAAGTAACAATATCTTTTCATAAAGTATTAATTAATTGTTCTAATTAATAATTATTTATCCAGGAGTCCAAAAATATTTTCCTGAACTTATAATTATTTTTTAGAAATTTTAATTAAATTTCTTGAATTTTTAATCATTTTTCGCAATTTTTAAATAATTAATTCGAATTAATAATAAAAAAAGAATTAATCGGATAACTATCGAGGTGGAGCGATCTAGGGCGTTGATCAAGTCTCTGTCTTGATTTTCTGAACGATCTGATGGTGGATCTGTCGTTTGATGACGTGGCGTAATCTGGACGCTCCGATCGTGAGAGCGCATCGGGAGGGGGGCATTTTCCCCATTTCCACACTCGGAGCCATGTTTGCTCGGAGTTTGGCTTCGAAGGACGTGGCTCAATTTGAGCAGTTGGATCTTGATCAAGCATGCTTTTCGAGGTGATGTTTTCCCCACTTTCATGCTCGAAGCCACGTTTGCTCGGAGTTTGGCTCCGAGTGGCTCCGAGGGACGTGGGCCAATCTGAGCCGTTGGATTCAGATCGAGCGCGATTATCGAGGGAGAGAGTGCAATGTCAAGGGAGCTCGATGTACAGGCTCGAACACCGGGACCTGGGAGAAGAAGATTGAAATCCTTCGGTATCATGAAGCTACTCTGAATCTGCACTAAGTCCTTCTCCGTCAACATAGAGGGGATGTCGTCGACTTCGGAGTGTTCCCTCAGCCTGCTCTCGTCATACGAGGCCGATCTTCCGTACACCACCTTGGCCAGAAGATCGTCAGAGTATTCTCGAACTCCACCAAGACTCGATAAAGGACCCGGGAGCCTACCCAACACCCCTGCTTGCCTCTCCTTCTCCACAACCATCACAGATTTTACTGCCACTGCCACCCCTTTCCCTTGTCCATCTTCGGAGCTATTATCAATGGCTGATCCCTTTCGTGGTCCGAAGTGGAGGTCTCACTCTCCGAAGAAACCCTAGACATCTCGCAAAATATATAAAAGAAAATATATATTTACCTTGATGTGACAGCTACGTCGTAGTTTTTCGCTTGAAAACCAAACGCTTGGCCGCAACCGCTAGTTGAGCCACCCAAGAGTGAAAGAAAATTCTGCAGAGTAAAAATGTGAAGAATGAGAAAATTGAAGGGGGATAAAGACTTATAGAGATTAAGATATGCCGCTTGGGCTTCTGAGACATTTGGACCCCCAAGAACAGTAAAAATCCCAAGAAGCGCTGATTACTAAATGACAGAAGGCGTAAAGACGGAATTTCAAACGGTGCCATAAATTCGCTGACAAGCTAATCGTCTCAATAATCACACCTGATCAAGATTCGACGGCCCTGATCTTGCCACGTCCCTCGAAGCCAAACTCCGAGCAAACGTGGCTCCGAGCATGAAAGTGGGGAAAACTCTCCCTCGATAATTGTGCTCAATCAAGATCCAAGGGCTCAGATTGAGCATGTCCTTGGAGCCAAACTTCGAGCAAATGTGGCTCCGAGCATGAAAGTGGGGAAAACTCTCCCTCGCGCACGATCAAGATCCAAGGGCTCAGATTGAGCCACGTCCCTCGAAGCCAAACTCCGAGAAAACGTGGCTCCGAGCATGAAAGTGGGGAAAACTTTCCCTCAATAAACACGCTCGATCAAGATCTAATGGCTCAGAATTAGCCATGTAACGCCCCGATTTCAGGTAACTGGAAAACCGGGACATAATCCAAAATCTTTTCTTCAATTAGCCACAATACAGAGAAAGACAGGAAAATTTAAAACTTTTTATTCAACACAAATGTATTATAAGTCCGAAAAACTTCAATACATTACAACAATGTTACAATAATACCTTTACAATCCCAAGTGTTACAACTTTCAACAATTTACATCAAAGTATAATGAATAAAGAACAACACTTGGTATTTCACTTGGATGCTTCCCAATTACAAATAAATTACAACATGTATTTCAGCGGAAACTAAAAATAAAATCGACTTCTTACTTCTCTTGCCTTGAGTTATCCTGAAACCTGTACCTGTACTTCTACTATCCAGTACCTGTACTTATGCAATCCAGTACCTATGGAAGTGGGGACGTCAGTATTCACTGACGCTTTAAGGCTGATAACTAGCAGTGAAACTCAACTATAGCAAACAGATTGATGAAAAGAGAAACATGTATATATATATTTGATGTGTCAGTGTATGCTATGATATGCAAGATTAACCAACGCAAAAATGCACTTATTCTAATGCAAGCAAGACTCTGGAACAGTATGTAGCCCATACTACATACGCCCCATCTCAAGCCGGTTCTTCATATATAGAGATTTGAACCCGCGCCATGAATTCTACTTTTGTACCCATCCTGTTCCTGACATAATACTACATGACTGGCGACTATTGTCCGGCATACTGGACCTCACTCAAAAGCCAACACGAACTACAAGATACTTGTCAACCTTCTTCTGTGCCCTCAACTGGTCATGAGAAGGCATAGAACCTGCCTGGATCGTAGGGTCTATTTTCCTAGGAAACCCTCTCGTTCTTATCATGGCACATTCAGGAATTAACAATCAAGATGCGGAACCCGTGCTCCCAACTTGTCATGAAAAAGCACTGCATGTATCCCTTTGACAGGGGAATACATCCCGACAACACCACCTAGTGTCAGCCTATAGGAGAGGTTGGATTATAGGTTATCACCCCTAACACCAACTCTCACCCTTCGGCAATTTATAGATAGAAATGGTTAACTATTACTACCCTAACGATGTCACTCACCCTAACCAAACAAGCGAGACATACCACTATGCTTCCAACTTGACATGAAAAAGTACCGTACGTGTCTCTCTTCTAACCAAACAAGCGAGACATGCACTGTGCTTCCAACTTGACATTAAAAAAGTACCGTTTTCTAACTAAACAAGCGAGACATGTACTTTGCTTCCAACTTGACATGAAAAAACACCGTACGTGTCCCTTTTCTAACTAAACAAGCGAGACATGCATTATGCTTCTAATTTGACATGAAAAAGTACTGTACGTGTCCCTCTTCTAACTAAACAAGCGAGACATGCATTGTGCTTTCAACTTGACATGAAAAAGCACCGTACGTATCCCTCTTCTAACTAAACAAGTGAGATATGTACTGTGCTTCCAACTTGACATGAAAAAGTACCGTACGTGTCCCTTTTCTAACTAAACAAGCGAGACATGCACTATGCATCCAACTTGACATGAAAAAGTACCGTACGTGTTCCTCTTCTAGAGAGTGTAACAATTTGTCGACACAAATAACCAACTCCTAATCTAGACTTCTCAAGATCTTCTCAGATTCACTCACAGCCTACCTATTCAAGACAATACCTACATACGAGCCCAATAAGCTTCGTACGAGACAATAATATACATACGTGCCAAATAAGCCACGTATGAGACCAACAGCTACATAGGGGCCAGTCGAGCTGTGTATGAGATAACAACATACATCCGAGCCAAATAAGCTACGTATGAGACCAATAGTTACATACGGGCCAGGCGAGCCGCATATGAGCCAACAACATACATACGAGCCAAACAAGCTACGTATGAGACCAACCGCTACATACGGGTCAGTCGAGCCATGTATGAGACAATAATATATATACGAGCCAAATAAGCTACGTATGGGACCAACAGTTACATACGGGCCATGCGAGCCGTGTATGAGCAAAACTACATTAAAAAAAACCATACAGGTAATCAACCTAGAAGCAACCAAACGTGCTTACTAGCAACTCTCGATCTTCTACAATTAGAAGCAACATAAGAATTTTCTAACCGTCTAATACAGACATACTACTAAAGAAAAGCCTGAAGCGACATAAAAACCTTCCGACAGCCTAGAAGCAACCAGTGCTACACTTATCGGAATTTAACAGAAATATACTTTTTAGAAAGTTAAGGGTATTTACCACAACTCTCTAGTGGAATACTATTTCCGATTCTGTAAGGAAATCAAAATCCGGTCCATCGAATACACGCAAACAGTTTAACCCAACTGCAGATTTTCAACAAAAAGTTGAAACTTCGCAAGCTGGTAACTTTTGCCCCACTCGTCGGAATCTAACAAAACTGGACAATTTAAAAAGGTGGGAATATCTACTAAAACTTTCCAGTTGACCAGCTGCTCAGATTCCGTAAGGAAATCTAAATTCCTACCCATCGAACATACGCAAACAGTTACCAAACTACCGATTTTCATCAAAAAGTTGAAACTTCCGTAGCTTGTAACTTTTGCTCCACTTATCGGAATCTAACAAAACTGAACAATTTTAAAAAGTGGGAACATGTACTAAAATTTTCCAGTTGACCAGTTGCTCAGATTCCGTAAGGGACTCCGAGTTCCTACCCATCGAACAGACGCAAATAGTAACAAAAACGACAGATTTTACAAATGAAAGCTGAAAACTTTCAAGCCCCATAACTTCTACTCCGCTTATCAAAATTTAACCCGAGAGATCAATTCGGAAAGGGGAGAATGTCTACTACAACTCCCTAGTTGGTCCAAACATCAGATTCAACCACTAAGAAACTCTAAAATCTCAAAGAAGCAAAACAGCAAGAGTCCGGTAAAGACTGCCAGTTGTTGTACTTTGCAAATGGCATAACTCTTACTCCGCTTATCGAAATTTAACCCGAGAGGTCAATTCGGAAATGGGAGGATGTCTACTACAATTTCTCTAATGGGTCTCTACCTCAGATTCAGCCATCAAGAGGCTCAAAAACTTCAAAGAGTCAAAACAGTAAGCACTCGGTCATACAACTTTTTGCTGTATTTTCCAAAGGCCATAACTCCTACTCCGCTTATCGGAATTTAGCCCTAGAGGCCAATTCGGAAAGGGGAGACTGTCTACTACAATTTCTCTAATGTTTCTTTACCTCATATTCGACCACTAAGAGGTTCAAAAATAGCAATCAACAAAAACAGTGAGCAACTCAGTCAAGTTGCTACCCTGTTTTTGCAACGACCATAACTTTTGCGTCTCTTGACGGAATTTAATGCGAGATGTCAATTCGGAAAGGGGAGAATGTCTACTACAACTTCCCTACAGGGTCTCTACCTCCAATTCCATAAGGAAACACAGTTATAACCCCTCGAAGCCACTGCGATACTAACCCCCAAACACAGTCTTCACTGTTTGCTCCTAAAGCTCGCTATTTTGGGGGAAACGGTTGTTTCACCCATCAAAATAGCTCCAAAAAATCTACAAAAATTACAGCATGGTAATAACACCCCTAAGAACATCTCCAATAAATTTCGAGTCAAGATTTCATCGTTTACATAGTCAAATAAAATCAACTCTACAACAACCAAAACTTGATTTTTATGGTTCTAATTTGTGTTCTACAACTCCAAACTTTGTATGCCTCATTATTCTAGTCCATAAAGTGATTATGCATATGAATCTAGTCCAAATAATATATAACAACTAAATAAACAAACAAAACAAACATGAGTTGAGAACCCCCACATTGATTTTGTGTAGGAAGAACTTGCCATTCCTTCTCCTTGCTCCTTGTTCTTGCTTCTTCAAGAACACTCCATGAAGAGAGAACCCATGAAATCCATCTCTCTTTTCTTTTGATTTTTATCCTCTCTTTCTTTTCCTTTCTCTTCTCAATTTTCTTCTCTAAAAAATAACAAGTAAAGAAGGAGATGGAGGATGGGATGAGAAAGAGATGGAGAAGAAACGAAGAAACAAAATGAGAATGAATGGGAAGGGGGGAAGAGACCGGACATTGAGTAGGAGAGGGAGAGAGAGGGGGTGTGTAGGGGATGTGTTTTGTAGGGGAGGTGTTTTGTAGGGGAGAATGAAGACACATGGCAAAGTTCTCATTCAATTGGTGTTCTATTTGTAACTTTAAATTACAATCACCCCTTAATTCAATCCAAACCCTCCATCTCATCATGATGGATCAAAAATAAAATATAATTTTCTAAAATCACATACTACACGATTTGTTCAAATGCCCGAAATCGACACAGTTCGATTTCGTACATATATCTGACTATACAAATATTTTTCATTAGTGAAAACGAACAAATCTGTACAAAAATAATTTAATTCCGAGAAATAAAATCAAATAATTTTATTACTGGCTCGGAAGATTCCAGTATCAATTTGATACAAAATAGTCGTATACCGACTAGTATATATACATATACAATGTTTATTAACAAAACCGGGTGATGTCTACCAAAAATATTTCAATTCTGGAAATAGAAAATAAAATAATAATAAAATAATAATTTTTAATATCTGCCCGGGATTTTCCAGATATTTTTCTTAAAAACGCATTTTTCAAGATTTTGCACAAGTGTACAAAACTGATACAATACTTGTATATACTTACTAGTATATATGTCCAGGTAACTTTTTATTTGAAAAACCAAGTAAATTCCAATTAAAATATTTTAATTTCAAAAAATAATAATTATACAATATAATATACGTCAGGGATATTACAAGCCACGTCCCTCGGAGTCAAACTCCGAGCAAACGTGGCTCCGAGTGTGAAAGTGGGGAAAACTCCCCCTCGATAAATGCCCTTGGTCTAGATCCAATGACTGGTTCACGACAGCTGCAAGAAACCAGTCAAAACGTCGGTAAAAATCAACATGTTTGCTTATTTGTTTCCTTCAAGAATCCACAAATTTATCTATTTGCTCCCAGTCCAAAATCAGCAGCAACAGATTGGTGCCGTATGGAAAAGCAATCCAACCCTATTTCATCAGTGAAAGTTGTTTCAAGCTATGCCTCCAAAGAAAGGGGAAGGTGACGGTCTCCAACTGCAGAGCCACTCCTGCTCTTTCTTCTCCTCCACCTCAGGAGGTCATCCCTCAACCCGTCCTGCAAGTCCAGCAACCGCAGCCTGGACAGCCTCTCTCTCAACCCGTCCAGCAACCGCAACCTGGACGGCCCCTTCCTCAGCAACCTCAGCCCCAACAGACTCCTCAAGGGCCTTAAGGGGCTGCCGCAGGACCCTCCCGCCGAAGTTTCCAAGGGCAACCTCCTCATCATGACCATGTCTCATACATAATCCATCATCTAACTCCATGGCCTCCCACAATCTTTTAATGCCGAAGGATCTGCGACACGTTATTATCAACTGACATCGTGGGATAGATTTTTGGACCCGCTTGGATGAGAGGGAGACCCATGACGGGATTCCCCGCCGTGAACATCAAATGGGTCCAGCGATTCGGTCCCCAAAGCCCGATCTCCCCGCAGATCGGACCGTAGAAGATCTAACTCTCCCAGGAGGCGGACGGAGTCACACCCGCGTCGTCAGAGAAGGAGCCGCACCATGAACGGTCGGTCCGCTCCAAGGGACCACCAAGATCGGGAGGCACCCGTCACAAGGGTGGAGTTCCAGCAGTTTCAAGAAGCGGTTCTGAGAGCCCTCAGTGTTGCTCCTTACCACGATCAGCGGGTGCCCAGTCCTCAACCTCCCCCAAGCTATGGTGGTCGCACCCCCAGTCCTCAACCTGCCCCAAGCTATCACCGTCGCACTCCCAGTCCCCTTCCGCATAAGGACGAGTCCCGGGGCTCAGCAAGATATGAACGAAGGGAAGACTCAGTCTACCGCTGTCTCCACGAGATGGAGAGGCGCCTTGGCCGACTTGATAGAGAAGAGGAACAATGGGCAAGGAATTTCTGCCAGAGCAGGCCTCCATTCTCCCGGACCAACATGGAAGCCCCGGTCCCGAAAACTTTAAACCCCCAAACTTTGAGTCATACAACGAGGAGTCAGACCCCGCTGACCACATTGAGAGTTTTAAAACTCTCATGATGATCCACCAGGCATCAGACGTGCTTCTTTGCAAAACTTTCCTGGCCACACTGAAGGGGCCAGCAAGAGAATGTACTCAAGACTCGCCCTGGCCTACATCTTCTCCTTCGATCAGTTCGAAGGGCTTTTCCTTACTCATTTCGTGAGTAGCCACTGTGCTAAAAAGACAAGCACCTTTTTACTATTACTCCATCAAAGGAAGGGCGAGCGGCTAAGGGGACTATGTTAAGCGTTTCACCTCCGAGGCCCGGTCTATCACCTCCCTAGACCAGTCGATGGCCTCTGCTGCTTTCCAATCCAACGTCACCAACGACAACCTCAGGGCGTCCCTTGCCAAGAAGCCTCCTTGGGATTTCTCCGAACTTCTGCGTAGGAGTGAGAATTACATCCAAGCAGAAGAGGCTCTTACCCGCCCCACTCTTGAGGGATCGTCCTCCAGAAATAAACGGAAGGGCGCTGAAGAAGAAGGAGCTAAGAAGCTCTAGAAAGATAATGGAGGCCAGCATCGCTCTCCTCCCCGCTTTGAGAAGTTTACTCCACTCAACGCGAGTGTCTCAGCCACCCTGATGGAGGTCGAGAAAGAAGGTCTCCTCCCACCCCCTCTGAAGATGAACACACCGGGCAAAAAGAGAAACATGGACAAATGGTGCCGCTTCCACAGGGACCACGGCCACGACACAGATGATTGTCGGGCCCTAAAAGATGAGATCGAGGCCCTTATTCAGAGAGGGCAACTTTCCAGGTTCGTGAGGGCAGATCCTCCTCTGCCCCCTAGGGGGCTAATAAGCGAACCGACCAACACGCCGAGACCCCGAATTTTGAAGCTGAAGCTATCCTACATCTCATACACGGAGGCCCAATGGGGGGAGATTCGAACTCCTCCCGAAAGTTTTCGTCCGAGAGGTGAATCCCATGCAGAACCATCCTCCCCCCAAGGGCCTTGGGGTCCCTGTTATTTTTTTAGATAAAGATTTTGTGGGCGTCAAAATGCCCCATTGTGATGCTCTAGTGATCAATCTCCACATGGACAACTTCGATGTACGCCGGGTCCTGGTTGACAACGGCATTTCGGTCAACATCCTTTTTCTAGAAGCATTCCAGGGTCTTAAGTTGTCCAAGGATTGACTCAAGCCTGCCGGCTACACTCTCCACGGGTTCACCATGGTGCCAATGCCGATCGAGGGTGTCATAACTCTCGACATAACTGCTGGAAAAACCCCAATCACCTGAACCGAGCTGATGGACTTCATGGTGGTAGATGTGAAGGCTGCTTACAACATCATCCTGGGCCGATCAGGCCTAACTGCTCTCCAGGCTTGTACCCTCAGTCTACCACCTGAAGATGAAGTTCCCCACCACGGCAGGAGTGGGAGAAGTTAGGGGGAGCCAGGAGTCGGCTTGCAAATGCTACATGACTTCGGTAGGAGGACCGGTCCTCTTCCTTGAAGCTCTTGAACTCCCCCACGGGAGTAGCCAACCTATATCAGAGCCGGTCGATGAGCTGGAAGAGGTGGCCTTCTCAGAAGGAGAACCGACCAGGACATTCCAGATTAGCAAAGTCCTTCCCCCTCCCGTCAGAACTGACATTATCCAGTGTATAAGGGAAAATCACGATCTATTCGCCTGAACTGCGACCGATATGCCTGGAATCTCCGAGGAGCTTCTCATGAACCACCTTAGTCTTGCTTCTGGTGCCAAACCCGTTCAGCAAAAGCGACGCAAATTCGCTCTAGAACGCCAGCATGAAATTAAAGAAGAGGTGGAGAAACTTTTGAATGCCCGGTTCGTACAAGAGGTCAACTATCCCGAATGGCTGTCCAATGTCGTGATGGTAAAAAAAAACCAACGGGAGCTGGAGGATTTGCATTGACTTCACGGATCTAAACAAAGCCTGTCCCAAAGATCCGTTCCCACTCCCGAGCATTGATGCCCTGATTGATGCGACCTCAGGCCACGAACTCTTAAGTTTCATTGGTGCATTTTTCAGGTACAACCAGATTAAGATGTTCCCTCCAGATATTCTGAAGACCTCTTTCGTAACCGACCAGGGTATATACTGCTACCAGGTTATTCCTTTCAGGCTCAAGAACGCTGGTACCACCTATCAGTGCCTTGTTAACAAGGTCTTTAAAGAACAGATCGGTCAGAACATGGAAGTCTACGTAGACGATATGTGGTAAAGAGCGTCAGCAAATCGGATCATGTTTTCGATCTTCAAGAGGCTTTTGATGTGTTGAGGAGACACAACATGAGACTGAACTCGAACAACTGTGCCTTCGGCGTCTCATCCGGTAAATTCCTTGGGTTCATGGTCAGCCAAAGAGGCATAGAGGCTAACCCGAAAAAGATTCAAGCCATTATGAATATGGCTCCTCCTTCAAGTGTCAAAGACGTACAGAGGCTCACAGGACGCCTTGCGGCCATAAGGGGTTTTCTCTCCAAGTTCGAAGAAAATGTCTCCCATTCCTCAAGGCCCTCAGAAGGGCTAAAGGTTTTGAGTGGGGGAAATAGCAGCAAGAGTCCTTTGATCATCTCAAGGCCTATCTAGTCAACCCCCACTGTTGAGCAAGCCGAAGCCCGGGGTAGTCCTCTACATATGCCTCGCCACTTCGGAGCAGACTCTCAGCGTTGTTCTGGTGAGAGAAGAAGATAAAACGCAGAAGCCAATCTACTATGTGAGTAAGGTCCTCAAGGACGCCGAACTCCGTTACCCAAAGCTATAAAAGATGGCCTATGCGTTAGCCATGGCAGCCCGAAAGCTCCACCCCTACTTCCAGTCTCACTCGGTGGTCGTTCTTACCGACCAGCCGCTTAAACAAGTTCTCTACAAGCCCGAGACCTCGGGGCTCCTTATGAAGTGGTCCATAGAGCTGAGCCAACATGATATTAACTATCAGCCCTGAACCGCTATCAAGGCTCAAGCCCTAGCAGAGTTCATAGTAGAGAGCACAATCCCCGATGCCAGCAAAGAGATAGAGGAACCTCCATTCTGGACTGTGTATGTTGATGGGTCCTTGTGCGCCGACAGGAAAGGAGCTAGGGTCATCCTGATTGGCCCCGATGATTTTGTTCTCCAGTAATCACTCTGTATCAACTTTTGGGCGTCTAACAACGAGGCTGAATATGAAGGCCTTATAGCAGGCCTGTGTATGGCTTGCAAGGCCGGGGCCAAGCGCGACAAGATATTTAATGACTCGCAGATGGTAGTGAACCAAGTATCAGAGGAATACGAAGCGTGAGACGGTCGTATGGCCAAATACTTGGCCAAGGTCAAAGAGCTACTAGCGTCTTTTGAAGATGCACAACTCCAGCAAATCCCCCAAAGAGGGAATGCACAAAAGTATGCCCTCTTAAAGCTAGACTCTTCTTCCTTCCAGGGGCTCGAACTAATCGTCTTAATAGAAGTTCTCTTAAGACCTAGCATCGAGGAAGAAGATCCCGAACCGATGGAGACGCTGCCCCTAGAACTCAGGGAGAATTGGATGAGGCCCCTGCTCGAGTTCCTCAAAGATCGGATCCTCCCTCTATACCCTAAAGAGGCTCAGAAGATTAGAACCAGAGTCGAGCAGTACACACTCATCGAGGGGGTCATATACAAACACTCTTACACTCAAGTGGACGACAGACCCTACTTGAGATGCCTCTCCCCTGAGGAAGCCCAGTATGCTCTAAAGGAGGCCATGAAGGGATGTGTGGCGCTCATTTGAAAGTGAGGTCCCTCGTCCGCAAAATCCTGAATTATGAATACTTCTGGCCCACAGTCCTCAGCGACACCGAACACCATGTTCGCCAATGCGGCTTCTGCCAAAAATTCTCAACAATCCGCCGCTTACCACAAGCTTGGCCCTCCTCTTTGTCCAGTCCAACCCCTTTTACAATGTGGGGAATGTACTTGCTCGGGCCTTTCCCTCCAGCGTCAGGCCAGCTGAAGTTCCCTATCGTGGAAATCAACTACTTCTCTAAATGGATCGAAGCCAAGCCTCTAGCAACGATCCCAGAGAACAGAGTCCAACATTTCTTTTGGAAGAACGTTGTCTGCAGATTCGGCGTGCCTCGAATCTTGGTAATGGACAATGGAGACTCAATTTACGAGGGCAGCCTTTCGCAATTTTTGTACAAAACCTTGGTATCCAGCAACGATTCTCCTCGATCTCCCACCCGCAATCCAGTGATCAAGTAGAGAACGCCAATCGACAAAATCTCTCCGGCCTGAAAAAGAGACTGGACAAGTCTGCTAAGGGGTTTATTGGTCGAACAGTTCCCCAATATGCTCTGGTGCTATCACACTACTAGGAGGACCCCCATAGGAGAATCTTCCTTCAACCTCACTTACGGCTCTGAAGTCGTCATCCCATTAGAAGTCGGTCTACCTTCCCCCCGCTTGATTGCCTACAGTGAAGAGCAAAATGCGGACGAGCTTCGCGGTATCTTGGACCTCATCGATGAGATCCATGAGAGATCCTCATTCGGCAAGAAATCTATCGACGCATGATTGAGCAGTCCCTACAACAAGAGAGTCTGCCATACTAATCTCAAAGAAGGAGATCTGGTGCTCAGAAAAGCTATCAATTTCTTTTCCAAGCAAGAAAGGCAAGCTGGTGCCCATTGGGAAGGACCATATAGGGTCTCCAAGTTGTCCGGTCTGGCACGTATCAACTTGAAGACCCGGGGGGCAAAAGAGTGCCGATGACATAGAATGCGGAACACTTGTTCAAGTACCAAGAGGGTGTTTGAACACCGCTCTAACCAACTTCAACTCCTAGAGCATTCTTAAATCATTTCTATAGTTATTTCTTTTTATTCAGTTAATTTTTTGAAGTGTAATAAAGGCTTGCAACTCAGAAGCAGCCACTTAGTTGTTGTTAATAAAAGCAATTTCCTTTTCCGAAAATCCATTGTTTCGATGTTCTAGTTGTTTACCCCGAAACGTACACTAAGTACAAAAAACTCTCTTAAAACAATAAGTTCGGAGTCCAACACTTGGTTCGATGCCACTTTAGCTACTTTGCGAACGAGGCAAGTACGAAATAGCTCACCATTCGGAATTGCTCCCACAACTGGTGAAACTCTTCTAACGACAAGTTTGGAGTCCAACACTTGGTTCGATGTCCACTTTAGCTACTTGCGAACGAGTAAGTACGAAGTAGCTCACTATTCGGAATTGCTCCCACAACTGTTGAAACTCTTCTAACGACAAGTTCGTAGTCCATCACTTGATTCGATGCTTCTTTAGCTACTTGTGAACAAGTAGTACGAAGTAGCTCACCATTCGGAATTGCTCCCACAACTGTTGAAATTCTTCTAACGATAAGTTCAGAGGTCTAACACTTGGTTCGATGCCACTTTAACTACTTGCAAACAGCAAGTACAAAGTACTTCACCATTCGGAATTGCTCCCACAACTATTGAAACTCTTTTAACGACAAGTTCGGAGTCCAACACTTGGTCCGATGCTACTTTAGCTACTTGCAACAAGCGAGTACAAAGTAGCTCACCATTCGAAATTGCTCCTACAACTGTTGAAACTCTCTTGCGAATAATAGAACAAGCAAATTCTCAAAAGAAGCACATTACCAGATCAAAAAATGTGATATATTATTCCATCAAATTGAAGATACAAGTCTTATTGACCAAAAAGTCATAAAGACAAAAAGATTAGATTACAAAATTG